>JACEFO010002604.1:1200000-1881386 GCA_015342445.1 Digitaria exilis
ATAGATCAGGTCCATGTAGATGGGTCTAGTAGACTAGTACGGGAGCACCCTGTTGGCTGGCCTGTGTGGTAGGTTTCAAGTTTGGATGTGATCTTTGCTTAGATTCTTGATGCCGACCACTGGTTTATGCATTCACCGTTTATTTTTACTGCATTCCGAGATAATCTGGAGAAGAAGCGACATCATCTGACCCCTTGTAAGGACAATTACTTTTGATGGCATGAGGACCACAGCGCGGCCGACGTTTCTAGCACCGAGAGGTACCTGACAGAGAGAAAATCTTACCCCTTGCCACTCACATAACCGACGAAAGAGATAACACCCAGTAGCCATCCAAGGTATGAAGGATCTGAAGAGAAAATATTATTCCTGAATGAACAGTAACATCAGTAGTGAAGTATTAGTAGTGTCGTGAAGCTAGAGTTTTTCTTCTATTTTATTAGTTTTGCAAGGACACAGCTGATGCCTGAGGTCTTGTTTGGCAACTCAGGAACTGCTCCCAAGCTGGAATGGTTCTGTGTACATTCAAACCATGGGGTTTGGTTTCATGAGGTCAGATTCATGGAATGAAACTAGACCTTTTTGGTATTGGAACGAGACCAAACTATTCTGGGTTTCAAACTCTTCCATGTCTAACCGAACAAACATTTTGGATAGATTGAGATTGATTTCATAGCGAGATATTCCATATGGTTTAGAACTCATTCCATGCCAAAACGAACAAGGGATAATGAAACATGACATAAGCGCAAGGGTGTGTAAGTTAACGTAACAACTAACCAGGTATACTAGGCCCCAGGTGCATACACGTAACCATCACCGAGACAGACAGCGAAAGCATCCTTTTGGGAGCAAATAATTGCACCCCAGTCCACCATCATCGACATTGTATTCCATGGAGGAGTCCACTTCATGTGTGTCACACCAACTGTGCTCTAAACAAAGGCTCACCATTCTGTACCAACACACCCCTCTCCAAATATCCCTTCATAAATACACTCCCTGCGCAGATGCCACTAGAACCCCTGGCTACCAACAAATAATCCCCCTGCTCTCTGCTCTGCTCATCATGGACGCCAAGCAGCAGCAGCAGCCGCCGCCGCCTTCGGAGACGAACGCACAGCTCCGTACACACCTGCTGGCCCATGACCACGGCGGCGCCGCGCCGGTGCTCAGCCACTGCGCCGTGCGCCGCTCTCTTCTCCTGGCCATCACCTACGCTTCCCTCTTCGTCGGCTCGCTGGCGTCGAGCCTCCTCTCCCGTTTCTACTTCGCCCACGGCGGAGCCGACCGGTGGCTCGCCACGCTGGTCCAGTCCGCCGGCTTCCCTTCCCTCCTCGTCGTCGTCGTCCTCCTCGCCCGTCCTCCGGCGACCAAGCTCTTCGCCGGCTTCACCCCACGTCTCGTCCTCTGCTGCGTCCTCCTCGGCCTCGTGATGGGCCTCAACAACCTCCTCTACTCGTGCGGCACCTCGTACCTGCCCGTCTCCACCACCTCCCTCCTCCTCTCCATGCAGCTCGCCTTCACGCTCGCCCTCGCCGCCGCGCTCGTGCGTGTCCCGCTCTCCTTCGCCAACGTCAATGCCGTCGTCCTCCTCACCCTCTCCTCCCTCCTCCTCGCCCTCCGCCACGACCTCGCCGCCGGCGGTGCTCCGGCGATCGCCGGAGACGAACACGACGACGGCGCCACCACCAACCGGGACTACTACATGGTCGGTGTGGCGGCCACGCTCGGCGCGGCGCTGCTGTTCGCGCTGTACCTACCGGCGGCGGAGCTCGTGTACAGGCGAGGAGGCGTGAAGGGGTTCAGGATGGTTCTAGAAGCGCAGGTGATCATGGAGGCCGTGGCGACGGCCGTGTCGGGAGCCGGGATGGTCGTCTCCTCCGGCGGGAAGGGGCCATGGATGGGCGTCGAGGAAGGGTGGGACATGTCGCCGGCGGCGTACTACGCGGTGGTCGGAGCGGCGGTGCTGAGCTGGCAGATGTGCTTCTTCGGCACGGCGGGCACGGTGTACCTGACAACGTCGCTGCACGGTGGTATCTGCATGACGGCGCTGCTGGCAGTGAATGTTGCTGGAGGTGTGGTGGTGTTTGGGGACGAGTTTGGAGCAGAGAAAGGTGTCGCCATGGTGCTCTGCCTCTGGGCCTTCTCGTCGTACGTTTATGGGGAGTACAAGAAAGGTGGTGGTAGTAAGATGATGGAAGGGGATCGGATCAGTTATGGGGTTCTTGATCAGGTTTAAGTTGTGTGTGTGTGTCGGTAGGAAGAGTTAATGTAAATCTTGTTAGCGTTTTTTGTCTGCTGTACTTTGAACAGTGTACATATTTTGAACCCTTGTTATAAAATTAGCGAAGAATTGCAGAGCGCAAATCAGCAATAACAGGGACGGGTCCTACTACTTGTGTGTGACGACAGAGATCGATTGGGACCCAACATTAACCTATCACTAAGGAAATGAATGGTCATAACTCATATGGTCATTGGTACAGTACTACAGTACCCAGAAAATGCCGTCATCAATGATAATAGGGACGTAAAAGGGACTGGTAGTGTTGACCCGACACCGATGAGCACTCATCACGGACGAGTCCTGCTATGCTCCCCTCACTGATAAGTGATAACTCAGCACTCAGCAAGTGCACAGTTCTTGCCTGAAGTATAGAGCGTCAAATCTCTCAAACCTATGCTCCTTTGATTCATTTGGCAAAAAAAAAGCCTACCATCCTTTCGCCCAAAAGTATATGCAGGACTTGTAGCCCTGTGATTCATCTATGGAACCTGTTTTGTTTTTTTTTAATCATAAAGAAAAATGATGTGCAACCCCACCCAGACTGACACATGAGTAGTCTAGCATATAAACTAGTGGAATAGCATATGTTAATTGTGAAAAATGTCCCTTGCAAGTTCGGTTGGCACATACTACTAGTTGGGAGGGAAAAGGACTTTTTCTAGATGAATAGTGTGTTGGAAAACGTGTTTTATGAGGAGCATGAATATGATGAATAGTAAAAAAAAATTACTTTTGAGTGGAACTAAACATGGCACAAGTGTGGGTGGAGTCACTTCTTGACTGAGGAAGGAACTATTTTTAAATTTTCAGGAATTGAACATGGTTTTAAGTTTTTGTGTAGAATTAGACAAGCGGCTTCTATGCCTGAAATTACTACTTCAAACTCAAAGAACTCACGCCCAAGCAGCTAAAATTAAATATAAATATCAAGAAGCAAAGCAAGAACCCAAGCAGGAATTACATGACACGTCGGGGGCGAAATTAAATATAAATATCGTGTGCGGACAAGGTCTCCCTCGTTTCTCTCCCCCACAGTTCTCAACCGAGGTCGCTACACCTTCTGCCCTATTTTAGTCAACCCCAGTCACCATAGCCACCGTCATCGCCAACTCCTTCCAACCCAAGGATCTAGTGGATGTGTTGCATCACACCCTGGTGCTTTACTTACCCCTGGAGAATATAGAGTGGCAATGTGGAGCCGCCATCTCACGTACCCCCGAGGATCTGAGCTAATCATGACAATCAAGTAATCACAATAAATAGCAACTTTTGAGAGGTTCATTGTGCTAGATACCGTCAGGAAACAAGTTAAGGCTCTATGCAAAACAGTGGAATTTATCTTATTTTTATGGCAATTTCATATAATTGATGAGAGCTCTTTTACAATGATTGACAAGTACCAGCTGGTACTACCAGGTACTTATAGGTACTTTAAGTACTTTTTATAGTACTTACCAGTACTTTAACTAGAATTTTGAAAAAATAAATAAATAATAATAAGGGTATATTAGTACTTTCATATACCCTGATTAGAATATACCCGCCCACAACATATCATGATAATTTTTTTCCCACCGCCTCCACCCTCACATCAGCGAAAAAGACGTATATACCCTTTCTTTTTAATTTAAAAATAAAATAAAATAATTAGTTGGGCCTACTTATCTAGTACTTGGTCCCGTAATTTTGGTACTTTTGGATGGGTACTTTTTGGTACTAGATATTTTTTCCACCGTTAGATTCTATATTCTGGTAGTACCATGGTACTTGCCAATCATCGTAAAAGAGCTCGATTGATGACGCCAGATTCATCTTAGCAACTTGCATAACATAGTTGTCCATAATACAGGGCATGCTATAAAATGCTGTGATATACAAGTCGCCATGACAAAAAGATGTCTTGCATTGTGGACACGGTGTCATGTGACAGAGGAAAGAAAAATAATTTTCCATGTTATCATTAGGTAAGTCACGCATACATATTGGACTACGACCTAAACTAAACTACAAACATTACAAGTTCCCACTTAGCCTTGTACATTAACTGCTGTTTCTTATTCCCTTGCTCCCAAAACGTGCAATTTTGAGTCTGTTATAAGTAAAAAAAACACTACTCCCTCCGTTCCAAATTATTAGTCATTCTAGTATTTTACTAGATTCATTGATGATGTTATGAATTTAGACAACTATATATCTAGGCTCATAGAAGATGTCATGAATTTAGACACTCAAAATAACACCCAGGATGACTAATAATTTAGAACGGAAGGAGTACAATAAGTTTAGATAAATTTATAGAAAAAAATTAAGGAAAATGTTTACTCTCTGAGCTCTTCTACAGTGGTTGGAATAAATTAGAGCAGTCATCGGCTATAAAGATAGCAGGTAAGGTACCAAATGGTACAAAAAAAAAACTGGGACCACTACCCAATTTAATTTATCTTCCCTTAATGAAGAAAGGGTGCATCGGTAATTCATGGTACTACTAATTATATATATGAGCTTGAAGTTTACATGTCATTTATTCATTTGCTACCTTTAATTTGCCGGTTTTTCCTTGTATTTACTGTGGTAGGAAAATTTGGACACCTCCAGAAAGATAATGGCCCCGTTTGGAACAGCTTATGGGCTGATTCCATTGGAATTAATCGGTCAAGGGGAGCCAAACATCCCGATTATTTCTCCGCTTCCGACGCGAGCGATTCCTGCGGAAGCCTGACTTTGCCTACGACACGGAATCGTCCCTCACCCTCGATTCCTACCGACGCAACTGATTCCAGTCCGCTGAAGAAGTCCAGGCCGCCCCCACCGTGGCTGAAGGAGCCTAGGCCGCCTCCCCCGCGCTACCGAAGGACTGAAGGAGCGCAGGCCGCCTCCTGCCGCCTCCAGGAGAAGCCCCCTCTCGGCCAGAGGACCAACATGGCGGAGCCGATCTGCCGTCCCCGTGCGACGAGCACCAACGCCGCCGTGCTCCGCCCACCAAGTGCTTTCGCGCGTCCAGGCAGTAGCCGGAGCTCCGCACCTTCACTCCGGCTGCCCCAGCCCCGAGGTCTGCCCATGAGCTCCGCTTCGGTCGCCCCAACCTCGAGGTCCGCCCCAAGCTCCGTTCAGGCCGCCCCAGCACTCGAGATCTGTCCCCGGCCTCTATTCCAGCCGCACCAGCGCCCCCAGGTCCATCCCCAAGCTCCGCCATGGCCTGCGGTGGTGCGCGCTGCTAGCACCTAACAGTACCTCCGACGAATGCGATTCTAACACGGGAGCCATACACGACGCTTCTTGTTGACACGATTCTGTCAACAGCGGCTTCTCCAGAAATCGAGTGGTGGAGAGAATCGTGTTGGCATAAAGCTGTCCCAAACAGGGCCAATATAGGGTGGGGATTGACCAATGATCATCATGGAATGGAGCGTAACACCTGTTTTGCCTTTTATAAAACCAAATGTATGACACTTATTTGTCCCGACTGACACAATGTGAGCAACACAACAATGGATGAAGAAAGAGAAAATGAGGTGCAGTAGAGAAGGGAAAGCGCAAATCAATTGACCTATAGTAATGGAAGGCACCAGGAAACAGCCGGCAATCAGGGAGGGGGAAACGGATTCTTCTTGGTCTGACCATGCTCCATGGTATGATCAGAAGACTCCAGATAAGCTATGTGCACACAGGACCAAGGGAAAATTCTCACTTGACTGCAGCATCCAAGAGGTGAACTTCCGCGATGTTCTTAGGGCAGGTTACAAAGTGACATCGGATTTGAGTGAAGTAAGCATAAGCTTGTTACAAATCACTCTTTGATAATAGGATGTTTGGAAAATTCAATATTGAAATCAAGAACATCAGGAAACAATATCTGAGTACAAGACAAAGAGAACAGATGCAAGAGAGAGCTTAATATAAATATCTTATGACCATGGTTAGATCCAAAATTCTTTACAGTTAGCGGCTAAAATCAGTAGGTGGAGCTTCAAATAAACCTGCTAATAGAAAATAGAAAAATCTGTCATGAACCTATTCCTCTTCTCTATTCAATCAAATATCATCCCCATAGTTTTTCCATGTGTCTATTTCAAGATATTGTTGTTTTTTGTACAGAAAATACTTTCATCATGGACGCCACAAACACCACACTTGAGTTGTTTCCTTTTATATCCTATAGCTCCCAGCAGGCCTTTTACTTTTAGTTATAACGATCGACATCACACTGATTTGCCTACAAAGCACTGTCGACTTGTTGGGATGTAGCACGAGTACTGAATCAGTTATAATCAAGTTAGATATACATCCCCTAGCCTCCTATCATTTTTTTTGTCATATATGTCTCTTCATCTTAAGTCATAGCATAGTAAAGCATGGCGCGGCCATTGCTTAAAAGAGAAGCCATGCATGGAATGAGGCTTACACTATACATGTAAGTGGGTGTCAGGCAGCACTTATCTGATCCACAAGTGCATGGCTCATTCTTATGTAAGGTTGGCAGAAGGTGGCTTATCCGTGGGAACAGGCAGCGAATTGGTGGCTACTCCCTCCGTCTCATAATATTTGCACTTCTAGGATTGGGCGCGCAAACCAATGCTATGCGTTAAATTACGAAATTGTCTTTTATCCAAACAATACATGGTTCTCATGTAGGTGCCACCTAAACAATATGTGGGTCCCATTGGGTCCCGTCTAAACATTACGTAGGTCCCACGTGGGTCCCGCCTAAACATTAGGCAGGTCCCACATGGGCCCCGCCTAAACATTACGCGGGTCCCACGTAGGCCCCGCCTTAAACATACGCGGGTCCCATATTGGTCCCGCCTAAACATCGCGAGGGTCCCCCCTAAATATGTGTAGGTCCCACCTAAATAGTATTATCCTTATAATGTTGCAATCATTACACTTAAGAAGAGCGAGAGTGTATAATTATTTTAGGACAAATCTTGAACTCTATGGGAGTACCTCCCAGTGCGCCCTATGGTCAGAGGGGCCCTTGTCTGATGGGTTTACTAGTACTAGCTCATATACTAGTACTAGCTCATAGCTGGATAGAAAAGGAAAAAGAAAGGCGAAACTGCAGTAGTCATGGTAGGCATCCGGAAATAGCTACTGCAGCTGTTCTCAGAGTTCCATGGATCCATGGACATGATCTGTCCTCCAAACAGACTAATCGTAAGGCCATGTTCAGATTCCCAACTATTCACTATTCATTTCAACTTTTCATTATTCTTCCCTCACAAAACACGTTTTTCAACAAATGCTACAGTGTTTTTCTTATGCTACAGTGTTTTTTCCTACAATCTAAACACACCATAAGCAGAGGATGATTGGTCCACCAACGTGCATTCAAATAACATAGGAGATGATAGAAACTCTATACTTCAGCAGCAGATGACAGATCAAATCATCCTTGGTTCATCACCAGCACTCCACTTGCTTACTTGACTCCATCACGGTCCTAGCTATCTTGTTTAGCAGCAGCGCATGCGCATGTTGGCAGAACAGAGTACCACTTAGGCCTTCTCCAACAAGGCACTATTTGCTAGCTCTTAAATTATTTAATCAATGAACAGTGTTAAAATAGTACCAAAACAGTACAGTAGGTTGGATCTTTGCTAGCTCATAGCTAGCTCATAGTATTTTTTTATTCACTGAAAAGTGCCACGTTACTTTTACACTCTTCAATGAATATGAGACGGCTAAGAGCTAACAAAAAGTCAACTCACTTACAAAGAGCCAACCCACTTCTGTACTGTTTTAGCACTATTCATCGATTAAACAATTTAGGAGCCAGTGAACAGTGCGCCATTGGACAATGCCTTATCTGATCTGCCAGTGCTGGCTAAATGGCAGCACTCAAGTTGTGCTTCAATAATTCAGCTGCTTAGATTTTTTTTAAAAAATAAGAAAATCGATCGATTGTGTTTTCCCATGATTTCAGGCACCATGTAGAGGTTATTTTTTATACTTATCTTATTATCATTTATGATTACATGTTAATTTCAATCTATGACGAGTAAAAGAAAGGTGGCAATAAGATGATGGAGGGGGGAGCGGATCAATTATGGTGTTATTGATCAAGTTTAAATTGTGTCGGTACTCGGTAGGAAGAATTAATGTAACTCTTAGCGTTTTTTTTTGTCTGCTGAATGCTGAAAGTGTACAAATTTGTGAACAATTTTTATAAAATTAGAGAAATGTATATAGTACAAATCAACAATAATAGTGACGGGTCCTACTAGTTGTGTGTGACGTCACATTGGGACCCAACATTAACCTATCACTAATTAAATGAATGGTCATTGGTACAGTACTTGTCAACAAGATGCGTCATCAATGATAATAAGGATGTAAAAGCGACGGGTACAGTTGACCCGACACCGATGACCACTCATCAAGGACAAGTCTTGCAATGGCCCCCTCAGTGTAAGTGCTGACGCAGCTAACGCACAATTCTTGCCTGTTGTTTAGAGCTTCATCTCAAACCTTTTGAGGGCAAGCCCAACCCGGGCTATCAAAGACAGTGGCCTCACAAAAAAGTAACTGACCACGTAGACCAGGAACCTATTGAAACCAACAATGCCCAAGGCCTCTCTAGAAAAGTTACCATCTACTTTTACTGACCACTTGCTGAACTTTGTATGGTCCCCCGTGGATCCTAGCAGCAGGTCACTGCTTTTCTAGCCATAACACATTCCTCAGCGAGAGTCTCTGCTCCGCGTCAGAGTAAGCACACGGTGCTTCTGCAAGCCACTACATATGCGAAGCCACCAGTCCAGCTGACTTGGACATGCAGAGCCGATGTGGAGGCTGGGGCTCCCAGCCAGCCAGAGTGGAGCGTTGGGCCTGGCCTGATATCCTTTGGACCAAAAGTATATCTAGGACTCGTAGCTCTGTTTCATACTGGTTTTTCTCCAGTAAAAGATTATTTGGAACACGCGAGGATTTAACATGAGTGTAATTGTGTAAAGAACTCGTGTGCTTTGGACAAAGAGAGTCGGGATCAGAGAAAGAGGGACAAGCACAACAGAGCTCTAATAAGTGCCACCCAATGCCGCTTGCCTGCTCCAAATCTCGCACCATGCCATTCATCATCGCTACCCAAGTACCAAGAAGCAGAGCTAAGTACTCGAAGCCACAGTTAGATGACACATCGGCAGAGAAATTACGTTAATATCCAGCATGTTCGGATAGCCGTTTTCGGCTGGGCTGGAGTAGCTAGACCACCGGTCAGCCTCCCATCCGCTGGCCTGAATCAGCCAGGCCCAGGCCCAGGCCCAGCCTTGAAAAAGCCATCTAACCAAACAGACGCATCATGGTTCTGACGAGGTCTCCTCCCCCCCACCCCCTCAGTTTTCACCCGAACTCGTACACCCTCTGGCTGATTTTTGTTAGCCCCAAACACCACAACCATCGTCATCGACATCTCCTTCCAACCCAATGAGCTAGATCGATGCTTTGCATCACACCTTGGTGCCGCACGTGCTTGTGCATGCGTTGCATCTTACATACCCCAGAAACATTCAAAGTGGATATGTGGAGCCACCATCTTACATACCCCTGGTGTCCGAGGTGCTAATCATGACGATTAACAAGTAACTAGAATAGTTATAGCAAGCTTTGAGGGGTTCTGTGCAAGGACCCGTAAGGAAACAAGATACGGCTCAATGTAACATTTGAAATTCTCTAAGTTTTTGCAATTTCTTATAATAATTGCCAGATTCATCTTAGCAACTTGCATAGAACATAGTCGTCCCTGATTGCAGCACATGCTATAAATGCTGTGATTGCAGCACAAAACCATGTTTTTCAGTGTGCGGGCAATGGAGTCATGTGAAGGAGGAAAGAACAATTATTTTTCACGTTATCGGGTGCGTTTAGTTCCTAAAATTTCCTCCAAAAATACTATTCATCCAACTTTTCTCAATTCATCATATCCCTCCCACTCACAGAATACTATTCATTCCCCAATCTAAACACGCCCATCATTTCAAGGGTAGATATCAGACTATGACCTAAACAAAACTAATATTTCAAGTTCCTACTTAGACATGTACATTAGCTGTTGTTTATTTATCTCTTGCTCCCAAACGTGCTTTTTTCAGTTTGTTATAAGTCAAAAAACCTAGTATAAGTTTGGATAAATTTATAAAAATGAAGGAAAATATTTGGTTGGAATAAATTAGAGGGAATAAATTAGAGCTGTCCATTGAGAGCAACTGTATGGAAGAAAGATAACAAGTACCTAGAGAGAGGTACCGAAAGGTACAACAAACGTCCCTTTGCCATGTGCCTGAGACTTTGTCATGTGCGAAAACACGGGCATACGGCAAAGGTCCTCTTTGTCGTGTGCCGAGAAATTGTCGTGTGCCACGGGACAGAGCACACGGCAAATAGAAAACTTTGCCTTGTGTTGACGGAGCAGACACACGGCAAAGGCACCGCTTCCTAGTCCGCCGTTATAGGACGTTGGTGCTTTGCTTTGTGCCAGGGACAGAGCACGCGGCAAAGAGGCGACATACGGCAAAGGCACATGGTAAAGACGAACACACGGCAAAGGTGGTATGGGCTTCTTTATTTGCAATTCTATCTATGGACTTGTATTTGTGCAACTTGACACTTGAATTTTGAAAACTTGAGACATATGTGGACTAGTAGTGCATGTGGTCTTGTGGAGAACTTGCGATATGTTCATTTTCATAATTGTTGGTTATTGTGTAAATGAACTACCTGTGTGTGAAATTGTGATGTATGAACTGTCTGTGATTGTAATTGTGATGTATCATGTGTTTTGGGCTACCATTAACCAAGAAATTAAAAAAACTAGGGGGGTTCGGGTTCTTTATCGTGTGTCATGACCATGACACATGGCAAAGAAGCACCCTTTGCCGTGTGCCATGGTCATGGCACACTGCAAAGAATCGGCCTTTTCCGTGTGCCGTGACCATGCATGACACACGGCAAAGAGGTCGTCTTTGCCGTGTGTCGCGCCGTTAGGCACACGGCAAAGAGGATGACCATGTCAGTCCGCCGGCCGTCCAACTTTTCTTGTGCCCGACACACGTCAAACCTTTGCCTTGTGCCCAACACGTGGCACATGGCAAATAGCCCCTTTGTCGGCACTTTTTTGCCGTGTGTAATTGGTCCTTTGGCGTGTGTATCGGGCACACAGCAATGGACCCGTCCCCTGTAGTGAATAGTAGGACTAGTACCAAATTTAATTTATTTTTCCTATTTGAAGAAGGGGTATATGGGTAATTCCATATACTACTAATTATATATATTTGAGCTTGCAGCACCAAACTTTTTCGTTAACAGGTCATTTGTTCATTTGCTACCTTTCCTGGTGTTTCCTTGTATTTAGCCGTTGTAGGAAAATTTGGAAACCTCAGGAAAGATAATAGAGTGGGGAAGAATGGTGTGTAACACCAGTTTGCCTTGATAAAATTGTTTCCTAACACATTATGAGCAACATAACAATGGATGAAGAAAGTGAGAATGAGATGCGGTAGAGAAGGGAATGCGCAAATCAATCGTCCTATAGATAGTAATGGAAGGCACCAGGAAATAGCCTGCCTAGGATGTAATCATTTTTAGAGATTCCGCCATTCCGGCAATTGGGAAGGGGAAAACAGCTTCTTGGTCTGATTATGCTGCATGGTATGATCAGAGGACGTCAGGTGTAGCTATATGCACACAGGACCAAGGGAAAATTATCATTTGAGTGTCGTAGGGCCCACGATGGTGTCGGAATGCCTAGCAGCAGGAGCAAGGCATATCTATCCTACGTGTACCATGATTAATGAAGAGGAGAAGGGTGTCGTCGCCTCACGAAACTATGGCGGGAGCTCGTGCTCCTAGGCACTTTTGCCATTGTTTGACGGCAGATGAGCGAGCCTCTCGAGGGGACGTTCTGTGTGGGTTGGCCATGACCATGAGGCAGGAAAGCAGCCCAGTAGGGGAGCTGCTGTGTCGTAATAGAGGCAAGGCCGCCGACAACTGCCCCTTCTGCATCATGCGAGCGAGCGCCTGCAGCTAATGGTGATGGTGCTGTTGTGACGGTGGCAGGCAGATCTCACCGGAGCCGACGTAGGCCCGCTCGAGAGGGCAGGCAGCGCCGGCGGCATCAGTGCGGCAGGTCAGAGGGGCGGTGTCGTTGCTGTTTACGATGAACAACGACGGACGGGGAGAGGAATCGTTTTTTTAAGGAAGGGGTATGGTGTGTAATGAGTGGCATTGGTGGGTAATTATCCCCCGACTCCATGTTTAGGTTGATAAGATTGGTTTTTGGAGCACTCCTTTGAGGAGCTCTAGAAACATTATGGAGTCATTGCAAATATCCAAAATTGGAGATACATTATTACAATTTATCTCTTAGCAGCCGTGCCATTACAATTAATTCATTCCTTCATATTTGCCATTTTATATGTATTTAATACTCTTAACATATTAGATACTCTAGGATGCATCATAGTCCCACCACTCACTGTCATGTGGGCCTCACATGTCATTTCCTTATCCCCGTGCAGGATGCCGCGCCTGGATGCAGCTACACGACAACTTCTCGGTTGCAAGGTCAAGTCGGCATGGTTCATCCCCACAGAGCAAACCGAGTGGTACCTGGCGAGGATCTGAGTGCTCCCCACCCCCACCCCGTCAAGAGCATGAAATTATGTTGACTCAATTTCCATGAGAAAATTATAGCTTGGTTGGCACCTCCCCAGTGAGATGGCTCCTGGATTCGATGAGCAGGCAGACACAGAGGTGCATCTGAGGCATCCTGCTAGTGGGAAAGCACCGAGATGTCACCTAGAAGAGGGGTTAATAGGTGGTCAAATGTTTTGAATCTTCCCTCTTTGAAGTTGGCTGCCGGTGACAGCAAGTCAGACTGCATGTAGCAGGGAGTAGTCTGACCACCTGTCACAGAGAGACACACCAAAATCCAACTCCAGATGTAAAAACACTACTAGCACAAATACAACTTGAATAGTTGCTTCTATAGATGATAACCTGCACACAAGATAACCACACCCAACTGGATCGAAGCGGAAGCACAATAATTGCTAGAAATGAATGAGTGAGGCAAATACAAAGAGAGACACAAGATTTGTTTTTATCGAAGATCAGATCCATCACTTGTTACTTCTAGCACGAAGGATCCTACTTTCCTCTGTTGAGGAACTCTTTAGAGAGTGCGTCTTTTTCAACTCCTCTCACCGAGTCGTCTTTTTCAACCAATTACTCACTTCCACTAGCTTGCTTCTTCCCTTGCAGAGGCGAAGCGTAACCCTTACCGACTTCCCGCTTCTCACCACACCTTGGGTGCTAGCTGGCGGTGCCTAGTCGTCTAGGAGGCCTATCTCCAAAAGTAACAAATGCAACAACTCTTTGTTGACGCGAATCACAAGTGCTCAAGCTATGGAATGCTCTTTCTCAGCTCGCTACTGCTCACATGAATCACAAGGCTCACACAAAGCTTACCCTCTCAACCCAATCAAAGGATATGACAATATCTCACAAATTTCAAAAAGAAAGGTTAAGGAGAGCTTGAGAGGTTGTTCTAAAGTGTTTGGGCGTGTAGGAGTGCAATGGAACTAGCAACAAGCAAAGGAGGGGGTGGAGGAGTATAAATACTTAGCCCAACTGCAACTAGCCGTTAGGGGCCGGTTAGACCGCCTGTCACATGCAGTTAGACCGTCCGTTTTGAAAAACTAGCCGTTAGATTACAGGGAGTTAGACCGCATGTTGGGTGTGGTTATCTTGTCATCAATTTACCAAAATCATTAGTCCTTTAATCGTTTTGTCAATCAATTTACCAAAATCCACTTAGGGGCCGAGATGCACTTTCATTGTGTCCCTCATTGACCATTTCTATATGTGTTTGGAGGCAAGCCTCAAGCTGGACCAACATGGATTGTGGTGATGGTGCCGGGCTAGGGCTATAATGTGAGTCACTCAAGGTCCTCACAGCGCCCAACGGCAAGATGCAGGTTCACGCATACGGTGGCGCAGCTGTGACGCGCCTGAGTTGCGCGCGGCAATGGTACCATGGCACGGTTAGACGTTAGCTCACTCATGTTGAGGCGGACGACGTGCTCAGTTTTGAGGCAGCGGCGGCGCACTGCAGTGGTAGACTAGATGGATGGGAGAAGATGAGTTAGAAAGGAGATGACATGTAGAGTGTCCCACATCAGTGAGTGAGGGTGGAGGTGTATCAAGGGTATTTTTTTTTATCACCAGCACTCCATTTGCGTCCTACTTGACTCATGATCCATCGCTGTCCTAGCTATTTTTTCAGCAGCAGCGCATGCATAGGTTGGCAGAACAGAGCATCTGATCTACAGGTGCTGGCTAAATGGCAGGACTCAAGGTGTGCTTCACTTATTCAGCTGCTTTGATTTTTTTCAAATAGATCAATTGTGCTCTTCCATGATTTCAGGGACCATGTAGCGATTATTTTTTTATACTTTGCATTATCTGTGATTATCATGTAAATTTCACCCTAACACCTGAACGCCTGAAGGCTTTTCTCACTATGAATATGAGACATGAAGAAAGATGTAGATACAGATGCAAAACGATGGCAGCTAGTCCTTTTCCATTTGGTTCGTTCTGGAGTCCCCAAAGCATACTTCCAGACCCTGTTGTACACTGGTACATGTAACAAGCATGCATCAACAAGCTAGCAGAGGGTTGCTGCCCGTTCTAGCTAGGATGATGCTTGGAGGATGTGAAGAGTAATTCTGAGTTCAGCACAGTTGAAAAGCTGCATCAGATTTTTGAAACATGGGAGAAAACTGGTATCTATACGGTTATATTTTGTTGCCACCCTGTTAGGCAGACCTAAACATTTCCTAATACTCCTAAATGTTTTAGCATTAAGGAAAAGAAATTTGTGGCAAAGTTGGAACATCTCTTCACTCTTCCCGTCTACTACCGGATATCCACACGCCAATCTCTCCCCAAACCCCGTCAAAACCCACCTCATCCCGCCGCCATGCTTCGCCGCCTCCTCCTCCACTCCCGGCAGCGGCGCCGCTACTCCTCCGCCGCCGCCGCCTCCGTGCCCCTGTCCACACCAACCTTCGCCGTGTTCGGCGCCAACACCGGCGTCGGGAAGACCCTCGTCTCCGCGGGCCTCACCGCCGCCCTCCTCAACTCCCCCGCCCCATCCGTTTCCGCCGTCGCCTACCTCAAGCCGCTCCAGACTGGCTACCCCGCCGACTCCGACGCGCGGTTCGTCTTCTCCAGGACCCCCGCGCTGCTCCGCGCCTCCTCCTCCCCCCCACGCGCCACCCGCCTCGTCGCCTCATGCAGCACCCTCTTCCCGTCCCCTCCCGTTGGAGCCGAGGCGGAGCCCCTCCACAAGAGCCAGGAGAAGGTGGTGACCTACGGACGGGATGGGGCGCCAGAGGAGACTAAGTTGCTCTCGTGCAGAACGCTATACGCGTGGCGGGACCCGGTGTCGCCGCACCTGGCGGCGGAGAGGGAGGGGATGGCTGCGGGGGATGATGAGGTCAGGGGTTTCGTTGAGCAGTGGCTGCTGGAGGAAGGCGTCGGGAAGGATGGGGAGGTGTGGAAGGTGCTGGAGACGGCTGGCGGTGTTGCCAGCCCCGGCGCCTCAGGCACGCTGCAATGCGACCTCTACCGGTCCGTCCCCTTCACTGCTTGCTGCTTGTTCTGCTATCGGTTTCTCAAACATGTTTTATTTCCTTTCCTGATATTAGTGAATTTGGATAACATGGTTTTAGAACCAGTATGAATAAAATGATATTTGGGTCTTGATTTGTTGCCTGGGGTTGTTGTGCATTATAATTGGGCATCAAGATAATTTATCTGATGTCAGTGTTTCATATTCTCTGTCTGAAAATTTGGTTCAATGAAGAATCGTTTACTGGGCTTTTCTATGGAAGTGGCAGTCTCAATAGTAATTCGAAAGACAGAAAGCATGCAAATTACAAATCGCAGTCAAGGTTAATAGGTGTGGATAGACTGAATTGTGGTGTGTACTTAGCTTTTCTGAAGTTTAATGGGTTATATATTGAATACCGTTAGGTAGTGATCCAAAATTCTATTTTTTTATGGCAACAAACCTAAATGCGGTAGTATGCCTTCTAATCTGCCATCCGTCAAATGGTTAGGCGTATAAGTCGCCTGCTTGGTCTAATATCTGAAATGAGGAAAGGCACAAGGGAATAGCTGCTTGAGTCATTTGAAGCAACTCGACTCCCTATAAATATACCAGCCTAGTCATTAGGAGAGGAGCTGTCAGGACTCAGGATCTCTGTATCTCTTCTATTGTTTCCATCCCAATGTTGTCACTTTGGGAGATCATTTTACGACAAAATCACAAAATATTTCAGATTAAAGCTCAAAACTTCAAATCCCTTGACCAGGTTCTTTGTTTTTTTAGTCAACTTCTGATTTTTAACTGTTAACTTGAAGTTTTTAATGGTCTTTGTGTTGAGTCGATCGGTTATGTGGCTATTATTGATTCTTCAACTCTTGGCAGGCCTTTTAGGTTACCTGCTATTCTTGTTGGAGATGGCCGTCTAGGTGGCATTTCATCCACTTTGTCTGCATATGAAACTTTGCTGCTAAGAGGGTATGATGTTAGTGCAGTCATTTTGGAAGATTGTGACTTATTGAATGACAAATTCTTATTCTCTTACTTGAGAAACAGGTTTGCATTCTTGACCATCCAGTTAGTTTTGTTCCACACTATTTTTTTTAGAAATAACAGCTTTGTACGTTTTATTGACTTTGTTGTTTAGAGTACATGTGCTGGCCTTGCCACAAATTCCTGACGATCCTTTAGATGACCTAACTGATTGGTTTTCCAAATCAGCGTCAGTTTTTAATTTGCTTAAGGATGCACTGCGATCATTTCATTCAAAAAGAATTGAACGGTTAAACAGCATGCAAAGAAAATCAAAGGATTTACTGTGGTGGCCTTTTACTCAGCACAATCTTGTCCCACAAGATTCTGTTACAGTGATTGATTCACGTTGTGGTGAGAACTTTTCTGCATACAAGGTTTGTCATTCTAGTTATACGGTATTTATTTTTTCTAAAAAGAAAATTGTAATGAAACCCTGGTTGCATGGTAAATCAATTATTTCTACATCTTGATGTAGATTAAAGACAACAAGATGATGCTTGTCCCTCAATTTGATGCATGTGCTAGTTGGTGGACTCAAGGGCCTGATTCCAACTTGCAGGTTTAGTCCTCACAACTCATGTACCCTGCAGCATGTGGATTTCATTTTTTTTCCCTTTTGTTTTCCTTCAAGAATTCTGCTTTACACTGTTTTATTGCTAAATTTGTGTATTTCAACTTTTGACAGGCAAATTTTGTAGCCTAAACTTGTGTACTGGAACTTTTGTCAGGCAGTTTTTGTAGCTTAAAGCCCTAAACTTCTCTTTACTCACTAGATTGAACTTGCAAGAGATATGGGTTATGCTGCTGCAAGATATGGTCATGTGATGTTTCCAGAAAATGTACATGAGCCTGCACTTCGAGCTGCAGAAGTTTTGCTTGGAGGAGTTGGCAAAGGTGTGTCTTTTTATCTTTTCTTTGAGCTGTAACATTTGCTCAACTCGAACTCTATGCTACTCTGTATGTCATGGACCTCACAGTACGTCTCAGCTTCCAAATTCTCTATTTTTTTCTTGGATATACCTAGAGCTTCTATGACTGATGACCGTCGTGATTTACTGCTTATATAAGAGTCATATGAATAGCTTAACTTTGTTCAATTAGCATTGTTTCTTGTTGTGTGCCTTCATTTGTAACACTCTATCCACATTGCTGGTAGCATTATTCTCATTGCGTCTATATTTTTGTCGCGTTTTCTTATTTGTGTCACTACTTCCCCCCTTTTTTTTTCAGGCTGGGCTTCTCGAGTCTATTATTCAGACAATGGATCCACTGCAATCGAAATTGCTCTGAAGATGGCATTTCGTAAATTTTCACTTGATCATGGAATTCTAGCAGACGGTGAAGAGCTTATAAAGAAAGAAAGAAATATTCAGTTGAAGGTCTGCTACAAGCATACTAAACATCCTTGTCTTCCTTTCTTATTTGATTTATGAAACATTATAAGTTCCCTATAATGGATTCTTTTATTATTTTCATGCAGTATAAGTTACAATTAATCTTTATACGTATAAGTTAGGGCTTGAATATGGTTCACCAAATTTACGAAAAATGCTTGGACAATACTGCCACCGCCCCTAAACGAAATTCATTCTGTGATTCAAAATTTGTAACACAAGTCATAACATTGTTACCCCATTTAGTATGTGGTCGGTCAATTAGCAACAAATATTGCTAATAATTAGGTTGAGCAAGGGCATTTCACATCTTTGTCAGGATGTTATGGGCTGAGCCTAGGTGTCCTCTGCAGGGCCCTCAACCTTGCATCTAGGAAAGCATACAGGGACAGCCTACTGTTTCTATGGGATCCAGGAGGCACACGAGCCAATCTGCATCTCGAGGACGAGCTGCTCGAAAGGAGGGGTGAAGTGTTATGGTCTGGGCCCTTTAGGCCAGTTATAGATAGGAACAATAGATTAGACCTTTTACTTAAGGGTCAAGTAAGCCTCTCTCTGTATGCATTGTATCAATCAAAGGCAAGCAAGAAACAATTGATCAAGCATCTCCTGCTGCGTTCATCCCTCTCATCTATGATCTAATCTCCCAACCCTAATAGCCGACTCCACCCAGCCATCCTCCTGGTGGTGCTTACCCATGTTATTGACAGAGGATGACCATAAAATAGGATGGCTTTCTTTTAAGAACGGAGGGAGTATTCTTCTTCGAAATCTATTTTGAAATTTGAATATTTTAGCACAATGCTGTTTGATGTTTATCACAGAAACGCATTACGCTATATGTTATCTTGAGCTATGGACACTATGGGAATAAGATGAACATCATTTTCATCATAAATCCTAAACATGTCATAATGAAACATTGATTTGTTTTCCCAAACGCCCCAGGATTGATTTTTCTGTTCTTGTGTGGGTTTTTTCTAACTTGAATTAGATCTGTGCTGAACTCCTGTCATTCTGTCAATAACATTGCATATAGGCCCAATACCAAAAATTAACGAATCTGTGTCTCTGTGATTACACTCTTGTACTCTGTAGTTAAATTAAAAATCTTCAATTCCTTTTGTTGTACAGTCTTTAATTCACTTCAAATCATTTACTGTTGACAGTGATTTTCCTTAGCTATACCTGTTAGGATGCCCCGGCCCCTCCAACTTCTGTCCAACCAATCCCTGATTGCCTTCTGCTTCCTTGCTGCTTCAAATCATGATTGATACCATCGCCGCAGGTCTCTGAATCCTTTGTAAAATGGTATTGACAGTTGACACCCATGCTTTCCTTGGCAACACTGATGTTTCAATACCTCAATTCCTATTATGTCTATCTAGGTGACTAAGTCTATTTATGGGATCATGGCAGATTTGGAAAGGCTAGTTGGTTGTGGTGCCCAGGATTGTAAGCCGCAGGCACAACCATTCATAACCCATTCATAGGCCCATCAACACCACTGTGACAGTGCCCTGCCAAGAGCTAGGACCCCACATGGGCCTTCAAACCCGCTAAATGTACTCGTTGAGCGTGCTGTTCTCTGGCATTCACTCTGTCTTTAACCCTTTCCAGCAACTGCTCACCCCTCTGAATTCGTGATCCATCTCATCTTTGCTTCTTCCCTTGCCAGCTCCCACTGCATATGTGACAGCTAGGATCTCGCATGATCCATTTTGGATAGAATGTTCTGTTGTGGCCAAAATTTGTACTAGTAATATCAAGTCAGCAGATGACAGTTGAAAGGACCCTTGTGCACCACAAATTTCGTTAATATAAATGATAATGTTGCTGAATCAATTTAGCTCAGCATTGGATGAGTTGTAAATAGACAATCCTTTTGTCTAATTCAAAGATGTACATTTTCCTGTGTGTTCAAGGGAAAATTCACCATTAGGTAATAAAAGAGATGTCTTTTCCATGTTTATTCTTCACCATTGGCAACCTCAGTTTTATCACAATTCACAATAACCCCTATGTTTACCTGATTTATCTTATTTCATATATATTTTAATATTCATAGGGGGAAATTATGAAAATGTTGAATATTGTAAACCTCCATGTTTATCCTGATCAATATTCTTAATAATTAGTTCCTCTGTACTCTCCAGGTCCTTGCACTAAACGGTTCTTATCATGGTGATACACTGGGCGCTATGGAAGCTCAAGCTCCATCAGCTTATACATCTTTTCTTCAGCAGCCATGGTATGCCTGAATTTGAGCAAATGTAGTTACTATGCAAGTGGATATCTAGGCTGCCTACACTAAAGTGGACCGCATAACACTCTTTACTATTCTAAACTTTTTGGCCTTTTGTACTTTTCTTCAGTTTTGAAGTTTAAACTGTGCCCTGCTGACTTTTCTGAGTGGTTCACTTTGACAACCATTACCTGTTCTGCACTAACCTTCTTTTTCTAGTTGTCTTGAGAACTTCCTAAGAAATCAGAATCGAGCACACATTATTTTTTTTTTCAACCTCTTGTCTCACTGTTGGTTGTATCACTAAGTAAAGCCAAGATCAGTCACATTAGATGAAATTTCTTTGTAGGTACTCAGGTCGGGGACTTTTTCTAGATCCTCCAACTGTGTATATTAAAAGTGCGACATACAATATTTCTTTACCCCAGTCGATGCCACAGGATCCAAAGACTTCTGGTGCTACATGTCAGTGACTTGTGTTTAGCATGTCAGATTTAATTCCTTATGGATTTTTATTTAGCGTGGTATTTGATTGAAAATGCAGGTTTTTCTTCAGAAGGTGAAGTCTTTTGCAAGAGCAGGGACAAATCATCTGTTGCTGATCTATATTTGTCCTATATAAAACAGCAACTATCAGAATTTTCTGTATCAAGTAATTCAGAGCATATTGCAGCACTAATTATAGAACCAGGTAAATAAGTTTTCACCCTTTGGAGTTTCTTTGTTTTTTTTGCATATTCTAAATTAACTATTAGTTCATTTACCATATTTTCATACTTGCGCCTAACACAACTTCATAATTTCTCCTTATTATTACTTCTTTAATCTCATTAACTCTATTTCTGTCTTTACTCTTTAGTAATACAAGGTGCTGGAGGAATGCTCATGATAGATCCCCTTTTCCAGCGAATACTTGTCAGTGAGTGCAAAAGTCGAAAAATACCTGTAATATTTGACGAGGTATTTACAGGATTCTGGCGTCTTGGTGTGGAGGTATTACATAGCTATCTTTTTAGTGGATTGAACAAAAAAATTGTTTATATTTTTCATAATCAATAACTTTTTTTCAGTCTGCTTCGGAGTTACTTGGGTGTTTACCAGATATCGCCTGCTATGCAAAACTGATGACTGGGGGGATTGTACCATTAGCTGCAACCTTAGCAACAGAGGAAGTTTTTGAATCCTTCAGAAGTGACTCTAAGGTACTCATCTTGAATGTGTTTGCATACTTGGCCTCAACCATCTTGAAGGACAATTTTTTATGTTATTTAAGTCAAAACTATCACAATGAATGTGCCATTGCGCAGGTTAGCACTGATTTTTTTTTTTTATCTGTTCCAGCTTACAGCGCTCTTACATGGTCATTCCTATACTGCTCATGCCATGGGTTGTGCTGCAGCACTAAAAGCTGTCCAGTGGTACCAGGATCCATCCACCAATTTGAACCTTGATACAAATCATATGAAGTTAAAGGAGGTAACAAATATGCTGCCTGAATAGGTTGAACTGGTATGTTAGAATAACTTACATTAAGACAGGCTAAAACTATGGTTTGTGAAATTTTCTGCCTTTTGGATATATATTATGCTGTTACATAAGTAAATATATTTCTTGTTCTGAAGCCATTGTATACTTCAGAAAACAAATGTGGGTTTGGTTGGTGGGATAAGCATTTGGTTGGCCACCAAGTTTGCAGGAATTTTCCTCAATGCTGGATGGAGTGAGCTACCACTTCTTAGTTGGACAACTTCATCCATGTTGTCTAATCATGATTCATTTGTAAAAATGGTGACACGTTGCACATTGTATTGCTAGTTAGTATATTTGTTATTGTATGATTACGATTAATAAGTTTTGTATTGATTAACAAACTGGTGTTTTGATTAGAGTATGATCTCGCTCAGCATGTTTTGTTGCTATAATATAGGAATGGTACTTATCATGGTATGATTAGCATTGGTTGTGTATCACAATATGTACTGATTAATGTGTGGTTTAATTATTTATATTTGAAATTAATAGGTATGGTTAGCTAAATTTTTCTTATCCCACCAATCAAAAACAATTGATCATCTCATCCTCACAACGAAACTAACAGCTTGGATAGCCATATCTCCAAAAACATGGATGGCCATATCCCATGCAACCTTGCCCTCAAACATACCCCAATTACACAAAACATTTTACTACACAATTATTGAAGGAGCAATTCTTATATTAACATTATATCCATCCATTCGTCCATGTAATTATGCATTTTCAAAAGATAACTGATAATATTTACTCTCGATTTGCAGCTATGGGACGGCACCCTTGTGAAGCAGTTGTCATCACTACCTAATGTGAAAAGAGTAGTCTCAATAGGAACTCTCTGTGCCATTGAGCTCAAGGCTGAGGGATCTGATGCTGGGTATGTCCCTTATGGTTTTTAAGCTTCACTGACAAATATATATTAATTTTCTTTTCATAACACAACTTATCAAAGAGTGTCCAATGATGGCCAGTTTGCCATTGTTTTGCTGTGCTGAGTTTCTAATTATGGTACTATGGAGTTGCTCTAGAGAATATTTTCTGATTACAAAAAAATCTTACTATATTCAAAGTATTGTTAAAAAATATAGCTGGACCAAGTAATATCGAAGCGCTTCGAAAAAGTCCATCATGATGGCGATGCCAAAATAGTATGTTAGAGGCTCAATTTTCACTCTCATTGAGCTGAGAGGATGACAAGGAACTTGGGAATTTTTGGGGGTTTTTTTCATTCACAAACTACAAGCCATGCTCTCCACTGGAGAGGAGGTTACATATTTATAGGCTGCTAGCCAGCCAAGCTGAAACACTAGTCTAAGATGCTAGATGCTAAAGCACTAGATGCTGTCCTCTAGTCTAACTGCTGTCCTTGAGCAACAGCAAAGCCACCACTCTCCTGCTGCGTACAGGACAGTCCAAGATGCTAAAAACCTCCCACATGCTGCAGCTGGTCCATGCAAGGACCATGTGCTGCTGCAGCCCCACAAAGACTACTAGTACAAGACTTATCCATCATTCTCCCCCTAAGTCTTGTGCGTCGTCTTGTGAGAACGCTGAACCATCCCAATCTTGGAGCAGAGCTCCGGGAACCTGATCCACCCAAGAGGCTTGGTGAGCAGGTCCGCAAGCTGATCCTTGGTGTTGATGTAGCTTGCCTTGATGCTCCCGTCCTCCAAGCAGCCTCGGATGAAGTGGTACCTCACCCGGATGTGCTTGCTCCGTTCGTGGAAAACGGGGTTCTTCGCCAAAGTCAGAGCAGGCTTGCTGTCCACTCTAAGGTCCACTGCTTCAGTGTCCCTACCGAGGAGATCACCGAGCAGTCGAGCGAGCCAGAGCGCCTGAGTCGAGGCGGTGGAAGCCGCTATGTACTCAGCCTCGCAACTGGACAGAGCCACCACCTGCTGCTTGACCGACTGCCAGCTCACGAGGCACTCGCCGAGGAAGAAGAGGATCCCGCTTGTGCTCTTGCTGGTGTCGACGTCGCCGGCGTGGTCGCTGTCGCTGTACCGGACGAAGTGTGCCGTCCCAGGGCACCTCGGGTAGTGGATACCGTGGTCGAGGATCCCCGCAACATAGAGGATGATCCTCTTCACAGCCTGCTGGTGCTCCGTCGTCGGTCGCTGCATGAACCGACTAACGTAGCCGACGGAGAACGCCAAGTCCGGCCGTGTGTGGGCGAGGTAGCGAAGGCTCCCCACAAGACGCCGGTACTGAGTAGCGTCCACCTCCGCCGTGCTGTCACGGCTCAGCTTCACCAAGTCGTCGACGTAGACACCCACCAGCAGGGCATTTCCTCCATTGCCCCGCCGGTAGATGGCCGCCTCGTGCGGGCATTGCTCGAAGCCCATCCCCTTGAGTGTGGAATCCAGCTTGGCGTTCCACGCCCTCGGGGCCTGCCGCAAGCCGTAGGGGGCCTTGCGCAGACGTAGCACCTTGCCCTCCTTGCCGGGGGTTGCAAACCCTGGCGGCTGGTGCACGTAGACCTCCTTCAAGTCGCCGTTAAGAAACGCCAACTTAACGTCCATGTGATGGACGCACCAGCCCTCCTGGGCGGCTAGTGCAAGGAGAAGCCGCACGGACTCCATCCGTGCAACGGGGCAAGGCGTCGTCGAAGTCAACCCCCTCCTGCTGCACGAAACCTCGTGCCACAAGACGAGCCTTGTGCTTGACGATGGCGCCGGCTTCGTCCCGCTTCAACTTGAACACCCACTTAAGGGTGATCGCGCGGTGACCACGAGGAAGGTCAGCAAGCTCCCAAGTGCGGTTCTTCTCAACCGCGTCCATTTCCGCCTGCATCGCAGCACGCCATGCCGCCTGTCCCTCGGCCTCTGCGAAAGACCGAGGCTCGCCGTCGTTGCACGCGAGGTGCAACTGTGCCTCCAGGTCATGAGGCACCAGTCCCGGCACCGGCTGGTCGCCGAGAAGGTCCTCCATCGTACGATACCGCAACGGCTCGCCGTCGTGGTACGCGTCGACCCGCTCCTCGTCGTGAGTGAGCGGAGTAGCAAACTCCACCGGGCTGTGCTCAGCATGAGCAGGTGTCGGAGTAGACGTGCCAGGAGGAGTGGCTGTCGGTGCTGGAGTGCGTGGCGTCGCCGGCTGTGGTGGCGCCGGCGAGGGGCTCGTCGCAGCCAGAGTCGTGGCTGGAGAGCGTGGTGCTACCGGTGTGGCAGGCACCGGAGTTGGTGGAGGCTCGGGGACTGGGGTAGGCACGCTCGGCGAAGAAGAGCTGCCCGCTCCCCCAGCTCCCTCGAAGTGGATGTACTCGACAGTGAAGTCGTTGTACGTCGGAGCTGAGCCTCCGTCCGCCGTCTTGTCCCTCGCCCATCCTCGCCCTTCGTCGAACACAACGTCGCGCGCCGTGCGCACACGCTGTGTCTCCGGGTCGAGGATGCGATAGGCCTTCGAGCCCTCCGCGTAGCCAATGAACACTCCCGGAGTGCTTCTGTCGTCGAGCTTGCCGACGTGGCCAAGCTCCTTGGCAAACGCGAGGCAGCCGAAGACCCGTAGGTGGGAGACCGCCGGCTTGCGCCCATGCCAAGCCTCATACGGTGTCATACCGTCGAGAGCCTTGGTGGGCGAACGGTTGAGGAGTTAGACGGCTGTCACCACCTCCTCTCCCCAGTACACTGCCGGCACCCCCTCTGCTTGAGGAGGGCCCGAGCCATCCCCACAACCGTCTGGTTGCGTCGCTCGACGACGCCGTTCTGCTGCGGGCTGTACGGTGCGGAGAAGTGGCGCTGGATGCCCTCATCCGCGCAGTACGTCGCGAACTCGGCGGCCGTGAACTCGCCGCCGTTGTCGGTGCGCAGCACGCGCAACTTGCGGCCGCTCTCCGCCTCCGCAGCAGCCTGAGCACGCCTGATGGCGTCTGCAGCTTCTCCCTTGCTGCCAAGGATCATCACCCACATATAGCGGGAGAGATCGTCGACGAGCAGCAGGAAGTAGCGTCGTCCTCCTGGTGTGGTCGGTGTCACCGGACCACACAAGTCCCCATGGACGAGCTCGAGCCGCTCCTTGGCTCAGAAGCTCGCCTGCTGGGGGAAAGGGTGTCGCCTCTGCTTCGTCAGCACACAGACGTCGCAGAGCTGCTCCACATGGTCAAGGCACGGGAGGCCTCAGACCATCTCCTTGGCGCTGAGCCGCTTCAGGGCCTCAAAGTGGAGATGCCCAAAGCGCTCGTGCCACTACCATGCCTCGTCGTCCCTGCGAGCTGCAAGACACAGAGGTTGGGCCACCTCGACGTGGAGGATGTAGAGGCGATTCTTCCCTCGAACCACCCGGGCGAGAAGCTTGCGACGGTGGTCCCAGATCCGGAGGACCCCGCCATCGATCACCACGCGTGAGCCGCTCTCGTCGAGCTGCCCAAGGCTGATGATGGAGTTCCGTAGCGCCGAAATGTAGTAGACTCCGGTGAGCATCTGGTGCTCTCCGGACTTGGCGGTGAAGATCACGGAGCCCACACCCTTGATCTCCACAGCAGAGGAGTCCCCGAACCTGACAGGGCCACGTACGTCGGTGTCCAGGTCGGAGAAGAACTCTTGCCGCCCGGTCATGTGGTGTGTGGCGCCGGAGTCGAGGTACCAGCCGTCGATCTTGTCGTCGTCGGAGCCGTCACCGAGAAGGACTCGGGCACGCGGCTCGTCGAGGTGAAGTAGAGCAGTGGCGGGCGGTGCCTCCAGGTTCAGCTCCATAACCCCGTGGAGCAGGAACAGAGCCGGCTCGTCGTCCGGCTAGGCCTCCGCGACGTGGGCTTGGCCCCCACGCCGCCGCTGCGGGCAGTCCTTGGCCCAGTGGCCAGCCTTGCCACAGATGTGGCAAGCCTCATTGGGCTTGGCGGCGGTGCCACCCTGAGCGCCTCCGCGGGCACCGCCATCAGCTCGCCCTCATGTCCCCGCCTGGGCACCTCCGCGCCCCTTTCGGGGGTTGCCGCGCTTGCGGCCACTGGTCGAGGAGGAAGGCTCCCCCTTCTTCACGTCACCTCGTCGGGCCTCCCACTGGTCCTGGGTGAGGTGGAGCTTCCCGTTGATGGTGATGCCTCCCGAGAGAGACTGTGGCTCGTCGCTGTCGACGATCTTGAGGCGACCAATCGCCTCATGGTGGAGAGGTCCAGCAGAGACTCGATCGAGCGAGCGGTCTGCCAGTACTTCTCGGGGACGCAGCGAAAGAGCTTCTCGACAGCTCTCTCCTCGTCGTAGGTGTCGTCACCGAACGTCACCATCTTGTGCAACAGTGTTAAGACGTAGAGCGAAGTCGTCGACGTCTTCACCTGGCTTAAAAGCCAAGTTCTCCCACTCCTTGCGAAGTGCCTGCAACGTGGACTTGCGAGCCCGGTCGCTGCCGATGCGAGCCGCCACGATGGCGTCCCAGGCCTCCTTGGCAGTCGCCTTCTGGGAAAGCGAGAACTACATCGTGGGAGGAACTGCGGCGATGAGCGCATCCAGCGCCCGACGATCTTCATCGTAGTCGACGTCGTCGTACTGGACGGCATCCCACATGTGCCGCACCTGGAGCCTCACCCTCATCACCGCAGCCCACTCGACGTAGTTGGTCTTGGTGAGAGTCGGCCATCCGCCGCTGGGACCGGCATCCCTGACCACCGTCTGGATGCCGTGGTAGCCAGGGGCACCGTCGCGCACTTGCCGGCCGGGGGCGCCACTGCCGCCGCCGGGCGCGCGCTGCTGCAGACCGCCGCCGGGCGCGTGCTGCTGCAGACCGCCGCCGGGCACGTGTTGCTGCTCGCCACCACCGGGCGCGTGCTGTTGCAGGCCGCCGCCGGGCGCGTGCTGCTGCTAGCCGCCGCCGTGGGGGTGGACCTCTGCCCACCGCGCAGTCCGCTCCTGCGCCCTCTTCCTCGCCAGCACCTCAAGGTCCCCGTCGCCAGTGATGTCGCCAGCGATGGAGCCGCTGAGGTTGCCGCGCAGGGTCTCAACCTCTGCCTCTGCCGCACGTGCTGCATCTGCCGCCTCCTCTGCTTCCACCTCCGCCCAGGCTACCGCCAGCTCTGCTGCTGCCAGTCTGGCCGCCCTCGCTGCTGCTGCAGCGGCTCGCGCTGTCGCTTGCCTCCGCTCCTCCGCCGTGGCGAGCTCGGCGTCCTCCCGACGCCGTGTGCTTGATGTGGCCGAGCGTCGAGACTGAGCGTCGGCCATGGCGAGCCACCAAGGGGCTGCTGCTGCGTGGGGAGGACGCAGCCTCAGACGAGCTGCTGCTGGTCTGCTCGAGTGAGGAAGAAGAGGCCGGGGATGCTGCAGCTGCTGCGTGTGCTGCAGCTGCTGCTCTGGCTGCTGCTGCTGCTCTAGCTGATGCTGCGTGAGCTGCAGCTGCTGCTGGTGGTGCTGCAGCTGCTGCTCTGGCTGCTCTAGCTGCTGCTGCGTGAGCTGCAGCTGCTGCTGGAAGTGGCTGGGCTGCTTGGGGAGGGGAGGAGCAAGAGATATCTAGCCTACAAGAAAGTACGGCTCTGAGACCAGTTGTTAGAAGCTCAATTTTCACTCTGATTGAGCTGAGAGGATGACAAGGAACTTGGGAATTTACATATTCACAAACTACAAGCCATGCTCTCCACTGGAGAGGAGGTTACATATTTATAGGCTGCTAGCTTGCCAAGCTGAAACACTAGTCTAAGATGCTAGATGCTAAAGCACTAGATGCTGTCCTCTAGTCTAACTGCTGTCCTTGAGCAGCAGCAAAGCCACCACTCTTCTGCTGCGTACAGGACAGTCCAACATGCTAAAAACCTCCCACATGCTGCAGCTGGTCCATGCAAGGACCATGTGCTGCTGCAGCACCACAAAGACTACTAGTACAAAACTTATCCATCATAGTATATGTCTTTTTTTATTATATTCAAAGTATTGTTAAAAAATTATAGCTGGACCTAGTAATATCGAAGTTCTTCGAAAAAAATCCATCATGATGCCGATGCCAAACTAGTATGTATATGTATTCATGAATGATGTTATTCTGCCCATTTTCACCATTTGTAAGTTTTAAGCAATCCATTCTGCATACCTGAAAATGTAAGAACTGTGAATAATCATTCTTAGGAAAACCTTCATATCTCTGTAGCTCACCTTTATGCAGTCCTTCTGTCACATCCTTGCTGAAATGACCAGATGGGTTACTTGTGAGAGGTTTGGGCCTCCTCTCCCAGCTTCTTGCCATGGTGGCTGGTTGAAGGTAGATGAGAAGTTAGAGAAAGAGGTTGGACATCCCTTTCACTTGCCTGGACGAGAATAACACCTATCTCCCCAACAATTCAACTAATATAATTGTAACAAGCCAAGTAACAAATATCCTGACTAACTGAACATAGAAGGAAGTCAAGCCTCTTCTGTGGAGCATGACCCTGCTAGCTCCTAACGCTGACTGAGCGGTTTGCTTCTTCCTCATTAGATACCGGATGCTAAACATAACAGATCGATATATACGATTGTGCTAAGATGCCAAGATTCACCACAAAGGGTCATTGGTCGTCGCATCATTTGTGTAGTGTTAACCGATTTTGGCACTTTCTGCTGCACCAATTGTGTGCACTTGGGTTTTGCTTGCTTTCCCCATGGCTTAGAAGTTATTGTAGTTTCAGTCCAAGAAAATTTTCATGTTTAGTTGTGATAATTGATTTTAGGTAATGCTAGAGTGCATTTACCATGATGCTATGATTTTCATGCTATTCCATTTGAAGGTATGCGTCACTCTACGCGAGTTGCTTGGTACAACTGCTCCGGAAAGAAGATGATATCTACGTCAGGCCCCTGGGTAACGTGATATACCTCATGTGTGGTCCGTGCACAGCTCGAGATAGCTGCTCCCGACAACTCTTCAAAGTACACCGCAGACTCTGCGACCTCAACTGAGCCACTAAGTATAATTGTGAGTAGATGCTTAGTTTCGGGCCGTCAGTTAACATGTCTCCTCAGGATAAAACAAGCATGTGCCTTCCTGCAGACTATTTTCAGGGTGTATTGCAGAGAGATTAAAAACCTTCCATGTTGTGATAGTAGCATTGTTAAATACTGAGTCTGAAACTTGTCCTAATGCAAGTTTGAGAAAACTTGCTTCTACTGCAGATGGCATGATGAGTGGTTTTGGCTTAATGGCCTGTTTACTCCTGAGTGGTTCACTGTGTTTATTACTGCTGGGCCTGTTTGAAATATCCTGTGTTGGAGAAACGGTGATATGGTGTGAACATGTTGCAATGTTGGTTCAGTTTTGGTTACATTCATCCATTCTGGTCTCCACACTTTATGCAGGTTCATGTGTAATGCTAAGGTTTTGCAGTATTAAAATGCCGAGCGATTAAAAAAAGAATAATAAAAATGTATGAAAAAGCTATGTTGCAAAAATATTAATACTAAAAAAAACGACAAGTGGGACAAAGTTCTTTGTTTATCATAGGTTGTGCATTAAAAAAAGATGGTAGAAAAGGGTCAAACGTGCAAAACATTAAAATATATACACAAAACATACACGCCCAGTGGGACTGGAACCCACAATCGCCTGATTAGAAGTCAGACGCCTTATCCAATAGGCCATGGGAGCCTTATGATTTACAATGCAATTAGATAGTTAATAACTCTTGTCGTACTATTGTAAATGATCAGCATAACAGCACAAATTCATTTATCTGCGTGGTGCAAATTAAAATGCACAATAAAATTGAACGCTACATGGTGCAGAGACAGTATGGGAACGACAAACAAACCACTAGAAACAATAAACATATGTGATGTCCGCAACATGATACCTTGGAGAATCAAATTTCCAATAAATCAAAGACTCTGCCACACCAGCTAGTTAGATACATTAGACAACAACAGATGTAAAACACACTTTGTGCCTCCGGATTAAGTTCTTCCATCACATATTAACATCTGAACAAATCATGAATACAGAGCGGTGCATGGGTGTTGATCACACAGCCTGTTGCTTCTGCTGAAGCTGTTTCCTTAGCTCCTTGCGAAGGATCTTACCCGATGGCGCCTTGGGGATCTTGTCGACAAAGATAACCTCACGGACCTTCTTATAGTAGATCACCTAAAATAGGACGAGGATTCATTGATTTTATTTTTGAAGAAAAAGGTTCAACAGTTACATGATCACACGTATGAATTTCTTATACATTATCCGTTTATTGAAGTTTAAGACTTATATTCCTAGTATTAACATTTAGTACGACACTTGAAAGGACAGCAACGAGCCAACGAGCAAAATAAAGAAATACTACCTCATTTGCCACAAATCGCTTCACGTCATCTTCGCTGAGCTCACTCCCTTCGGCCTTGGCCACAAAGGCGACAGGAATTTCTCCGATTTCGGGCTCTACTTGTTTCCTGCAATGATCACATGGATACCACAAATGCCATCTCAGCGACTGAAATATCAAGAGTAAATGCATGTGATACCTGTTCTATGTTGAGTTCACTAAAGAACTTAAGAGCAAATGATGAATAAAGTGATTACCCTACAACAGCGGCGTCAGCGATGCTCGGATGAGTGATAAGCAGGGCCTCCAACTCAGCAGGGGCCACTTGAAGGCCCTTGTACTTGATGATCTCCTTGAGCCTGTCGACGATAAAGATCTCTTCGTCATCGTCCACAAACCCAACATCGCCGGTGTGCAGCCAGCCGTCCGCGTCAATGCTGTTCTTCGTGGCCTCCGGGTTGTTCAGGTAACCTGACAAATAGTGATAAGAGTTGTTTAGGTTGCAATAATAGTATTCTATTTAAAATGAGTACTCGATCAGTCAAAACAAACAAATCGCTTCTTCATTGGTTGAGCAATCTTTTGCACTCTTATTACATCAAAATGAAAATATATCTTTTTTCCTACAAAAATAGTCCGTAGATGTAACTACATTTTATTTCTCTTCACCGTCTTTGCCCTTTCATTTTCCTATTGGTGACCTACTATAATACTGAAATAGACAACTCCTGTGATCCTTTCGCCATCGCGTGGAAGCAGCTAGCTTCTGAAAACAAACATATCCGCAGACCCCACGGTGCCTGGTGATGGGTTCTTTCAGATTCAGAACACTCCATTCATGATGATTTAATTCAGTTAGCACGCCCAGGGAGACTTCCATAACCAGACTGAAGCTGACAGGTCTCAGCTAGTAATTTTTTTTTAATTTCTGCTGCCTAAGTCATGCTTGGTCCTCGTTCCAATCTGGACAGAAAGCTACATATGGGAATCGTTATCTCAACTTTGAAGGTGCGTCCCCTGCTCCAACCAATAAGAACTTTTCACGTAACGAAAGTACGATTCTCAACCTCTGTACCAATGACAATGAGACATTGCAAAGGAGTAGTAGTTGAGCAACAAGCACGCAATACCATCTTTCTAAAGCATTTTGGCATTGAGTGGGCACAGCTCACCATCTTGTTGACCTAGTTTTAATTTCCTCCACATTATCACATACACAAGTTGAAAAGTGGCCAAGGATATGTAAAGCACTAATGTGGCATATCATGCAGTTGGTGAACCACTTGTAGTGCACAATATCTTATGGTTCCAACTTCCAAGTCAGATTAGATCTGGGGACCTGTGGGCCCGTCCAATTCATGTGTTGGTGATGAATGATGAAGTCAAACATCTGGAAGTTGGGAAGCGCATGTTAAGGAGACGGGGTGGGAAGAGGAATGGGATGCTGTGTACCTTTCATGATCTGTTGCCCCCTGATGCAGATCTCCCCGGGCAGGTTCCGGCCGAGGGACTTGCCGGTGTCCGGGTCGACGATCTTCAGCTCGGCGTTGCGCACCACCGTGCCGCACGCGCCGGACTTCACCTTGAAGGGCTCCTTGGCGAACGCCAGGCACATCGACAGCACCGGCCCGGCCTCCGTCATCCCGTAGCCCTGCATTGGCACACGGAAAGTCAACATGGATCAACTTCTCAAAAAAACAATGAAAGTTGAGACCGATCAAGACAGTTAAGACTGGATCTAAAAAAAAGAGACAGTTAAGACTGATTATATTATGCTTAATTCTGTTCCTTCTCCGGAGGGTGCGGCTTGTGTGGGGTCTAATACTGTAATGGCAAATCAGAAGCAACTTGCTTGCTTGTACTCATGGTCAATGTGAACCGTCCTTTTGAGCCGATTGGATGAACAATTAAATTATTTGCGTAAAACAAGGATTTGGATGAACAATTAAATTATTTGCGTGAAAACAAGGCCTAAAGAAGAATATAAGAGTCCATGTTAATGTGTTAACAAATATTTTTTTTACACTTTTAAAGCTAGATCTGGTGGGGTGAAGGGCCATACGCTTTTTCATTAAAAGTGAAGTATCTCTGAGTTTAGAAAAACTCCTAAACCCCGGCTAAGTCGTCGAGAATCAGCCTCATAAAAAAACTCCTAAACCCCAGCTAAGCCATCGAGAACCAGCCCCATATCCGCTGCCACGATGAATCAGATTCAGGTCAACTCATGCGACGATGCTACTCAACTGCTCTAATCAATTCGGCTAAAGGTATTTCGCTTATATTTTTTCAAAGTGATAGTGTTGTTCTTTTTTTTGGCACATTTCAAAGTTTCAGCATATATGAAAAGCAATATTGATTCCGAGCATCAAAATCAATGAGCAAACGAGTGGCCGACGAAGAAAAGTATAAAATGGAAAGAAAAATGAGAAAAGAAAAAGAAGAGGAGGGAAGTTAGTGAACTGGCCGAAAAAGAAGGGCTCAGCACGATAGGTCCGCCCATGGAGCGAACAATCTTTGAATATCAACATCATCATCGCCTAACCACGGAACTACCGTACCAAATTATCACCAGCTAAATTTTTTGGTGTCCATGCGCAGCACTCAAAAGTCAAACTTCCCAACAACTCTGCAACAAGTTCTATGGATTTTAGGTCTAAGATAAGAAAAATGTGATACTCCTACTAATCGTCAAAAACATTGTTTAATATCACGTTAGGAGAAAATGGGAATGATGAAACTTAGCTTGTTTCTTTCCTTTTACGTTCAAATTGGAAACGGAAATACACAGGTAATTTTGGCCTACATGCTCATGTTCACCAACTTAGGTGAGGTGTTTCTGCATGAATCATGGTGAACATCTAAGCTGTTGGATCAGTCAAAATGCCCAATGAACGGTGACATTACATGGTTTGACTTTGACCTACGCAAAAATCAATAAGGGTAATCCCACTCGTCAAAATTAAATGTCCAATGAAGACCTTATACCAAGATCATCCAATGCAATACGGTCATCGCTCATCGGGCAGTTTGTCAGTAGGTAGCCACACTATCACTAACTATAATCCATCAAATTAAATTAATAAACATAAAAGAAATGGCAACACAGTAATAATTTTTTTTAAAAAAAAAAATCGGTACGCGTCGGCGCATGCACGCACCTGTCCGAGCACCGCGCCGGGGAGCTTGGCCATGAAGGCGTCCTCGAGGTCCTTGCCCATGGGCGCGGCGCCGGAGAGCACCATCCTCACCGACGACAGATCATGCTTGGCGACCTCGTCGCTCTTGGCCATGTTGACCACGATCGGCGGCACCAATGGCAGGATGGTGATCCGGTGCGTCTCCACGAGCTCCATCATCCTCCCTAGCTCGAACCGACGCATCACCACGATGGCGGCGCCGACGCGAAGGCCGCACATCATGATTGTGTTGAGCGAGTAGATGTGGAACATGGGCAGCGAGCAGAGGATGACGTCATCGCCGGTGAAGTCGATGTTGGGGTTGTCACCGTCCACCTGCTGCGCCACGCTTGTGCTCAAGCTACGGTGCGTTAGCATGACGCCCTTCGGGAACCCCGTCGTCCCCGACGAGTATGGCAGCGCCACCACGTCGTCGGGGTCGAACTCGTCGTCGTCACCGATGGTGATGACGGCGTCATCGTCGTCGGGGGCGCTGGCCATGACGTCGTCCCAGAAATGGAGGCACCCGTCGCGGTGCGTGTCGATGAGGATGACGGTGAGGTTGTCGCCATGGGTGGGGAGCTTGTCGACGGCCATGGCCTCGGTGAAGACGACGGTGGCGCCGGAGGCCTCGATTTGCTTGGCGATGTCGTGAGGGGTGGACATGGGGTTGGCGGTGGTGACGGCGGCGCCGGCGCGCGACGCGGCGAAGAAGGAGAGCACGAACTCGGCGGAGTTGAGCATCAGGTTCATCACCACCGCGCCACGGCGGACGCCGGCGAGCCGACGGAGCGCCGCGGCGAGGCGGCGGGTGAGGCGGTCGACCTCGGCGTAGGTGAGGATGGCGCCCGTGGCGCCGTCGATGAGGCAGGGGCGGTCGGACACCGAGGGGAGACGCTCGAAGCAGTAATGGTGGAGAGGGAGGGTGTTGGTGATGGCGATGTCCGGGAGCTTGGATCGGAAGATGATCTCCGGCGACGCCACATCCACGGTGGTGGCGGCGGCGGCGGCGGCGGCCACCGGCTCGGTGGACCCCATGGATCAGTAGTGTAACGCCGAGGGACGACGGGCTTTGGCTTGCTTTTGCTGAGGTTTGTGCCGTGCGTGCTGGTTTTGGAGCGTTCGGTGCTATTTAGTGTGTCTGAAGAAACGGAGATGATGCAGGATTTGGTGGGAAATGACAAACTGGTAAAGGTGCCAAATGTGATGAGCGGAGTGTAGTTTGTAAAATGAATGTTCCTCGAGGGGTGATGTATGTAGGATTGCATTATTGGATTAGAAACTGGTCATGAGCTGTCTTTGTCAGAAGGTCAAACACAAAACAGCAGTTATTTCGTGTAAGTATATTTTTTCAATAATGTAAAAGATATTGGGAGCTGGCCACTTCTGTGTGGGGCCGCGCCTTTTTTTTTAAGAAAAAACACACAACACAAACATGCACGCACGCACATGCACATCATCTATCATGTGTACACATAATTGTGCATATATGTTTTATATCAGAAAAACAATCCTATGAAAATGTGACGATGCCCCATCTCTATGAAGTTACATGAATACGTGACTTACATTGATGACATCGTATTTCCATATTGTTATGTTGCCATAATTGTGTAATAGGCCCCCCGAAACCATTACCTTACCTTGTCACGAATTTTGGCAATTGCGCGGTGGTGATGAAGCAATGCATTATAGAGAGAAATAATGAGCTTCATTACCCATTGCGCGGTGTTGATGAATTACCTTACCTTGCCATGCATCATAGACATCCAGAAGTAATGCATCATAGACATCCATCCGCACATTGAGCGTCCTAACAACTCCACCGATTATCATGTGTCCAGTACTCATATTAGCAACATTTCATAGCGTTTTCTTTGAATGTTATTTTGGAGATGGGTTCCACTTCTACGATGCAAGTGGTAATTTGACCGAGGAGCAGGGAAGAATCACCACAGCTCACATCACATGCGAGCTATTCTTTTGCGCGAACAAATGGGCTCCATGTAACCATGTTCACTTGAATATACATTGACTGCTTGCTAACCCTAGTGTTTCCTCTCAATGGGCAATGAATTGAAGCTCATTATAGAGAGAATTTTGGCAATAATCTTCTGCACAAGTGCACGGTATTAGACCTTAGCAGCCATATTCCCAGAACATTGGGAATGAGGAACCGGAACATGCGGAGGAAAGCCTGGGGCAGTAGGGCCACGGCCCCAAGCGTTGGGCTGAATTTTACACGTAATAACACTGTAGCAACAAAGAGGCCCGGCCCAGTTAACGAATGTGTCTTTGGAGTGGCCCTAGGCGTGGGCTTGGCCCAGCTCCGCCCCTAGAAACATGGAACTTTGAATGCCATTTGGTGCAAACATGGTACCAAGGGGTATACCTATTCCGTATCTTCCTATTAGAGATGGAAAATGTTCCAAGTGTTATCGGGACTATGCTTTGGAACTATGGATGTATTGATAAGTACTTCATACACTCTAGCTGAAAGAACTATGGATGCAACAGTGTCTCCGAGTCATAGAAGGTCCACCGATCAATGGTAATCATTGAGTAAGCATCATTACGTACAGATGGCATAGCATACATTCCTTTCTTCATGATGAAGTCCTCTCTCGTTTCCGGCAGCTTCATATCATGTACCATAGGTTTTGGGACAAAGTTCCCGCTCGTTCCCGGCAGCATATAGGACCACGTTCCATAGATTTTAGGACAAAGTTCCCGCTCGGTCCCGTTCCACGTTCCAGATTCCCTTGGCTGTTGCTAAGCATTAGACCATTCTCTTGGTTACTAAGTATTAGACGAGAGAATATGATAACACCAGGAGACCACCATGTCTCAAAATCGGGGGCCAAATTACATAGTCCCCCCTATGGTTTGCTAATTTCAATGTTGCCATCGTTTCTAAAGTTCTACCAGTCGTTGGGAGGAAACAAAACTTCCACCTGATCAGTTTCTAATTAATACATTATTGCTTTACGAGAAATACAACCATGAATAAAATGGCACGAGGAGTAAATTATTTTTGGCATATATATATATATCTAGAATAGATAACTATGACTAGACAATAATGCATGTCTGGATCATGGACTACAATATATAACTATGACTAGACAATAATGCATGTCTGGATCATGGACGGCACTCCTTTGTAATATCTTTGTTAGTATATATTTTAAGTTTGGTAGTTCAAACCCGTTGCAGAAAAGAGGGTATACATTTGTCTTCCTTTTAAACTCGCCTGTGTTTTATTTAGAGAAAGAGTATTAAAGAAATTACTTGACACGACATTTGTCTGCAATAAGAGATCTTTGAATAGAACCTTTTGTGATTGGAAACATTATATGCGCTGCAATATATATTTTTTTGTTTGTAAACATATAATTTATTGGAATAAATAAAAATAAATTTGAAATCAATTAGGTTGGGCACTAGTTTCTTTAGAGCAACAACCACATACGAATTGCTGATCTAAAGATAGCAATTAATGGAGGATCACAAAAGTAGTGAGCACACAGCCAGAACACAATATAGAATGAGCGAAAAATACAACTTGCCCCAACAGGACAATAATTCATAGCACAAACTGAACCACAATTTGCATATAATCCTAAGGGCAAGCCACACCAGCTAAGCCATTGACCATTGCACTCTGCCTCGCCGCTTGTTGACGCCTTTTCGGATCAACACACGATAAGCGGTAGTCGGAATCTCCTCGTCGGAGCTCCTGGACAAGGGGTCAGACCGCCCGAACAGGGAGTCAGACCGACTGTCAAAGGGGGTTTGACCGCCCCTCACAGGGGGTTAGACCGCCTGTAGCAGAGGTGCCGCGAAAGCCTACGATCGCCGCCTCGAGAGGGATCCCGTCGGAGAGGTGGCGAACCAAGGGTTGTTCTAAGGTCGGCAAGACCACTTAGAACCTCCTAAAACATTATTGAGACGAAGAAGGAAGACAAGCGGGTTGGAAAAGCTAGGGTTTGAGATAAAATAAGTAAAGGTAGATGTGTTTGTACAATTGGGTAGAGGTCCTCAATCGGCCACGACCCTTCATAATATAGGGTGGGGAGGTCTTGCCCAGTGGGGAGTCAATTCCATAATGAAATCCCATCAAAATACAACTCTAATTCGGATTAGAACTGCTACAGGCGGTCTAACCCCCTGTACAGGCGGTCTAACCGGCTGGGCACACGGTTGATCCTTGACAGAGCCATAACTTCCTCACCCGGAGTCCAAATCAAGCGATCCACATATGCATTTTGACTGTCTCGACGAGCCCTACGCAATGGTGGAGTCAAACTCATATTTGAGCACTTTAATACACGCGGTCAGACCGCCTGGCATATTGGCAGACCGGCTACAGGGTACAGCCGGTCAGATCGCTTGTTACCGGCGCTTAGACCGGCTGTTAAGCCAGATCGGCATTCTTGCCATTTTCTGTCATCAACATATGCCCCCCATGTTTCTTAGTAAAGCTTGTGTATCAAGAAATATTAAATCAGTCTAAGGGCGACCCTCTATTGTTGGCCATTTTGTTCTAAGAGCGATATCAACATATCGGCCAAATCCTGTCAAACACCATGCCAAACATTTGATAATACTTTCAAATGCTCTTGGCAACTGAAATCCATACAAACATCAACTTGAAAGGATTTTACCTTTACCTTCTCGCTACATGCTTGAGCTACCCTCCTTTTATCTTTCTCGACCTGCCCCAAAGCCTCCAAATGCTTGCCAATCACTCAATGGGCAAATGGCTTCTTGACCATAGACAAGATCAAACGGAGTAACCTTGATTGTACCATGTCTAGAAATATGACTTATTGCTAGGCTCAACTTGACAATTAGCTTGAGCATAATATAGAGATGAATTGAGTAATTTAATACCATAGGGTTCAACAAACTCACGTACCTCCTTAGATATAAATGGCATCCCTTGATCCATTGGCAATATTTAATGAACCCCAAATCTATGTATAATATGCTCGATAATAAACTCAATCACCTCTCGATATGTCATATCCTGATACTCTTCACATCTTTTGTAGTAACGAAAACAATCGGCTATTATTGTAAGCCAATAGAAGTAAACCCGCTTAAGAAGCCACTTCATCATGGGAGCCAATTGATGTGCACCACAAATACCTTCATGAACCTCTACTATAGCTAGCTTGATTGGGATCTAAACACTTTAAGAGCAAACCATCCGTGGTCCGACGATATAGTTCACTATCAACCAAAGCAAACTTGAAATCCAATCGTCAGACTTTTTGATCCGTTGACCTGCTAGTATCTTGCAAATATCACCAGATGCTTCCTCCAAACACCAACATCGGCCTCAACAGATTGAGAAGCATCCATAGCCGAAACGGTTTTTTCAGAGGCACAGGCGGTCAGACCACTTGTCATGGCGGTTAGACCGGCCAGGCCGATTAGATCGGCTGCACCAGGCGGTTGGACCGCCTGTCCTAGAGCAAGCATGTCGGCTTAGCAAAACATCGGCTTCTTTTCTCGAAAATTTGTTTTCTGAATATTATAGCCTGATGCTTGCTGCGCCAACATATTAGCTCTAAGATTCTCTTCTCTTGGTACATGATAAATCACAAATTCATCAAAGCAAATTACAATGTCTAAACATTTATCAAGATAAGCATTTAGAAATCCATCTAAACATTGACATGCTTTGGATACTTACTGTACCAATAGTAAAGAATCACCACAAGCTTCAACATGTTTTACTCCCATGTAATGTAAAATTTCCAACCCGAATAATAAGGCTCATACTCGGTTTAGTTATTTATGCATCTATGATCCAATCGGTTCAGAGCTTAAAAAAATATCATTTGATGATATAATAATAACACCAAAACCACAACCACTTTTGCAAATTGATCCATCAAAATGCAATTTCCGTGGAGTAAAAGTAATACAGCCGACATTTAAATCAAGTTGCTCATTAATCAATGTTAATCAATAAAATCGGCAACAATATGTTTTGTAGATTTCAACGAATCAAAGACTAAATCATATTCAATTAAAGTATAAGCCCATTTGTCGATTCTACCACTCAATATTACGCAACATATATTTAATTATGTCGGCCTACCAAGCAACTGTGCAAGTATTTCATAGTAAATAATGCCTCAGTTTGGTATAAGTATGATTAAAAGCATACCTTGTTTCAACATCTAATAATCTTCTACTTGCATATGCAATAATGTACCCCTTCCCTTCGGTCTTCTTGACTCAAAACAGCTCGAATAATGCTTTCTTTGGCCGTAATATATAGTTTAAAAGAAACCCTTCTCCTAGGCGCCCGAAGAACCGGAGACGAAGATAAATAAGACTTTATTTCAAAAGCTTCTTGCTGTTTTCCCCCCAAGTAAATTCAGCAGCATCTTCCAACCGAAGTAAGGAGTAAAAACATCTACATAGCTTCCTTAGGATCAAAATAAGGATCCAAAAGCATATAATCACCCATGTACGGGACATTAGTATCCATATCCATGTCCTCTACTGATGAACTGTAATAAATAAGTTGTTCATCGTCCTCAACACTAGGAACCGATGCCAACTCGTCATCACGAACCATACGAGCAGAAGAAGCATCATCCGGTAATATCTCTGCCTCAACCGGTCTGATCGGCTGTGCAGGCGGTCTGACCACCTGTTCAGTCAACTCTGCAACACTAGCGATCTGGACCGCTCGTACACCCGGTTGGACCGCCTATACTGCTAGCTTCGGCTAATCGTCCTTTTTGACTCTCCACTCCTTCTTCTGAGGAAGCATAAGTCTATGCTTGTTGAAAAGCTCTCGCTTTTCTAGATTTTGTTTCTTTCTCTCCTGAAAACGCAGCCTTTGAAGTTTTCTTCTCTGTGTACGAGTCAAACCTGAAGGACACCATCTAGGAAGAAAGTTAGACTCATTGCAGTTAACCTCATGACCATTAGTAGTGGGAGTCCCTGAAACGGACTTCTCAACTAGATTGTTCAAAACAATCGGTCTCTGGTCCCCATCAAGTATAGTAGCCTTTTCTGAGTCCACATTCTTCTCATGAACCTTCTCCTCCATCTTCTTAGGCTGATACACCTGCTTTAGAGGAGGTGTCTTCTTCTTCTGGGATGGCCGGTCTAGACCGCTGGTAACAGACGGTCTAACCGCCTGGGCTAGATGCCCTTGACCAGATTGACGAACAGGTAAACGGTCATGAACCGGTAGTGCAATCCAGTGCAAAAAATGTCTTCTTGGTTCCCTCCATCTAGAATGCAAAGAATGTTGTGACACCGACTGATACGGCACACACATCACACCATTGTCATCCCATATCGGACTTAACTCCTGAGACACATGATAATGCTGAACTGGCTCGAAAGATCCACCTTTATGTCTTATACCAGCTCTTGGAGGCGATGATGGCCTCTCTTGCCGTTTAGGTGATCTCACTTCTTTTTTTAATGGTCGATAGCTTCGAAAGGCCTTTTGCTTGGAGTACTTGTCGAAAAGCATATCGAATGTGACCTTTGGCTTTATACCAGATCCTCTGTCTTTAGCCACACTCAATTTGGAAGCTCCAATCTCTGCATGCTTTGTTTTTAGTGCCTTTGGACGACCCTAGTGTAGGCCGGTCTGACTGCCTGCTCTAGTCGGTCTAACCGCCCGGCCGGTCTGACCACCTACTGCAGCCGGTCTGACCGCCTGTGGTGGAGCAGGCCTAGATGGCTGCGGTCCAGGTGAAACGATCGACCTTTGCCCCCCCATGTCCAGATGCTCTCAATGTGACTTTGAATGTCTCTTTTCCATTACAAGATTTCTCACATGTCACTTCACGGATCAACTTCTTCCCTATCAAAGTGGGTCTTTCATCTCCCACCACCACATTCTTTCCTTTGGTAGATTCGACTTGATGCGGCCGAATCAAAACCTTAGGTTGCTGCAAATCCAAGATACTGACTGGGGAAGAAGTTTTATCCACCTGCATGTTATGAAATCTCAAACGGCCCTCTTTTATGGCCGATTGAACTTGCCGACGGAATACATTGCAATCATTGATAGCATGCGAATAAAAATTGTGAAATTTACAAGATGCATGCCTTTCAATTCTTCCAATGGAGGTATATCATGAGAAATCTTAATGTATCCATGTTTATGCAATTCATAAAAAATGTGATCACATTTAGATACATCAAATGTAAATTTCAATTCTTCTTGCCGACTCTTATGAGTCGGCCTAAGAGATGAACAAGAATAAGCTTCAGTTTTAGAAGGCCATGTAAATTCAGCAGCATTAATATTATAATCATTGTCGGTCGAAACAACGGATTTACAATCAACAGCATGCATATTAGACCGACTTGATTTAATATCCTCATTTTCTTTATTCATTCGGTTTTCAGCCACTTCAGCTCTAATGTGAACTTGACTAACCGAATAATAGTCAAAATTGTCAATTTTCTCCCTAATAGAGGATTTTAAACCCCTAAAGCATAATCTAGCAAGATCAATATAAGAAATTGACAAATTAAAGCAACGGTTTTTAATATCTTTAAATCTTCTAAAATATTGAGAGACGGTTTCATCATGGCCCTGTTTAACCGATGCTAAATTCTCCATCGTTGTTCTGGACGTGGCATTGGCCGCATCTTGCATACCAGCACGGCGATTAGCAACCGAATTTGGCATAACGGCTAATGGTGTTAGCCATTCCGGAACAACTACCACATTATTAGACAGATTGGTCTGACCGGCCACTGAGGGGATGTGACCGGCCGTACAGGCGGTCTGACCGGCTGAGGCGGTCTGACCGCCTGCAAGCGTTGATCCAATTGCAATGACTGTGTTCGGTCTGGGCAACTGGATCAGCGGCGTAGTCTAACCATCAAAGGAATTAGGCAACATACCACATACTGTATTATCTATATTAGACCATGGTATGATAGGCACATCAGTATTATGATCCGATTTCCCCATTTTAAGTATCTCTAGTCGATTTAAACGTGCAGAGAGTTCATCAAGACTAGGTATACTATTAACAACAATCGGGCTAACCATATCAATAGGGGAAGACGGTTGTGAAGATGAACTTACAGTGTCGATTACCTCAATCTTATCGCCGCTCATCTTAAAAGATGGCATCACAAACTCTTGAACGCGTGTGACTGTGTCATGATCCTTCTTGAAGCCCTTCAAGAACTCGTTCTGGAGATGTGCTAAAACCATAAAATACTTCTGGCGTCCTTCCTCATCGAGATCTTCTATGTTGGCATGGATATCGTGTTGATCAACCTTGGATCCCATCGGGCTAGGGTCGAGTAGATCGGTTATGAAAACTAGATTTTCTTCTCCAATGGAGTCGCTGAAATATGTTGACGCCTGTTAGGGTCAACACACGATAAGCGCTAGATCGCACGGTCGTCGGAATCTCCTCGTCGGAGCTCCTGGACAAGGGGTCAGACCGTTCGTACAGGGAGTCAGACAGCCTACACAGGGAGTCCGACCGCCTGTCACAGTGGGTCCTACCGTCCGTCACAGGGGGTCAGACCGTCTATAGCAGAGGCGCCGCTACGATCGCTGCCTCGGGAGGGACCCCGTCGGAGGTGGCGAACCTAGGGTTGTTCTAAGGTCGGCAAGGCCACTTAGAACCTCCTAAAACGTCATGGAGACAAAGGAGGAAGAAGAGGGGGTGGAAAAGCTAGGGTTTGAGATAAAAAGTAAAGGTAGATATGTCTATACGCTTGTAGAGGTCCTCAATCGGCCACGGCCCTTCATAATATAAGGTGGGGAGATCTTGCCCCGTGGGGAGTCAATTCCATAATGAAATCCCATCAAAATACAACTCTAATTCTGATTAGAACTGCTACAGGCGGTCTAACTCTCTATACAGGCGGTCTAATCGGCTGTGCGCAGGGTTGATCCTTGACAGAGCCATAACTTCCTCACCCGGAGTCCAAATCAAGCGATCTACATATGTATTTTGATTGTCTCGACGAGCCCTACGCAATGGTGAAGTCAGCCTCATATTTTGTGCACTGTCATACATACAGTATAGACCGGGTGTACAGGCGGTCAGACCGCCTGACATATTGCCAGACCGGCTACTGGGTACAGCCGGTCAGACCGCTTGTTACAGGCGGTTAGACCGGATGTTGAGCCAGATCGATATTCTTGCCATTTTCTGTCATCAACATTGCTCATAGCTGCGTCCTACAGTCCTCGATCTGCCTCGTCATTATTAAATCCCTATTTTACAAAATATAAATGTCACAAATTAAAAATGGTGGCAGTACCTCATGTGGTCAAGCACGCACATTGCATGGTCTGGTGGTACACGACTTTCTTTTCCTCTGATGAACTACCAATACATATGGGTTTTGTGCTCTATTGCAACTTCGAAATTATATATGTTCATAACTTGAGTCAGTCTTATCTAGTATCTGTAGTTTTTTTGAGTCAGTCTTAGGTAGTCCAGAACAAATGGCTTTTAATGGGTGAGCTGTAGCAGTATTAAAATAGAATATATCTTAGGTACAATACTGGTGTATCTCAGATGGACCAAATAGTAAATTATATCGAGTATTAAAACTATTTTGGGCGGTTATATATATATTCTCCAAACTTGGGTTTTAGTATCATAGTTGAATAAAAAAGTTGTTGACTAAGTTGTTCTGTGTAAGTGCCGGTCGAACCACTGAAACATGTCAATCTCCAGGGACATATGAGTGAAGCTGTTTTTCGAGAGGGGTTATATCAGTGTGTGTGAGTGGAAATGGCTATTATATGTAAAGAGCACCGCGGACTCGTATATGTGTGAGTCCAATTGCTGTCCCTTCCGGGTTGGTTCTGAAGCAACCATGTCAATGTCGTGTTAAACGGTCGTCGGCGTAAACAAAGAGAAGAAAAACAGAAGCATCTGACGTACATTACCCGTTATACAAAAACATAGAGGTCAGGAATAGATGGATAGTTGAATTTAGGGAACCTAATTCTCTCTCTGGTCCACTACAATATTTTGGTGTTTAATGAACCTGATATTATTTTCACATATTTCAACATATCATATACAAACATCAATACAAAATACTTGTATTTGTGTGTGAAAAAGTAACATAACATGGAAATGAGACAATGGTCGAATTGACATTTGAATAATGGCTTGACAAATTAGAACTAATCCCAGTGACAACTGGCAGGAGTGATTGATCAAACCTCTACTGCCTATCCCCAGAAGGCCAGAACCTGAAGAGCGAGCCTTAAACTTCTCCGTACGTCTTTGTTATCTTAGCTCACGAAAGCTACTCCTGGGCTGGTGATGCTTTTAAATTGGAAAACGCAAGTATCAATAGAGATACAGCCTGTTAAGTTGAAGTCAACCCTAGGCTCCAGCCCTGTTTGTTTGGCATAGAAGTTGTGCCACCAACCTTTCAAAAGTTTGTTGGCGACTATATGTTTGAATTGTATCACAAGTCAATCCCCTTTTTTTGTTGAGGGTCCTTGAATCAGATGCAGCGCCCCCTTTCATACACTATCATCGCCCTGATCCATCTGCTGAAAAAAGCTATGAAACTGATGAAACATATATTTGACAAATTTGGCAATGATAAGTACATACTTTATTTTTTCATATGCTTCCCCTATTTTTTTAGCTCTTGTATCATGTAGGATCTTATGGAAACAAAAACTAAATTTATTTTTGTTTTCAATTAATAGCCACATACTCATCAATAACAACCAATATGGTGGACATCCCAATTATATAAGAAATATAAATGGAATGACAATCAAACAAGAGTTTGGTGTTGGTGAATGTATTGGAGTTTTGGCCATATTGTTCTTCATATATACTGCTTGAGACAAGATGATAGCGATCATGAAGGGACTGTGACACCCTAAGAAGGGGGGGTGAATTAGGTGTCCTAAAAACTAAGGCTCTAATTGCACATATAAAACCCTATTTTAATTTCTATCTAAATGTGCTCTAGGTTTTCTCTATGTGTTACTATCTCTACCGCTACAAAGTTTTGCACCCTAGGTTCAATCCTATACTAGCATGGCAAGTCTAGGAAAGGTAAATGCGGAAAGTAGTGCAAGTAAATAATGAGCAAAGTAAAGGGTAGAGAAGCAAACTCCCGGCACGTCGGTTTTTACTGAGGTATCGAAAAGCTCACGAGCTTTCCACTAATCCTCGTTGTTGGAGCCCCTCTCAAAGGCAATACCCGCGCAAGGGCATAAACTCCCCGGTCGAGTAACTCCGTGGGTGACCACGGTACTTCCCCACGCGCAAGTGGGTCTCTGCTCGTCCCTCCGCGGATGCTCCTCGCCGCCTTCACTTGGTAGATCCTCGGCCAAACGCCAAGGGTCTCTCCTCCCTTGCACAAGCACCCACGGCCACTCCACAAACTCAGTTGGAGGGTCTCGCAAGACTACAAGCCCCGGATTTACAATACTTGGTGTGTGCAAGCACTGGTAAGCAAAGAGGTATGCAAACCTCGCTAAGCTCTAGGCTAAACACCTAAGAGATGCGCAAAAGGGTCTAGGCTAGCACTAATCACTTTGCTAATCACCTAAATGTTCTATTTAGCACTTTGGTGGATTAAGCACTTAACAACGTGTAGAACACTTGCCAATAGCTTCTCCTAACTCAAGCACCCTTCAAATGGCAGTAGGATGGGGTATTTATAATCCTAACCAAAGGAACTAGCCGTTACATAGCCGTTGTAACTTTCTGTGTACCATCGACTAAATCGATGCTCACACAGGAGGTACCATCGAATTAGTCGATGGTTCTGCTCAACATTTCCGTTCCACTGGTTCAACATTTTGTGACCTCTGTTTCAACATTTCTGCTGCACAGTTTCAACAATTTTCCTTACCATCGACTATTTAGATGGTTTCCATGGTAATACCATCGAAATAATCATTGCCTTGCAGAGAAGAACACACCTCCTGCCTTCAATATCATCGACTAATTCGATTGTCTTATTCAACATTTCTGTTCTACTGATTCAATATTTTGGTTGCACTGATTAAACATTACTTGCAGTCTCAACAATTCAGATCACCATCATTTGAATATTGATCAGATGGAAATCGTTGAGCATTTGGATGACTTCTAAAGTATCCTTGGGACCTAGAAATATCTACAAGAGAGCATCTCAATAAATATATTAGTCCCAATGGTTATGTTGTCAATCAAACACCAAAATCGTAAACAATGGCCTTGGGCCATTTTCCTTACAGATCATGAACCAGAAATCAGCAGTGATCACAGGGTCATAATAGAGCCACAAATATTTTGATTCTTTTGATTCAGATGGTAGATAATACTTGATCTAAATCTTTTGATTCTTTTGTTTTGCATGCACTCATCATTTTTCTTTTTTGGTATAAAATTGTAGGAGCTTCTAACTTCTCTTCCATATGATTCTAAAACTGTGCCAGACAATTTGAAGTAGCCAGTCATGGAAGTACATTATTTGAATTGTGACATGCCCTTCCCTTCTTGTTTAATTTGGACCCCTTACACCATGTTCCTTTTTTTTATTTTGCTGTATATTTTCTTCATGTTTAATTTTTTACTCGTTGTCATGCCCCTTTTTTTCTAGTGTTGTATATTTATTTGGCCTTTCACAGATATTTATACCATTCTTCTATGAGAATAAGATATTTGTACATCATCAACTTACGACATCAAATCGATATATTAGATTGTTTTCCTTGGGCTGGGAAAAGGCCCAAATGTACCCGCAAAAAAAAAGGAGAAAGGCCCAAATGAGCTAAGTGAATGAGGAAACAACAATACCATAATAAATTTGGCAAACAACTCCTTGAAAATCTTTATGTCTGGTGTAATATCCAAAAAAATATAATGTTGACCAAATTAATTGACAACAATGACCTTTTGAACCGTAGCTTAGATGGATGATCGGAGACCGTGGTTACATAAAGCTTGTCCAAACAAATCTGTTTCACTACCCACATGTCACCTTTGGATAACGGGTGAGTCCATGGCAGGCAATCAATTTGGACCATCGGATGTAACTTAGGTTTCTGTTACCTCCTATCTCCTTCACGTGATCTGATTTCCTAGGCTGCCACCTCCCTACCGTGCTTTCCGTCCTGTCTCGCCACCCCCCTCCTGCGCATGCTGACTTGGGTAGTGCCGCTGCTGCTCGGCGGCCCCGGGCCAGTCATCGTGCTTCAGCAAGGTCGCGTCACTCTATCTGTATGGTACTTCACCTGATCACCTCAGTTGTTTCCCCTGGCTGGTAATTGAGTGGTGCTTTTCGGCCTGATCTGCGTTTCTGGTTTTGGGGGCTGGCTACTGGTTGGAACCAATCAGACCAACGTGGGGAGGATCCAGGGAAGAAGCAATGGAGAAAGAAGGAAAGGGAGCACAACGAAGGGAGCAAGAGAGGAAAAAGGAAAGGAAACGGTTAACTTTTGGTTGATTTGTTGTATAAATTTCTTGTCTAGTACATCATATTTATAGGGGAGAATCTGTCATTTGTTTCTGAAAATTTCTAGACTTATATTTTATTTATATTTTTGGTAGCCTCCGGGTTTAGAGTAAAATCGGGGTGTTACACAAATGACTAATTGACTAATCACCGGGTTGGTTATGTTTACTGGAAAAGGAATGCCAGATTTTATACCTTACGAATGTGCATTTATCCCAGTTCCTAATAAGAATAAAACCAATAATGATTGTGGTTTTCATGTCATGGCTTACATGGAGCGTTATAATTCTGATACTCTCGAATTGGTGTATCAATTCCCGGTAATTTCTTAACTCCATTTTATACAAATGACTAATTGATTTAGGCATATATATACAAAAGTATATATCTAACAGTTTTTGTTTCCACTAGCTTCGTGCCCGTGCGTTGCTACAAGATGGTAACAATTGTATAAGAAACCACATTGAACATTCCAAAAGACAATAATTTACTGTTATTGCTGTAAAACAAAATAGTTTACTCTATTAAAAATTTAAATCGAAGATGCGATTAAGATATTTTTTCATATCTTCTGGACACATCTTTGGATATATATTTGCTTCATTCGACAAGACATCAATGACAAAATTCTACCGCATTGCAGTCGGATCCTGTAAACATGAGAAATACATGCGTAAGTATCTTATATATGTCTAGCACAACCGTGCCCCAAATTTTGTTATATAAATTACAAGGAATTACTACACTAACGTTACAGATTAGGTTAGGACCTCCTTGTATACTATGTTCTTTGTGTAGGTGCCATCTAATGCAAGAACCTTTTTCTCTTCTTCTTTTCCTTTTTCTTCTTTTTTTTTTGGAGATTTCTAAATCATCTAAAATGTACTTCCTGATTAAAATGTAAAACATGAACGTGCATGAATACTATAGCACGAATAATGTAGCATGAATACAGCTAAACCTTCAACAAGATGGGGCATGAATACTTTATAAATAAACACATGGCTTTACAGATGACTCACAATTGCAGGTATATAAATAGAAAAACCAGTTACTGATCCTGTGATCCAATACTCAAGTATCCATTTTAACCCCATGCAGTATCATAGGACATCGCACTCAAGTCTGTAAGATTCTATCTAATCTCACTGAGCATAGGAAGGATCAGCCAGCGGGGGCAGCAACAAAACGACGGCGTACATATCTAGTTACTCAGCTTGAAGCTTTTTTAGTCAATCCTTTTTTTAGTCCTGAAACTTATTTCTTGGAGTTTTGCTGAACTTGTCATGGCGACATGGCCCATCTTGTTGAACATGTAGTGAACAATGGAAAAAGTATGTAAAACAAGACCCAACCTAAGAGAACAAGTTAGTTTTTCATTAAAAAGAAAATATGCGCCCAAATTTGATTTGAAGAGGACTTGAACCACACCTCACACTCCAATTTAGATTGGAAAAGCATGTACCGAGATTTAAGGTGATGAGCTAAGACGAGCAAAGAAAAACAAATCCTGTATACCTTTTTGCAAGCTCCTTCTTCATTTCAGGTGGCCGTCAAAAACAAATATGGCATAAAAGCTCATCAGAATTAGCAAAAGTAAGCTACCTGCAAAGAATTGACAAGGACCACAGGAAGGTATGAAGCTTACACAGGCTTTATCCCTGCTTCAAGCATTCTTACTGTCCGGTTCAACATACACTGCAGATGACTACACAATTCACAGAGATGGAAAGTCAATAAACTGAAATGAAAATGACAAGACCACAGGCTGGGCAAGCAATATTGCTTGCCTCGTAACTTCACCAGCCTCATTGGTCAGAAGCTCTGATCCTTTTCTTCCAACCACGATCTGCAGAAATTCACATTTGATTTGAATGAGGAACCCACAATGTCACATTAACCACCCCAAAAAACAAAAGTTAGATACGATATATACATCTGCCTGCACATGTTAATAGCATGGGATTAGAAAGAACAAAAGTGAGCTGAAATTTTGTAAATTGAATTTTGGCACCAATATTAGCCTCTGATTCTGAAATTGATAAAATACAACAGAAGCTAAAGCTAAATGTACCAGAATGTAGCCATTGGTTCAAACTTTTTTGGACATTGCGTCCCATATAGCCCTATGGACAGACACATTTTATGAATGTCCCTACAGATTGTGCTACCTGTAGCAATATCGACACAAATCACCCACGCCCTACTACCGCACCAAATTCGAAACCGGAAACGCTCACCAAGTCACACCAGCGGAGAAATCCAACCCAACTGCTACTGTGCTACACAATTTGTAGCTCGGAGCTCTGTACCCAAATTGGACGACAAATCACAACGAAACGGGACTGAAGCGAATGGGCCGAACAAATAGAAGGGGGCGGGCGCAACGACTCACGAGGAACTGGTAGATGCTGAGGCTGGCATCGACGGCGATGACGCGGCCGCGGTAGTCCTCCACCCGCCGCTGCACCGCGGCCCTCGGCGCGTGCTCCGCCAGCAGCTTCGTCAAGCCCTAGAGCACGCCACGAACACGGAGGAGCTATTAGACCGAGAGCCCGAAGGACAAATCGAAGCGGCAAACCACCGAACCCTTGTTTACCTGTAGCGGCAGAGGAGGCGGACGCCAGCGACGGGGGCGTCTCTAAAGCCGGCGACGTGGGATCCAGCAAGCGGCACCCGACGGTGGGGGATTCGCGGCGGATTGGAATCCCGGATGCGTCACGAGGTGATCTCAACTTCAATTATAATAAAGATACGACAACAAATCTCGAGTGATTAAATAACGAACAATGATATAAATATCCTCCATTTAATACAAGTATTCAGATTATAACTAAAGTGGTATGGTTGTGAATATCAAAGTTTAGGTGATAAAAATAGCAAGCCAAAATAGTAGCAAACTACCGCTACATTTCCTTGCCTTCGATGAAGATCAAAATAAAACGACCTAAGCATGATCTCAAGGTGCACCACCTGTTCACAAATATATTTCATCACCACACAACACATACATGTAAAATAAATACATCAATCAAAGCGTTCCTACGCCCGAACTCAACGTCCTCACATTAACACACACAATTCTAGTCAAAACAACAGCATTGTTACTCCTCTTTTTTTGTACACATTAATTATTAACACAAAAAATTATTATCTTCTACCAGATGAAAATTAGCTTCAAATAATGCATCTTTGTAATTGTACTCAAACACAGATAACATCATGAACATAGGCTAATCTTCAGGTTAACCTTAGACTGAAAATCTGACAGCCGCTGCATAACATCCCCAATCAAACAGATATAACTGGAGCTCAAAAATTCGTATTAAAGTGATCTTTAACAATATGGAAACCTTATCAAATTTCTGACAACGTTAATTTAGATGCAAAATTCTAATTATGTCGTTTAGGTTTCCTAATCTTCAAAGGAGTATAAACTGCACAGAGTTATGGGACTGAAAAAGTGCCTGAATAAAACATTGATATCTCCCTGACCACAAATCCGATTGCAGAGTTCTTTACGGCTATGGAACGGGCTCTAAATCTCCTACAACTCATAGAAATGCTTTTTATTTTTTTGATGCTACAAAGATAACGTAAAACTGCCAAAACTGAAAACTGTGTAGATCAATAATGTGCTGAGAACAGCGACGTGGGTAAATCCTTAACCCTAGCCCTTAACGGCAACGAACACCGCTACACACAGGTGCTAAAACAACCAAACCCTTAAGGAAACCATGAATAGAGCAGGGACATGGCTTACCTAGGATTTCCCCTTCAAAAATAATAGGGCAACGGCGATGGCAATGATCCCCTCCCCTCTTCTCTTCTCTTCTCTTCTCTTCTCCTCTCCCTTCTCTTTCTCCACTTCTCTTCTCTTCCCAGATCAGGGGCGACACAAGGGGGAGGGAGTCACGGTAGAAAGGGGAGGGGCAACACAGGAGGGAGGGGGAGAAAGTCACGGAGAAATCACAGAGGGAGGGGGGCGACGTAGGGAGGGGGGGAATTCATGGTAGACCGGTTGAGTTGGGTTGGGTTGGACTTGGACTTCATTACTCTTTGCGAATTGGGCCTATACGATGGCCGGGTTCAGTAAAGTTGACCCACAATGAAAACAAATTTTATTTATGTTATTTCTTTATTAATTCTAGGTGTTACAGGGGCAAAGCGAGTACATTGTAATAAAGCGATCACATGAAAAATTGGTTTCCCGGTTTGGAATTTCAGTACAATTCCTCAAACTGAAACCCTATATGATGTGGTTCAAAGAAATCAAAATGACCGAGAGAAATAGAAGTCGATGATAAGGTAACATTTGATATTTTGGTCCTTTCATCATTAATAAATATGAAAGCATATGGTGTGAAAGTCGAGCAGCTCTCGTGATGGCAAGGAAGGAAATTTTGATAATGGGTTTTTGTGATTAGCATTAGGCAGAAGCGTTCACCTGCCTGCAGATCAGGATGGCGAAGCCGGAGCAGACCGAGATTGGATGAGCGCTCAGTTCATGCTTCATTAATTCTTCAGCTCTTTTTTTTTCTTTTACTACCCTTGTCTCTAATTTAGCCTGTCGTCTACCTGTTTGCTGGGCCGAGGGGGGTGCAGAGTATGGTCCAATGGGGGGTGCGCATAGGGTAATAATCTAAATGTTAACACTAATTTAGGAATTTTTCGGGGGTGCATCCGCCCCCACTGGTTTGAACGTGGCTTCGCCCCTGACGAGGTCAGGGCTCGGATGCGTGTCGACGTGTGGCGGCTTCGTGCACAGCGCCGTTGGGGAGGGACGCGGAAGGCGCAGGATGCACGGGAGCGAGGAGGAAGGCGTCGATGGCGGTGGCGTGACGGAAGGCGCGGGCGTGCGTGCGTGGATGTCGACCTTCGTGGACGACTACGCGTTGTCGATGGTGGCGGCGTGAGGGAAGGCGGCGTCGATGGTGGCTTGCGAAGGGAGGAGAGGATCGCGATTCGCGGGCGTGGAGGCGCGGAGGGACCTTTCCGGGGAAGGGAGGAGAGGATTGCGGACGGGGCTGGTATTTTCATTTGATTTGGACGTGGACGTGGTTGATTTGCAGTGGACGGTACGATTTTGAGGGGAGGTACAATGTATACAGAGGACGTACCATGGTGAGGCTATGGTGAAGCTGGGGGACACGACATCACTTACACTCTTTTTAGGAGTAGAGATGTGTCAGCTGAAAATAAAAAAACAAGTGAGGAGTTAAGGGCAAAGTGCCTGCATTTCACGATAACAAGCAAAGGGAATCAAGTGCCGTTACCTGAAGATGTTAGTAATCTGTTGCAAGTTTAAGGCAGCTGATCTTTAGTGATTTTTTTGTAGACTTAAGACTCTGCTGATGTTTAATGCTTGTTCTGTATACGTAAGACTCTGCTGATGGGGTAATTTGAATTGTGATGTTTAGTGCTTGTGTTGTATATTTAAGACTCTGCTGATGGGGTAATTTGAATTGTAAATCTGCAATTGCCTAAATCCGCAATGTTCAGAGTAATTTTAGGATATGATTGCGGTTGAATTTTAGGTTGCACCTGAAAGAGAAAAATTGGTTCAAATTCGTAGGTTTGAGGTCGTATCATGAGAGAAGGAAGAGCAAGAACTCATCTGGAGACAACAGACATCACTGGAACTCTGAAGGTAGTTTATCTCGAGGTCTGTTCCTCACTGAAGGTGCGTGCACTATTCCTGATTTCTACAAATATGAGAAAATGGAGCAGATCAGGTAAATGGAGTAGGTGCCTGTGAAATGGAGCAAATTAGCAAATTGGAGCAGCTGCTGCTTACCCACAACTCAATGAGGTGGCATCTCCTGCGCTCATAAGCATCTATAGCTTCAAAGCTAAACAGTAACATACTAACACAAGCACACTAGGCTTACCGAAATAAAATAGTCTATTTGTTTTGTTGGCCAAATCCATTCACTTACTAGTAAATTCAGACAAAAAATTTCTGTAACATGGTCGACTTTGATAGCCATGTCAGTTGGAAGGTCCAGGTCATCGAAATAAGAAGCAAAAATATTTCTCATCTTAGGAACACGAGCAAATGAGTCATCTTGTTCCTCGAAGGGGCACTTCTCCTTCTTGTTGAGCTTCCCAATCTTGTACTTCTTTGCATTGGGAACCTACGCTTGTGCTTCTTCTTAACCGGAAAAGGGGTATGGAATGTGTAACATGTATGTATTGATCTAAAACGTACTTATATGATAACACTTACACTTACATCTGGAATGAATGAATAGTCAATCTTGTCAAGTTGAACATATGGGATGCCACTTTTCCCATACATTGTATGTGCTTAAGGTTTTACATAAAAGGGGGCAAGGGAAATGTATAGTTAGATGTTTATGAAATTAATGAATGCATTGTTAAATAATTGCCCAGCCATTTGTATTTCTCTCAACTCTCTTTTTTGCAAAGTTAATGGAGCGGGTAGAGCTCCTTGACCCATTGCCTGCCGTATAGGACAATGCCGTATAGGACAACAGTTCCATGTGTTTTTTTATGTATACCCCTGTCTTGTACATAGTGGGTAGTGTAGTTGGTAGCAGTATTCAAGTACACCTGTACTAGAGTGTTGACATTTGCTTCTACAAAGTAGGAGAGCAGATGCAACTCAAATTATCTCAGTAGCACCAGGTGTTTGTGCTCTCTGTTCTCTCATCTTCTTCCACGTCTCATGTGTGAGCTGTGTGCGTGAGTCTGAGTTTGAGGGACCTAATCTTGGATTAGGAGTGACATAGTGCTAACATGCATATGCATACATTTTTACATACCTTGATGCCTTCGCCAAGACAAGCAAAAATATCATCCACCATTGATGAAGTATAGCATTGCAGTCTTGAGGTCTTCATGGCTGCATTGCCAGTTTCAAGGCAATTAAGGTTGTCCAAAAAAAACATGTCAGCTATTGTTAGTCCTACAACATTTCCTTTTGGAAAAAAAGAAGGGATTTCAAAGATGCTTACAAGAAAGGTCATCGGGCTCGAAATAGTAGATGTTTCAACGAAGTTTTGACAATCTGCCTTCAATTATCCATTAATTGCTTACATCAATCAATTGTAGCCACTGATTGAGGTTCAAGAATGATCCCAAACATTCACCAATGACATAATTAGAAGAACTTGTTAAGGAAGAAAAGCTCAACACTGCCGCTAAAAAAACTTGACTTCAAGCGTAGTGTTGCCAACATTCCTAGCAGTTGCACATGCTTTGTCAACATAAAAAACAATAATCGAATTGGTTAGAAGTGTAGTGTTGCCAACATTCCTAGCAGTTGCACAGGCTTTGTCAACATAAAAAAACAATAATAGAATTGGTTAGGTGAGTTTTTGCATCAGGATTAGGTTCTTTTTCTACCAAAAGAGCATCTAGAAGGTCATCCACTGTAACATTTTGACCTAGATCAATTTCTGGGGCATCTCTCTAGCCCTTGGAAGCCCATGTATGATTTTCATCATCTCTAGTGTTATCAGATGATGACTATTTGGCCCAAGATTCATCAAAATAGCATATTCTTCATGGTACTTCACCATCTTGCACTTTGGAAGTATCCATCGGACCAGATTTCTATTTACTTTGGACAAGGAGAAGGCACACCAATCAAACCCGACCTTGCCTAACATATTAATTGCTTATGGTGATAGATTTGCACACATCATTGCCAGCTTATATCCAAAGAATCGAGTCTGAGATTCACCTTTCTATCAAACAAACAACACTTGTGTCAATTCAAAATTAAACATTGATTAATATGTAGAAAAGGTTGTTGTAATAAGGTTGCAGAGATCAATACCTCTAAAGCACACTCTTCATTGGACCACCTAACAATGTCCACATGTCCTGTACAAACGTAATATCATGATTTGAACATTAGTTGTTTCATGTGCCAAAGTGACTTGCTTTATAGAACTGTGCAGTACTGATATTCATTTTCCTATTCTATGGTCATATGCTTTGTGCTACTATAGGAAAAGCACGGGAAAATAGAATAGGAAAAATAATATCACTATTGCACAGTTCTATAAAGCAAGTCACTTTGGCACATGAAACAACTAATGTTCGAATCATGATATTACGTTTTTATAGGACATGTGGACATTGTCAGGTGGTCCAATGAAGAGTGCATTCCAAAGGTGTTCAGCTCTGCAACTTTATTACAACAATCTTCTTACCTGTTAATCAACATTTAAAGTGTTGTCTGTTTGATAGAAAGGAGCATCTCAAATTTGGTTCTTTGGAGCTAAGCTGGCAATGTTGTGTGCAAATCTATCAGCAGAAGCCATCAATGTGTTAGGCAACCTTCGATTTTATTATTGTGCATTCTCCTTGTCCAAAGTGAATAGAAATTTGGTTCGATGGATACTTCCAAAGTGCAAGGTGGTGAAGTACCAGGAAGAATACGCTATTATGATGAATCTTAGGTCACATAGTCATCGTCTGATAACACTAGACGTGTTGAAAATCATACATGGGCTTCCAAAGGGAAGATAGATGCTTGTGAAATTGATCTAGGTGAAAACTTTATAGTAGATGACCTTCTAGATGCTCTTTTGGCAGAAAAAAGAGCCAAATCTTATGCGAAAACTTGCCAGGCAAATTCTATCACTATTATTTATGTTGACAAAGCATGTTCCTACTACACGCACATTGCATGGTAATCCAGCAGACATGATGACCAAGTCAGCTCCTACTACAAAGTTTGAGTTTTGCTCGAACTTAATTGGTGTTATCATTGTTGCAAATAGTTGGATGATCTCATCCAAAAGATCATGCGGGGAGTTTCCCGCTTCACCAGCTCACAGCTCTCACGTGCAGCTCAATGTGGGACGTGGGGCCCATGGCCATAGTGGGAATTACTCCCACGACTGCTCATGCACCATGCATGGTGGTCATATTCAAGATGGGCTATTATTAGCCTTAACTGCTTCTTATTCCCCCCTATAAATATGGAATGTTCACCATTAATAATAAAGACTACAGAGTTTACTATTCTACTTCTATGGTGCTCCTTTATTTACCTCGCAACACGTTATCAGCACTGCTCAACATTGAGCAGAGAGAGAGAGAGATAAAGGAGGCTCATCGGAGCTCGCCGGAGGAGCTGTTGCCGTCTCTTCGTCGTTGACTTCGACCCTGCTGGTGAGGATGCCGAGACGCGCATCAAACCTCGTAGCTCTCCTCGACTCCCTTGCCTCCGTGCCTCGCCATCAGGGAAACCGCATGGCTCAGAACCTGCTCCACCGCCGGATCCGAGCCCCTGGTCGCCGTTCTTTCGCCTACCTGGCTGTGAGAACTGGAGGCCGTCCTTGGGGCCACCGCAGTGATGGAACGTGACGCAACAGAGGCAACCCACAGCAGTGTGTGCCGATGTCCTTGCTGAAGAAGATGCTCGCCACGAGGCCACCCTCACTGAGCAGTGGCGTGCCAACCAGCAGGCTGCTCACTGTGAGGTCGACCTCGCCGAGCAGTAGGGCCCACTGACGCCGCTAGATTCCTGCTTCGCCACAGGCAGGTTCCTGGTGCGTTCCCCATGCCACTGCCCGTCCCATGGCTGGACGGCGAGGCTGCGCGCGGAGCACAACGCACAAGTGCCGTTGGCGGTGATGGCCCACTGCCCGGAGCATGGCTGGACCACCTTCGTGTACGAAGACGGTGTCCTTGCCGGCGATGGCAGCCAATCCTTCGGCCTCGCTTCACCTCGCCGGAGCTCGTCGCCGAGCTACTCGCCTTCCACACCGACGTACTCCCTAGTCCGCTACTAGTCCACCATCGCCTTGCCAATGCCACGGAGTCGTCCAGGCTTCGAGCTCCGGGGCACCATGGCGGCGCGCCGAGGTGCACCGCCGACACTGCTCACAAGCACGGCGCACTCCGGCGACGCCACATGCCTCCACGAAATCTTGCCGGAGATTGCAACACCTCCACCTCCTCTGGTCTTCCCTGGGCGCATCTATGCTTCAGCAGCGGCAAACCGCCGCCCGGGATTGTGCCGGCCGAGCTGGATCCCGACCGGCCATGTCCCGACCAGGTCCATGCGCCTCGGCTGCCGCGCCGCACAGTCCGGTGGGGAGGAGGCCTGAGTGCAACCATAAACGGGCTAGGGAGGAGGGGGAGGGTCGGATCTGGCAACTGGGATGGAAATGGCACGGGCGACGACGGTGTTGTGTGGTGGCGGCGGCGGCTTTGGGAGGAGGCGGATGGGTGGTGCCAGGCGACTGCCTGGTGAATGGTTAGGGTTTTTAATCCCAAACCACCACCTGGGCCGCCCCTGGGCCACGTGCGCCTGCCCTTGGCCACACCTGGGCTGTGCCTGGGCCACATACAACCCCCCTCCAAACTGACCCGAAGCGGCGGTGGGCTAAATCCGGAGTTGGTTCGGCCCACCGCCCAGTTTCCTTTGTTTATTTCTGAATTTTATTTTCACTTGAATTTTTAACTTTCCAGCCCCTAGATTCTTACGTTTTTAGATCCAGGTTTAAGTTTTGTTCAATTCCTATGTAATTTAGGATGTTTATTTCCTATGAATGTAAATATGTGTTTGTTTATATCACCTTGTTTATTTCCACGCATTTATTTACAAATACTTTGCAATTCATTTATTGTCCATACGCAATTAAAATCAACGCAAATTACTCTCTATTTTGGAATTTTGATGTTGAGGACAAAGGATCTACACTACGTGACTATCCTCTCAACGCAAATATTAATTGATGGCCTACACTATAGAGCAAACTCTATTCATATCTTTTGAATATTTGGCCATACATAATGTGGCATTCCAATACCACCGAGAGATTTACACTATAAATTAATGACTATCCTCGAACATGGACCAACAAATTGAGATATGAATATTGAGTCACCTCACAAAGTGATTGCCTCATCACAACACCAATTTATTGAGAGTATTTATTTTGTCCGAATCAGTTTTGAATTCACATCATTGCATCATACATGCCTAATTTCTATAAATTTGGCAATACAATTATGTAGGTGAGATGGGCTCAAAAGAGTCTGAGGTTCTCGCTCTTGATGGCCACAATTTCTCTACTTAGGCGTCGGACATCCACATGAGTCTCTCGACCTGTGGACTATACCATTGCCTGGATGCCCGCTCCCGGTGCGGCCGCCATCCGAGATGCAATGAGGTTTGTTGCCTTATACATCATAAGGAACCACATCCAGCCAGACTTAAAGTCTGAATATAACTAGGAAGTTCGGCCACATATCTTGTGGAAAAATCTCAAGCAGCATTATGAACAGCAAAAGGCCAATGTCCTTTCTCAGGCAGTCCATGAATGGAATCATTTCCGTCTACAGGATTTCAAATCCATAGATGAGTACAACCATGCTGTTCATAAACTTTCCTCGAAACTCCGTTTTTGTGATAAAGAACCTACTGATGCAGAAAAGATAGAGAAGACACTATCCACAGTGCTTCCAGCAGAAAGGATCTTGACACTACAATACCGTGAGAAGAATTTCACAGTCTATCCAACGTTTATTCAGAAATTGCATCAGGCAGAAAAGAATCATGAGCTTTCCATCTTGAATTCTCAGCAGCGCCCAGTGGGCCCTGCACCTCTGCCCGAAGTACATGCGAACACGAAGAAGACTGGACAGGAAGGGAAAACCCAACCTAGAAATTCATCAGGCAAAGACAAGCGAAAGAGAACCCGCAAGCCACGTGGCAAATTCTATAAGGGGAAAGGCATTTCTAAGCCTAAGCATGACAAAAACAACAAGAGCACTTGTTATAAGTGTGGTTGCTACAATCATGTTGCTCAGAATTGCCGCACCCCAAAACATTTGGTGGATCTTTACATAAAGTCTACGGGTGGGTAGAACACTCAAGGCAAGAAGTTTGGAGCACACTTCGCCTCCCAAGAGATAGAAACCACAGCTTCGGACCCAATTCCAAGTGAAGCGGGACCAAGCCACACCAAGATTCCACCAGGGGGAGATGAAAACTTCATGGACATGGACAACATGCTTGTGGAATACGCTTCCAACGACATGTTTGGAGACCTCAACTAGGCTTCATATATCTCATTAGATATTTGTCTATCATTCGCAAAAGTAATGTAATATATTTGTGATGTTTGAACAAATAGTTGGTTTGTAATCAAGCACTATTTTACATTAATATTATTAGTATGTGTTTTCTATATATTCAGCATAAGTTTTGAAATTTTAAACTCTGCATTATATAGAACTTTCACGGGAGTCAATTCGATGGAGGAAGAGATGTGCCTAGTGGACAGTTGTACTACAAACACTATAATTAGGGAAGTAAAATATTTCCAAACTCTTACCAAAAGAGAAGGAAATGTTCTAACCATCGCGGTGCGCGATGCGATGATAGTAGGCTTTGGCAAAGCCACTGTCACACTTCCTATGGGTACGCAGATAAATAGCGAGGAAGCATTATTGTATCCCAATTCAAATCGTACCCTCCTAAGTTACAGAGATATCCATAAAAATGGGATTCATGTTGAAACATATGAGGAAAACAAAGAAGAATTCCTTATCTTTACAAAAGACAACGGATATGGCAAAGAGACATTTGAAAAGGTGCCCTCTCTCCCGTCAGGATTGTATTACACATACATCAAACTCGTACCATATGTTGCATACAAAGTGATTTTCCAGAATGTTAACGCATTCAAAACTTGGCATGAACGCCTTGGCCATCCCGGGGTGGGGATGATGAGAAAAATCATTGGCAATTCAATCGGTCATGACTTGAGCGATACAAAATTCTAACAATCTTCGGTTTTTATATGCACCTCATGCGCACCAGGGAAATTAATTTTGAGACCATCACATCTCAAAATTAATACTGAACCACTCAAATTCCTTGAATGCATTCAAGGAGACATGAGGACCCATCAAACCTTCATCAGAGCCGTTCAGGTACTTCATGATTCTCATAGACGCATCTACGAGATGGTCTCATGTGTGTCTCTTATCGACACGAAACCATGCATTTGCAAAATTGATTGCACAAGTCATTCGAATTAAAGCAAATAAACCTGAACACCAAATTAAGTCAATTTGGATGGACAACGCTGCAAAATTTTCTTCCAAGGCTTTCAATGATTATTGTATGGCATCCGTAATCGAATTGCAACATTTTGTTCGATATGTTCACACACAGAATATCTAATCAAGAGAATAAATCTCATAGCAAGACCATTATTGCAAGATTGTAATCTTCCAACCTCATGTTGGGGTCATGCGGTCTTACACACCATAGACTTGATTCAATTGCGCCCAACTGCATACCATACAGCCTCACCGCTGCAAATGGTTCGTGGTGATCCCCCAAGTATTTTCCATCTGCGGAAATTCGGTTGCGTTGTATACGTATCGATCTCACCACCAAAGCGTACAACAATAGGGCCCTCACAAAATTGGGGATCTACGTGGGGTATATAACTCCGTCGATCATTAAATACCTAGAGCCCCTCACAGGGGACTTACTCACAGCCCGTCACGCTGATTCTATCTTCAATGAAGATCATTCCCTGCATTAGGGGGAGAATTCAAATGTCACACCGAATGCCAGGAAATAAATTGGGATGCTCCGGACATCCTAAAGGAGGATCCTCGTACACTAGAATCTGAACTACAAGTTCAAAGGATCATTGATTTGCAAAACAATGCAAACAACTTGCCAGACCCATTTACTGTTGGCAAAAGTGTCACAAAATCCTACATCCCTGTAAGGAATGTGCCGGAAAGAATAGAGGTACCAAATAAAACTATTCAGTCTCATTCTTCGAAAAGAAATGAGAAAAGTACGGCCAACCACGCAGGTGCGACTTCCCGTAAGTGCACTAGGAAACAGATGAATGAATCATCTAGACCAGTAAATGCAACTCAACTCCAGTTGAGACACAACAAGTGGACACAACTAATCCACCTCCCGCATCGACAGTGCACTCAATTCCTGATGCTAGGACATCTGAACACCCCGATGAGATCGTATTGGGAAATACAGGCATAAACTATTTTGAGTCTGGAGAATCATATGATCGTAAGACTATAGTTGTCGACATGTACTTCGCCCATTCATTGCTAAAATCCTTCAAAGTGATCCAGATCCTAAATCCATAGCAGAGTGCAAAAAACACTCGGACTGGAACAAATGGAAGGAAGCAATCAAAGCGGAGTTAGCCTCCCTCACTAGAAGAGAGGTATTCTCATCAGTAATACCTACACCTCCACAAACCTTCCCTATGGGTTTCAAATGGGTTTTCGTCCAAAAGCGAAACAAGAACAACGAGGTGGTGAGATTTCAGACAAGGCTTGTAGCATAAGGGTTCATGCAGAGACCCGGCATTGATTACAATGAAACATACTCTCAAGTCATGAGTGGAATCACATTTAGATATCTTATATCTCTAGCAATTCAAAATCATCTATCAGTTGACGGACGTAGTGACCGCATATCTTTATGGATCACTTGATTCAGACATTTATATGAAGGTCCCCGATGGGATCTCTATACCAAATCCTAGCACAAACCGCAACATGTACTATGTAAAACTGAAAAGATCATTATATGATTTCAAACAGTCGGGAAGAATGTGGTACAACCGACTGAGTGAGTACCTAAAGCAAAAGGGATACTCCAACAATGATGATTGTCCATGCATCTTCATCAGAAGATCCAAGACTGGATTTTGCATAATACCAATGTATGTAGATGATTTGAACATCATTGGCAGCACCCAAGATATTGATGAAGCCCGCAATCATCTTAAGACGGAATTTAAGATGAAGGATCTGGGTAAAACCAGTTTTTGCTTAGGTTTGCAAATCGAGCACCTTCAATCTGGAATCCTAGTGCCTATGTCCAGAAGTTATTGGAGAAATTCAATATGGACAAATCATATCCAATAAAGACTCCTATGGTTGTTCGGTCTCTCGATAAAGAGAAGGATGTTTTTCGACCGAGGGAGGAGGGAAAAGAGATATATTGGGACCTGAATATCCTTATCTTAGTCTCATTGGAGCACTGATGTACCTTGCAAATAACACTAGGCCTGACATTCCTTTTGTTGTGAGTCTGTTGGCAAGATTCAGTGATGCTCCAACAAAGCGCCATTGGACCGGAGGAAAGCAAATCATCAGGTATGTAAATGGCACAAAGGATCTTAGATTATTCTACAAGAAGAACCAAGCCCCTAGCTTAATTGGTGATCCCCACAATGCCAGATCACAGACATGATTCGTTTTCCTTTATGGTGGAATAGCAATTTCATGGAAATCGTCTAAACAGACGTTGGTAGCCACTTCCACTAATCATTCTGAGATAATTGCATTATACGAAGATACAAAGGAATGTGTCTGGCTCCGCAGAATGATTACCCACATAGAACAATCATGTGAAATTGGTTCTAAGGTATCACCTACCATTATCAACGAAGATAATGCAGCTTGTGTTGCACAAATGAAAAATGGATATGTAAAGAACAACACCACTAAACACATTGATCCCAAGTTATTTTATGCCCATCAGCTTCAAATACATGGAGAAGTAAATATCTTGCGAACAAAGTCATGTGATAATCTCGCTGATTTATTTACCAAATCTCTGCTAGCTTCCACATTCGATAAATGTGTCCGAGGCATAGGCCTGAGACGGCTCAGAGATTTGCAGGAATCAGGGGGAGATATCCTCAAAGATTTATCCAGTTAAACACATTACTCCACTCTTTTCTTTTATGAGTTTTTCCCAGGGTTTTCTCATATAAAGTTTTTAACGAGGCAATGTCAACACAAGTATTTGCTATATTTCCAGTTTTTCCCCACATGGGTTTTTATGGAAATACAAAGAGCATACATTACTCCTTAAACTCATAGAGTTTATGATTGATTATTAACAAAATAAATCATTCTAGTTTTTTTTCCAAATGGTTTTTCGAAGGAATGAAAAGTACAATGATCTAGACTTGGATTCAATCAAGGGTGAGCGTTGCAAATAGTTTGATCATCTCATCCAAAAGATCATGCGGGGAGTTTCCCGCTTCACCAGCTCCCAGCTCCCACGCGCAGCTCACCATAGTGGGAATTACTCCCACGACTGCCCATGCACTATGCATGGTGGTCATGTTCAGGCTAGGCTATTATTAGCCTTAACTTCTTCCCATTCCCCCCTATAAATATGTATTGTTCACTATTAATAATAAAGACTACAGAGTTTACTATTCTACTTCTACTATGCTCCTTTATTTTACTCGCAACAACCATATTTCATTAAAAGCATTCTACCATTAATTCTTCATTCAAATGAAGAGAATTCATTTCAAGGTGGAGTTTGTTGCTTAATGATCTGAATTCCTATGATTACCACATGCATCTATCTCTGGACTGGATAAATTTGTTTTTACTAAGTTGGCGGAGGCTTCCAGGGTTGCATGCTACTTCTCTTCTTGGCCATTCGAATTGTCTAGCTTCATGCATTGCTAACACGCCTATATAAATGAGGTGATGTTGTATGGTGAAGTAAAACACAATTAGCAGAGTCATTCTACATTTTCCATTCCTCTTTGTAATCAGCTTGGGTTGATTTTAACTACTCGTTGTAAATCCCTTGCATTTGTAGACCTCCAGTTATCTTGAATAGTGAAGAATAACTTTGTGTATTCGTGTCTTGATTCCAAAAGAGTTTCCACATTAAATGAGTGTCCCTTGTTGTGATCACACTTGTTTTGATGGTTGATTTCTAACAATCCTTACGAACTGGTTTATGCTAATGTTCCATCCAAAATGCATGTGTTAAAACCTTTTCCAAACTGCCAGTATTGCAATGCAAAAAAGTTTTAATTCGAGCCACTGAGTTTCTGTTGTCGCAGCGGAAAGATACACATCCACAACTGACACACCAAACTCATGAGATTGTGGTCAAGTTCAGACCCCGATGCGAGGTGTGTACATGATTTCATATATTTTATATATTGATGATGGGTGCAAAACATTATTTTATATTTACTACTAATATGCATGTTTCCTGGGAACGAAAATAAAGGCCCTTGCATATGGTGCACGGCTCAATTTGATCAATAGTTTGCTTATTCATGGAGAAATCTATGATTTCATGAGAGTGGCCTTCTCCCCCACATATGATCATCCTAGAGCCAATATTTTTCATCTATATTCATATTATTATGTTCTCATTGCTTGGGACAGACTCTGTAATAAATCAAACACAGAGAACTCTTTGGATTCCAGAGTGTCCTCGAACCTTATGAGAATTTGAGGATGTGTACCAACAGCCACAAAATATGTTCGCGGCCTTGCAGGTATTTCTGAAACAATGTTTCTATTATCGGTTCGTTATGAATTAAAAAAAATGGTATTGAGTGAATACGCTTATATCTGCCCTGTCGGTTCAATTATAGGTCTGGTTGTCCAAAATAGGAATGGTAGGCATGTGGTGATCATGAATGAGAGGTAAGTTGATTATTAGTATAATCTGGATCACTTGCAAATCATATATTATCTTCTTAGTAGAATGATTGGCCAATACAGAGTGATCATCCCGAAACTGTTAGTGGATTTCATCTTCCAGATTTTTGTTGTGTTATGAACAAACCGACGGTCCTAAGTACTTCCCTACACCAAACGATGTTTGTTGGGCTAGTATGTGTTTGCAAATTGCAACCCAGCAATGGCACGAGCTCCAAAGTATCGTAAAACTCGTAGTGCTCAAGAGCGAGCTGAAGCAACTAGTGGATGGGAAATTATGAAATACATCTAACATTACAGATATATAAGGATGTATGTCTTATTTCTTTTAATGATATTTATTTTTTTAACCCCTACTACCTAGAAATGTTTTCCACTTTCTCTTGTCATGGCTGTTAAGATTACAATTAAAGGTGTGATCAATTAGTCATTAATCATAGATTAGTTAAGTGTATTAGGTAGTTAATCCTATCATTAGTGCTGTCTAATGAAGGGTTACTGTAGCACCCATTTGGAAGGGGCATGTCCGTCCCGAATGGACACCTGCTCATGAGCAGACACCTGTACAAACTGAATAGCCATGTCGGAGGGGTTGCATCCCTTCCGAACAAGCATGAATCATACCCCTTCGTGGGGTATAAATATGTAATCCCATTCTTCAATAAATATATCAGAGAATCATTCATCCAATCCTACTTTCTATTTACATTTACTTCTAACACGTTATCATGCACGCTCTCACCAACTGAGAAAGGAGAAGAACAAGCAAGGAGATAGAGAAGATCACGGGACTTGCTCCAATGTAAGAAGAATTATGCCTTGTAGATAGTGGCACTACTAACTCTATACTTAGGGAAATAAAATATTTCCAAACTCTCTATAAGAGTAAGGGAAATGTGATGACAATTGCTGGTCGAGATGCAATTGTCATTGGATCTGGATGAGCCATCATCACACTTCCCATGGGTACACAAATTACAATGGAGGATGCATTATTGTATCCAGAGATATCCATAGAAACGGGTTTCATATTGACACTCATGAGGACAATGATGAGGAATGCCTCCTCATCACAAAAAATAACGGATATGGCAACCAACTTGTTGATAAAATTCTTTCACTTCCGTCTGGATTATACTACACGTATATTAAGTCCGTAGCACATGTTACATACAAGATAATTTTTCAAAATGTGGATGCCTTCCACATTTGGCATGATCGCCTCGGTCATCCTAGCGTAGGGATGATGAGAAAAGTTATCAGCAATTCAACTGGTCATAATTTGAATTCAGCAAAATTTCCTCAACCCTAAGATTTCATATGCACTGCTTGTGCTACAGGGAAATTAATTTTAAGACCCTCTTATCTTAAAATTCAAACCGAGCCACTTAAATTTCTTGAACGTATTCAGGGAGATATTTGTGGCCCTATTAACCCATTATCTAGACCTTTTAGGTACTTTATGGTTCTTATTGATGCATCTACTGGATGGTCACATGTGTGTTTATTATCCACACGGAACCAAGCTTTTGCTAAAATTATTTCTCAAATAATCAAGTTAAAGGCACATCATTCCGAGCATAAAATAAAATCCATTCGAATGGACAATGATGCTGAATTCTCTTCACGAGCATTCAACGATTACTGCATGGCTCAAGGAATTCAAGTCCAACACTCAGTACCATACGTCCATACCCAAAACGGTTTAGTTGAATCTCTTATAAAGAGAATCAAATTAATTTCAAGACCATTATTACATAATTACAATCTTCCAACCTCGTGTTGGGGTCACACAGTCTTACACGCTGCTGACTTAATTCAGTTACGTCCAACTGCTTATCATACAACCTCCCCACTTCATTTAGTACATAGAAACCCACCAAGAATTTCCCATCTGCGTAAATTCGGTTGTGCAGCATACGAGCAGACACATGTACAAACTGAACAGCCATGTCGGAGGGATTGCATCCCTTCCAAACAGGCATGAATCATACCCCTTTGTGGGGTATAAATATGTAATCTCATTCTTCAATCAATATATCAGAGAATCATTCATCCAATCCTACTTTCCATTTACATTTACTTCTAACAATGGCAACACGGCCAGAGATTTTTACTTTATGTGTAAGATCATAACGACAGGAAAGCCATGGTTATTGACCCTAAGCCAGTTTCAAACTAATGTAAGGACAGGCCATACAAAGATCATGTGTGTCAAATCATATAGTGGTTACCTAAATATATGCACGCAATGAATGCACGTATCCCTAGCTGTCACTGAGCAACACTGTAACACCCGAGAAAAATCTTGTATTTAGTTGTTGACTAGGTGTTTTGAAGAGAGGAAAAAAATTGACTTTTAGATTTGTCGCTTAGGTGGATGATTGGAGAACATGATTTCGTAGGGCTCATCGAATATATTCCATTTGACTACTCATATGCATCTTTTGGAGTTCAGATCGCGAAGCAATTGGCGTCGCAACTTTTAACACCTATTGCTATAGTACCTGCGTGCTACACTACATGTGACCCCGTTTCTCCTGCCAACCCCTCAGCTTCCCGTGCATCAACCCTATCGTACTTTTCCCTTGTGCCGCCACTCTCCTGAACCAAAGGAAGAAGAGGAGAGCAAGAGAGAGGAAAAATTGGTAGGGCTTCCTTTCCTCTCCACATTTTTTCCCCAACTTAATCTCTTCTTCGCTGTTCATAGTGGTGCTGCCATGGTGCAAATCGGAGGCAATCGACGGGTTGTCGTGAGCCTCGGCACTAAACGGAGGGGAATCATTATGGGGATCGCCGTCGCCGCCTTTTAGTGGCGAAGCTCAGTATAGTGCAGCGGGTGCAGCCGCACCCCCTTGGAAAATCATTTTTAGTTATAGCTATCTCATCTCAGCCATGTTTGCACCCCCTTGGGCCAATACTTCACACCCACCATATCCCGAGAGTGACACAAAAGTAAAAAAAAAGGACAATGTAATCCAAAAATTTTTGTAGCTTTTGATTTGCGTATTCTATTTGGTCCAATAGAAAGCAGTCATTTACTCCTCTTTGGGCCCATGCGTGACCATGGTGATGCGTGTGAGGCTCATGAAACAGGCAAAAGTCAGTTATTATCAATATCTTCTTGTAATTCAATGACAATGGTAGAAGAAGTAATAGGTGCTTCCTTTAATTCCCTACCAATTAGTTAATATGACGTGCTTTGGATCAAACCTAGTAAATTATTATTGGTGGTTGTTTTCTTATGTTGCATACGGATACTCGTGTAGAGTTTCGATTTTGAGTTTTTGGAACTGAAGTGAATTTTGAAATAATAGAAGTACGACAAATTTATGGTGTCCAACTTTCCATGGTTACGGTGTTAGAGGGATTAGCGCGACCGTAGAGATCGATCTCTAAAAGACAGGACCAAAACTTTATAAAATTTTTGGCTTACAAATGATTTAGGGTCCAACTAAATTATGAATGGGACATATAGGCATGCCCCTGTCCATTGTGTATATATATAGATATTGCATTAAAATTTTGTATTCTCATTTCTTAATCCTGGAACTAGGTCAATAATAATTTGGAGGATGTATTCTAGATTAATTGGGTATTTATTTTTCAAAATAATGAAAATTGAGTTATTCTCTTTTTTATATGCCACAGCATTCTCAAATGATGTATTTTTGAATGCCAACTTTTTTTGTTTTGTACATGACTATACTAATTATATTTTTTTAATGTAATCTTTGTATTTTGATAAATATTTTTTATCTTTGTCGTATTTTGTACACCATTGAATACCAATTATATTTAAAAACATCAGTTAGTATGGACAATGACACCTGCAATTGTAATAAAACCTTGCACCCCCTACCATTTTGTTCAAGCTTCGCTACTGCCGCCGTTGCCTGTACTCGTTTCAAAAGGGAAACCCTAAGTAAGTTATGCCCTGCACTAATCATGTTTCCCTAAGGTTTTGGATGTTTTTGCACCTGCGTGGACCGTTGTAAGTTGCCATGGAGGGCTAGGGTTAAGGATTTACCCACGTCGTTGTTCTCAGCACGTTGTTAATCTGTGCAGATTTTATTAACGGCTGTTTTACGTGATTTTAGTGGACTCATAAAAAAATAAAAGTCTTTCTATTAGTTGTAGTAAATTTAAAGCCTGTTGCATAACCGTAAAGAACTACCACATCGGATTTATGGTTAGGGAGATATTGATGTTTTATTCGGACACATTTTCAGTCATGTAATTCTGTGCAGTTTGTGTTCCCTTGAAGATTAGGAAACCTGAACGATATAATTCGAATTTTAGATCCAAAGGAAAGCTGTATGAAATTCGATAAGTTTTTCCAATTGTTAAAGATCACTTTCATACGAATTTTGGAGCTCCATTTATATCTGTTTGAGTGCGGATGTTGTGCAGTGCCTGTCAAATTTCCTCTGCGTTCGAGTACAATTATAAAGATGCATTATTTGAAGTTAACATTCAGCTTGTATATGATGATAAGTTTTGGTGGTTAGAATTAAAGTGTATAAAAAAGAGAAGTAATAGGTCTGCTGTATTGACTAGAATTGTGTGTTTTAATGTGAGGACGTTGGGTTCTGATGTAGGAACATTTTGATTGATGTATTTATTTTACATTTATGTTTGTGTGGTGATAAGATATATTTGTGAACAGGTGGTGCACCTTCGGATCATGTTTAGCTCGCTTTCTTTTGATATTCGTCGAAGGCAAGTAAATGTAGCAGTGGTTTGCTACTGTTTTGGCTGGTTATTTTTATCACCTAAATCATAATATTCAGAACATTATCACTTTAACTATAATTTGAATACTTGTGCTAAATGGAGGATATTTATGTCTTATTCCTTATTTACTCACTCGAGGATTATTATCATATCTCCATTATAATTAAGTTGAGGTTGTGGTTATAATTGAAGTTGAAGTTGTGGAGGTTTTATTTCTCATTATGAGGCATATCATGAGCATATTATCTCATTCACATTGAAGTTTGTTGCAATTATGTGGCTGCAATTGTATCATTACACTTTGGTCAAAATAGCTTGACAAAACAAATTAGCTTGCTGAGATTTTTTTATCTCACCCTTGCATTACTCGTTCTAGGTTATTGATGATTCCTAGAAGGGGAAAGAGTGATTAGCTGCACATCACACTTCATCATTTATAGAACCCTTTGTTAATCTTAGTGAACATTTGTTATTAGAGTATCGAGGTTTATGCTTAAAGTGAAGTGTGGTTGTTAAACGTTTATTATGGTCTACTCATATATCTATCTAGCTTGTCGAATTATGCCGGTGTGGTGCTTATATAATTTATACCCTTGCTATTGCTTCCACATTTGTTATTTATATTTTGAAATCTTGCATATTAATTCTCTCTCTAGCTCTCATGTGTGTAGCATTAAAAAATTCTCAACATCTACACAAAGAAGGAGAGAAAATTAAAAGAAATGTAGTTTAGAGCTATGAGGTTCCTTATATTGACTTAAGAATAATAAAGGTGAAGTAATTTCATGAGTTAGTGATTGGAAGAGCCTCTAGCATTAGCAAGGGTGATTTGTTCATCCAAGTTTCAAAATTTTGGTAAAAAGGCCAAGGTATGATCTCTCAAGCCTTTTGCATATCATCTCAAGCATCTAGGAAATATACATGATAGTGTGTGCATTTTCGTTCTAGATGCTAGGTTCTCTTCTATCATGTCTAGTGGTGTTTGCCTATGCTTGTGTGACATAGGACAGAATTTCCAAAAGAAAAATTGACTAGCATGATAGGTTTGCGTGCCATTTTGAGAAAATGTTTGGTTCTTGGTCTTTGTGGCCAAATCATGTCGCTTGTGGTTATTGTTACACTTGTTTGATTGATGGCTAACCACAAGTGGCACGATTTTCTCAAGTCCGTAGGAGCTTCTCACAATCTCTTTTCTAAGTGATATCAATGCCTTGGATAAATCTTGAAAACTCTTGAGGAAATGGAAATATAGTGAAAGGATCATGTTCTATAAGTTTATATTCACCAAAGGATCCACTACTGCACTCTCTCAAGGTCAATGCTGGAAAGGATCTCAAAATCTCACTTTGGTGGTTAAATGGTGCTATCAACATAGTTTATTCAAATACCTTGGTGGATTGAGAATTTGTCTCCTAAATCTCATCTAAGATGCTCACAATAACCTAAGGATCTCATAAAGCCTTTCACATCTGATCAAAATCCCTCGATCCCCACAAAATCAAATATCTGCTCAGCTCTGCCTGCTGAAACCGGAGGTTCTGGTTTTCAAAAACCGAAAGTTCTGGTTTTGATCGGTATATCCCTTTTCTACCCGTGTACCACCTCATTCAATGCTCATTCACCTTCCTTTCTCTCTCCCCGACCCTGCTCTATTCGTGGAGGTGACTTGGGGGCGATTTGGCCTCGGTTTCGACGGGATTCAAGTTTTGAAGCCAAGTTTTTGGAGAATCAAGACCGGAGGATCCGTTCCTACATCTTCCCCATCCGGTTCTACATCTTGGAGCCCTCTGTTGGATGAATCAAGGGCCTCAAGGTATCAAAATCTTGTTCCTCCCCGATCTCTTTTCTAGGAGCTATCTTGTTGGTTCCTTTGAGATATCATCTACATTTAGTTCCTAGAAGCCATGCCTAGCACTGGATTTGAGTTTCCATGGTTGAAATTGCTGGACCCATGATTTAGGGCTTGCTGCGCAGGAACCGGAAGTTCCGGTTTTAGAAACCGGAAGTTCTAGTTTGGGCACAGAAAGCCCCATCTCATGTGTTCAGCGGTCTAAGTCATGTGGAAAATTTTTGTTAACCACTGGTTATTGTTACTGAGTACTTTTCATCTCTGTGATGCTCTCAGATACTTTCAAAGGGCTTGTTTACATCAGAAAGCAGTTGAAGAGCAAAGAAATGAATCCAGGTTCCGGACCTCGCCGTTCTCAGAGGAATGTGAGGAAGGAATTGCCCAGGGGAACTTTGCATATCACTGAACTAGAAATTGAAGAGCCAAGGACATCCACTGATGAGGACGAAGAAGAGATTGAAGATGAAACTTTTCAGCCTTCTCCTCGCAGGTCAACAAAGAGAGGAAGGGATGCTAGAAGCAGCAGTAATGATAGTGAAGGAGGAGATGGTGGTGGTGCTGATGAGTCAGCTCCTATGCGTGGTGCACACCATGGTCCTTCTTCACAAGGAGGAGAACGCAGATATATGAGAATCATTCTTCTTGTAGAGCCAATTACAAATCCAAATAGAACTACAGTGAATTACAAAGTTGGTGGAATGACAGAGGTTGCTAGAGCTGAAAGAGCAAAGCATCCTCGAGAGTTGCCTAGAGATCCAGTGGACTACAGGTTTCACACTTACTTCCATCAGGATTTCTATGTGTGTGCTATATACAAAAAGGATATTCCTGTTTCGGCATCTCAGTACGTTGACTGGCCTCACTATGACAAGCAGAAGTAGGATATTTTTGATGAAGTGATTGCAGAGTGCAAGGCCAAGCATGTGTTCAAAATCATGGTATATCAGCATGGGTGGAACATTGAGGTAATTGCACAGTTTTATGCCACCTACTACTTTGAGGAAAGAGGTGATGTGAGGAAAGTCCATTGGATGACTTTGGGGATATGGTACTCTATCTCATATGAAGAGTTTGCCAGAATGTTTAGTTTTGGAAGAGGAAATGCAAACAGAATAAAGGTTCACACTAGCAATGTGATGGACAAGAATGAGATGAACTTCATATACTTGACTCAAGAGTCGGCCTACTATGGAACCACAAAGAACATTATTCCTTTCTATGGCTACTTGAACCGTTTCTTCAGGAAGACCATTGCTCCAAAAGAAGGTGATGCCACATCTATGTCATCCTACTCCAGAAACCTTCTTCTTTGCATGTCACATAGTGCTCCTCCATTCAGTGTGTTCAACTTCATTTGGGAGGAGATAAAGTCTATTGCTGGCTCTCCTCAAAAGAGTTGTGGATTTGCAACATACCTCATGTTCATGATGGTGAGGACTACAAATCTTAAGTTTGACTATGATGGAGTGCACAAGCCTTTGCGCTTAAATAAATATTTGAAGGGTCCAACTTTGGCACAACATCTCAACCCTCCACAAGACACAGGTGCTACAGCTGATCCTAGTGCTCCAGGGGAAACTTCTAGTGTTCCTATGCCTACAGCCATTCCTCCTAGACCAGCAAGGACTGCCCGAAGGGGTGCTAGTGCTCAGCCTGAGTCATACAAGCCTCCTTCTCCAATAAAGAAAATGATCAACTTCCTCTATTGTATGCATATTGAGAACAAGGAAAGGATGAATAAGATTGAACAAAGGCAGAGAAAAGAGATACAGAAAAGAAGGGAATGGCAAGTCAGTCAGAATCCAAATGTCACCCTTTCTTCAGATGAATCAGAGGATGAGAGCAGAGCTTATGAGACACTAGTTCAGACCTTTCAGAGGGCACAGAAGATTGATTACTACTCTCAGTTCTTCCCTCCTTCTGCGAGATGCTGACGCCATTGGATTCCTGCTTCGCCAAAGGCCAATTCCTGGTGCACTCCCCGCGCAACTGCCCGTCCCATGGCTGGACGGCAAGGCTCCGCATGGATCCCAAGGCACCAGTGCCATCGGTGGTGACAGCTCACTGCCCGGAGCATGGCTGGACCACATATGTCTACGACGAGGGTATCCTTGCCGCCGATAGCACCGTGCCTTCGGGCTCGTTGCACCATGCCAGAGCTCGTCGCCGAGCTACTCGTCATCCATGCCAACGTCCTCTCCAATCCGCTACTCGCCCACCATCGCCTTGCCAACGCAACGGAGTCCTCCAGGCTTCGAGCTCTGGGGCACCATTATTGCATCCCAAGGTGAGTCGTCACTGCTCATGAGCACGGTGCACTACGACGACGCGGCACGCCTCGATGAGATCGAGCTAGAGCTTGCAGCACCACCTCCTTCGGTCTTCCCTGGGCACGTCACAGCATCGGCGGCAAACCACCGCTCGGGGCTACGCTGGCCGAACTGGATCCCGACCAGCCATGTGTTGACTGTTGACCAGACCCATGCTTCTTGACCGCCGCACCTCACCGTCCGGTGGGGAGGAGGCCTGAGCGCCCTCTGGAACGGGCTAGGGAGAAGGGGGAGGCCCAGATTATGCAGGTAGTGCTTCCAATCGAGATCCTAGCAGTCGGAATTGATAGGGCGGTGGCGGAGATCGGTGTGGTGGGGGCGTTTTTTGGTGGTGTGTGGTTAGAGTTTTTATCAATGTTTCAAATAGCCGGCTAAACTACCACTATAGCCGGCTATAGCTGCTAGAAAAGAGCTTCCGCTATGGCATTTATCCGGCTATATCCGGCTATAGCTGGCTATATCCTGTAACAGCAGCCCCACCGCTAAATGTCTTAGCCCGCTATTTAAAACACTAGTTTTTATCCCAGATCGTGACCTCGGTGCGCCTGGGCTGCGCATGGCCACATGCGACCGCGCCCTGCACCCACCTCCGACTAGTACGCCACCTGGCCTCGCCCTCGCCGCGCCTGGCCCCACGAGCCGCAAACTGCGGTAGGCTGACTCCAGAATTGGTTCGGCCCAGTTCCTAATTACCTTTATTCATTTCTGAATTTTATTTTTCAGCAAATATTTTTCATTCCCATCCTTGGTCTATTAGCATTTCAGATCTAGGTTTAAATCAGTTTATTTCCTATGTAATTTAAGATGTTTATTTATTGTGAATGTAAATATGTGTTTTTTTATATCACCTTTTTTATTTCCATGCGTTTATTTACAAGTACTTTGCAATTCATTTATTCTCCATACGCAATTAAAATTCAATGTACTCTCTATTTTGGAATTTTGATGTTGAGGACGAAGGATCTACAATATATGTGACTATGCTCTGATCCATCTTGCTCAGATTCCCTAATCCCCATGTTGCTACCAAAAGATTACTAACCTAGTTCTCGTTGCACAGAAATTAACATAACAAACCATCCGGGGATTCAAGGATGATAAAGAAAATCTAGTCAACCTTAACATGTGATTCCAGATTATGACACAACATACCTATCTACTCTAATAAAATAAATAAATATAGGATCCAATATGAACAAGGACACTTGTCTCTAGCGGAAGAAAAATAGACATCTTCAAGCTCTTCACTTGCAGATCACAAATGGCTCACCCCCCTAAACGTGTAGACAACCAGAAGCAAAGCGCGTAATAAATACTAAGAATAATACATAAATCGATAATAAAATATAATATGAACCATACTAACGTTTACTATTTGTGTCTCTACGAAGGCGTGAGTGCAAGAAGGAATGGCCTAAAACAGATTTACGGTTTTAAAGATATTAGCATTTTAGGATATAGTGCTTATATGTGAAGTAAATAAACTACAAGGATTAAATAAGATTATTATTATGAACAATGATTCAACATTAGCAAGAGATTAAGGGTGACATGTACAGTAACAAGGTATGGACTAAAACAGTGATTAAACAAGGTTTGTGACACAGCAAATTCGTGTAGTGATTAAAGATAAATACGGTGGGAATGAAGAAGTTCTATCTACACAGGGAGCCTTGGCGTGGGGATGTGCTGCTGTGCACTGTGCTGTGAACTCAGTTCGTGGGCTGTTGAACCTCGAGGGCACTAGACATCAGTCCACGGTGAACCAAGTCCAGCACGAAGTGCTCTGTACCGTTGGTTTCAGACCGGACGGCTACGAGCCCTTCTTCTTCCTGGACAACATAACACGATGAAAGACAGAACTCCATTAACGTACATGATGTAAAGGCTCACTCTCAAACACGCACGAGAACTCTCTGCTAGCACTCACACATTGTTTGGCGCTGGATGAAGAAACACAATCACACACACAAAGGTTGGCGCACTGCACACCAGTGCTTTTCTCTATTTCTCCACCCCACCTTCACACTAGTTACATGCTCTCGTATTTAAACACACACACTAGTAGCCAGATGACCTCCTGTTCAGCGCCATGCTCAACCACGTACTGCACGCAGGAATCGGTCAAGAAGCTAAGCTAATCCCTACACTAATGCATCACACATGCAAACACTATCAGCTCGTACACGTCCAACGGCCACCAGAATACGCACGTACCGCTTCCAGCTCCTGGACGTGCGCCACGACCACGACTCAGCCAAGCACCTGACCGAGAACACCTACGCGGCTCTGACTTCGGATCACCTCCGTGCACTGCCACCTGGTTGCCGATCCGCTCACTTCGCACTACCGATTCGGCCACGACACCATGCAGTACAGGCACACCACTCACTAGCACAACGCTCGCACGACTAATAACATACACAAAAGGATAAGCAACATGATTAAGTCTAACAATCACCCCCTAATCTTGTTGGCTTTATTCTGCTCCTCCACTTGCATTCACAGCAGTGTCGCCCCATCATCCGCATCTGCAATGGCAAGCTGTGCCACTGCCTTGTTCATCTTCTTCACTGCAGGACACTCATCGGCAAAGTGTCCGAACTCACCACACTTGCGGCAGTCGATCTTGGACTTGTCGAACTTGCCGCGGTACTTCTTCTCGCCGGTGCCGCCGGTGCTGTTGGAGCCAGCTCCGCTCCTCCTCTCTTCAGCAACCTTGGCCTCCCACTCGGCACGTGTGAGCCGTGGCTCTTCATCCACGAACAACAACTGCGGCTCACCCTCCTTGTCACGCCACCACCCCTTTGAAGACTCCTCGAACGCCCTCAAGCGCCCGATCGTCTCCGTCACCGTCATCTCCGACACATCCCCCCGTTGCTCGATGGTGCTGATGAGGGGTCGGAACTTATCGGGGATCGAATGCAGGAGCTTCTCCACGACGATGGTCTCCTCCACTTTCGTGCCGAGAGAGCGAATCTCGTTCACGATTGTGGTATCCTTCAAAGCAAAATCATTAATTTTCTCAGAATCACCCATGTACATACCATCAAGCTCCCTCTTGAGGGTTTGTACTCGGGCCTTCTTCACGCGCTCTTCACCGATGTTCATCTCCTCTAGAGCATCCCACGCCTCGTTGGTTGTCTCCTTCTCAGAGATGGCCATCACCACAGCCTCCGGCACAGCTTGGACAATGGCGGCGAGAGCCATTTGGTCCATCTTCTCATCAACGCCTTTCTTGTTCACCACGGCAGCCCACACGCCTTGGGCACGCATGAAGATCTTCATCTTCACAGCCCACATGTCGTAGTTGTTCTCTGAAAGCATGGGGTAACGTAGTGTCACCCCAGCCTCCTTCACGTGCTGCACCACCAGCTTGTTGTCGTCGTCGTCGCCACCGGTAGCAGGAGACTTGCTGCCGTCGCCGACCTTCCCCATCTCTCGAACGAGGCTCTGAATACCACTTGATGGAAAGGCTCACTCTCAATCACGCACGAGAACTCTCTGCTAGCACTCACACGTTGTTTGGCGCTGGATGAGGACTCTCAATCACGCACGAGAACTCTCTGCTAGCACTCACAAGTTGTTTGGCGCTGGATGAGGAAACACAGTCACACACACAAAGGTTGGCGCACTGCACACCAGTGCTTTTCTCTATTTCTCCACCCCACCTTCACACTAGTTACATGCTCTCGTATTTAAACACACACACTAGTAGCCAGATGACCTCCTGTTCAGCGACATGCTCAACCACGTACTGCACGCAGGAACCGGTCAAGAAGCTAAGCTAATCCCTACACTAATGCATCACACATGCAAACACTATCAGCTCGTACACGTCCAACGGCCACCAGAATACGCACGTACCGCTCCCAGCTCCTGGACGTGCGCCACGACCACGACTCAGCCAAGCACCTGACCGAGAACTCCTCCACAGCTATGACTTCGGATCACCTCCGTGCACTGCCACCTGGTTGCCGATCCGCTCACTTCGCACTACCGATTCGGCCACGACACCATGCAGTACAGGCACACCACTCACTAGCACAATGCTCACACGACTAATAACATACACAAAAGGATAAGCAACATGATTAAATCTGACAGTACAGACTCGAGATTTCTGTTACAACCTAGATTGGCCTACGCTCCACGGAAATCGTCCAGAAGTATCAAAACGGAACGCGTGTGAGATGGGGATCTCACCAAGGGTGTTCCGGAGAGCTGCGATGGCGAATATCAGATGCATCATGGAGAGGTGGAGCCGGTGGTTTTCTGTTCTTCCTCACGTACAGCGGGAGGCCGCAACGAGATACAGTGGGGCCTCTTCGTGGATTTCCTGCGACCTAGATGAAATCGGTACAGATATTAGAGGGGCACGAGATGGACGGGTAGAGGCGGCGGCGGCGGATGAAACTCACGGGCCGAGGAGCGACTCTTGTGTCCAAGAGCCGGGAAGAACCACGGCGCACGGGAGGAGGAGCGATGGCGGCGCCGGCCCTCGTGCTTTTGTTAGCAGCCCGTCAGCAAGGCCCAGGAGGACTCCATCGTCAATATCCATTAGGCCCAATGTTCGTATCTCTGGAAATGAGTGGTGTCGTTAGGTGCCTACGTGCACAGCGGTGGCCCATGAGCCGTGTAATGCTTAACTGGAGTGTGTGAGAGGGGAGAGGCGTCATGGAAGAACAAACATAAGAACTTCTTTCTTTCTCCTCAAGCAGTAACCGGACCTCGTTGGTGCCGGCATTCCCCAGTTCTTCCTGTTTCTGTCCATGTGCTTCTTCTCCTTCTTCCCCCGCTACCCTACTGCTAACAATTGGTATCAGACTAGTTCGATTTTGGAGATTCAGTTGTTTATTCACGTGTTCCATTGGTCAATTCCGCAGCGGATCCGGTTGAGCTCTCTCGATCGACAAGCCATCAGCAAGTCTGAACGAGATCTCATAATTCCCTTCCAGCGGGATCGATTCGTGGTGTGTCTCGCAACCTGGATCTGCATCCTCCCCACCATCACTTCACTCGCCTCCAGCGTCGCCAAGGCGCCATGAGTTCCGATACGAAGCAACTCGTTGACGAGCTGACCAAGCGCATCACCGACGAGATCGGCCGTCGATTCGACGAGCACGACCTCAAGTGGGACAAGCGTCTAGCAGATCGCGATGGGGAATGGGACCGGAAGCTCACCGATCTCAAGGAGTCGCAGGATCAGCGCGTCGTCGCCCTCGAGCAGGCGGCAGGCTCGTTCGATGAGTGGCACTCCGAGATCGAGGCAACTATCGATGATATTCGCCTGGAAGTCAAGAAGATCAACAAACACTACGAGCGCACTGCTCTCGAGCAGCCGACGTCTTCGACCGGCATTCTGGCTCCTTCACCAGCGGCCGCCTGGCGCCCATCTGCCGGGGATCCAACCGCATGGCCCAGTGGGCACCGCTTCAATTCGACTCACCGGGAGGATGACCATGGGGTCGTCACAACCATGGTACATCCCCCGGTCAAGGGTGCGTATCCTGACCATACTCAGCCTGTATCTCGTAATTCGTTTACCTCTGATGTTCGTGGGGATGGATCTCGGGGTCAGTATGGCAGATGGCCTAAGATTGATTTTCCTTCCTTTGATGGAGACAATCCTAAATTGTGGATCAGTAGGTGTGAGGACTACTTTGACTTTTGCAACATCGACCCATCTATGTGGGTTCGACTGTCCTCCATGCATTTCTCTGAAATTCCTTCTCGATGGCTACAGAGTGTTGAAAAGAAAGTTAGAACTTGTAATTGGGCTGAATTTTGTGCATTATTGCTTGAGCGTTTTGGTAGGGATCAACATGAACTTCTAGTTAGACAGCTATTCCATATTAGACAGACAGGATCTATGTCTGATTACATAGAGCGTTTCGCCACTCTTATGGATTAGATAGCTGCTTATGAAAGTTCTGTCGACCCACTGCATTACACAATGAAATTTGAACATGGGTTGCGTGATGATTGTCGTTCTGCTGTTTTGTTACACCGTCCATCGAACTTGGATACTGCCTATGTTTTGGCTCAGTTGCAGGAGGAAATTACTGGTTCATCTCGGAAGCCGAAATTCAAGAAGACGGAATTCTCGTCTAAATTGGCTCCTCGTTCTGCTCTGCCTTTACCACCTCCTCCGAGCAATGGGGGCAAATTTCCGTCGTCATTGCCTGAAGATAAGAGAGCTGCTGATCCAGTACGTGGGAAATCGCCCGAGGAGCGTTGGCAGGCGCTTCGATCCTTCCGTCGTGCAAAAGGGCTATGTCAGTATTGTGCCGAGAAGTGGTCTAAATCCCACAGATGTGCTGATTCTGTCCAGCTGCACGCCATGCAAGAGGTCTTTGCTATTTTTCAGTCTGAGGCTGATTCTATTTCTAACGCCAGTGATAATACAGAGCCCAATGAACAACTATTCTGTACTTTGTCTGAAGCAGCTATTTCTGGTGTTCCAGCACCTAAAACCATGTGTTTATGGGGAATCATTCAGGGCAGAGAGGTCTCTATTCTCGTGGATTCAGGGAGTTCACACTCCTTTCTGAATTCTTCAGTGGCTGCTCACATGCATGGGATTTCTAGTGCTCTGCCTCCAATATCTATTCAAGTAGCTAATGGTGCTCGAGTACTTTCTGATTCTCAGCTCCTCCAGGCTACATGGATTCTCAGTCTTCCCTCATATGACATGATTGTGGGAATGGACTGGCTCGAGCAATTCAGTCCTATGAAGGTTCACTGGAAGCACAAGTGGCTAGCAATTCCATATGATGGATCTACAATTGTTTTGCATGGTATTCAAGATAGCGTACCTCCAGGAACTGTTGTCCAGATTTGTTCTGTGGAAGTCTTGGCACATTATGAGATTTGTTCTGTGGAATCTTGGAACATAATGAACATGAGGATGTTTCAATTCCACCAGAGGTTCAGCTGCTTCTAGATGAGTTTGTTGTTCTTTTTCAACCACCAACAGAGCTTCCTCCCTCCAGGCCTTGTGACCACTCCATTCCCCTGGTAGCTGGGGCTGCTCCGGTTCAGGTCAGACCTTATCGTTATGCACCTGCATTGAAAGATGAGATTGAAGCTCAGGTCAAGGAGATGTTGCAAAATGGGATCATCCAAAAGAGCTCCAGCCCCTTTGCCTCTTCTGTGATCCTGGTTAAAAAGAAGGACAACTCCTGGCAATTTTGTGTTGACTATAGACACCTTAATGCCATAGCTCTCAAGACCAAGTATCCAGTGCCAATAATTGATGAATTCTTGGATGAGTTGGCTTCAGCTTCTTGGTTTTCAAGCCTTGATTTGAGAGCTGGTTTTCACCAGGTTAGGCTAAAAAAGAGGAGGAGTATAAAACAGCCTTCCAAACACATTTTGGGCAATTTGAGTTCAAAGTCATGGCTTTTGGCCTTACGGGTGCTCTTGGCACATTCTTGGAAGCAATGAACACCACCCTGGGCCCTTACCTCAGAAAATTTGTTCTTGTATTTTTTGATGATATCCTCATTTATAGCAGCTCCTTTGAAGAACATCTTCATCATTTGAGGCTCATCTTTCAGCTGCTGGCTAAAGATCAATGGAAAATCAAATTGTCCAAGTGCACATTTGCCCGGAGACAGATTCGGTACCTGGGTCATGTTATCTCAGATGCTGGAGTCAGTACTGATCCTTCTAAGGTTGCTGCAGTAGCTCAGTGTCCAACCCCATCCAACACAAAAGAACTGAGGGGATTCCTAGGCTTGGCTGGATATTATAGGAAATTTGTGCGAAATTTTGGGGTCATATCCAAACCTCTAACTGAGCTCCTCAAGAAACATGCTCTTTTTGTTTGGACACTACAACATGAGGAGTCCTTCAATGCCCTTAAATCAGCTCTGTGCAGTGCTCCAGTGTTGGCCCTTCCCGACTTTTCTAAGCCATTTGCTATCGAGTCTGATGCTTGTGACAATGGAGTGGGTGCAGTTTTGACACAGGCTGGACACCCATTAGCTTTTTTCAGCAAAGCTCTGGGCCCTAAATCCAGGGGTTTGTCAACATATGAAAAGGAATATCTTGCAATTCTCTTAGTTGTCCAACAGTGGCGTCCATACCTGCAGCACTCGGAATTCATCATATACACTGATCAAAAGAGTCTTGCCCAATTGACAGAGCAAAGACTACATACTCATTGGCAACAAAAGGTGTTCACTAAATTATTGGGTCTCCAATACAGGGTGATCTATAAGAAAGGGGCTGATACTGGCGCGGCTGATGCTTTGTCTCGAAAGCCTTCTCATGAGCTTCAGTGTGCGGCACTCTCTACCTGCAGCCCAGCCTGGTTGTCTGAAATTATTGCTGGGTATCAATCTGATGCAGATGCTCTCTCTTTGATTGCAAAATTAGCCATCGACCCTAAAGTTGTACCTCATTTCTCCCTGTCAAATGGTCTTCTATACTACAAGGGAAGATTATGGATTGGACAGAATCTCCCTCTACAGCAAAAGTTGATCTGAGCTTGCCATGACAGTGCAATTGGCGGCCATTCAGGAATACCGGTTACATATAGATAAAGAAATTGTTTGCTTGGAAGGGTATGAAGACAGATATCACCAAATCTATTCAATCTTGCCTCATATGCCAACAAGCTAAAGCTGACAGATCTAAGCTACTAGGCTTATTGCAACCTCTTCCTGTACCTAGCTCTGCTTGGGATATTATCTCCATGGATTTTGTCGAGGGCCTTCCCACTTCTGGCAATGCAAATTGTGTGTTAGTGGTAGTCGACTATTTCACTAAATATGCACACTTTTTGGCCCTTCACCATCCTTTCACTGCTACTAAGGTCGCTAAGCTTTTTCTGGACCAAGTATACAAGCTGCATGGGTTACCCAGCGCAATTGTGTCTGATCGAGACCGGATTTTTACTAGCCAGTTCTTGAAAGAGCTCTTTGCCCTGGCCGATGTGCAGCTCCACATGTCTACCTCGTACCATCCATAGTCGGACGGCCAGACTGAGAGGCTTAATCAAACAATGGAAACTTTTTTGCGTTGTTTTGTGCATGCCTGCCCATCTAAGTGGTTTCAGTGGCTTCCATTGGCTGAGTTTTGGTACAACTCTTCTTATCACTCAGCCATCAGCTGATCTCCATTTGAAGCCTTATATGGCTACTCGCCAAGACATTTTGGTCTCTCTCCTCATGGCCCATTACCATCTACTGATATGGAGCTATGGGTGCAAGACAGACAGTTGATGAACTCAGTGATCAAGCAACACTTAGCTCGGTCCAGACTCAGGATGAAGAAGCAAGCAGATAAGCACGGGTCTGAACGGGAGTTTCGAGTGGGAGATATGGTCTTCTTGAAGTTGCAACCGTATGTACAATCTTCGCTAGCGCCTCGCTCCAACCAGAAATTGGCGTTCAAATTCTTTGGACCATTCCCAGTGGTGGCTAAAGTTCGCCAGGTGGCATATCGGTTACAACTTCCTCCTTCTATACATTGTTTCATGTTTCGCAGCTCAAGCCCGCAGTTGCTCCTGATAAAGTGGTTCCTATTTTGCCCTCAGAGTTCGATCATCCTCGTATTCCCGAAGCTGTTCTTCAATGACGGGAGATCAAAAGGGGCGACAAATTGGTGAAGCAGGTATTGATCAAGTGGTCACAATGGCCTGAACAGTTGGCTACCTGGGAAGATTGAGTGTCCATCAAGCAACAGTTTCCTTTTGCTCCTGCTTGGGGGCAAGCAGGATTTCAACGGGAGGGGAATGTTAGCAGCAGCCCGTCAGCAAGGCCCAGGAGGACTCCATCGTCAAGATCCATTAGGCCCAATGTCCGTATCTCTGGAAATGAGTGGTGTCGTTAGGTGCCTACGTGCACAGCGGTGGCCCATGAGCCGTGTAATGCTTAACTGGAGTGTGTGAGAGGGGAGAGGCGTCATGGAAGAACAAACATAAGAACTTCTTTCTTTCTCCTCAAGCAGTAACCGGACCTCGTTGGTGCCGGCGTTCCCCAGTTCTTCCTGTTTCTGTCCATGTGCTTCTTCTCCTTCTTCCCCCGCTACCCTGCTGCTAATAGCTTTGGAGTTGTAGATGCGATCAGGGAAGGGGAGGGCGGCGGCATCTCGCTTTTTGTCATACCCGGTTTTAGAAAGAAAACCGAGTACATCTCATATGTGCGCCAGGATCAAATTACACACATATGATAGACAGTGAGTGAATAACAGAAACAGTACTCAAACGAATATTTGATAAGTAAAGTATTTATTACACTCACGACTAAGGCACGAAGGCCAAATTAAACTGGTTCACACGATAACTAAAGACGATAACTCCAAAAGCACTCCACCGGCATCTGACTGGTGGAACACACGCCTAGAACTCATCAAGATCGCTGAGGTACTCCTCTCCATTATTACCTTCTGATCCAAAATAAGCAAGGATGAGTACACTTATGGTTGGTACTCAACAAGTGGGGGAAATATGCAAGCTATCAAGGAGAGGCTTGGTTTATAGCGGTGAGCATTTTAGTTGATCAAGTTTTATTAACAAGCAACTACTTACTAGGATATAAGTATATACCAACCCATATATTAGCATAAAGTAAGCATAAAAATAAATCATAAGCATAACCAATAACATATGCATGCAACAATTTGACTTCTTGTTCCGATAGATTAATCACGTGAGGGTCCAGGTTGTTCATGACCGTGAACACGGCTGTTATAACAATTTTACACTCTGCAGAGGTTGTACACTTTCACCACAATTCGCGTAAAAGCTCCGAAGAACTTTAGACCCAACCATGCTGTGCAAAAGTACGCACAATACCACACTTCCAGGGTGTGATTGCATAGGGACGCTACGAAGCCTTTACAAAGAATTCCTACATGTGTGTTTGTTCCCAGCACTTACGGTTTCAATAGAAGACAGAGTCTTCCGATCCCCGCACCAACACATCCACAAATAAATATCAACCCAACAGGCAGCACAAACACAACATGTAGTTCATCTAATTATTCAGCTAAGACCAGAGCCATATGGTATTGTGGTTGTACGGTAAATCTCGGGTGGTTCTCCATGTTCCGATTAGCATGGTGATCTTGTATTAACATGACAAGATATAATAATAAGGATATTCATCGATGTTGGATAGAACCCATCATGAACCAAGGTTAAGCATCTAGCATAGCTACCCAACATAAAAGTAAACCCGGTGTATCAAGGCTTAGGTGTAAAAGACTAGTCATCCTTACATAGGACCCATCAAATTAATGCAACGCGAACATAAAGATAAATTTAATTGCCATGCAATGTGTATAGGTTCAAAGGAGTATGCTGAGGGGGAAAATCCACTTGCCTTCCTCAAAGTACTGCGGTGGCTCCTCCTCGTAGACTTGATCTTGATCTCCCTCGAACGGACCGTTCTCTACACGATCGCACAAGCATTCAATCAATAAAAATCAAAACAATACACCATACAACTTTTAAATACGCAAAGACGTATCTAGAACTATTCTTGATGAAGAGACGATCACGTGAGCGCAAAGGTCACTCAGAACGGATTTAAAACGGTCAAGATATGGCTAAAACAAGGTTCAGGGGCTTCTCTGTACTAAATCTAATCTTCCAGGGGCTTAGATAGAAGAAACAGAGGACCTAAAACGTAATTTTATATGAAAACAGAAGGACCTAAGAGAAAAACGACCATAGAGGACGGCGGGTTTGAAATCTAAAGAAGACAGGGGCTAAAACAAAAAGAAAAGGATCTAAATCTAATTATTTTTGAACTGGCTTGGACAGCGGGTTGATTTTTAAGAAACAGAGGGGCTTTTCTATAAAGTTGGCACGGCTGACCGGTAAGGCTCAAATTGACTTGGGTCACATCGATTTTCAGCCGTTGGATCTAGATCTACTGGCCAGGGTTGAAAGGCGGCGACGCCGGCGACTGGGACGACGGCGCACGGCGGCGCTCGACCGGAAGCTCGCTGGAGTTGAGCAAAAAGGAAGCTCGGTTTTCTACGATTCAAGGCTTGGGAGATAGATAGGGATGTGGGGAACCTATTTTGGGGGTTCTCGACGAGAGTTGCGCAACGGGGGAAGCTCGCGACGACGAGCGGCGGCTCGGTTGCGACGGTGAGCTCGCGCAAGCGCGAGGAGACGCAAGAGAGAGGGGAAACAAGCTCGGCGAGTTCCCTACCTTCACGCGAAGCTTGGCGGCGAACTAGGAGCGACGAAGGCGGCTTCGAGAGCTGGAATCACAGCGGCAGTGCAAAGCTAGGGTTTGGGCGGCGGTGCGGGCTCAAAGGCGGCGAGGAGCTGCGGCTTTGGGTTGAGGGTCAAGGGCTCAGGGCGGCGCGCTTATAAAGGCCCGAAGAACCTCCAGCTTGCACGCCAAGGAAGCGACGCGGCGTCGGGCGGCGCTGGGACTCGACGGAGTCCTGCTCGCATACGGCTCGAGCTTGAAGACGGCGCCGACAGCCTGGGCCCACACGTCAGCGAGAGAAAGAAAGGAAAGGAAATAGATGGGCCGCTAGCAGGTTGGGCTGGGAATTGGGCCGGCTGTTGCCGAGGGATGGGCCGGGAGAAGTAGCTGGGCTGGGCTAGAAGAGAGAGGGAGAGAAGAGAAGGTTTGAAATTTAAATTTAAACTTTTGCAAACTCTTTTAAACCAACACTCAAAAATATATGCAAGAGCATGAATGCAACAACAACTTTATTTGACTCTAATTTAAATATTATTTAAATATTTAAGAGCCAAGATTTAAATTTGCAATTTAATATTTCCTAAAACAATAAAAACTTAGAAAATTGGTTGCCTATATAAATTTTAGTGTGATGATAAAATTTGGGTGTTACACTTTTAAAGGGCAGTTTTGCACGGGACTTGCATCGTGGCGATGGATTGCGATGGCAGGCGGGGTCCCACTGATCAGAGAGACAATGGGGGAGTAAATATGAACCGGGCCAAGGATAAGAAGCCTATGACAGATTTAGGTTTTGATCTAACTTGAATCAAACGAGAACGAAATCTATGGAATTTTAAAATACTTTTTTCAGTAATAAATTCCTAATATGCAAACTATACGGCATGAATGTACAAACAAGATTATATAACCTATATCGATTATTTGTTTAGAAAATATCTTTTTCCCTATAATCAAGTGTTTCTCTAAACTAATAATTTGAAATTATAAATATAAATATGAGAAAATCACTTATTTTATAGTGTTAATTGATCACATCCCAAAATAAAAATTTTGGAGTGTGACAGTGGAAGAAGACGAGACAACATAGAGAAAACACACTTGGTCCTGCTGAACTAATTTGAACTGCAGCTGCTCTCCAACTCTATCGAAGCAAATGTCAACTATCTAGTATAGGCATATTTGAGTACTGCTACCAACTACACTACCCGCTACTAGTACTATGTACAAGACAAGGCATAACACCCAGATACTCATGGCATTGTTGTCCTATACGATAGTTAGTGGCCAGGGAGCTCTGCCTGCTCCATTAACTTTGCAAAAGAGAGAGTTGAGAGAAATGTAAGGGGCTGAGCAATTATTTAACAATGCATTCATGTATTTCAAAAACATCTAACTATACATTTCTCTTTCTTGCCCCTTTTTATACAGACATATAGTTTACCTATCCTTCACACAATTGATACTAAGCGCATCTCTAAGAGACTAGCCAAATTACTCAACTAGCCAAATGTTGGTTATTCAACACTAAAATATTCTCTCCAACAGACTAATTATCCAACTTTTCAAGCTATCCGGCTCTCCAAACCCTTCGTTTGCCACACTTGGCAAGCCCGTGCGACTAGCTAAGCTAGCTTGCCAAGTATGGGCCCCACGTGATAGGGAGAGTTGAATGTAGATGTTGAGGTTTGGAGTGCGAAAAAATGAAGACTTTGTTGGAGTGAGATACTCAATATATATATGGAGTACAATTTTTATAGAGAGGTAAACAAAGAGTCAAAAAATGCAGAGTCCCTCGGATATGCTTTAAACCTGAAGTCATACCAAGATGGAAATGCTTATTCGCAAAAAAAAATTATGGGTATTCGATTATTGTTACTGTTCTTGTGTGTGTTTTGTTTTGTTTAGCCCAGCCCGGTGGGCAGTAGGGTGGTGATGGTGATCCTGGTGCATCCGGACCGCCCGCATGGTGTCCTCGCGTACAGGCAACAACAGATTTCCTCGGTTGTGCATCTTGGACGTGGTATTCTTATGTGGCTAGTAATTAAAATTTTTGTGGTGAAATCAACTCATCCAGGTCCTAGTTTTTACTCCCCGCAGATGTTCATTTTTTGTTCAATTTAACTGACGTTATTCTTCAAATAGTAAGTGGCATACTATCACAATGAGGCCACCCATGGTGACTTCGTCAATCTCGAAATCACTCAGCTCAATGTATTTTTAATGTATTGTATTTTTATATATGATCTTTTACTATAGATCAAATTAATTGAAATATTTGTAATGTTTAGTGCGTCCAATTTATGTGTGACGTGAAATATATATTCAATGTTGATTAATTTCTTGTATTGTTATTCTATGGCAAAATCTAAACAGAAATGCTTCTCCATTTAAACTTAAGTGGAGAGTCCTTCACAATTTTCATATTTGGAGGGGGAGCAAACATCCAAATAAAAGTTAGATTACGCCATTATATTCGTCTCGATAACTTGAAAACAATATCTCAGTCAAGTATATTTTGCTAAAAATGGCAAAGTTACTTTTTTTATCATACAAAAATGTAAAAAAGTTACTTTCTACTCATGAATGCCATTAATAAGTTACTTTCCACTCTCGACCGTGGAAGCTCTTACTAGGGACATCTCTGATCACACGCCTTTGTTATTGGATACTGGAAGTCCATCTCATAGAGGTAACAGCCCTTTGTTCAAATTTGAATTGGGATGGCTAACTAGAGATGGATTTCATGACTTGGTAACTAAGGTTTGGCAGAGAGAATCTCGAGGAGTGACTCCAATACAAAGATGGCAAAACAAAATAAGATCTCTCCATAGATTTTTAAAAGGTTGGGCGAAAAACTTAGTAGGGCAAAATAGAAATAGGAAAAAGTTCTTGCTTCATAATTTAGATGTCTTAGATAGGAAGGCGGAAACTACTTTGTTATCGCCTCAGGAATTGGAGTATAAGTTTTGTCTTAACACTGAATTAACTAAGTTGCTAAGAGAAGAAGAGTTGTATTGGCTACAACGCTCTAAAGCAACGATGTTACTCAAAGGTGATGACAATACGAAATATTTTCAGCTACTGGCTAATGGCAGACATCGTAAAACCCAGATTTTCCTATTAGAATAGGATGAAGGAGTTATAGTCTGTAGTGATAATCTAAAGTCTTACATTACAAATTACTATAAAACTATTTTTGGTCTGCCGGATGTTAATCATTTTCAACTTGATGAAACTTAAAGAGAAGATATTCCTCAATTTTCCGATATTGAAAATGAATTACTAGTAGTGCTTTTTACTGAATAGGAGATTAAAGAGGCAATCTTTTAAATGGAACACAATAAAGCACCTGGACCATATGGTTTTCCCGCTAAATTCTATCAAAGGTTTTGAGAAAATATAAAGTTTGATCTAATAGAGTTATCTAATGAGTTTCATAGAGGAGATTTACCTCACCATAGTCTTAATTTTGGACACTACACCATGTACTACCTTTCCCGACCCTAATATGTTGGGAAAGGTCGTTTATCCCTGTCATATTAACCGTCGGTAAATCTATAGATATTAGCCGTCGACCAAAGTGTCGGCGTTGATGTAAAGGGCCTACGAATTATCTGTCGGTGTTGCTCCATCCAACAGAGAAACTGTCGGCATAGGTACCTTGACACGTAAACGTAATGTGTCGGTATATATTGTTTGTTGACTTACGAAGCGTCGGCAATACTTTTTACCCTAGGCACACAAAATATTTGTTGGTCTGGTCTAACGCGGTCGCGCGTTCTTTCAGTCTCCCGCTAAAGTTCCCTCGTGCCGCCGTCCCCAAAATTTCCCCGTCTTCCAAATTCACCAGCGTCCCTCCGTTGCGTGCCCTAGCTCCCAAATCTTCCATCTGCGCCGCCGTCCCTCCCATCCACAGCTCCCGCGCTCACCTCCGGCCTCCAATCGACGAATCCCTCTCATCTGCGCCTCCACTCCTCCCATCCGCGCGGCGGGTCCTCCCATCGCCGCATCCAGCGCCGCGCCTCCCTCCAGCGCATGCTCGAAACCCCCATCTGCACCGCACCCACCGCGCCCCTCCCAGCTCCGCACCCACATGTGCCGCCCCTCCCATCGGCCGCCGCCGCTGCCCAGGCCATCCGTCCCTGCGTCACAGATCTAGGTCGCCGCGCTGCTGCTGCTGCTTACGGAGTACGCCACGCTTCGGGAGGGGCGGGGTCTCCTCCAGCTCCCTCCTTGCGTCTTCTTCCAGTGGCGCCCGCCGCCGTTCGGCCTGAGGTGGTGCCAAAGCCGGCATCACCCCCTCCCGAAACGTGAGATCTTTCTCCTTCCATCCCTCCTTTTTTTCCCCTTTGATCCAGATACTGCCGCTGGATTTGGTGAGGCGGCCGGAACGCTCAGGTGGACGCCGGATCTGCTGCATGGCCACTGCTTGCTCTCATCTTCAAATGACTACCGATGTTGGTTCTGCAGACTGCAGGTACTCAGCATCAGTACTCGTCATTCGAGTTGTGCTCGTTGTGATGGTCCGACATCCATGGTGGCCATCTGGTGGTGCCCTCCACTGCACGACGCCGGCAAGACACTACTTTGTGAATCCGGCAAGATTAGTCACACCCTTCTCCATGCGTGAACACTAGCACATTCTTCTTCCTTCATTTAGTTCTGATTTATTTTTTCTTCGTTCTGAAACTGGTTGTGAACTGATGTGAGATGGTGTGCATTTGGGTTGTCAACAATGTTGGATGGCTCCATAATATGACTTAACAATTTTGATTGCTGAGAAATATATATTACAATTAGTGCTAAACTTTGAGTAATGCTTGCCGTCCAGTTCAGAACTTCACATTAGTACTAAAATTTTCTTTTTATCCAAGTGAAGGTGACAAGTTCAGTATTCTACGACATATGATTTTTACTGTAATTATGGCTTTTGAATCATATGAAGTTTACTTATAGTCTGGCTTTTGCTGGCAGTAGTATTATTATTGCCGGAGTCACCACGCTCTTACAAAAAAAAAAGCGAAAGTGATCAAAATTCAACATCATAGACCAATTTGCTTGCTTAATGTAAGCTTTAAGATTTTTACTAAGGTTTTAACGAATATAATTTCTTTAGTTGCTCAAAAGGTAAGACCATCAACATCTACCTTTCTACCATGAAGATATATTTTAGAAGGGGTGGTTGTTCTCCATGAAACTATTCAGAGATGCACAGAAAAAAGAAGAGTGGAGCTATTCTTAAGTTAGATTTTGAAAAAGCATATGATAAGATGAAGTGACCATTTCTTCAATAAGCGTTGAGAATGAAAGGCTTTTCTCCCTGTTTTTGTGCTTGGATTGATAAAGTGACAGCTAGAGGAAGTGTGGGTATTAAGGTAAATAGTGACGTTGACCATTACTTTCAAATAAAGAAAGGTGTAAGACAAGGCGATCCTTTATCACCAATCTTGTTCAATATTGTAATGGATCTGTTGGCTATCCTAATTACCCGAGCAAAAGAAAATGGTCAGTTTAGGGGAGTTGTTCCACATTTAGTAGATGATGGTTTATGCATTTTGCAATATGCTAATGATACTATTCTTTTCTTAGACAACGATTTAGAAGAAGCTAAAAATCTTAAACTTTTACTTTGTGCTTTTGAGCAGTGGTCGGGCCTCAAAATTAACTTCCATAAGAGTGAATTGTTTTGCTATGGGGAAGCCAAGAATCTAGAATAGGATTACTCGCAAATCTTTGGTTGCGATATGGAATTTTTACCATTCAGATATCTTGGGATTCTGGTGCACCATAGAAAATTGAGTAACTCTTATTGGAAAGATATTGAGGATGGATTTCATAAAAGATTAAGTGGATGGAAAAGAAAGATGTTATATGTAGTTGGTCGGTTGGTATTAATCAATACCGTTCTTGGTAACCTATCCATCTTTATGTTGTCTTTCTTTGAAATACCAAAAGGAGTTCTAAAGAAGCTAGATTACTTTAGATCAAGATTCTTTTGGCAAAATGATGAATATAAGAAGAAATATAGGTTAACGAAACGGGGAATCATGTGTACACCAAAAGACCAAGGAGGATTAGGTATTTTAGATCTCCAATTACAGAATAAATGTCTTCTTAGTAAATGGTTGTTTAAACTCACAAATGAGAAGGGAGTATGGCAGAATCTCCTAAGAAAAAAATATTTGAGATACAGAACTATTAGTCAAGTTGAATATGTGCCCGGTGACTCTCATTTTTGGTCTAGCCTTATGAAGGTGAAAAAAGACTTTCTGAGATTAGGCAAATTTAACTTGGGGGATGGTAATCAATTAAGATTCTAGGAGCATGCATGGCTAGATGATTCTCCTTTTAGTGAGCAATTTCCGAACATGTATAATATTGTGAGAAAAAACTCCTGGTGTTGTACCTCGTAAACATATTTTATGGAGACTGAAATTGCCCCTTAAAATTAAAATTTTTGTGTCGTATTTAATTAGAGGGATAGCTCTTACCAAAGACAACCTAGCAAAAACCAAAGACAACCTAGCAAAAAGACAATGGAAGGGAAGTCTAAAATGCAGTTTTTTTAATATAAATGAGAGTATACATCACCTTTTCTTCGATTGTCCTGTTGCTAGATTGATATGGCGAATTGTACAAGTTTTATTTAACATTACTCCACCTCAAAGTATTCATCATATATTTAATGAGTGGTTGTTCGGGGTGGATAACAAACTTAAGTACAAGATTTTGGTAGGAACATGTACTTTGTGTTGGGCAATTTGGTTATGTAGAAATGATGTGATTTTTAACAATACAAAAGCTTTCACTCCTATGCAGGTGATTTTTAGGGGAACACATTGGATGCGGTTCTGGTCTCTTTTGCAAAAGGAGGAGCAGCGGTCCCAATTCTTATGGGGATGTCATATACTTGAGACTACATCGATGGATATTTTTACTAAAAATGGATGGTGTTTTAGCAATAGGCTTTCTACGAGTCAAACTAGGATTGTTGGTTATAATGAGGTTCATGTGAACGTTGGTGTAATAATGAACAGCTATATGCACCCATCGTCGCAGAGGCTGGAATGTAAAATATATTCCCTTTCCTTAAAAAAAATAAGTTAATTTGTACGTACGCCATGCATGCCTAATATCTATTTAGCAGACTATTGGAGGAGTTATGCCCTAATGGAAGTCCTATCTATTTTTAAGGTCGAGCATAATATTAGAAATTTACTTTTTTTAGATTGAGCGAAATATTAGGAAGTTACTTTTCAGATAAAGTTGAATATTATAAAGTTACTTCCCCCCCTCAAAGTTGGAGAAGAAGGACGGTCCATGAGTTACTTTCTCCATTGTGCTCCTGTGTGTTGAAAGAAGTAACCTTTGTTGTTGAAATGAACACTACTACAATGGAGCGCTGTAATGACAAGCAAAATGGCACTTTAATGACGGGCATTCCGTCCGTTATTAAGTTGTCGTCATTGCAGTAGCGCCATTGCGATGACGGCCAATGCGTCCGTTATTAGAAATAGCCACTGCAATGACGGGCAGGATTACGTCATCGCGCTCGTTATTACAAATGTCACTGCAATAATGGACATATGACATCATCACTGTAATAACGGGCGGATGACGTCATCACGTGCGTTATTGTAGTGCCCATTTTCAATAATGCCAAAATACACTGCAAAAATAGTAAAAAAAATAATATATTTAATCGGGGGAGGCCCCTACCCGTCCGCCACCACCATCCCCTCACCCCACCGATCACATTTATGAAGAAATTTGCGACTTGACGGTAGCAGGATTCGATCCTGTGACCTCTCCCTCACGCACAACCCCTTCTGCCACTACACCACACACTCACTTGTGTCTACTATCCATTTTCTTTCCCCACATATTATACTCACCCGAGTGTAAATCGTTTGTTTGAGGCTCTAAATGAATTCAAATTAAAAACTTATCAGATAGAAAGGTTCATAGCTTTTTGAGATATACAACTTTAATTTTGATAGTTTCTCCATCCAAGGTCTACAAAATTTGAATTTGAAATTTAAACTCTTTCAAACTTAGTTTTCGTCGACTAGATGATTTTAAATAAAAACATATTAACTATAAAATTTCCTAACTTTTCAAGATCTACAAGTCTTATTTTCTCACTTTCTCCATCCAAGGTCGTTAGAAAAAATTCAAATTTTAAATTTGATAAATCTAGTGCTTGATTTTTAATAACGGCCGTAGTGACGTCAGCATCTCACCGTTATTGAAAATAGTTTGTAACAACGGACACATGATGTCACCTCTCGTTTATGCATTTTTAGTAACGGGTGGGTGACATCACCTCTAAAGTTAGCCCTAGCCTCGATTTTTAACAACAGACGGTGATGACATCAGCCGCATCCATTATGAAAGATTATATTTGTAATAACGGTCCATGATGATATCAGCAGGGATATCGTTATTAAAGATGGTTTGTAATAACGGACAATAATGATGTCAGCGTCGTCTGTTGTTACTGTGAACTATCCATTTCTAATAACGAAGGCGATGATCACGTCATGGTTGCCCGTTATTGTAGTGGTCACCGCAATGACGCTACCACCAATGACATCAGCAACGGTGCACTGCAATGACGTTTTTTTTGCGCCCCTTATTACTAGAAAAAAAGCAGGGTCATTACAAATGATTTGTGTATAACTTAGGAGGGCTCTCCACTTAAGCTTAAATGAAGAGGCCTCTTCATTTAGTGGTGTCCTTCTTCTATTGGCTCCCAAAATTGAGTAATGACATCTATTTTTTTACACGGTTGTCAGTGAGTGATTGTTTTTTAGAAAAACTATGCTTGGAAATTTTAGAAGCCATCGACGAATCTAGATCTAATGGTTAAAAACTAAAAGGATCCTGATACAAGGAACTTAACACTTGGGCTCACTACCTATAATTTATGGGCCTAGAACTTTTTCAAAATTGTGAAAAATATTAGTACATAATATTTATTTAGTGTGCCGGCATATTGGCTCATACATGACTCTGGAAATTTACGGACTCAATCTCACCCATTCCACATGGAATCTAACCAATCTATGCCTAACCGAAAAAAGCCTAAACAAGGATTTTTTTAGAACATTGGAAGGAGGAATAAGAGCAGTTTTTATTAGCATAGTCTAAAGCAGGTTTCACGCTATTTTCACATAATGGGGGCCCAATTGCAACGCCGGGTTCTCCAAAAGGCCCACTGGTTTCATCGGGTTGGCTTGTTGCTGCCACCCAAACCCAACCTAACCTGCTGTAGTGCTGTGTTCGCCCAAAACCCAAAACCTTCGGTGCACTGGAGAGAAGCGGCGCCGCCGGCGACGGCGACCATGTCGGCGGAGGCGGATACGGGGAAGCTGGGAGCGGGAGGTGAGACGCTTTCGGTTCACTTGCCCCCTCTCTCGGAAGAGGATCCCCTTCACCAAGACAAGAAGGTACGGCGCGAGCGTAAGAAAGGATCTCGGCTCTTTAGGTTGGTTCAACCCATATGAGATGTCTAGTCAACTGTAGTTTTATTGATGGCGCGGGCGATTCAGGTTTACAAACTGGAATATGAAACAACTGAGCTACTTTTCTGGGAACAGTGAAAATGAGCTCTCTTTTTATTGGAATCGAACCGGGATTTACTCAAGGAATCAATTAGAATTGCTGGATTTAATTTCCATTTGGCAGAGTACAGCCATCTCGAGATATTTGAATGATAAGTTATATATATTGAAGTGTTGGTCTTTGCTGTTCTGTAATTCAGTCAGGTCCCGTTTGGTTCCTTGGAATTTAATTCCATTATAATAATCATAATTTAGACATAGATTAATTGAGCTAATATAGTTGTATGTGGATATATTTGTATATTATTGTTGACCATATGAGAGAGATACTTATGTACTGCACTTCTGCTATAGGGAGTCGAAGAGTGTGCTATAAGTTGCACATTAGAAACATAGCATGAAGATCTGATCTATAGAATCAATTTCCATCTCCCAGCCCAATGAGTTTAAGAAAGCTTATATCTAAATTCTGGGAAGTGGTGAAATGCCACATTCCAAGACAAATAGCCTAATCCATTAAGTAGATTCCAAACCCTTCAAAATGAAGGGATCCAAATGGGGCCTTAGTTTGTTTGAACAGATGTAAGGAGCATTTAGGCTTGTTATTATGTTTTAGAATTAACTGTTAAGGAATGAGAGAATGTGGTTTTTTGTGTGTGTAATTTTGACGATTGTAGTTCTTTGGTATCTTTCAGCTCTGTAGTGAAAGCCTAGTAGGCTAGTACAATATTAGTCTGACTCGAATCCTCAGTTGGGTTAGTACAAATATTTGAATTGACGTATATCATTTAACATATGGATTTCTCTTATCTTGTATTACAGTTCGAAAGTTTCATGCAAAATGTTGAGTATGAACAAACCAATGCCTATGTTCCCTTATTAGACATGAAACTTTGCAAATCTCATGTGTTTGAAAATCTTCTTGGGAAGTATTTTCAGCAAATTCTCCTAAATGCAGAGAATACTGGAAAGAAGGAACTTGTCCTGTTTATTTCATTTTCCGATTTCATCTTCTGCTGTTGAGACCCTCAAGTTACTGGATCAAATGGTTCAAGCTGCTAGGGTAGTCCACATGGATAAGGTATTCCATGTGTCCCTCATTATTTATCTGATGATACAATCGAAAAAGGCTCTGGAGTTTCTTCTACTCTAAGTTCCATTGAAACTTTTGTGTTAATTTTCTGCAGTTAGAGCTTTATTTTGCTGGAGACGATGATATCGGTCCATTTTCTGCAAGGAATGAAACTGAATCGCTAAATCTTTTGTTCAAAACCATGAACAAATTGCTTCTAACTTCCAATGCTGTTGTCAAGGAAGTATTGCAGATGCTAAAGGATGAAATAGTTGTTAGACTCAGATCTGTTGGAAAGACAGATGGTGAACAGATGATTTCTGAAACACAGAACCATGATGCCGAGGATTCTCTTCTGAAATGGGGGGAGCATCATGGTGTTAAGTCTAAATTACAGATAGCTTGTAAGTCTCCATACAATTTCGTGATAATTAATGAGTGCTTTGTGCATATGTGCAGCGTTGCTCATTGAAAATTAAAAGCCTTTCAACATTCTTTGTTAGAGTATGTATAGAAAGAAAATATTGATGGTACATCCTTTGGTGTTTTTTTAAGCTTTTATCTTTCAGCTCTTAGTTGTGTTCGCAAATCAAACGATATCCATTTCTTATTTTTTTTTATGTCCATCCTCTTATAGCAGATGTGCTGGTAATGTTCATGTTAATGTATTTTAACCAGAAGATAGTTGAGCTAGTGGAATTAACGGAAGATCAGTAGATGTTACTGAAAGAGCTATAGAGAAGTCTGTTTACCACTTTACTGTAGACTAGGACCTTTGGCTATTTAACTACCTTTGCTGTAGAAATTAGTTTCTTTAGAGTTAACCATCCAATGCTGTGTTCATGGATACTTCTTTGTATCAGCTTGATAACATTTATCTGATTCCAGAAATTTTAGTTTTTCAAGGAGCAGGAAGAGGAATGGTAGCTTCTGAAAACATAGGCGTGGAGGATACCGCTCTTGAAATTCCAGAGTCCCTTATCATATCCGAGGAAATTCTTTGTCAGACTGAAGTGGTATGTATCTTGGTAATCTAATTCCCATGTTTCATAAGCACTGAAATACTTCGTGTTTCTTGACATACTGATAAAAAAATTGTGTTGCTGGTTTGATTATAAGATACTTTTCTTTGTCCTTTGCAGTTTCTTGCATTGAAAGATTTCCATAATATCAGTTCTGAGACTATGCTATTGTTGTGGAGCATGAGAGAGCGGTATAATCTAACTTCAAAGTTTAAACAATACTTTGAAACACTCCCGGCAAATTTTAATACAGGTACAAGTAGTTTTTTGTGTTCTGTAATGCAAAGTTCATAGACTACTTCAAATAATCATTTCACTAAATGCACTTCCAGGCTTGAGTTTTGGAATTGATGCACTTGCTGCATTAGAAGGAACCCTTCTTTTTGATGAGATAATGCAAGCTAAACAGGTAATATCATTGTATTATGTGGTGTTGTTCTCTCAATTCTATAAATCACTAGTTCACTACACAACTTGTAGAAAACACTAATTTGTTCTTTATTGCAGCACTTGCACCAGCAGTATGATGACTTATTTCCTTTGCTATGTACAAATTTTCCTGAGATATTCAGAAAGGACATATGCACATGGGACAATTTTCTGTGGGCGTGCGAACTATGGTATTCCAACAGTATGATGGTTGTTCTAAGTAGCGGAAAATTAGCAACTTGCTTGGTTCCTGTTGCTGGACTTCTGAATCATTCGGTTTGTAGTTTTGTTCCTTGGATGTTTTCTTTCATCAGTCTTCAGATTTGTTTCTCATGTTCTCTTTTTCATATTTGCTCAAGGTTTCCCCTCATATTCTGAACTACGGTCGAGTAGATGAAGCTACAAAATCTTTGAAGTTTCCCTTGTCTAGACCTTGTGATGCAGGGGAGCAATGTTTTCTCAGTTATGGGAAGCATCCAGGGTCACATCTTGTTACATTCTATGGTTTCCTGCCAAGAGGAGATAACCCTTATGATGTTATACATTTAGGTAATTTATTACAGTACAGTAGTTATGCATACATATCTGTAAGTAAATAGGTCACTATTACTTTAATTTGCCAATGAAATGTTCGAAGGCCTAGATTCAGATAACTAATTTTACATTGCCTTAGTCTAGAAATCTTGATTCCTGTCCAACTGCTATGGATATTTCTATTGCTGATAGACTAGAAACTATTTCCATGAATAGCAAGCATCCCATTTGACATCAATAGTTTTTGTGTGTCCTTTTTTTTCTGTATGCGTACAAGTAAAATGTAGACAAAATGATATAAAGATGCATGCTTACATGCAGATCTTGATACATCTGTTGATGAAGAGGATGGCACAGCTCAGTCTGTGAGTACAAGCCAAACCACTCATATGGTTCGTGGGACATGGCTGTCAAGATCTGGAGGATTTCCCACGTATGGCCTGCCTCAGCCCTTGCTATCCCATCTCCGTGCTGCTCTTGGTTGTGATCTTGACGAATCCACTACAGAGGCTGATGTAACGACGCTGTTTTGTTTCATGATTGACTTGTGAGGCATGTCATGTGGCTGATATTCATCTAAACTCCACATTTTCATTGTATTTTCAGATGAAAGAAATTGATAGGGTGGTGCTGGAAACACTGCTGTCCATATTTAATCCCATGCTTAAAGAATTGCCTGAGCCAGAAGAGTCAGAACGGTGCTACGCTCAAACCCATTTTTTTGTGTTGGTGTAATACACCAACAGTACTTATCAGCTCATCTGATTTTCTGCAGGGAGAGTGCCAATTGGGATGTGAAGCTAGCATTGGACTACAAAGATCTGCAGAGAAGAATAATCTCGTCCATTGTCACTTCTTGTACCTCAGCATTGGAAAATGTTTAACTCCTAGTTGGAGGTGCTCTATCAATTGAATTGCAAGAACACATTGGGAGTATGCTAGAATGCATCAGCTGGCATGTGGACTGCAAAGCTATTTCACATGAGTCAGCTGCAATCAACTGCGATTTGTGCTCTCCGGGTTTGGGATCCATGGACTGGTATTGCTGCCTCTGCTAACTGAAGATGCATGCTCAGACATCAATTGGTTGATCTGACAAGTGCATCAGTGGCTCCTTGTGGCCTGAGATGTAAGTTGCACCCAAGTGATGCTTGTTTTTTTTTCCTCGGTAGAAGTACGTTTGAACTAAATATCAAACTTGCTTTTGGTGAACGAAATATACCAGAACTAGGGCTAGCCTTGTGTTAGTAGTGCTTTGGGCTGGTTCGGGCTTGTTTGCTTCCGGTCCTGAGAAACTTGCCTGGCACAAGCAGCACACTCCCAACGATTTTGTGTGCCTGTGGTGCAGATTGCTGAATGAAAAACTGACTGGGAGGCTGAAACCAAGCAGCCCCGAACTCTGGGCTGAGCCCGTGTATTGGAGAGTGAGCTAATATTTATGACGATGAGAGGTGGTGAGGAAGGTAACTATGATTTCTGAACATTGTTGTATGAACCGTTCTATCGCAGAGAAAACAATCTTTCCTCTGCCTGAATCCTTCTCCAATTCTTCTCTGCTCTGCCTATAATTCTGTCAATCCTCCCTTCCCCGCTATCCTGCTGTTAACACCTTGCAAGCAAGTAGTCCTGCAGCAGCAGATGCAAGATGCAGCACATAACGCGACCCAGATGAGCCCAGGAGCTCAAATTTTTAGTTTTTCTAGCTGACCGGTCACGCAAGATCTTTGGTCTTTCCCTAGAACCTATGGAAAGTGGGTCGCTTCTTATGGACTCGCTAAGAATGATTCTTCTCTATAGTTCATGGATCCAAGGAATCCATTAGAAATATTTTGAAATGGATATTGTTCTCTCTTTGATTAGGGATTGCTATATGAAAAGAAGTGGAGTTTGAAAATATGAGGCTCACTGATAGGATTCTAATTTTCCTAAAACATTTCAGATTTGGTAAATTCCTAAGAATATTTTGATAATTTATCTTAGTAACTTCTGAGAAGGGCAGACCCGGTGCAGTTGGTTGAGCGCTTGCTCACCGAAGTGCCAGGTCGCACGAGAGGGAGGGTCTGCCCCCCCCTTTTTTTTTTATCGTAATAACTTCTGAAAGCCTTTTCTATTGCTGACCAGTTGGGGAATGGGGAGTTGTCTTTGTATACTGTATACACCGTTTCCTTTGCAATAATCCAAAATCGTAATGCAGCAATGAGCTGTATACTCTTCTCTTCCAATTTCCTCAAATAGCAAAAGTTTACTGTAGATTCAAATTTAAAACTACAACAATTTCCTCGAAAAATAAAGCTAAGGCTTGGCTCCTACTTGGGAGGCGCTTCATTAATTGAATGTGCAACAACACACTGGCCACTGGGGTATATGTTGGAATGGCCCAGCTGCCATGTGGATGAAGAAACCTGTGCTGCACATGCACATGGTGTAGCTGTTGAGAGTTGAGACGAACCAACTGTTATTTGCTCTATCCATCGAGGACGGGAATCCAAGGACTGCATGTCACTCATACAAGAGCTCCCTTACTAACTCAAGATGTTCAATCATCAGATGTTTGATCCAAAAATTATGCGAAACCGAGTCATCAGATTGTGCGTGCCTTGTGGCTTGAGATTTAAGTATGTTGCTCCTCATTGTTAATGCACACTTTGCTTTTGGTAGAAGAAAGCTACTTTTGAACTAATTCTTGGAATGGAGTGGTGTCGCCTACCAATAGAGCTGACTTTGCAACTTATTTAGCAGAATGGCATATTACTGAAGACCATCATCCAGGATATGTGTTTTCTGGTGCATTACCTTCTCCCATGTGGTCCATATGCTGAAATATGTTTCGTTCAAAAAAAATATGCTGAAATATATAAATAGAATCACATGTAATGGTACCCGTGAAGATGTGGCATATTGTTTTTTTTTATGCTCTTGAAAAGAAAAGGCTATCATAATTCAGAACCTATTGATGTCTCTCTTTTGAGAATCTTTTTTTTTTTATAAAAGAACTTATGATTTCTTCCTAAATTTGTTAGAGTCAAATAGTTATATGGCAAAGTTGCTTTGTCGATCGTTTTCACATGCACAATCCATTTCCATTGGGCATGATTCGGATGCCCACTATCGGTGATCCAGGTTTCTGTCAGGTTTATCATACCCCATTTGCATTGGAAGCATAAAAACTTGAGGTGAACAAATTAAAGTACACGCATTGTGGCTACAATTGCTAATCCAGGCATGAAAAGCTAACGTTTACGCTTTTCATAATACTGCTCACCACACACCCCATTTGGGTATATGTAGAGACTTTAGGTGAACAAATGCCTTGTATACTGCCCACAAATTGCTACTATCATTGGAGGTAAGATATTTGCCTTTACAAGTTGTGGCTGCTGTCCTTGTCAGCCAGCACCTCCAAAAGGAAAACGCTAGCTGCATCATTTGACACTTGAAAAGTCTGAACCTATAATGCAAGACACAAATAAAAAATAATCTGTACACTAATCCTCAAAAAAGGTATTTGTACATGAAGCAAAGAACAGTAGCTGCAACAGAAAAAAAAAAGAAAAAAAGAAGAAGAAGAAAAAGAAAGGCTAATTGTTTTTTGGCGACTAGTGGCTAGTAGGCAGCAAACTGTTTTGTGCCATCTGTTCATCTGGTACACGTGAACTGGCGCATCTGTAGGACAGGTCATTCGGCGCATAATTTGGGTGATGTTCAAAGCACGACAAGATTATAAATGATTGGTACTTACAATTAGTCATACAAATATGTGCGTGATTATGGTTCAAGATCATCCCTTGGATTTTTCTGATGACCAAGCAGTGCCAGCAGGTTGCCAACGTTACGGATCTGATCACACTGATCAAATCACACATTTTTTTTCCTGAGTTCTGACAGGCTTACTAGCATTTTATAGACAGAACTCCATGAAGGTTATCAGGTTGCTGCAGGAATGTGGACTCTTGGAGTCATAAACAGCTGCTGCAGGCTCCAGGCTGCAGGCATTGTTGTTACAGCCATGTGTGTTGGGTGGCTGGTGCATCAGCGTCCAAGAAGCCAATTTTGTGGCCACATGAGGTAAGGTCCACCACCATCGCCATCAAAGAAAGCCTCTGTTTTCTACTCTACCGGTTTTGCCCCTCTGGCGCTGGCGCCATACCTGCCGCCAACAGCCGACACTTTATCTTTTAATATATAAACATTGGTTATTCATGTAGGAGTATTTGTACTTCTGCACTCCCCGTGCTCCTACAATTCCATGCGTTTCAAAGTTAAGTCGACAACTCATTATACTTTTCTTTTCTTTTGAAACTACCAAGTCATTACATTTGTTATTGTTCGGTCGTGTACCTTGTTTCTGAACAAAGACATATATACTAATAAACGATTCACACAAGATTTAGCGGTATATCGTTCAAAAAAAAAGTTTTAGTGGTATGTTTGAATGAGTCAATATTTAGGATTTCTTCTCATTCGTAACTTTCGAAGATAAAGCTAATACGAGATGCACAAACCTTTCAAATAAATACAACCAGAGTACCATGGAAAGCATTAGAATCCTTACCTCGCAATATTACTACTACTAGATACGATTTTAGGAGACAACTCTTTTTTTTTATCAGAGGCGGACTGACCACATAATCGCTTCTGTTAATGGCCGCCGGCCAAAGTGCGGCCGGTGGCCGATCAACCATTTTTGTTAATGTATTAACGGAACCGGTCATCTTAAAGGAAGCGGACGCCGTAAGTGACTGCTTCTGTTAATTCTTTAACGGTTGTCCTAAGGTGACCGCGCTGAGTAACATGAAAAAGCGCTAGAATCTTTGCCTCGTAATATTGGCATGGAAAAGGCTGGATGACTCATTTTTCCAAATGTAATACATCGCATATCTACTTCATTTTCGTAATGTAAGATTATAAGGCGCCCGTATATTGAGCTTAGGACATGTTTTTTTTAACAAAATGAAACATGATCATTCTTAGCGGACAATATATGAAGCGTTTTATGATGGTGTAATTATTATACACCAATAAATTATTCATACATTGAGGGAGTAGATAACTTCCCTGCTAAAAAATGTATGAAGTAATAAACTTGTGCTAAAAGGTGGGGAAGGAAGAGGCTAGATTCTGAAGCCACCAGAAGGAAGAACCCAAACCAAACAACGCCAACAGGAGGTGGCGATATAGCTGGGGAGTAGTTCACTTCCCTTCCCTCTCTTCTCCCCCTCCTCCAGCTCCTCCCCGTCGCGTCGCCCCTCCTCCTACGTCTCCCTCCTCTCCCCGCTTCCGCTTCTGCTTCGTCCCTGAGCGGAAGCGCGCAAGCAATCGCCGCCTTTTCTTGGCGTGCACAGTTCTTGATAGGCAGCCGCCCCCCGCGGGATCTCGCTTACTGGCGTCACCACGCCAGATTGAGGCCGGACGGTGGATTTCAGAGCCGCTGCAGCCTGCGGGTGGTGTTGGAGCTTTCCTGCCGGTCGGGCGTCTGGTTCCTGATTTGATCTGCTGCGGCTGCTGCGGCGGCCGACATGGCGGCGCCGGGAGGGCTGGAGCAATGGCAGAAAGACGGGTTCTTCCAGGCCGCCGAGGAGGTGCAGGAGTCGGCGGACTTGTGAGTGCCTTGTTAACCTGGGATCGATTCTTCCAGTTGGGGGCTGGGAAATTTCGGCGCTTCTTTTCTGAACGAGTTTGATTTTTCTCAATTTTTTTTGGAAGATTGGAATGCTGTCCTCGACTATTTGGTGGATTATGGGTGTTCTGTGTTAAAGATTGAATTCTGATCCGTAATTGTTTGCGGTGTTGAGTAATTTGAGCTTGTCAATTCTATTGGAAATTCTAGTCTTGAATTTTGTACTAGTTATAATTTTATTGGTGATTGATTGGTTTTAGAGGTTGTCGGTTGGGGTTCAGATGCGATTTGGATGCTTGTTTACACCCTCTGATGGCTGAACCGCTGGTTAACATCTCGTGGCTCTACCTATTTTGGTAGTACTTCCTGGTTTATTTCAGACAGCGATTTGGTGCTGTTCTGGGTAAAAAATAAAATGCTTCTTTAATGCCTCCCTCATAACCTTTCATTGAGTCATTGGGCTGATTATATTGCTATTTTGTATTGTATGGTTCGGGAAAGTATGCCCTGACAATTCTATTTGTCTGTTTTGCCATGTAAGCAACATTTGATGGAGAAAATAAATTTCCGTTTTGAGACAGACATCTACACTTGCAAACAGTTAAATGTATCTAGGAACCTTAGTTTGATGGAAAGTTATTGGATTTGGTGAATTTTTTCAGGATGGAATCCATCTATAGAACTTGGATGCGAGAACTCCGTAATGATTCTGGCTCAGAGGAGGTAGTTGATTTGCGAAGGGAGCTTCAGACAGCTTTAGGAACTGCAAAATGGCAGGCATGTTTTTACCTAAACATTTGTTGTTGACTTGTCCATATGTCTTGTAGTATAACAGTTTATGTGCTCTTCCTAATAGTCACCAGTGTCTGTCTGTGCAGTTGGAGCAGTTTGAGAGGGCTGTAAGTTCAAGCAACGATAAGTATTCACTAGAGGAGGGTACATTGGCCAGACGTCGGCAGTTTATTGTAGCAATTGAGGATCAGATTTCTCGTGTAGAAAAAGAAATAAACGGTTCTTCGATAGACAATGGCAAGCGAGGGCTCAACTGGGTAAAGTTAGATGATGAGGAGAGGGATGATCTAGTTGCTTTCCTTTCAGCACCTGCAGAGTTCTTTTCACAATTGAATAGCAGGGACAGTAGTTACCATATTCCGTCTAGACAAAAGAATGTTCCAATTGGCATGAATGACCACGAAGATGCAGCTTTGATTGTAAAAGATATTCATGAAGTACCATCCAGACAAATTTCTAGTGTTAAGAGTGATATTTGCGGTTTAGCTGATCAGTTACATGGCCACAGATCAAATTTGGGTACTGGTGATGACCATTGGAAGATTGACATTGGTAATGAGATTGATGAAAAAAGAAAATTATCTTCGAATGGGGTTCAGGCCTCAAGCCAGGCAACTGCTTTATCAGGCATCCGGAGAAGCACAGAATCATTAACAAGGGTGAGATGGTTCTGGAATAGTTTGTGGAAACCCAAGAGCGATGAACATCGTCCATTAAGATACGATATGCCAAATAATATTGATCTCAGGGTTTTGTCCTTATTAACACAGGTATATCAATTTCCTCCGCTGCACTAATTGTTGTAGTATAAGGTGTTAGATGTTAATACTCTCGTATTTGACTTATAAGATAGAAGCTTCTCCAAATGATCCCTGGAGATGTTGGCGAGTTCAAATTGTGTAGGGTACCTGATGGTTGCATGCTGCCTTTTACATAAATAATAAAATGAAACCTTGTTCTCTTGTTTCTTGAAAAATTAATGGATTTAATCCTAGAAATTGCGATTATGTCATTTATATTTCTCAAGATACTTGCGGCAGGGAGGAGGGAGAATATTGATTTATTTTGGCTACTGTACATCAATGAATATGACATTATTGTGTCCCAAACCTGTGTGTTACATACTGTTTTTAATTTTTATGAGGTTACACATGGACATGCTTTTATTGTTCATAGCAAAACATATTTGCTTTCTTTAACTATATGATCCTTTTTGTAATGTTCTTCTATTGACTGGTTTTATACAAAGTAAAATTATTTTGATTAGTTGATAAACTTGGTACTTGTTCAAGAAATTGGATCCACAGTTTTATTTAGCCAATTTCTGATAAATCATGGTTGATTATGTTTTACAGAGATTTAATGGGCTAACTGAAAGAAGCAGAAATTATTTGACAAGTTGGAAGGAAAATTCCAGAAATTCTGCAAGAACCGGTGAGCTTCATATACAAGGCCAACAGCAGACAATTCAGTTTGGCCGTTCTATCCGGATCACCCTGTTACTGGTGTTGAGTATCTTTCTGATTGGTTAGTGCCCAAACTTGCCATGTTTTCTACTATGAGAAAGGATATATTCGCACGTTCTATAAAAACAAAATAGATATCTGTCATGCTTTTGGAGCATATAATCTGCCCATGCCTTTTTTTGGCTAGTTGACATGGATTTGCTTATCATCATTCATATCATAGAGCATATGACTTGCATATTGATGTTTTCAGGGTGGCTTTGTTTTGCTATTTTCATAGTATCAGTTCATAGTTCCAAAAAAGGGTGACTCATGGGTTCCTGGCATGTGGTCGCATATATTGATATATTGTTACTATTGCATCTGGCAGTGGCATTTTCTTATTTAAGTACAAAATATTAAATTTTGGTTGCTTTTCTTTCTAATGGAATGTAGTTCCCTTTTGTATATATTGGCACACATTAAAATTTTTCATTTGAGAAATCTTGGCAAGAGCAACAGTTAACTACTTTGGATTAAGTTCAGTTTGGTCAATGCTAAGAATGAAATTATGTTTTGCAGTACCATTTCTCGTCTTCTCAGCATGACAAGGCTTAAATTGTTTCGGTGGTGATGCAACCATTGGGGGCAATTAATCATGATCGGTGCTATTTGACAAGCCCTGGCAAACGCCGCGAACCCAGCATGCGTGGCTGAATGCATGACTGCAGAACGAGCACAATGGCATGGATTTGATTGTGCAATGCATAGCATAAATGAGTGTCATAAACCTCTCACCAGAATATAACCCTCCTGAGGTTAATCAGATTCGTAGTCAATTCATGATCCGTTGTGATGACTGGTTTTTGCCCAATGTAGGCAATCTCCTTTCTCACCCCTGTTACCCCACGAAGGAAAATTGTAAAGATGTAGAGATGATCGATCAGATACAAAAAAGCCTTGTGAAATGATTCACATGATTTGTGGAAGTACCGAGTGCCTCGGTGAATTAACCGTTTGTATCCAAGAATCTGAAGATTATTCATGGTACATCATTTGTATGATTCAGGTTCGTGATCCTTGTGCAAGTGTGTAACAAACTGTTGGCTACGTGATTTACTGATTCAGGGTTTGTACGCTTCTGTCATTTTTAGCTGTGTTCTTAGTAACCTGAACAATCCTAGTAGCCGATGCTCGTATAAAGCGTATGACGTTCATACGAGCTGGACATCGCCTTCCGGCGTGTCCCGTGCCCAGTGCCCCTGCCCGCATCCATCTGTGGCTTTGTTGCCTCCTGCGGTCCTGCCTCTCGTCTCCCTTAAATGCCTCATCGGGACGTCCGTCCAGTTTGTGAGCTCGTAGCTGCCTCTCCGTCCCGGTCTTGACCACGGCCGTCAGAAATCGTGCCGCCTCCCCGACTGACATCAGAATCCTTCTGCATCCATCAAGCGCATCAATATTCTACAGCGACTTGAAGGATCGTGGATGGATCCTCGGTGGGGATTCTAAGGCTACACAAGGGAGTTAGTCTGTTTTGATTAATTGTTGGAAGATACTAGCATCACCATTCTTTAAGCTAGATACAACCATCTGGGACACGCTTCACAAGAGGATAACTTTGGCAATTCTTGATGCAAAGTGCATCTAAACAAGGTCTAAATCTACTGGCCAAAAATGGCCTCGATCGAGGGAGGGGTTTTTGGGCTGGTTAGAAGTGGAAGAGAAGGCATGGTGGGCTGGATTTCGTGAGAGGGCTTGGGCCATTACTATTTTCTACAAAAAAGTGGCCATTACTTAGACCAAAATTGGGTTACGTACAAGAAATCAGGTATGTCAATCAGAATTGCCCTTAAATGATATTGAATATCAAACTATTTGTGTTAACACTCCACAATAAAATGGTGTCGCAGAACCTAAAAATAGATATTTGCTTGAAGTTACTTTGATATTTACTAGAACGCAACGTATCCTATGGAAACCAACCTCTCCGTGGAAACTATGAAAACTAAAATCTGGGCCACACGATGTTGATCCAAGGGCGCGACCACATCAGGTGGGAGGGATGACTTGCAAAAACGTCTTGCAAATCACCCCTCCCACCTCCCTTGAGTTTTACATATCACCCCTTCCACCTGATCTGGGTGAGCCCTTGGATCAACATCGTGTGGTCCAGATTGGAGTTTCCATAGTTTTCATGGGAAGTTGGTTTCCACCAGATATGTCCCCTAGCTTACTAGAATTTTCTTAAAACTTATATGGGAAGAACCAGGAAAGACAACAAGTTATTTACGAAATCGCATGTGTCTTCACGTCTCTGGTAATAAATATCCTGCAAACTTACTTTTCACTTTAGATGTCTTTATTTTAACACCCAGAGTTTATGGATGTGTGTTTTTTTTCATTACTATAGAAATAATGTTGGCAAACTAGATCCTCATGACATTAGGTGTTTTGTTCGTGACTATAGAAATAATGTTGGCAAACTGGCAAACTAAATCTTCATGCTGTTAGGTGTGTCTTTGTTACTCTCCTACTTAATAGGGTTATACATGCTGGTGGCCATCTGGGCACCATTTTTTTTTTAGTATGGATGGAACCTTTTGGGAACATTAATCTTATTATGGTCACACTAGAAAAAAGAGCGGAGTATTGGCATAATTTAAGGTAGGATACCCACAGATTCCTCAAGTAACATCGTTGTTGGCAGTTCATGTTTTTCTATTTGATCTGCATACTGCTAGAGTTGGCATAGCAGATACCCTCATTGGCCTGTATGAATACTTCCAGTTATGGGATGCTCTCCTGGAGGTGACACTTTCGGAGGAAAGCGATCAGCACTCTTGGCAGTTCGACAACTCTGGAATCTTCACCATAAAATCTGCATATAGAGCATTTTTTCATGGAGCAACGACCTTTGAACCTTGGCGACGCCTCTGGAAGGCTTGGGCACCGGCCAAGTGTAAGGTCTTTCTGTGGCTTGCCTTTAGAAACAAGTGCTGGACGGCAGACAGACTAGCAAGGCGTGGGCTGCCGCACCCTGACAGGTGTGTTTTCTGTGATCAAGCCGATGAAGACATTCAGCACATCCTCATTGGCTGTGTCTTCGCTCTTGAATTCTGGTATAGGATCTTGGAGCCGGCTGGTCTGGCAATTTGTGCTCCAGACCAGGGCGATCAAGACTTTGCTGAGTGGTGGAGAAATGCAAGAAAGAGCACCACCAAAACCAAGCGCAAAGGACTTAACTCCCTGATCATCTTGGGGGCCTGGGCGCTCTGGAAACACAGAAACTTCTGTGTCTTCGATGATGGCCGACCTTGCATCCAAGCGATTTTGCGGGAGTACAACAATGAGGTACCTAGCGGGTGCCCGATCGCTTCGAGCATTAGGTCTACAGGAGGCGCCAATCTAATTGGCTGTATAGGTCTGGTCTCGCCTTAGCGTGTGTCTGTATAAGTTACATCTGGATAATTTGTCTCAGCCCCTTGCAGCTCGGTTCGGAGTGAGGTGGCTGATTTTATAAGAGACCGTTTTCTCTCTTCTTAATACAAAGATACGCAGCTCTCCTGCGTATTCGAGAAAAAAAAGGGCTCAGATCACTTTTTTTTTTGTTTCAATTTCCCAGCTTAGTGCGTTTCATGGCACTGTGATATGCTTTGCATCCTTTCTCCTCAGTGCAGTGTGACGACTTGAAAATGCATTTCTTGTGCGGCCATCAGGACCATTGGAAACCCATGAGGCCGATTTACCTCATCTCAAGGAAGACGAATTTACCAGACTGGTGGGAACTGAGTGCGAACTACGGTTCGCGCAATCAATGCTCACAAGATAGGCACAATCTCATGCCCCTTCGTTTAAAAAAAAATATCAATGCTCACAAGACACACAACTTGAGAAGGTGCCAAGTTTCCACTGAAAGTATAGCCGAATAATTAACATGACAAAAGCTTTTGAGCATATTGGGCTGCTAGGAGGTGGGATTTGGACGTCTTGTCATGAAGCTTATTTCTCTTTGGAGTGGAAGCGTTGTCTATAATGCAATGGCAAACGGGCCCAGTTTTAACTTGAGTAGTTTATATCCATATATATGTATTCTGTTGAAGTGTTGAATAAGTTGATGTATCTGTCTCATATTGCTCATGGGCTCACTATTAACATCAGGCCACTGATGCATGGTTTAGTTTTTTTCAATACAGGTCTCTAGATTTTTTCTTAACAATGTTATAAACGCTTTATTAAGATCCAATGAGATAAATTATATGCTGAATTGAGCCCAGCTACCTGCAGCAGCTTGTCCTGGGCACACTATACTCTATGCGATACAGATCTACGCCTTGGCTCCAGTTCCGAGATGGAAACCTCGTTCTCCGAAACCGCTGCCGTCAACGACGGCTGTTTGTCACCAATAAGGGTGTGTTTGGTTGGTTGAATCATTTAATTCATGTATGGAATGATACAACATAATAATGATTCTTTTACTTGGTTGGGTGTATTGTACCAACTCATCCAGGATGAAGTCATCCTACCTAATACATTGTTGTACTAGCTAGAGTGAACCAAGTGGTTTAAGCAAATTGGTTGAATCATTCCATCCAAGATCATCCATTAATGTATCATGTAGTACATGCAACCAAGCACACAAGTGGCGCATCATTGGACACCGGCGGCTCTTGGAAAATTTGGTTCATTGATGAAGCCCGAGCTGAAGACAAATGCCGGCCTAGACGGCCGAACTTGCCTGCCATCCGGCGTGGAGGCTGGGCCGCTGAGCATAAGCACGACAGTGGAGGCATCCGACCTCTCCGCCGGGTTCTCCTGGACGCATAGGAGCCCGATCTCTATGCAACTTAGAACCTTGCTTTCCGGTAGCGCGACTCAGCTAGCAATGGATCCATCACATCCAGTGCAGAGCCAGCCCTCCACTTGTCCCACAGCAGACCAGATGATAAATGGGTGTACATGTACATGAAACACGTGTGACAAGGGGAAATCCTTACGATTGCTGCCCAAGGAGTACTGCACTGTGAGGAACCTCCAAGCTAAACTCCATTAATTAGAGCATCATCCATTGACCAATCTAATTAAAAGGACTTAACCCCGGTCGTTCTTGAGATATGCCCTAAACCATTGCCCAGGACAACACACCTCACCAAGCACAAGTTAACATCTTCATCACACATAGAATTCACACACATGGAGTCCACCATCCATAAGAGAGTTTAAGTTTACAAACCAAGTTCAAGTTTCTTGCATAAAAGAAAAAGTTACAGTGGAAGGTTTCAACATCGCTCTCCAATATATTACATAACAAAAGAGATGACTTCACTCTCATGCCACAAGTGACTCATTGAAATAAGTAAACACGGGGCAGCAACCCCCTGCCCGCTCCCTCGTCGGCGGAGAGGAAGTACCCAAAGACGGGCTCCGAAGGCACGTCACCTGGAATTAACTTAACGGCAGCACCGTTAGTACATTTCATACTAGCATGACTTATCCCAAACATTTATATGTGGTGGATGCAAGGGATAATCAACTTTTAATATCAAATATGAAATTGCAAGCGAAATTTAATAGGTGAAAAAGCAAAAGACATAGCATATCTAATTCCTAAACCATACACCAATACAATTGCATAAGTAAAATGATCATATTTTATCAACCATGAGCTCAATCTTCCATAAGCCCTTTCCGAAACTCTACGTAAAGTCAAAGTCAAATGAGCGTGCCATAACCAAGAGCGTGGCTATTGCAATAGATGAAAAACCCTGCAGGGGTGTACAACTTTTCCCACACGAGGCGCAAGAACAACGACCATACCCTCGGTCTAGAATAAGTGTTAATTCATGCCCTCAACCGTTCATATACCCACACCCGGCGATGAGAGGGCGGCCGGAGATGTATAGGGGTAACGGTCGCATGCCATCTACCCCTCATCACAACCCGTGTCAAACCGTCCCATAGCGAGGTCTGGCTTATGGTACTTGGCTTGCCCATCCCATTCTAAGCATGTGGTTTGTACGAGGAGTGCTCAAGTTTCAAAGCGATATGCATCGGTCCTTAACCAATTCAAGCAAGTCTAACCATTTGAGTTCCACTATCAACATGGCTCTACATTACTTGCTCAAATCTCGTCTGCTATTCATGGTTGATTATCTTTAAAACTTTCCAACTATCCAAGTATGATTAAGACAAAGCCTTATGTCTCGCGAGAGGTGATGCCCTTGTCATCTCTCGACTTCTACCAGCTAAGCATGGATAAGCAAATTAATTCATCAAGTCTAGCAACCATACTTAGCTAAAGGGTAGTTCTAATCCCAAAGTCCATGACTAGTAGGTTCTACTCTACTCAATTCACATGAACTAGAAGAGGGCGTTCTATGCACAATAATAAGCATTTTCCATTCTTAAATAGGTTAGAAAAAGGGTGCCTGCCTTGTTGTTCAAAGGTAGCCTCCTCAACCATGGGATCCGGCATGGTCTCAAACTCGGCGTCCTCCGGCGTCTCGGTCTCTACACAAATGCAATGATGAAATGAGTGCATATGTTATGAATAAATGCAAGAGATGCATGAAAGCCAACAATTATCATGGTTGGATTATGCAAGATCATATGTACCGCTAAGTAGCCGTGCATGGATACACCCTATAGTAGTTAGGGTAACTCGAGTATAAAAAGAGGTGCTGAAACTGTGTAGGAGCGGACGGTCCGGCCCTTGAGGCGGACGGTCTGCAGTTCAGGGGTTCAGAGGGTTGGGTTGTGTAGAGCCTCTGGTGGAATTGAAATGAGCAGCGGACTGTCCAGCCGCGTAGGGTGGACGGTCCGCAGTTCACTGGGTTAAGTGGCTTGTTTCGGCCGAGCCTCTGTTGGTTCTGGGGGAAAAGGCGGACCGTCCGGGCCGCTCGGGCGGACGGTCCGGACCGTGGCCGAGCATCGCCGTTTGTTTCTAAAGGTTGCTGGGAACTCATAGGCTTCATTTCAAGTGGTGGTTTCTACATGCATAGGGTTTTTGAAGCTCTAGCTCATCAATGGTGATCTATCCACCAAGAACACCATGAACTCTAATCCTAGGGCAAAGGAGGCTAGATCGGGGGAGGGGAAGGCTCACCGGTGATGTGGGGAGCTCTGGTGAGGGCCGCAGGTTGGAGTAGGGCGGTGCTTGGGGCTCAAGTTTTCTTCTCCTTGGTTGAGCTTGGTGGAGATGAGCAATGGGGAGAGAAAGAGAAGCTTGGGGGAGCTCCTTCTTCAAGCTTGAGGTGGGGGATGACGTCGTGGAGGAGCGGCTCGACGACGTGGTGCTCCGGCGAAGCTCCGGTGAGGTCTCCGACGAGCTCTTGGGTGCCTTCAATGGAGGAACCTTGGGGGCTCGTCCATGGTGGAGAGAGGAGGAAGAAAGAGAGTGTGGAGGGGAAAATGGGGTGGAGAGAGAGCTGAGGGAGGAGCTCAGCTCGTGTAGGCAGGTGGCCTGACGGGTGGGACCGGATGGGGTACGTGGCGAGCAACCTCTGCGCCGCTGCCACGTAGGCATCGCGCAAGGGCGGACCGTCCGGCCCTGTCGGGCGGACCGTCCGCCATTGACTGGGAAAAAACACTTCTTACCCAAGTGCTAATTATATTCCTAAATAAGTATTAAACTTAATCATATTAAGTATTAAACTTAATTTTATGCTAATGATGCTTATGATGACATGCTTAACTATAGTTATACTTTTGGGTTGTTACATGCACTTACATGGCTCAGCACAAAAACGGAGTCTGAAGAGTTGTTGTGGGCGCTATTGTTGCTTCGCCCGGTCACCATCTCCAGGACAATAACACCGAAGTTGAACATGTCTGACTTGGTTGAGACTTGACCCCAATAGGCATACTCTGGGGGCATGTACCCACTGTATGCATCAACAAGTAACAACATGCAATTAATCAAGATTGAGTCACTAAAACGGTACCAGCCCGTTGACTATGAATGTGGTGACAACGCGTTGCTGAGTCGTTAGTACTTACAGGGTTCCAACAGGTCGTCTTGTGATATCCCCAGATTGGTCTCCAGCAGAAGCCCTGGCGAGGCCAAAATCCAAAATTTTGGGGTTCATGTCAGAATCAAGCAACACATTACTCGGCTTCAGATCTCTATGGATGACCTTCAAACGGGACTCTTCGTGCAGGTATAGAATGGCCCGCGTAATACCACAGATGATGGCAAATCTCCTGCTCCAATCCAGCTGCTGCCTTCTCACCGGATCTGCCACGTACACAAAAAGAGCATAGATAATTAGATAGAGAGGATGAATGTATGAGCTTTTTTTTAAAAAAATGTAAGCAGTAGTTTGGTGGATACCGAAAAGGAAGGTGTCTAGGCTTCTGTTGGGCATGTACTCGTAGACAAGCAGCTTCTCTTCCCGCAGGCAGAGGCCTAGGAGTTGCACAAGGTTCCTGTGCTTGAGCTCGGCAGCCAGCACGAGCTTGTTCTTAAGCTCGTGGAACCCCTGTGAGGAGTTCTGTGAAAGCTTTTTGACAGCTATCTCAGTCCCGTCTTGTAACGTACCCTGCACAAAAGTAGAGTAACTATGGTTACCAGTTCCACTAATGCTTCGCATATTTTAATAAGCTGCGCTTTCCAGTTAGAGTGTGCTTGGTTAGATGTATATCAAATAATACATGTATGAGTGATCTGAATCACTACCGGAGACCAGCGAGATTCGGCACATGGCGAAGGCCCGAAAACACACGGCAAAGCCTTCGCTGACGGTAGCACACGACAAACAAACTGCTTTGGTGGGATGGTTTACTCCTGGATGAGTTGGTATAGTTCACCTAACCATACATGAATCGCAAGGTTTACATTATAAATATGAAGTCAAAGAAGCGTAAAGTACTAATTTGACCCAATCAATGAAGGGTCCGATCTGATTTATATCATATACTACTAGATCGTAGCACTTTGTACTGTAAGAGAGCCTTAAGCTATTAATTTATCTAAAAAATATTGAGATGTACCTTGAACACTTCTCCAAATCCTCGTCGTCCAAGCTTATTTCTTCTGAGAAATTGTTTGTTGCAGCTGTTAACATCGCTACATTAAATTGCTCAGGCTCAACATATCTGATGGCCCCTTCTTTCTCTTTTTTATCTACCAGACAACGCAGCATGTCCATAAGGTAAAGTGGAATCTGGTTTTCTTTTGTTTCAAAAAGTACGGGTCATAAAAAAAATAAATCTAATGCATGGGCCATATATTTGTAAAATGAAGGATTCTGATTTTGTGGATTATCACAACATTTTCATACATAAACACCTGCTGTGTACACATATCACAGGCATTGTTGCAATATCAGCTCGAAATCTTCCTTAATTGTGAAATTTCTGATTACTTGAACCCTCGAGAACCAGAAAAAAAATCTGAACTTGGAATTTGCTGGCGTACCTGTCTGTGTTTTATTCCGATTGCCCGCATATTTTCTGCACAAGAAAATACCAAGGATAACGACGGCTGCGACAACGACCGTTGCTGCAGTAAGCGCGACGACGAGAGCCACATCAGTCCCCTTCTTTCCTGCTTTATTGGTCATTGTAGCTCGTCAAACACGTCGCACACTTTCTAGTTAGATTATCAAACCAATCCTGCACTCTTGTCATCATCAATATCATTTACGGCGACTATATATCGTGCTTCCAATGAGACAAAAAGATATAATACTTTTGAGTCAACTAATAATAACTAAGTCCTTGTTTGGCTCCGTTAAGTCACGGACTAAAGTTAAGTTTATAGACTAAAGTTTACTCCTATCTTGTTTTGATGGAGGGATCTTTAGTTCCGGCCTGCCGCGTAAATTAGACTAAAGAGTTTTGCGCAATAATATTTAGAAATTCCTATGACGCTCCGCACATGTAACAAGTTATGCGAATTGCGGTGCGTGGAATTCGAACCCATAACCTCAAGACCTCGAGCATAGCTGTTGACGCACTTCTGGTCAACACACGAAAGCGTTAGATCGTACGGTCGTCGAATTCTTCTCGCCGGAGCTCCTAGACGCAGCCGGTCAGACCGCCTGTAGCAGAGGCGCCGCGAAAACCTACGATCACAACCTCGGGAGGGACCCCGTCGGAGGCTACGAACCTAGGGTTGTTCTAAGGTCGGCAAGACCACTTAGAACGTCCTAAAGCGTCGTTGAGACGAAAAAAGAAAGCAAAATAGGTTGGAAAAACTAGGGTTTGGAGATAAAAGCAAGACAATGATTTGTTCGATTGGTAGAGGTCCTCAATCGGCCACGGCATTTTATATTTATAGGGTGGAGAGGTCTTGCCCGCAAGGAAGTCCTTGTACAGATCTAAAAACGTGGAAAATTCTAGTTCTACTCGGACTCGGGGACAGGCGGTCAGACCGCCTGTGACAGGTGGTTAGACCGCCTGGCACATTGCCAGATCGGCTACAGGGCCCAGCCGGTCTGACCGCGTGCACATGCGGTCTAGACCGACTGTCCCAGCCTGATCGGGTTCAATCCATTTTCTGCCATCAACATATGCCCCCCTGTTTTTTGGTAAAGCTTTCCTTACCACAAAACATTTAATCAGACTAAGAGCGACCCTCTATTGTCGGCTATTTTTTCTGTAAGGGTGATATCATATATCGGCCATATCCTTTCAAGCATGTTGCCAAACACTTGGATAATATTTATTCAAGTACTTCCCATTGAGTGCTCTCGGCAACTGAAATCCTTGCAAAGTCTCCACCATTTAGGAATTCCTAGAACAAACCTTCACAATACGGTATGGTCCTTCCCAATTTGGTGACTATTTGCCAAATTTGTTGCTCTTCGTTCCTATAGGTAAAATAGTCTTCCAAACCAAATCATCAACTTGAAAGGATTTAAGTTTTACCTTCTTGTTATATGCTCGAGCTACTCTTCTTTTATCTTTTTCAATTTCCTCCAAGGCCTCCAAACGCTTGTCGGTCACTTCATCAATATTATCCATCATCAAAGCACAATATGTGCTAGCATTAAGATCATTTTGCTTAGCCAATCTATAAGCAGCCAGATTCACCTCAACGGCAAAACGGCCTCTTGACCATAGACAAGCTCAAACGGAGTAACCTTGGTAGCCCCATGTCTAGAAATACGATGCACCCATAATGCTTCAGATAACACCTCATGCCACCTCTTAGGATGATCTTCAATCTTTTTCTTTATGAGCTTGATCAAAATCTTATTGCTAGACTCGGCTTGACCATTAGTTTGAGCATAATATAGAGATGAATTGAGCAATTTAATTCCATAGGATTCAACAAACTCACGTACCTCCTTAGATATAAACAACATCCCTTGATCTGTCGTCAATGTTTGAGGAATCCTAAATCTATGAATAATATGCTCAGTAATAAACTCAATCACCTCTCTGTGTCATGTTCTTGAGAGGAACAACTTCAGTCCACTTAGTAAAATAATTAGTAGCCACAATCACAAAACAATACCCCTTGGATGACGAAGGATGAATCTTATCAACAAAATCCAAACCCCATCCTCTAAAAGGCCAAGGTTTAACGATTGGATGCATCAACGCAGAAGGTGCTAACTAAATATTCCCGAACTTTTGACACTCTTCACATCCTTTGTAGTAACGAAAACAATCGGCTATCATCGTAGGCCAATAAAAGCAAGCCCGCCTAAAGAGCCACTTCATCATCCGAGCCGATTGATGTGTACCACAAATTCCTTCATGAACCTCTGCCATAGCTAATCTAGCTTGATCATGATCTAAACATTTCAAAAGCAACCCATCCATGGTCCGACGATATAGTTCACCATCAATCAAAGTAAACTTGAAAGCCCATCGCCGGACTTTTCGATCCACTGACCTGCTAGTATTCTACAAATACTCCATTAGAGGCTCCCTCCAATCACCAGCATCGGCCACAATAGATTGGAAATTGTTAATAGCCGAATTGGTGTTTTCAGAGGCGCAGGCGGTCAGATCGCCTGTGCTGGCGGTTAGACCGGCCATGCCAGTTGGACCGGCCGTGACAGGCGGTCGGACCGCCTCTTCGAGAGCAGAAATGTCGGCTTCACGAAACATCGGCTTCTTTTCATGAAAAATTCCTTTTCTGAACATTGTAGCCTGATGCGTGCTATGCCAACGCATTAGCTCTACGATTCTCTTATTTTGGCACATGATAAATCACAAATTCATCAAAGCAAGTTATAATATCTAAGCATTTATCAAGATAATCATTCAAAAACCCATCTAAACATTGACAAACCTTAGATACTTGCTGCACTACTAATAGAGAATCACCATATGCTTCTACATGTTTTACTTCCATGTCATATAAAATCTCCAATCTGAATAATAAGGCTTCATATTCGGTTTGGTTATTAGTGCATTTATGATCTAATCGGTTAAGAGTTTAAAAAACAAGACCATTTGGTGATATAAGAATAACACTAACTCCGCAACCACTTTTGCAAGCCGATCCATCAAAATGCAATTTCCATGGAGTAAAATTAATATAGCCGACATTTAAATCATGGCGTTTATTAATCCTATGTTCAACAATAAAATCGGCAACGATTTGTCCTTTCATAGATTTCAATGGCTCAAAGACTGAATCATATTCAATCAAAGCATAAGCCCATTTGCCGATTCTACCACTTAATATAGGTCTATGCAACATGTATTTAATTATGTCGGCTTGAATAGCAACTATGCAAGTATTTAGTAACAAATAATGCCTCAACTTTGTACAAGCATTATATAATGACAAGCATAACTTTTCAATGAAAGTATACCTTGTTTTGACGTCCAATAATCTCCTACTTGCATATGCAATAATATATTCCTTCCCTTCGGTCTTTTGGATCAAAACAGCTCCAATAACATTTTTTTCGGCCGCAATATATAATTTAAAAGGAACCCCTCTCCTAGGTGCCCGAAGAACCGGAGGCGAAGACAAATAATGCTTGATCTCATCAAACGCCTCTTGCTGTTTTGCTCCCCAAGTGGTTCAGGATCATCTTTCAACCGAAGCAAAGGAGTAAAAGCATTCACCTTTCCTGACAAATTGCAAATAAATCTCCTCAAATAATTCACCTTGCCCAAGAATTTTTGCAACTCCTTCTTAGAGCTAGACGCCTGCAACTTGTCAATTGTATCGGCCTTTTTTGGATCAATTTCTATGCCATTCTCATGAACTATGAAGCCTAAAAACTTCCCGGCCGATACACCAAAAGCACATTTGAGCGGATTCATTTTTAAACCATACCAACGCATTCTTTCAAACGCAAGTCTTAAATCGACCAAATAAGAACAACTTCCAGCCGATTTAACAACAATATCATCGATGTAAACCTGCAAGATAATACCAAGCAAATCAAGGAAGATCAAATTCATCGCCCTTTGATAAGTAGCACCGCCATTCTTCAAACCAAAAGTCATAGCAATCCACTCAAATAAACCAACAAATCCTGGACATACTAAAGCCGTTTTGGATATGTCCTCTTCGACCATAAATATTTTATTGTAACCATCATTACCATGAAGAAAGCTAATGATTCTATGTCCAGACGCAACATCGATAAACATATCGGTTATTGGCATAGGATATTCATCTTTAAGATTTCTAAAATCAATACACACTCTAATCTTACCCGTTCCTTTCTTCTCCACGGGCACAATGTTAGAAACCCAATCAGCATATCGACAAGGTAAAATAAACTTTGCTTCTAATAACCGATTTATTTCTTCTTTAACTCGGTCATAAATCTCAGGATTAAAACGCCTAGTCGGTTGTTTATAAGGCCTAAAACCAGATTTAATAGGCAACCGATGCTCAACAAGCTCTCGGCTTAAACCAGGCATTTCATGATAATTCCAAGCAAAGCAATCGACATACTCCCTTAACAATTTTATCAACTCAGATTTAAAAGCAGGATCTAAATTCTTATTTACAAACGTCGGCCTGGGTATAGAACCATCATCAATGTCTAACTGCTCAAGAGGATCGGCCGACGTAAAACCACATCCCAGCTTGCTTACATCATCAAAGTCTTCAATGGCTTCACACATATCGTTCTGATGCGACTGATAGTGTTCAAGTCTCTGCTGCAACCACTCTCGATTATCCATTAAATCACATGAGATGATTCAGCCGATTGTTCATCGGCTTTATGACAGCAGGGATGAAGCCATTCTTAGTACAGCTGATAAACTCAAATTCAGAAAGATCGAAGCCTGACAAACATCTAACATCATCATGAATGCCAATCAAAGAGCTATCAGTTAAAGCAACACAAGCAGAAGTATCACCATGCACAATCTCTACATCATCATCTACCCACTGAATCTAGCATTGATGCAAAGTAGAAGGAATACATTGATTCGCATGAATCCAATCACGACCCAAGATTAAACTAAAATTAACTTGAGTCTCAGTGACGAAGAAAACAGTAGCCAAGGTCTTGCTCCCAATAGTAAGCTCCATAGAAATCACCCCCTTGGCACCAATAGACTCTCCTCCTCCAATGCCGCTGACGGTCATGTTGGTCTTGATCAGCTCCGAATCTGAACCACCAAGCTTCTTGTACAAAGAATAAGGCATTAAGTTCACAATAGACCCTCCATTGACCAACATCCATGAGCTTGGCTTCCTGTTGATATGTCCCTTCAAATATAAAGCCTTCAAGTGATTATCTACAGCTTTAGGCTTCTGAAATATAGCTTCCTTGGGACCGGAATCAAGATGAGCAACCTCCTCTTCCGAAAGCATGTCTCCATTCATAAACATATGAAGCACATTCACATTAAGATTCATGCTCTCTGGAGAAGAACTGTAATCAACATGTTCTTCATCGTCCGCAACAGTGGGAGCCGATGGTAACTTGTTATCACGAGCCGAAGAATCAGAAGAAGAAACACCGGGCGCTCCTGCATCACCTTGTCTGACCGCCTGGGCCGCTGGCTCTGAATGGGTGGTCTGGACCGCCTGTACAGCCGGTTGGACCGCCTGCGGGTCTTCCTTCAGCTTCCACTCTTTCTTCTGGGGAATCATGGACCTGTTCTGGTTGAAGAATTCATCCCTCTGCTTCTCCAACTCTTGTTCTTGCCTTTCCCGAAAATGGAGCCTCTGGAGCTTCCTCTTCTACGTACGAGTCAAGCCTTTGGGACACCACTTCGGAAGAAAGCGCTGCTGAGTCTTACTAGCACTAGACCGCTGATCTTCCACCATCTTTCTGCTAGAAGTCGGCTTTCTAGCCAGACTTTTCTCAATAGGGACATCCATAGTCCTAACTTGAATAATATCGAACTCAGTATTGATAAACCCTTTGGCAGCTGACCGTGACGGGCGGTCTGACCGCCTGTAACAGGCGGTCTGACTGCCTGTGACCAGTGCCCTTGACCAGATTGGCGGAAAGCCGATCGATCATGTTCGGGATGTACAATCCTGTCCTGTACACGTCTTCTTGGACCTTTCCAGCCAGGATGAAACGAAGGCTGCACTGTTGAATGATATGGCACCCACATCACTCCATTGTTATCCCACACTGGATCGAAGTTCGTGCAAGGAGGCCAAGGAATCCTCTCATGCTGAATCAGTGGTCTCATTCTTTTTTTAACGACCGATCGCTCGGAACGGCCTTTTGTTTGGTGTACTTGTCATAAAGCATATCAAACTTGACTTTAGTCTTCTGAACCCCCTGTTTGCCACGTTCATCTTCCAAGTACCAACTTCTAGATGCTTCGAAATCAACATCTTTGGGCTTCCATGGGGACAGGCGGTTTTATCGCCTGGTGCAGCCGGTCTGACCGCCTGTAGCGGACCAGACCCGGGTGCCCGCAATCTGGGAATAGTGACCGACCCTTGCCCTCCTTGTCCAGAGGACTTCACAGTGACCTTCAACGACTCTTTGCCATCAGCCGTCTTCTCATAAGTCACCTATCTAGCCGACTCTTTTGAAGACGGTCTTTCTTCTCCAATCACCACGTTCTTCCCTTTGGTAGATTGGGCTTGATACGATCGAATCAAGACCTTGGGCTGCTGCAATTCTATAGTGTTGACTAGAAAAGGAGTTCCATCAATTTGCATCTCATGGAACTTCAAACGGCTCTCATTAATAGCCGATTGAACCTGCCAGTGAAAGACATTGCAATCATTAGTAGCATGCGAAAAAGAATTATGAAACTTACAATAAGCACGCTTCCTCAATTCTTCCATAGGCGGTATGACATGAGAAATCCTGATGTAACCACATCTATCCAATTCATCAAATATACAATCAATCAAAAGTAAATTTCATATCTTCTTGCCGATTCTTATGAATCGGCTTAAGTGATTGGCGTGACACAGTTTTCTTATTAGCAGGCCATACAAATTCTACTAAATAAACATCATTATCATTGTCGGTCGAATTATCGGATTAATAATCAACTAGATGAACATTAGACCGATGTGTCTTAAAACCCTCCTTCTCTTTATTAATTTGGCCTTCAGCCACCTGTTGACGGCCATTATGACACCTTGTGACCGTCAACATTTCGATAAAATGAGAACTTTGCACAATGTTCCATGTATATTTTGCTTATATTTAACAAATTCCACAAGTTTTGATGAAGTTGTGAATGCAGGGACACGTGGTAGAAAATAGGACAAAAATGGGCAAAAAGCTAGGCCGACCGGCCAAGTCCTGACCGGCCGGCCAGACATCTCGGCCAAATGACAAGTCATCCAGGAGCAAACTAGCACACATGCAAAGCATCCAAGCCATTCATCCAATGACGGTGTGATCAAAGGGCCCGAAAGGCACATCACATGGATTAGAGGGCCCATTTGCATGCCTTAACTGCCAGGTAGTTAATAACCGTCATAACTACCGACACCAAGAGGCAATCCAGAGCGTTGCTGCGAAAGGCGGTGCCAGATGGCGACCAACCCTGGCCGATCAGCCAGGAACCGGCCGAACGGCCAGCCACCGACTCCGTTCGAGGCGCTCTTCTGAGGACGGTTGCATACTGAGCTAACTTAACCGCCAAGATGCTCAACCGACCTGCTCAAGCTATAAAAGGAGGCCTCCACTTCACTTCTCAACACACACCAAGAAGGAGCTTCTCTACTTTTTACATTTTCTAGAGTAGATTAGAGTTGGGAGTTAGAGTTGAGTCGAGCTTGACTCGAGGTTCCGGAGTCTCTCAGAAATCGGGTAAAGTTCTTGTATCTTTTCTTTATACTTCGAATATTTCCTTTATCAATATAGTTATCTTCTTTACTTTATCGGTTAAGCTTTTCTTTCCTGCTTTCCTTAGTTTATCTAGGAAAGTAGTGTGATCCTTTCATTTCATACCCTTTAGATTCAGTTAGAGTCTAGTTAGTTTGTCAGGCTTTTACCTTATGGGTTTCTCGCCCGGACTAGGAGATTTAGCTGTCTCCTAGGTAGAGGGGGGTTTCTTGTGAAGGCCTCACAAGAAATCCTAGCATCGAACCTAGACGTGGTGTTTGGTTAGGTGTTAGCTAAAATTGTGTTCCACCCCACGGAAAGAGAGTGGTAGGCGGCAAGTGGTGACAGCCTTGTCCGTCCTTTGTGCGACCACAACATTCGGGTGTTTTCGTAGCAGTAGTTGCAGGTTGCCGTTAGGTCCCCCTTCTATCCTGTCTGGACCTTTCCTCTTCCAGCCGCCGAAGTAAGCTCTTTTCCCTGACAGCTAGGTAGAGTTCTAGTCTAGATCTTTAGAGGCTTTTTGATAAGTTTAGGAGTGTCTTAGGAATCCTTTCTCGCTCGTTGCTCTCCCAGCTTCTTTTCTATCTCTAAGTGTAGAAGTCTCCTGTGTCGCTGGTCATTTTGACCTTCTATCTAGCTTTTGTTTTAGATAAGCTAAGTCATTTAGGGCAGCCACCTATCATATCTTTGCGCTCCAGTTATCTCCCCTAAGATAGTTGGTGTATATTTCTAGAATGTGTTCCTGGTATAATTTCTCAATATCACTTTAACCAAAGAGCTTCCCCGTGGAAATTTACGATACCCTGAAATACTCCAAGGTGAAGTGCTACACGGTCATTCTGTGCGCTTGCAGAATATTTTATTCTATAGGGCATGAGTTTCCCACTGGCTTTCTAACGGCACAATTCCAGTGACGTTAAGAAGTGCCAACAAGCATTTCTGGCGCCGTTGCCGGGGAAGCAATTGGCTAAAGTATATTGTTGAATTAAATTTTGAAAGACATTTCTAGTCTTATCACCGCTATTCTTAGCGGGCTTACCACTGCTCTCTTTGTCTTTGTGATTATTTTGCAGAGCAGTGCATGACCGGTTTCGACCTACCTTCAAACTTTGATCCTAATCCAGAGCGTATTGGACGGGTCGTGAGACGCAGAGTCGTCCCACCCCAGAGAAAGCTCAGTCACAGTCGCAGTTGCTCAGCTCCACCACCAAACCCCATGGCTACCACCAAGACCCTCCGTCAGTTCTCTGCCCCATCAAGCAGCAGCTTTCCAGGCCTTGAGGATAATGGGAACCAAGGTGAAAATGGTTTCGAATTGAAGACTGGCCTCATCAACATGGTTCAGGCCAATCAATTATGTGGGAAGACGTCAAAGGACGCCAACGTTCACCTTCAAACGTTCCTTGAAGTGAGTAGCACCATTGATCCCAAAGGTTCTACTATGGATTCTATTCGGTTGCGTTTGTTTCCGTTTTCGCTACTTGGGAAGGCGAAATTATGGTTCTACACCAGCAAGGCCTCCTTCAATAATGTTTGGCAGGCCTGCGCTGACGCATTTCTGACCAAATATTTTCCGGTGAGCAAAACCAATGTTTACTGAGGGAAGATATCAGGTTTCCAGCAACAGGAAGATGAAACTGTTTCGGAAGCTTGGGAGCGTCTGGAAGAGTATATTGCAGCATGCCCACATCATGGCCTGGAAGAATGGCTGGTCACCTAGAGTTTCTTCCACGGGTTGAACCAGAGATCTCAAGAACATCTTGATGCAGCAGCAGGAGGATCATTTCTCTCGTTGGAAGTGCCAGGAGCAAAGGCTCTAATGGAGAAAATCGCCTCCAACCAAAGTTGGAAGGGAGATAGGCAGTCAGCCCGTACCAGAGGAGTTCATCAAGTCGACTCCATCGACATGCTGGCCACTAAGATGGACATTCTTATGAAGAAGTTGGAATCTCCTACCCAGGAGATGACGCAGATTGCGGGTTCACGAATCACATGTGAGACATGTGGTGACACCGGACACTCGGGCTACAGTTGCCCGAGCACTCAAGAGGAAGCGAACTTCATCGGGAATGGGAATCCCAATGCAGGCTTCCGCCCCCAGCAAGGTTGGAACTCCAAGCCCAACCTCCCCTTCGGCCAACAGCAAGGTAATTCATTCTACAACAGTAATTCTTCTCCTACTTTGAAAGATATATGGTATGGCCAAAAACAAATTAATGATAGCATCAGTAAAAAGTTTCTTGCTACTGATAAAGTCTTAGAGTCTATGGCCACCCAAATGGAGGGATTTAATTCTGTTGTTAAAAACCAATTGAGTTTTAATAAAATGATGGAAACTCAAATTGCTCAATTGGCTGCATCTTGTCCTAATGCTAATGTGGGAAAACTTCTTGGGCAACCGGAAGCACCCCATGAAGAAAGTGTTAGTGCTGTTACCACGCGTACTGGAAAGTCCACGCGGGATCCATCTCCACCTAAAGATGCAGGTACTCAGCGGGAAGCCGTACCCGCTAGGAATACTAAGCCAGAAGCCGAGGAAGAGGAGGGCAAGGAACCAACCAAAGCTACCCAGGAAGAGACCAGTGAGTCCCACGGGCTTCAAAGGAGTACTATGACACGACTGCCTTACCGTTTCCGGAATGGAGAAGGAAGCCGGTGGCCGACGAACAATTCGACAAATTCGTCAAGGTAATTAAGAAGCTTTATGTCAATATACCGCTTCTTGATGCTATGCAGGTACCCACCTATGCAAAATACCTGAAGGACATTCTTGGGAACAAGAGGTCCTTGCCTGCCACTGAGATGGTACGCCTGACGGAAGAGTGTAGCTCAGCTATACTCGATCCTCTCCCTGAGAAAAAGAAGGATCTAGGACACCCCACTATCTCATGCTCGATCGGGAACCAACACTTCAACCGTGCCTTGTGCGACTTGGGAGCAAGTGTCAGTGTCATGCCCAAGGTAGTTTATGATAAACTTAACCATCATGCGCTTGCCCCTACTGCCATGTGTTTGTAGCTGGTGGATCAATCGATTCGCTACCCAGCGGGAATTGCGGAGGATATCCCAGTCAAGATTCAGGACTTCTTCGTTCCCGTAGACTTCGTCGTTCTCGACATGGAAGTTGACACCAAGACGCCTCTCATATTGGTAAGACCGTTCTTTAGCACTGCAAGAGCAAACATCGATGTTGGGGCTGGAGAAATCTTGCTCAACATCAATGGCCAGAAGGAGAAATTCACCTTTAAGTCAAAGGTGGAACAATGTGCCCAAGTTAAGGCAGTCGCACGGAAGCCGTCCAAGAGAGGGCGAGGAAATCCATCAATCCTGACCATGGACGAAATAATCATGACGCTTGAGGCGTTACAATTATACAAAGCCACCAAAAGCCACAATCGGAAACAAGCAATACGAAGGATCCAACTCAAGAAAGCTCTGGAGTCGGAACAAGAAGACAAGGTCGATCCACCTCCGATCATCCGAAAGGAATGGCGGAAGAAGACACCACTTTCTGAACCATCAGGAGGTGAGAATCCACCTACTGAGTCATCAGGAGGTGATCAAGCTCAACAGCTTACAAGTCCTGCTCAGGACAGGAAAGACGAGCCCTCGCCATAAGGTACGTGGCAGTTATCCATTCATGCATTCGCATATAGGATAGTTTATTTTTGTGCATTTACTTTCCCTTTTCATTCACTCATGGCATATTTAAATTCTTGCAAATTTATTTTGTGCATTATTTCCTTTGATTCACTGCATATAAAAAAATGGCCAAGTCACTTGGCCGATCGGCCACAACCTGGCCGGCCGGACCCACCTGTCGGCCACAGAGGCGCTACCCAAGCGCAGTGGAGCACTAACATGCAGGGATCAGAGTCAGAGAAGAAATCATGAGCCGCGTGAAGACAAGGAGCCGATCGGCTCCACTCCGGCCGGCCAGCTTGCTCTCGGCCGCTCGCGTCCCGTCGTCACCAAACGCGCCACAACAAGGAAAAGGCCTACGCCTAGGCCGTTGCCGTGGCCAAGCCGCCGCCGTTCACCGGCCGGCTGGCCGGGCCCTGGCCGGCCGGCGACCCACCGACGCCCGCCTATAAAAGCCGGCGCTGAGGTCTCCTTGAGACACACCAAAGCGCAGGTGTACACTCATCTTCCTTGCTCTGTGCTCTTTTCCCTCTCATTTGCTCTAATCTCCTTGCTAGTTTAATTAGCCATTAATGAAGCTAAGTGCAAGAGCTAAAAAATATCAAGAAAATTCTGTGTGTGTTGTTCAAACACATACACCCCAAAAATATTTTCCTTTTCTCTTTCGTTGGAATAATATTGGCTTTCAAGACAAGAACGTTTTGTGGAGGTTAATCCCCCACAAGGACGACTAACCGCTAACCCCCTAATATATTTTCCCTCGGGTATTGTGAGCACTAACCTTGCAGCAAGCATCATGTTGCGTGGAGCAAAGAGGGCAGCCGGCAGCTCAAGAAGAAGCTGACTCCATCAAGCTCACGTCACTCGCACAGCTCCGCCTCTTCTCGGGATAATATGTCGGTGGACACGCCTGTCCACCGCAATGTCCTGTATGAAGAAGAAGAAGAAGTATCGACACCACCACAAGGTCCTTTCCGTATTCGAGTTCTTGTCGCGATTGATCAAATCGTGCCACGAACCGAATACGAGAGGAGTGCGCTGGAGTTGTTGAAGAATCGCAACTTTGCACATGTTAGTGTCTTCAGCCCTCTCCTTCTCATCAAAACGGACTTGGGACATGACATGGATCGCGCATTCAAGCATGCAGGTTGGGAGCAGTTCCACACCATCACGGAATCAGGTTCGAGTCTTCTCACTATTGAATTTCTGATGAGTTTGAATATCGAAACCACCCCGAAAGAAACTATCATTCGATTTCGATTTTTCAATGAGGATTTTATTTTGAACTCTCGCCAGTTTAGCAATGCTCTTGGTTTTCATCAACGTTGCATTTTGAACCCCAATATCTTGGAGAAGGACCACCGTTATGAGCGAACCTCATGGTGGGACTCCATCTCTGATGATTCTTTCAGCACCAAAAACAGCATAACTTCCATTCATAATCCTACGCTGCGGTTTTTGGCAAAATGGATTGCTATGGTTGTTCATCCTCGTGCAGATTTACGTCTTTGTCTTAGTGCTGAGTTGCCTTGCCTTTACGCTATGGCTAAAAAGATAAAGTTTTCTCCCGTGTTGAGTATGCTTAGTCATTGGCAAAGGATGGTGACTACAAAATGCACCATTGACATTACTTCGCTGGTGACTCGTATCGCCACGTATGTCGGTGCTTTGACAAATGCAGAAGTCACCTACTTGCCATTAACACAGGAGTATCAAACCCAAATTGGTCTTGATCATTTTGTGCAAGGGCATTTGATGCGGGAAGGGCCGAACCATACTCTTTTTATGTGTTACCCCGGGTACCAGGAAGAGATTGAGTTTCCCTGCTCAAACCTCGGTGAAGCGGCTTAAATTGCAGATGAGGAAGAAGGAACCAGCACGCCACAGTGTGGCTAGCACACGACCAACAACACGTAGCGGGACCCTGCTGGAAAGGCAGACCGAGGCAGGCACTTCACAGATGCCATCATCTGGAGAGCCTGGGACATCACAGATGCCTTCACCTAACCCGACTGCCAACATGACCTTCGAGCAGACGTACGACTACTTCCAAGGAGGGTCAGGCCAGTACACAGGAACCATGCCAGGCTATGGCCAGGATCCCGGGTACTACTACTCCGGAGGTATGGGTTCTTATGGTCCATAGGTCGGACCATCCACTTCAGCCCGGTACGACTACGAGAACCCGCTCACTCGGGAGATCTCACAGATCAACACCCGGCTCAGTGAGCTCTACCAGCAGCAGCAGCAGATGAACCAGGACATGGCACACAACACGGATCTCACGCAGCAGAACTGGGCGATGGCGATATCCATGCACTACGACATCTCAACCATCTTCCAGCGCATGGATCTCAACCCCAACCAGCAGAACCCCGACCAGTCAGACTACTGAGCTTCATCGAAGCTTGGGGGAGGTATCACAGGTAAGTTATCTGTCGTTCCTTTGTTGTTTAATTTCTTGAAATGCCATGACATGCTTTAGAATTTTATTAATAATAATAAAAGGAAGAGAATTCTCCAAGTAATTTGTACATGGGCAGTTTTGCAAGTTCTCTTTTGGACTTGATGAATAGTTGCTCTGTTTATGCTTTACACGTGCCTCGTACATTACCCTTTACTCTCTTAGTACTTGAGTTCGTTGGCCTGTGGCGTTCCCCTATGCTTCATTCTAGTGAGAGCATAAGCAATAGTTGTCAAAGTCTAGTTGTTGGGAATATTGATATGGCTTGAACTAGAATAAGAATGCATGCTCAATAAGGAACCTTTCGGGAGTTTTTTGTTCATGGAAAATACCCTGATGGATGATTGACCCACCAGAGCCATATATGCAAAATTTTATTCTAGCCACCATATGCAGTCTTGTGTTACTTTGAGATTTGTCGAGCGGTGTGTTCTCGTGAAGGAAATGCTTATCATCTACCTACTCCTTCTTCTTCGCGTAACCATTGTCTGCTAGCGTCAAACTGTCCGGCATGTCGATTTCTCACTCCGAGTATTAACATCCACCTTCGCCGGACAACACATTTCACCAACCAGCCCAAAATCTCCATTGTGTACCTATTCTACCCATGATTCAAGAAAAAGGCTCCAATGAAAATACTCATGAATTCAAGCAAGGATCTGAGCTCCTATTTTTACCTATCCTCTCTCCTCCTTAAAAAAGAGAGAGAGAGAGAAAGAAAGAAGAGAAAGGAGAAAGAAGATCTACAAATAGAGTACAATATGAGCCTAAGAATCAAGCAATCTTTCCATGTGTGAGTCCATTCTCTCCTTTTCCCCTGAACATTAAATTCCAAGGATGGGAATTTGATGAGCAGTACTTCTCGAGAATCACCATTCGGCTTGTCAACAAAGGTAACCGAGGTATGCTTCTTTTTCCCTACCCAAAGCTCCAGATATCGGCCATTAGAGTAGGAGTCATGGTCGGTTCGACCAAGGTGAGGATTTATACACTTGAGTGACTCGAGAGTACCATCGGGGATATTCACCGTCTTTGTGAAAATTATCTCCCCGAGGAGGAACCTGAACAGCTACAGGAAACTCCGGTGATGATCGTTCAGCTTTCCAACTGCCTGTGACAAAGACGAAAAGCAATAAGCCCCACAGATGAGCAAAGGTATGAATCGATTATGTGCCACTTAATTCAATCTACTTTGTCAGAGTTTAGGTTTATGCACAGGGTACTTGTAGGGGGTATGCATTGACGCAACTCCTGATCCACCGAGCCTAAGTTTTAGCTTTGCTCGAGGACGAGCAAAGGGATAAGCTTGGGGGTGTGTTGACAGCCATTATGACACCTTGTGACCGTCAATATTTCGGATAAAATGAGAACTTTGCACAATGTTCCATGTATATTTTGCTTATATTTAACAAATTCCACCAGTTTTGGTGAAGTTGTGAATGCAGGGACACGTGGCAGAAAATAGGACAAAAATGGGCAAAAAGCTTGGCTGACCGGCCAAGTCCTGACCGGCCGGCCAGACATCTCGGCCAAATGACAAGTCATCCAGGAGCAAACTAGCACACATGCAAAGCATCCAAGCCACTCATCCAATGACGGTTTGATCAAAGGACCCGAAAGGCACATCACATGGATTAGAGGGCCCACTTGCATGCCTTAACTGCCAGGCAGTTAATAACCGTCATAACTACCGACACCAGGAGGCAATCCAGAGCGTTGCTGCGAAAGGCGGTGCCAGATGGCGACCAACCCTGGCCGATCGGCCAGGAACCGGCCGAACGGCCGGCCACCGACTCCGTTCGAGGCGCTCTTCTGAGGACGGTTGCATACTGAGCTAACTTAACCGCCAAGATGCTCAACCGACCTGCTCAAGCTATAAAAGGAGGCCTCCACTTCACTTCTCAACACACACCAAGAAGGAGCTTCTCTACTTTTTATATTTTCTAGAGTAGATTAGAGTTGGGAGTTAGAGTTGAGTCGAGCTTGACTCGAGGTTCCGGAGTCTCTCGGAGATCGGGTAATGTTCTTGTATCTTTTCTTTATACTTCGAATATTTCCTCTATCAATATAGTTATCTTCTTTACTTTACTGGTTAAGCTTTCCTTTCCTGCTTTCCTTAGTTTATCTAGGAAAGTAGTGTGATCCTTTCATTTCATAACCTTTAGATTCAGTTAGAGTCTAGTTAGTTTATCAGGCTTTTACCTTACGGGTTTCTCGCCCGGACTAGGAGATTTAGCTGTCTCCTAGGTAGAGGGGGGTTTCTTGTGAAGGCCTCACAAGAAATCCTAGCATCGAACCCAGCCGTGGTGTTTGGTTAGGTGTTAGCTAGAATTGTGTTCCACCCCATAGAAAGAGAGTGGTAGGCGGCAAGTGGTGACAGCCTTGTCCGTCCTTTGTGCGACCACAACATTCGGGTGTTTTCATAGCAGTAGTTGCAGGTTGCCGTTAGGTCCCCCTTCTATCCCGTCTGGACCTTTCCTCTTCCAGCCGCCGAAGTAAGCTCTTTTCCCTGACAGCTAGCTAGAGTTCTAGTCTAGATCTTTAGAGGCTTTCTGATAAGTTTAAGAGTGTCTTAGGAATCCTTTCTCGCTCGTTGCTCTCCCAGCTTCTTTTCTATCTCTAAGTGTAGAAGTCTCCTGTGTTGCTGGTCATTTTGACCTTCTATCAAGCTTACCTTTTAGATAAGCTAAATCATTTAGGGCAGCCACCTATCATATCTTTGCGCCCCAGTTATCTCCCCTAAGGTAGTTGGTTTATATTTCTACAATGTGTTCCTGGTATAATTTCTCAATATCAATTTAACCAAAGAGCTTCCCCGTTGAAATTTACGATGCCATGGAATACTCCAAGGTGAAGTGCTACATGATAATTCTGTGCGCTTGCAGAATATTTTATTCTATAGGGCAAGAGTTTCCCACTGGCTTTGTAACGGCACAATTCCAGTGACGTTAAGAAGTGCCAACACCACCTCGGCTCTAATATGTACTTGCGCGACCGAATAATAATCACAATGTCAATCTTCTCTCTAATGGAGGATTTCAAACCTCTAAAACATAAGCCAGCAAGATCAACTTCAGAAATTGACAAATTAAAGCAACGGTTTTCAATATCTTTAAATCTTCTCATAAACTGAGAGATGGTCTCATCCCGACCTTGTCTAACCAATGCTAAATCTGTTAACTTCATCTCATGATTTCTACTATAAAAACAATCATGAAATTTACGTTCTAGTTGATCCCAACTCATAATAGAACCAGGAGCTAACGAAGAAAACCAAGCAAATGCAGTACTAGTAAGTGATAATGAAAACAATCATACTCTAATTGCTTGTATATTCCCTGCTTCTCCTAGTTGAGCAACATATTGACTAATGTGGTCCCAAGTGGTGCGCTCATCATCTCCACTAAATTTTACAAAATCAGGCAAGCGTCACCCATTGGGAAAAGGAGCAGTATCAAAGCTAGCATGATAAGATTTCTGATATATTCTAGTGTTACCAAAATCAACACCTACCTTATTTCTCATCACATCAGACAATTCATCCCTGAATCTAGTGAATTCGGCCCATTGGGGGTTTTGTTGGGCCGATGACTGCATAGCATTCATATAATTCAGGTGAGGTGCATGTCTATTCTGCATATTCCTATGTGCATCAAAAACTTCATCGGGAATACCACCCGATTGTGCAGTATGCATAGTTGTAGAATACGTAGCACCTGCTATAGCTAATGCACCAGCACGGCTAGGGGAGACCGAATTTGGAACAATAGACAACGGTAAAGGTTGATCTGGCACGATTACCATAGCATTAGAAGAATTATTCTGACCACCAGAACCAACGGTCTGACCGCCTGTACACGCGGTCTGACCGCCTGTCGCGGTTAGACCGGCCGTGCTGGCGGTTTGACCAGCTGTAGATCCAACCGCTACCGACCCATCTGCATTGACCGTTTTCGGTCCGAGCATGTTGGGTGGTGGTGGAGTCTGTCTAGCAAAGTAATTCGGTGGCATGCCATAAAAAATGTTACGCTTAGGCAATTCACGAGTATCTAAAGATTTTCCTTCTAGTTTTTTGAGTCGTTCTAGCAATTGTTCAACTAATGCATCACGATCCGAAAAACTTGGAGCCATAGGAGTAGATACAACAGGGTGAGGTGCAGAAGTGCTTACATCGTTGATTACCTCAATCTGCCCCTTACTCATCTTGAAAGAAGGCATCATGAAGTCTTGAACGCTTTTTGCCGGACGATCTTCATGACTCTTCCAGAATGTCTTCAAAAACTCCGATTCAAGATGCCTCTAGAGCGCCATGAATCTCTCATGATCTTCAGCGCTAAGATCTTCAAGTGTTGGCGTCAAGATGTTGTCTTCTCCAACGTCGAAGCCCATGGTGCAAGTGATAGTAGATCGGTCTTAAAAAACCAGATTTCTTTCCCCAGCGGAGTCGCCAAAATATGTTGACGCACTTCTGGTCAACACATGAAAGCGTTATATCACACGGTCGTAAAATTCTCCTCGCCAGAGCTCCTAGACGCAGCCGGTCAGACCGCCTATAGGGGCCGGTCAGACCACCTGTAGGAGAGGCACCATGAAAACCTACGATCACAACCTCGGGAGGGACCCCGTCGAAGGCTGCGAACCTAAGGGTTGTTCTAAGGTCGGCAAGGCCGCTTAGAACATCCTAAAACATCGTAGAGACGAAGAAGGAAAGCAAAAGAGGTTGGAAAAGCTCGGGTTTGGAGATAAAAAGTAAGACAATGATTTGTACGATTGGGTAGAGGTCCTCAATCGGCCACGATCCTTTATATTTATAGGGTGGAGAGGTCTTGCCCCGCAAGGAAGTCCTTGTACAGATCTAAAAACGTGGAAAATTCTAGTTCTACTCAGACTCGGGGACAGGCGGTCAGACTGCCTGTGACAGGCGGTCAGACCGCCTGGCACATTGCGAGATCGGCTACAGGGCCTAGCCGGTCTAACCGCGTGCACAGGCGGTCTAGACTGGCTGTCCCAGCCTGATCGGCTTCAAGCCATTTTCTGCTATCAACAATAGCCTTCTTATCATTTCACATACATAACACATCTAACTCGTGGGAGACCCATCAACCGAGAGTAAACTTGACTTAAGCTGAGTTTGTTATGCCAATTGAAACTAAAGGATCACCTTTAATCCCCTTGAGCTCATCACCTCGATCGTCCTGCAAACACCACTACATACTACATATGCATGGGCTCATCTCCCACGGATTGATGATCATAATAGAAGAGCCATTGCAATACATTATGTATAAATGGACAAGGTGTAAGGAAAATGGCCCTAGGCCATTGTTTGTGATTTTGTGATTGATTGACAACATAATCATTGGGAGTGACAAATTGTCTAGATGATATTTATAGATATTTCTAGGTCCCAAGGATACTTTGGAAGCCATCCAAATGCTTAAATAATCAATATCCAAATGATGGTTATCCAAATTGAAGCCATCCAATGGTTATATAATCAAGGACATCTAAAAGGTGGCAATGAAGATAGAAGAAAAGACCCGCGAAGAAGCAATGAAGAATTGAAAGACGCAGAGGCGACGTCTAATTCGACGGTGTGCCCGTCGAATCAGTCGACGGCCCATCAAAACAGTCGATGGTGTCAGAAGGTCGAAGGTGCGCACGTCTCTGGAACGCGACGACTAGTTCGACGGGGCACCCGTCGAGTCAGTCGACGGTCCATCGAATCGGTTGATGGTGATTGAAGACCGATGTGCGTTCGTCTCTGGTGGGCGACGACTATTTCGATGGGGTACCCGTCGAATCAGTCGACGGTGCAAAGTAGCTGTTAGAGTTCAAAGATTCAAAGAGAAAAAGGGGCGCCGACTAATTTGACGGTCCCTTATCTGCACCCGTCGAATCAGTCGACGGTTCGCAGGAAAGTGACAACGGCTAGCAACGGCTAGTTTCTTTGGTTGGGGCTATAAATAAGAGGTGCCCCGGCCATTTGGAGGGTGCTTGAGCTCAGTGAAGATATTGGCAAGTGTTCTACACATTCTTGAGTGCTCAATCCACCAAAGTGCTAAATAGAAGATCTAGGTGATTAGCCAAGTGCTTAGTGCTAGTCTAGACCCTTTTGCGCATCTCTTAGGTGTTTAGCCTAGAGTTTAGCGAGGTTTTCATACCTCTTTGCTCTGGTGCTTGCACGCACAAGTGTTGTAATCCAGGGCTTGTAGTCTTGCGAGACTCTCTAACCGAGTTTGTGTAGGGGCCGCCGGTGCTTGTGCAAGGGAGGAGAGGCCTTTGGCGTTTGGCCGAAGCTCTACCAAATGAAGGCGGCAAGGAGCATCCGGGGAGGAACGAGCGGAGACCCACTTGCGCGTGGGAAAGTACCATGGTCACCCACGGAGTTACTCGACCGGGGAGTTTATGCCCTTGCGCGGGCATTCCCTTGAGAGGGGCTACAACAACGAGGATTAGTGGAAAGCTCATGAGCTTTCCGATAAAAATCGCCGTGCCGGGAGTTTGCTTTTCTCTACCATTTACCTTCTGCATTTCATACTCGTACTACTTTACGCATTTATCTTTCCTAGACTTGTCATGCAAGTATAGGATTGGACCTAGGGTGCAAAACTTTGTAGCGGTAGAGATAGCAACACATAGAGAAAACCTAGAGCACATTTAGAGAGAAATTGAAAAAGTTTTTCATATGTGTAATTGGAGACTTAGTTTTTAGAGACACCTAATTCACCCGGTCCCTTCACAAGGTAATACAGGCCACCATGGTAGATAACTTGATATGTAATTTCCTTGGATCAAATGAGATGGTCAAGGAATAAACAACATTATTCCATTTTTCAAAATTTTTGTTAACAATGCTTCAAACGCTTTATTAAGATCCAATGAGATTAATTATACGCTGTATTGAGCCCAGCTACGAGCAGCTTTTCCTCGGCACACTGCCATACATATCTACCTTGGCTCCAGTTCCGAGATCGAAACCTCATTCTCCGAAACCGCTGCCGTCGACGGCTGTTTGGAGTTCCAGGCACCGGCTCTTGCGAAAGTTGATTCAGTGATGACGCCGGAGCTGAAGACAAAGGCCGGTCTAGACGGGATTCTCCTGTCATCAGGCGTGGAGGCTGGGCCGCTAAGCATAAGCACCACAGTGGAGGCGTCCGGCCTGTCCGCGGGGTTCTCCTGGACGCATAGGAGCCCGATCTCTATGCAATTGAGGACCTCGTTTTCCGGGTACTGCGACTCAGCCAGCAATGGATCCAGAACATCCAATGCGGAGCCAGCCCTCCACTTGTCCCAGACCTGATGAGACGATCAATGGGTATACATTACACCATTGGCATGGGAAAAATCCTTACGATCCTGTCCAAGCAGTATCTTGCACTTATATGGCTCAGCACAGAAACAGAGTAAAAAGAGGTATTGTGTGCGCTATTGTTCCTTCGCCCTGTCACCATCTCTAGGACTATAACACCGAAACTGAACATGTCTGACTTGGTTGAGACATGGCCCCAGTAGGCATACTCTGGGGACATGTAACCCCTGTATGCATCAACAACATGCAAGGTCATGTTAGAGGGTTGATGGTTGACTATAATGATAACTGATTAACACATTGCTCGGTCATTTGTAGTTACAGGGTTCCAACAGGTCGTCCTGTGACATCTCTGGATTGTTCTCCACTGAAAGCCCTGGCGAGGCCAAAATCCGAAATTTTTGGGTTCATGTCAGATCTCTATGGATGACCTTTAAACGGGACTCTTCGTGTAAGTATAGAAGGCCTCGCGCAATACCACAGATGATGTCAAACCTCCTGCTCCAAACCAGCCGCTGTTTTCTCACAGGATCTCCTTGTACACAAAAAGAGCAAATATAGAGATAGAGGATGATGTGTGTGTGAGTTTTCCTTTTTGAATTCAAGCAGTAGTTTGATGGATGGATACCAAAAAGGAAGGTGTCTAGGCTTCTGTTGGGCATGTACTCGTAGACGAGCAGCTTCTCTTCTTGCAGGCACACGCCTAAGAGCTGCACAAGATTCCTATGCTTGAGTTTGGCAGCCAGCACGAGCTCGTTCTTATGTTCGTGGAACCCTTGTGAGGAGTTCTGTGAAAGCTTTTTCACAGCTATCTCTTCCCCATCTTGTAATGTGCCCTACACAAAGTACAGTATCTGTGGTTACCGCCTTAACGGTTTGACTAATTACTCTGTATATTTAAGTTGTGCCTTGCAGTTAGTTTTTTTCACTACACCCTAGTATTACACTACTACCGATTCAGAATAACTGTTTTGTCCGACATGAGGCCCTGTTTGTTTCAGCTTATGGACAATGGATTATAGCTTGCAGGTTACAAACTAGCAATTTGCAATCCTCTACCTTCTAGATTCAGGAACTGTATACTATAACTACTCATTATGTGTATATATTGATGTAATATACCTTGAACACTTCTCCAAAACCTCCTTCTCCATGCTTGTTTTCTTCTGAGAAATTGTTTGTTGCATCTCTTAACATCGCTATATTAAATTGCTCCGGCTCCACATATCTGATGCCCCCTTCTTTCTCTTTTTTATCTGTCACACAACAGATCATGTCCATAAGGAGAAAAGTGGAATCTAGTTTACTTTTGTTTTAAAAACTAAAAAGTAAGCGTCATGCAAAGGAAATCTCAGTATGCATGGGCCTTAAATTTGTATAAAAGAAAGGACTCTGATTTGGTGCATTATTACAACCTTTTCATGCATAAACACATATTGTGTGCACATATCACAAGCATTGTTACAATATATAAGCTCGAAATGTTTCTTAATTGTGAAATTCCTGACAGGGGCGGAGATAGGGAGGGGCAGGCAGGAGCTTCCCCCCCCCCCATCAAGCTAGATTAGCACTAAACACTACTACACTAGTAGAGAACCCCCTATAGTCTTGGTTGGTAAGGGCTTTTTCAATCAGGACTAGAGCATCCCTTTAGTCCCAGTTGGTAACACCAACAGGGAGTAAAGGGTTTCACGTCCCAAAAAAGTTTATGAACCACCCGGGAGGCCACCCACACGCGTTGCGTGGGTTTCCACGACCTAGCACTAAACACTAGTAGAGAACCTCCTATTGGTAAGGGCCTTTTGTACAGGCCAGCCAACCAGGACTAGAGCACCCCTTTAGTCCCGGTTCGTAACACCAATCGGGAGTAAAGGGTTCCACGTTCCAAAAAAAGTTTTTATAAACCATTTGGGAGGCCTCCCATACGCATTGCGTGGGTTTCGAACCCACGACCTCGGTCCTCGCGTGAACCTTCCTTACCACTCCACCTACACACCACATGTGACTAAATGGAAGATGCCATCTTTTTAAAGTATCTCCCGTGGACTTTAGTCTCGGTTGGCAACACCAACCAGGACTAAAGGCTCACTTTTAGTCCCGGTTAGTAATTCCAACCAGGACTAAAGCCCTGAGGACCTTTAGTCCCAGTTCAAACCACTAACTGGGACTAAAAGTGACTCTTTAGTCCCGGTTGATAGTACCAACCGAGATTAAAGGTGTCTTCACAGATTTCAAAATGGAGACCAACACCTTTATTAGTCTGGGTTGGTGATTTCAACCGGGACTAAAAACCCCTTTAGTCCTGGGTTAGAAAATACTTGAGACAAAAGGGTAGAACGAAATGTCCTTTTCCTACTTAGTAAAACAAATTAAAATTTGATCAAATTTAAAATTTGATTACACTATTGCCCTCCCTTAACATGAGAAAAAACTAATTTCTGGCTCCGCCCCTAATTCCTGACTATCTGGACTTTCCAGCACCACCAGACAGATAATAAAAAAGTAGTAGTTTGCGGGCGTACCTGTCTTCTTCCGATTGCCCCCATTTCTTCTGCACAAGAAAACACCAATGACAACAACGCCTGCCACAAGGCCTGTGGCTACAGGAAGCACGACCACGAGAGCTAGATGAGTCGCCTTCTTTCCTGCGTATAGGTCAGGTAGCTCGTCAAACACGTCGCGTACTTTCTTTGGTAATACTCGTGTCACGCCTGCTTCTAGGCTAGAGTAGGAAAAATCATCGAAGGCACATGCCCTCTTAGAGCAGGTTTAATAAGGCTTAGCTATTAGCCAAGCAAAGGCAGCAGGAGCCGATCGTATAGCTCAACACGTACAATAACCAGTCTGTTCACAATTTCTAATATATACTATTTTATTATTTTGGGGTCTTGTTGTCAGCTTTTATTACTCAGCTAGGAACTTGAAAGCACGAGAAATGAGGTTCTTTTATTCCCAGTTGTCTTGGAGGGCGTGTAAAGCTGGTAGATGGCAGCAGCGACAAGCTCACTTGTATCTCTCCTCCACGTTAACATGCAGGATGACATGGCGGTCGATTCGACCCTTGTTGTACCTGCTCTTACAGTCGGCAACTGATCATGGAAAAACAAATGAGGATATCTAACCTGGAACTCGTTTTCTTCTTTCTTGTGGTGAAAATATGTCCTTCTCAACAAGGCAGCACTTTCCAATATTAGAATTTAATTGTCATTGTTTTTTTGCCGCATATAGGCGAAGTGGTGGTCAAAAGTGAGGCACTTGTGTTGATTTGGTCATCTCGAGATTTGTCGGCTTAGTTTCACATATGCAGTAAGAGGGTAAATTGGGTACATGTATTCATGGGAGTGAGTGTGCGCATGTGATGTGAGCGTATGTTTTTGTAGTATTTTCACAAAACAACAAGAAAATTAGACAAGACTTACCACATAAATCTATATCGTGATTACTCACCGCTAGTATTACAAATATAATCGGAAATAACCATCTATTTTCATCTAAATTACCATTTAACGATCTAAATTTAGGTATAAATTTTGCATTATGCAATTATTACAAATAACCTAAATAAACACTAAAGTATACATATAAATTATATATTTATTTTATATTATCCACACATTATTATTAAATATAGCTATAACAAATTGTAAACTACACTATCATTATAGAACATACCATAAAGTATTTATATGTATGTGCTTCTACAATACCTAAGTTTCCCCTTACCTACTTTGAGCTATACATTCACGATGTATGTTACCATACAGATGAGGCATGCATACATATAAATGTAGGAACCAATGAGCATATCTTTATTCTCATATCAATTGATGTAAATAAACGTCAAATACACATAATAATGAAAAAAGTGGAAATGAATGAATAATGATGTAGTAAAATATTTTTTTTCATAGAGATAGTAAAATATTTAGAGTAATTCGTAAGTATTATGACAGATGGGAAATAAAAAAAATCAATATATAGGATACGGAATCAAGAAAGAGAGAATAAGTAATATTGGATTCTTGATTAATTAGTTGCAAGCCACACTTTTATTTATGAATTTATGATTGCTTTAATGTGTGCTATATGCGAAAGATTTTATTGCAGTAGCTTTTGGATGCAGAAGCAAGGCCCGACTGGAATTTTAATAATTTTGAGTCGTACGTCTGATAACTAAAGACACTATATATATGGAAGGTGTCAAAATTGAAGTCGTGTAGATAGATCATCGATCACCTTGGCTTTCTCCAGCGAAGCTGGATGGAGCTGGTGCTGGTACCACAGGCGGCGGCGGCGCATCGAGGGCGAGGTCATAGTAGGGGTATATCTCAACGCGCAGTTTGCAGTCGTAGCCAAACACGACACCACCCTGGTGACCATAGCAGCAGCTCGAGAGCTGTCGATTCGAGACCTGCAAGCACTGGTTGCATTCCTCCGGCATCCGATCCCTCATGCACTGCAACATCCCGTACATGGTGCCGTTGGGCGCATCGGAGTCATACACGGCCTCCCCAGTTGCGAACATGGGCGCCACCGGTATGGAGGCCGACGTGGTGCCGGTGCCAGAGCCGGAGCCGTTGACGACGCGCTGGGCGAGGCGGCTCATGAGCGCGTCGTAAGTGTTCTCGAAGGCGTCCTGGTTGGAGACGCTATTCACGTTGTAGAGGATGGAGCGATACTGCTGCTCGTGGGCTGTGGACGCATTCGTGTCGGCATAGGTAACGGAGGACATACCGTACCAGATGCCTGCGCGGCGGCTGTTACTGCTGTTGCAGCGGCTGATGATGCCCTGCGCTGCTCTCTTGAGGTACGTGGCGCAGTCGGCCGGCGTGGAGTCGCCGCGGCAGATGCCCCGGACGAAGGCGCGGTCGCCGCCGGTGCCGCGCGACCGGGACGCGAAGCCCGTGGGCGCCGCGGCAGACGGGAGGGCGTCCAGCAGCGCGACCACGTTGGACCAGAACGTGCTGTTGGTGGAGGAGTTGGAGGAGGAGGTTGACGGCGAGGGAGCCCGAGAAGGCGCCGACGATTGGCAGTCGACCTCCGTGAACCCGTTATTGTCCTGGGATTGGGAGGTTACGACGACGGTGGCGAAGCTGGCCACCAGGGCTAGCATGAGGAGGCCGCGGCCGTGGCGGTGGTGACTGTACAGGGACGACGCCATGGGTGATGAGTAGAGCGAGCTTACAAAGGATGAGTGATCATGGCAGCATTTACGAGTCTCGTCTCACGCTTGGGAAGATTAGCGTGTGATGTGAAGCTGCCGGATGTGCCACACCGGCCCCAGCGTGGACTTGGAATCTTGCAGAGACTTATTGACTTGGCAAGGCCCACAGTGATGATGTACGGACGAAAGGAGCATGTTGTCCAGGACGGCAGCGCGCGGAGAAGCCGCTTTTAGACGGTGTCCAATAATGGATAACCAAATCAAAGATTTATTTACTATTTTAGGTTGTCTACACTAAAAAGATCTGTGACACATAATCTTTTTTCTCCAGTAGAAGACTTAAAAGAGAATCATTTTTGCAAATAGGTCACATGAGAGAGAATATTCAGTTTTAGTTTCTTTCTCTCTCCTGACAACTCACTTTGGGTTTTAGTATGAGTACTCCGTTGGAGGCTGAAATAGCACCATCGGAGATGCATTTTGAGCTTGGATCTCCTTTTGGGTTACTTGTTGGACATAGTACGACTGTACGAGGGCGAATATGGCTGCCCATTGGCGACTGGTGCATAGTCGACGGCATTATGCAGGCCCACAGGTTTGTGACCCGAGGTGTAACTGTTCTTCTTGCTGCTAAACCAATCACAATGACAGGGCGAAATGATGGAACGTGCAAATAGGATGGAGATTTATTACTATTTACACCCTTGATTCTTTTTTTACCGGCGGACCCATTTAGTCTATGTGGTGGTTCTCCCCGAAATTAATCCAACTTAAGTATACTAAGACTACCATAAGGCAATCATACACTTAAATCAGATTAAGCTGGAGATTTTCGTCGAGTCTTTGCTAGATACACCACACATTTACCGATCGAAACAACACACATTCGCATGAAAGGCGATTACCCGATATTACCACAAACCACATATTACAATACATAAAAGGTCTTAGTTAATTATTACAAAACAAGTTTGAATGATAAAAGAAGTACTTGAAGTTCATAAAGATAAAGCACTTAGAGTTTGATTGCAGCAGATATTTAAAATAACAATGATCTAGCGACGATACAAGATAACATCACGATGAAGCCTGCCATGATGCTACTCCCCACGTTTTCGACTGAGGTCGTTTCCCACATGAGAGTGTAACCAGGAGGAAGCTGGCTTGCCCAGGTAGCTCCAAACCTGAAAAATTAGTGTCTACAAGCAAGGCTGAGTATACTAATAATCAGCAAGGCTTACCGTCGGGTGAAAACCACATCACCGACTCCTAGGCATGCAAGGCTTTTGTCTAGTGGGTTTGTTTGCCAAAAAAACGACTAAGAAGAATCCTTAATTTCAAACTTTTTAACCCAACCATACTAAGCATCACCTATCTAAGCATACAAGTGGTGCAAACAATTATTCTCATGCATCGATTTCTGATCATCATCACCATTCCACCTATTACGGAATGTAGCACAACAGTCAAACAATCTCATTAACCGCGTGAAGTGGACAGATCGACCTTGATTTTGTAACCTAGCAAGGTAAACCAACACACACGGGAAGGTCCGCTAAAAAGAGCAAATACATCCCAGTCCGTTCCCATCAATCCGCAGGTGGTTTTCACTTCCCACACCCTTAGGAAAATGTTTACCACTACTCGGTATCACACATATACCCACATGTGTACACAAGGAAGATAAATCTCCAAGGAAAGCAGGCTAACGTTCCTTCCTGCATCAATCAGGTAATTGGCTTACCGGTCCATAGATCCCAAGCATGTGTGTGGTACGTTCAAACGATTGACACAATGGTACCACACGTTTCGACCTTAAATATCTTATAATACACAGACGGGATACCTACACAAACCATCTCGTCCACCAATCCTTATGATTCCAAAATGAGCCTCCAAGTACAACTCCTATATCTCACGAGTGACCGGAAATCACTCGACTTTTACCGTGTCCTTAAAGCATTGCAACTAGCGAGACTTATCATACTAGTATTCAAGCATGGGTACTTAAGGAATAAATGCAACTAGGGTTTCAATCAGTTCCTACACGTAAATGCACAATCATAGGATAGAACATAATTGCATAATTTTAGAAAATTAGGTCATACTCCGGGGCTTGCCTTCCTGATCAAAGCCAGGCTCTGGTTCTTGGGGCACTTGCTCAGTGACAAGCGTGTTCACCTCGCCTTCCTGTACTAATCCTCTTCGGGCTCCCGAACAAGGGTGTAGTTTTCGTCGGCGTGTGAAGAATCTACACGAGATGCACAAGCATACAAGTTTAATTGGAGTTCCTTGGTTAATTAAAAATATAGGTGAATATACGACCATATTCACCTAGAGAAGACATTACATTTCATCTAATTCAATTAACAGGTGTGACTAAGATTATTGGATTTATTTTCTTTTGATGGTATATAAGAATTATTATTTTATTTATTCATCAAACCATCTTTGTCTTCTGTTTGGATGGATTTTATAAAGGATTTCAAAATTTCCTCCCTACAGCATTGGAATTTTATAAAGAATTGGACTTTCATTTATTTGTCCCTATTTCATATTGATCTGATCTCGATTTTATTCTTGAAGTTAGGTAAATCATCTAAAGTTCAAACTTGAGTAAATTTCATGGTCATTCCCTAAACTATTAGACGATTCTCATCCAGGTCCCCATACTGTGAAAATGCATTTTTGGATCCCTAAACTATCGAATTGGTCATCTAGGTCCTCATACTATGAAATTGCATTTTTGGATCATCAAACTATCAAAAAGGGTCATGATTCCAAATCAATCATGCCACACCCCACAAGCTAACGTGGCGTGCTGACTATGTAGCGACATGCCATGCTGATGCCATCCATGTAGCCTTCACATGCTCTCTCATGTGCACCGTAGTATGAAATTCCTAACCCATTGGAATGTCGGTGAGGCCTCTGACCACCCGTCGGCCATGGTAAAACCCCTTAAGCTTTTACATTGATGCACTCAAAGAAAAATGTAACTTGCGTAGGTATTTTATGGAGGCAAGGAGGTAGGGGAAGGAAGGAGGAAGGGGAGCCTAATATATGAGGCCTACGCGTAAGGCTCTACGTCACTACACAATTGTCATGTCATGTTAGCTCCTAGGATGTGGTATGAATGATTTGGACTTACACGACCTATTTTGATAGTTTCGGGGATCCAAAAATGTAATTTCATAGTATGAGGATCTAGATGACCAAATTCGATAGTTTAGGGATCCAAAAATACATTTTCATAGTATGGAGACCTAGATGAGAATCGTCGAATAGTTTAGGGACCGCCCATGAAATTTACTCTTCAAACTTTTACAGCAAACAAACATTAACATAAACATGTCTCAGTAAAAAGTTGAGCTCAAAAAGAATTATAAATAATTAGTTAAAATTTCAGTAATCATCTTTAGCTAGAAACAAGATTAAATCATATAAAAGTAACTATAACAGATCTTCATAGGATCTTTTTAACAGAGCTAGGCATTGACATAACTAACTTGTTTACCAAGTTTCATCAATTTCTAAATATTAGATTAGCCTAAACACTTATTACAACGAAAACATACTCCTATTTATTTGAGCATCTAAACAGAGTCAAAAGTGAACTTAACAAATTTTTACATGCAACTTAACAAGTTTCTAAGCCTCTGCAGAGAGCTCATATTTAATTTCAACTGCATGAAATTTTAATAAATCTACATCTAAAACGTGACCGCAGATACAAAATCTGACCGACGTGGAGGAGTTGGAGGAGGAGGTTGACGGCAAGGGAGCCGGAGAAGACGCCGACGATTGGCAGTCGACCTACGTGAACGGGTTGTTGTCCTGGGATTGGGAGGCAGTGGCGGAGCCAGGAATTTGCGGCCGGGAATGCCGCGCACATGAATAAAATTTCGAAGCAAGTATGCTATATAATGGACGATAACTTTATAAATTTAAACAGTCATACAAATCTATAATAACAACCAAAGTACGAGTTCTAAACATAAATAACTATCATTGCTTCGGCTCTCGTCTGGTATGTATGCACCGGTGGCGGCGGTGCCAACATGGAAGGCTTCATCTATTGATCCTTCCAATTAATGACGACTTTGGTACATTTTTTTCCGAAGTCGGTACACGTTTGCTAGAAAACCTGAGTACCAATTACTGGTAGTCAACTTACGACTCACTCTGCTTAAAATGGTTGGGTCACAAAATGAAAAGTGTTGGCATTACTGTTGAGATAAGAACAGTGAAGGCGTACTGAAGGTTCAGGTAAGAATACTGAAATGTGTTCCTATATAATTTCGTCCCCTGGAAACGATTCACCAATGCACGGCAGCAGTCTAATATGTTTCGGTCGTTGCAAGCAGTCACGGAAAGGCCTTCCGGACGGCAGAAATCAAGTATGGTCGTAGCATCGGTTCGTGCAGTCCAGATGGGTTGATTTTTCTGCTTTGAGTGGTCGTCGGTCATAGTCAACAAGTACTGGCCCAGTAGACGCGCTGTTTTCTTTCTTCGCACCTAAACATATATCAACGGTGAGATGATGCGTGAGTGCTCTCGCTTGCTTATCTACTTGTGCCGGAACAGTCCATTCAAGGAGTGCAGCTCTGTTCTGCTATTTATTACAGTATACATCCAAGGAGTGCTAATCGAAATCACAAGTTTATCTTTCACCTCAGAAGATGCAGATTGATGACACAAGACGTTACTGAGATATATCAACGCAGTTATTTATTAAATATAGGCAACCAAAACCTTGCTAAACACAATTGATAACCTTATTAAGACTAAATATTGCTGTATTACTTCTGCTACCGGCAGTCGCTGACAGGAGGTTTGTGCGCAGTTCGGTCAAGGCTTACCATAACTCATGAGGCCTTGACGTTGGCATTGTAGACGTGGATCCCGATCGAACTTGGCCGGGTCAAGTTGCACAATCCAAGACACTCATATCCGCTACGTCACGGACAGCATGCCGGGAGCGAGCTTAACCCACGTGGCCGTCAACAACGCCCTGCAGTGGACAAAAGCTTCTTCACGCAGGCGTCCTGCTTCCTGCTGCCTGCGACGAGAGCTTGGCGTACAGGAGGAGCGGATCGTCCCCTCTCGGCTTCTTGCGCCATTGGTCTTGGATCCCACGGTGTACTCGGCTTGAAAGCTGATGTGGAAGCCGTAGGAGGCAGTCACGCCTCACGCCTGGCGCGTCCACCTCGAAGTTCTCACCAGCGAGACATCGAGCGTCTTGAACACGGCGAGCCCCACCCACACCTCAGCCACTTTCACATCGTGCATGCCCCAGCCCGCAATTGCCAGGTTCTCCCTCCGTTTATAAATTTATTTATTACTAAAGATAGCCATAACAAAGGATATAATGTTTTGTAAAATTTTTTAAATTAGACGAGTGGTCAAACTTGAGGCGAAAAAAAACAAAACGACATATATTTAAAAACGAAATGAGTATTTCTCAGGGACGGGCCACGCGGAAAGTGGCCATCTCGCCTTCTCTTCAGACACCAGATTGCTGTGTGGGGCATGTGCAAGAATGAATGATGAGCCCTGCAATAGGGTAGGGATAGAGGAGGAGAAGCTGGCAAATGTGATTTGGAATTTGTGGCCACGGGCCCATGGCTGGAGTCACACTTGACAGAGCTGTGTCAAATTGGAGGCTCTGCTCTGCCTTTTTGAGCTACAAGCCACGCACAAGGCGACAGTGCTCTTTGCACGCGCATGCCTTTCATTTCCGCCTTGTGGCCTTGTCGCGGTAGCCGCATCAACTTCAACCGGTCGATTCTCTGATCCAACTCTTTATCTTGTCGGATGAAACCTTTTGCCTTTTCTGATAGATTGTACTCGTTAGATTGTGATGGCAACACTGGAGAGCCAACTAAAATAATATTTCTCACCTTTAGGCGTCCAGAATGGAGGACATAGCCGAATAAACAAATTCATTCAGCTACCCTTATACATTGTGCAATCAGTCCATATAGCAGTCCATAGTTAAAGGTATCCATATGCATATGGGCAGCTCATAAAAGATAAACAAATATTATTCTCTCTCTCCTCACTCACTACTCTCTCTCAATAGATTAACTTTTTTACCCAGTTATGGGGCCCAACATACTTCCTCCTTTCACTTCCAACATTATGCGTATGGTAATAACTAAAGACCACTTTACATGGGTCCCACTCATATGGACTACTTAGTCCAAATATATTGGAGAAGCCCTGCAACAATGGAGAGCCAACCCGTTAACATATCTGTTAGGCCTCCACCAACGCCTGTCGGGAGGAGAGTCAGCTGCTGGCTCAAACGCACAGTAGATTCTGACACGCGCAGAGAATAGCAGGGTGAGAGAGGAGTATTGGATAGCGTGCGCGACTGCCTCTCTGTAGCGCGCTAGCACAAGCTGTGCAGCAACTGTTAATTGATTAAGTTGATTAAACAAATCAAGAGCTGGCTTCCGCGACCGCCGTTGGAGGAGGCCTTACAAAACTAGGTGGGATTAAACCGGTAGCTATGTAGACACTTCTTCAAATTATCTTAGCAGGATGACAGTAAAAAATGATATATTGAACTGTTTCGTTGCAATTCTTCTTTGCGAAATTATCATTGATCAAAATGACTCTTTTATGAAGGTATCATAGAAAAATCTTATTCTTACGAGAGATTTCGAGTTTCCAAATCACCTTGGCTAATATTATTCTTGTGAGAGGAATACAAGGAATAGATATTTTATTACCCTAAATCCAATAATCTGTCTAATAGTAATGTATTTGTTATATCAAAACTACATCGTTAGATCAAATTAGTCATTAATAATTTTTAAGAAATACTAACCAATATTTTAGACAGGACCCTCATCAAATAAATGGTCAGGAAAAAAAAACTGTGTGGCACGTCTATAAGAAAAAACACAACGAACAAATGAAGGCCTGGTGTTTTTCGTTTAACAAACTTAGAGTAGATTATGAAGGTACGGTGCTTTTGTGCCATTTTGTTTTCCATGCGAACAATAGACTTGGCTGTATACACGTTCAAACAGCCAGGTGTCATGCTCTGCTTGGTAGTGACAGAGGTTTGTGTTGACGCTTTTCTGGACCAACACACCAATATGCTAGATCACGTGCAAGTCGATATCTCCTCGTCGGCGTCTCTGTGCACAGCCGGTCTAACCGCCTGGATCAGGGACGACGTGAAAACCTACGATCACCGCCTCGGGAGGGACCCCGTCAGAAGCAACAAACCTAGAGTTGTTCTAAGATCGGCAATGCCACTTAGAACCTCCTAAACTGTCGTGGAGACAAAGTAGGAAAGCAAAAAGGTTGGAAAAGCTAGGATTTGGAAGTAAAAAGTAGTAAATTGATATTCTATTGGAGTTGATAGCCCTCAATCGGGCATGAACCTTTATATTTACAGGGTGGGGAGATCTTGCCCCACAAGAAAGTCCTACTACAAAACGAAATATAAAGATTTGCTTAATTCTACTCGGACTCGGGGACAGACGGTTAGACCACCAGGCACATTGCCAGACCATCTACAGGATCCCAGCCGGTTAGACCGCCCATCGCATGCGGTTAGACCGGCTGGTCCAGCCAGATCGGCTTGATGCCAATTTTGGTTGTCAACATATGCCCCATGTTTTTTAGTAAAGCATAGCGTACTATAAAACAATTAGAATGTTAAGGACAATGTTTCAACAAATTCCATCGCCCATTCTACACTAAGGGCGATATAATGATGCCGGCCATACCTTTTCTATTAAGCGCTCTTGGTAACTGAGATTCTTCCAAAGTTTCCACCATGTAAGAATTCCTAGAGCATACTCGTGTAATCAGATACGGTCCTTCCCAAATGGCGACCATTTGTCAAACTTGTTGCTCTCCATTCCTATAGGTAAAATAGTCTTCCAAACAAGATCATCTACTTGAAAAGACTTAATTTTTACCTTTCGATTATATGCTCTCGCTAGTCGCCTTTTAAATTTCTCAATCTCTGTCAAAGCTTCCATATGCTTGTCGGTCAATTCATTAATATTATCCATCATCAAAGTATAATATGTATCTGCACCAAGATCATTCTACTTTGCTAATCAATAAGTAGCCAGATTCACCTCAACGGGTAAAACGGCTTCTTGACCATAGACAAACTCGAAGGGAGTAACTTTAGTAGCACCATGTCTAGAAATACGATGAGCCCATAAAGCTTCAGATAGTACCTCATGCCATCTTCGCAGATTCTCTTCTATCTTCTTCTTGATGAGCTTAATCAAAATTTTGTTGCTAGACTCGACTTGACCATTAGCTTGAGTATAATATGGATATGAACTGAGCAACTTTATGCCATAAGATTCAACAAACTCACGTACCTGTTTTGATATAAAGGATGCTCCTTGATCAGTAGCTAATGTTTGAGGAATCCCAATTCTATGTATAATATGCTTAGAAATAAACTCAATCACCTCTCTATGTGTCATGTTCTTGAGGGGAATTGCTTCAGTCACTTGGTGAAATAATCAGTAGCAACAATCACAAAACAATGTCCCTTAGACGAAGGAGGATGAATCTTTCCCACAAAATCCAAATCCCATCCTCTGAAAGGCCAAGGCTAAATAATTGGATGCAACAATGCAGTAGGCACCAACTGAACATCCCCAAACTTTTGACACTTCTCATATCCTTTGTAGTAACGAAAACAATTGGCTATCATGGTAGGCCAATAAAAACAAGCTCGCCTAAGGAACCACTTCATCATACGAGCTGATTGATGCGTTCCACAAATCCCTTCATGAACCTCTGCCATAGCCAACCTAGCTTGATCAAGACCTAAACATTTTAGAAGCAAACCATCCGCCGTCCGACGATACAACCCATCACCAACTAAAGTAAACTTAAATGTCCATCGTCGGACCTTTCGATCAACCAAACAACTAGGATCATGTAAATAATTCACCAGAGGCTTCCTCCAATCCTCTAATTTGGCCTCAACAGTTTGAGAAACAACAAAAATCGAATCAGGATTTTCCGTGGTACAGGCAGTTAGACTGGATGTACAGGCGGTTAGACCAGATGTACAGGCGGTTAAAGCGGCCGAGGCGGTTAAACTGGTACCTGGCGGTTGAAATGCCTGCTCCAGAGCAAACATCTCAGCTTCACTAAACGTCGGTTTCTTTTCACGAAAAATTCTTTTCCGAATATCATAACGAGACGCCTGTTGTGCCAGAGCATTTGCCCTTGGATACTCCTCCCTTGGTATGATATAATATCTAAACATTTATCCAGATAAGCATTTAGAATACCATCTAAACATTGGCATACCTTGGATACTTTCTGCACCACTAAAAGAGAATCACCATAAGCTTCAATATGCTTCACTCCCATCTCATGTAAAATCTCCAACCCCAATAATAAAGCTTCATTTTCGGTTTGATTATTTGTACATACACGATCTAATCAGTTAAGAGCTTAAAAAATAACACTGTTTGGTGAGATAATAACAACACCAATACCACAGCCGCTTTTGCAAACCGATCCATCAAAATGTAGCTTCCAAGGACTGAAAGTAATATAACCAACATTTAAATCTAGATGGATGTCTATACTATGTTGAACAATAAAACTGGCTACAACTTGTCCTTTCATAGATTTTAAAGGTTCACAAATTAAATCATATTCAATAAGGGCATAAGCCCACTTGCCTATTTTTCCTCTTAGTATTGGTTTATGCAATATATATTTAATTATGTTGGTCTGACAAGCTACTATGCAAGTATTTGACAACAAAGAATGCCTCAACTTGGCACAAGCATAATATAATGATAAGCATAATTTTTGAATAAAGTATACCTCGTGTCGACGTCCAATAATCTTCTACTTGCATATGTAATAATATACTCCTTGCCTTTGGTTTCTTAGGTCAAAATAGCTCCAATAACACTCTCTTTAGCTGCCACATATAATCTAAAAGGAGAATCATGTCTTGGTGCCCGAAGAACCGGCGGTGAAGATAAATACCGTTTCACCTCATCAAATGCCTCTTGTTACTTTGCCCTCCAAGTAAATTCATCATCATCTTTCAACCGAAGTAAAGGAGTAAAAGCATTCACCTTCCCGGACAAATTACAAATAAATCTGCTCAAAATAATTCACCTTGCCCAAGAACTGTTGCAACACTTTCTTACAAGTAGGAGCTTGCAACTTCTCAATAGTACTTATTATGATCTATCTCTATGCCTTTCTCATGCACAATAAATCTTAGAAACTTTCCAGCCGATACACCAAAAGCACACTTGAGTGGATTCATTTTTAAATTATACCGACACATTCTCTCAAATGCAAGCCTCAATTAAGCTAAATGAGAATAATATCCAGCCGATTTAACCACAATATCATCAATGTAAACTTCTAGTATCACACCAAGCAAATCATGGAAAATTCAATTCATTGCCCTTTGATAAGTGGCGCATGCATTCTTCAACCCGAATGTCATCACTACCCACTCAAATAATGCAACAAATCCCGGACATACAAAGGCCTTTTTAGAAACATCTTCTTCAGCCATGAATATATTATTGTAACCAGCATTACCATCAAGAAAACTAATCATTCTATGTCCAGAAGCAGCATCAACAAGCATATTGGCTATAGTCATAGGATATTCATCTTTAGGAGTAGCTCGATTAAGGTTTCTGAAATCAGTGCAAACTCTAATCTTACCCGAATCTTTCTTTTCTACGGGTACAATATTAGAAACCCAATTAGCATATCGACAAGGCCTAATAAACTTAGCATCAAGCAACCGATTAATCTCTTCTTTAACTTGGTCATAAATAATAAGATTAAAACACCTAGTAGGTTGTTTATAAGGCCTCAAACCAGATTTAATAGGTAACCGATGTTCTACTAACTCTTGGCTTAAACCAGGCATTGCATGATAATTCCATGCAAAATAGTCGACATACTCCTTTAACAACTTTATTAATTCAACCTTAAAAACAGGATCAAGATTCTTGTGTACAAATGTCAGCCTAGGTATAGAACCATCACCAATGTCTATCTCCTCAAGAGGATTGGCCGACGTAAACCCTTGTCCTAACTTGCTCACATGATCATGATCTTCAATGGTTTCACACATATCGTTCTCAAGCGACGGATAGTGTTCAAGTCTCTGCTGCAACCAGTCTAAAGTTTTATCTATTAAATGACATGAAGTGGCTTAACCGATTCTCAATCGGCTTTACGACAGCAGGGAAAAAACCATTCTTGGTACAACTGATGAACTCATACTCAGAAAGATCTAAGACAGACAAGCACTTGACATCATCATGTATACCAATAAACAAGCTATCGGTCAGAGCTACACAAGCCGCACCATGCACAACCTCTACTTGATCATCTACCCATTGTATTAAAATCTGATGCAAGGTACAAGGAACACATTGGTTTTCATGTATCCAATCACGACCCAAGATTAAACTGAAGTTACCTTGAGTCTCGGCGATGAAGAAAGCAGTAGCCAATGTCTTGCTCCCGACAGTAAACTCCATAGAGATAACACCCTTAGCACCTATAGGCTCGCCACCTTCAACGCCGCTGTCGGTCATGTAGGTCTTGATTAGTTCCTCATCCTTGCCGCCAAGCTTCTTGAATAAAGAATAGGGTATCAAATTGACAATTGCCCCTCCATCTACCAACATCCTGGAAATCGGCTTCCCGTTGATATGACCCTTAACATATAAAGCCCTCAAATGACTTGCACCATCGTTAGGCTTCTAAAATACAACTTCCTTGGGACCGAAATCAAGATGAGCAATATCCTCCTCTAAGAGCACACAACCATCCATATGCATGTGAAGCACAATGATATCCAAATTCATGTGTTGAGGAGAAGAAGAATAATCAACAAGTTGTTCATCATCCTCTGCAGCGGGAACCGATGGCAACTCATCATCACAAGCCATAGGAGTAGAAGAGACATCACCGGACAATTCCTCTACGACACCCGGTTGAACCGCCTGTATAGGCGATTAAACCGCCTGCTTCGTCATCTCCACGTCGCATGACTCTCCACTCTTGCTTTTGAGGGAATATGGGCCTATGCTTGTTAAAATACTTGTCCCACTACTGTTCAGCTTCTTTGTCTCACTTCTCTTGGCATCAAAGTTGTTGAAGCTTCCTCCTTTGTGTGCGAGGCAAACCTGGAGGACACCACTTAGGAAGAAAATATTGAGACTTGCTGGAGCTAGCCTCATGATAATTAGCAACTGAAACAACCGGAACGGTCTTCTTGACCGATTCACCTATAATAACCGGTCATTTGGCTCTATCCTTAAGAGTAATATTCATAGTACCAATCTGAATAATATCAAGCCTAGTAGTCCTCTCAGGATCAATATTCATGTTCTGGACCACCTCTTCCTTCTCTTGGGTCGATACACCTGTCGCGAAGAAGATGGCCCGTCAGCCCTGAGTGGGCCAGTTTGACCGTCTACAACAGGAAGTTTAACCGCCTGGGGCCAGGTCTTCTGACCAGATTGGCCAAGTGCCAAAAGGTCATGTACCGGACATGATATTCTATCCAAGACATGTTTTCTCAGTTCTCACCAACCAGGATGAAAAGCTTGTTGCGGCATGGATTGATAAGGCACCCACATCACACCATTGTTGTTCCATACTAGAGCTAGACCTGTAGGGGACCCATGATTTACCTCTTTGCCTCTGGATATCTCGTGGTGGTGTCGCTGGCCTTTCTTGGCATGGAGGTGATCGCATTCTTTTTTTTATTAGTCGATCACTTGGAACGGCCTTTTGCTTCGAGTACTTGTCGAAAAGCATGTCAAACTTGACCTTTGGTTTGATCTCAGAATCCTTGTTCTTGGCCATATTCACTTTTCAAGTACCCACAATTCTGGATGCTTTGGTTTCAACATCTTCGGGCATCCATAAGGTGGGGCGGTCTGACCGCCTGTAGAGGCCGGTATAACCGCCTACTAGAATAAACCGGTCTGACCGCCTGTCCTAGCCGGTCTAACCGCCTGTTGCGCATGAAGTTCAGAGGGCTGTGAGTTGGGCATTGCAACCAACCCTTGCCCCCCATGTCCAGAGGCCTTCATCACATCCTTGAAGGTCTCTTTTCCATATGCAATTCTCTCGCAGAAAATCTCTCGGGTTAAAGCTTTCCTGATCAATGTTGGTCTCTCTTTGCCTACCACAATATTCTTCCCCTTGGTAGATTCGACTTGATGCGGCCGAACCAAAACTTTGGGCTGCTGCAAGTCCCATGGCATGAAACTCCAAACGGCCTTTATTAATAGCCGATTGAACCTGTCGACGATCGACATTGCAATCATTAATGGCATGCGAATAAGAATTATGAAATTTGCAATACGCATGCATCAATTCTTCCAATGGAGAAATAGCATGAGAAATCTTAATGTAACCAAGTTTATGCAATTCATGAAAAATACGGTCACACTTGGATACATCAAAGGTCAATTTTAATTCTTCTTGCCGACCTTTATGGACCAGCTTAAGAGATGAACATGACAAAGTTTTTTTCTTAGATGGCCACACAAATCCGACCACATAAACATCATTATCACTAGCGGTCAAACTATTAGAATTGTATTCAATAGCATGCATATTGGACCGATGTGACTTAAAACTATCCTTTTCTTTATTCATTTTATATTCAGCCACACATGCTTTGATTTACACTTGAGAGATCGAATAATAATCATGACCATGAAATTTGTCTCTAATAGAAGACCTTTATCCTCTGAAACACAAGTCAGCAAGACCAGATTCAGAAATTGACAAACTAAATCAATGGTTTTTAATTTCTTTAAATCTTTTAACATACTGGGTAACAGTTTCATCCTTACCTAACCGATGTGAAATCTGTCAATTTCAGCTCATAATTGCCAATGTAAAAATGATCATGAAACTTACGCTCTAACTGTTCCCAACTTTCAATAGAACCAGGAGTCGACGAAGAAAACCAAGCAAATGCAGTACCAGTCAATGATAAAGAAAAACACACTCTAAGCGCTAGTGAGTTACTCGCTTCGCCAAGTTGAACAATATACTGACTAATGTGTTCCGAAGTAGTGCGCTTATCATCTCCACTAAATCTAATAAACTCAGGCATGCACTAACTACTGGGAAAAGGAACAGTATCAAAACTAGAGCAATAAGGTTTTTGATATAACATAGTGTTACTAAAATCTACACCAAGCTTATTCCTCATAACACCAACTAATTCTTAATTAAATCTTGTGAACTCGGCTCAATTGGGGTTTGGTTGAGCCGATGTTTGATTGATGTGATGGAGATGCGGTGCATTCCTATTCTGTGCATAAAGATGAGCATCAAAAACCTGATTGGGTAGCATGAACAACTGTGGAATAAATTGCACTGGCACTAGCTAATGTACCAGCACAGCCAGGAGAGACTGAATTTGGTACAATAGATATCAGTGTTGGTTTCTCGGGCACAGTCATCAAAGTATTGGTGGAATTGGCATGACTACGAGTAGAGGTGGTTAGACTGCCTGTACCCATAGTTAGATCGCCTAAGGCGGTCGAACCTGCTGGCCGACGCCGTCCCATCTGTGTTTACGATCTGAACATATGAGGCGATGGCAGGGTCTGACCAACAAAATAATTAGGTGGCATCCCATAAAACATATTGTTCTCAGGCAATTCACTGGGATCTATTTCTTCACTGGTCCTACACATCTCTAGACTCTCAATTCTTTCAAGTAATTGTGCAATCAATTCATCTTGAGAAATAACATGAACAGTAGAAGGAGCAACAGAAGGAGTACGTTGAGGTGTAGATAGCTTATAGTGTTTAGTATCTGTGGGAGTCATGGAAGAGGGGGGTCCCACATATACGGTAATCGCTCAAGGTGTCGTACAAACAAGGAGTCGACGCCATCGCGAGTAGACCCCAGGGGTCTACCGGAGCTAGTTCCGACATGAGTAGACCCCGGGGGTCTACCGGAGCAAGTTTCGTCATGTGTAGACCCTGGGGGTCTACCGAATCAAGTTCCGTCACGTGATGACCCCGGGGGTCTACCTGAAGACCCTGGGGGGTCTACCAGAATTGGTGCGGTCACGAGTGGACGCCGGGGGTCTTGCAGAATTTGTGCGGTCACGAGCGGATGCCGGGGGCCTACCAGAAGACCCCGGGGGTCTCCCAGAGCAGGTTTCGTCACTTGAAGACCCCGGCAGTCTACCGGAAGACCCTAGGGGTCTTCTAGAATTTGTGCGGTCACGAGCGGAGGGGTCTATAGGAAGACCCTGGGGTGTAACACCCTTAAAATGCCATTATTAAATTTGGTAAATTAAATTGCTTTTTATGATTTAGTGCTCGTAATTCATGTAGGAAAAATAAAATCCTTGAAGAATTAAAAACAAATATAGGGATTAGGAACATTTTTGTTGCATTCATGCTGGTGCATTTCTTTTTGATTGTTGAATTCAAATTTGAATTTGAATTCAAATGTTTTTTTGAATATAAAAGAAAAACTCTCTCTTTTTCTTCCTCTCTTTCTGGCTCAGCCCATTTCTTTTTCCCTTCCTTCTCTTTTTCCCCTGCGCAGCCCAGCACCACCGAGCGGCCCAGCTTGGCCCAGCTCGGCTTGACAGCGTAACCGCCTCCCCCTCACTCCAGTGGCCGACAGGTGGGGCCCGCCTGTCATCCCCCTCCTCCCGCCCTTGATGGCCGAGCCCGAATCGAGCTCGAGCTCGAGTCCGACTCACGCCCGACCCCGCACCGCCTTCTCGCTGCTTGGCGCGCATGCCAAGGCAACCCTGCAGGCTTATATAAATGCCGCCACACCCGTGACCTCCCCACGAACTCTAGCCACCACGCCTTCGAGCTGGCACCGCCGCCAACCCTAGCTCGAGCGCCGCCGCCGCCAAACCTTCGCTCCGCCGCCTCATTGTCGATGAGATCAAGCCTAGGAGCTTCGCAAGGTAGCAGGGAGCACGCCAAGGTTGTTTTCCCTCTCTCTCTCTCTCTCGCTCTCTCTCTCTCTCTTGCTCTATTGCACTCCCGCAAGCTCGCCGGAGTCCTTGAGCCGCCGCCGTTCGTCGCCAGCCGTTGCCGTCGCCAAATCCTTGACCACAACCCCCTAAGCGATTCCTCGCCGTCCCCTCTCTCTCCCAAGCTTTTCACAGCGAGGTTTGGAGCCCCCTAGGGTCGGTTTTGCTGAACTCCGGCGAGGTCCCGGCCGTGCGCCGCCGCGAACCTCCGTCTCCGGCGACTCCCTTGAGCCCCCATTGACCAGCACTGTCCAGATCAGATCTGACGGCCCAGATTGAATCCGCAACGAGTCAACCCAGCCGAGTACTGGTCTGCCTCACAATTTGCAAAATAGCCCCTGCCCTTTTCTCGAATCAACCCGCAGTCCAAGCCAGTTCAAAGTTAATTCCAATTTGGTCCTTTTTCTTCTGTTTTAGCCCCTACGCTTTTGTAAAATAGAACCCGTCATCCTAGTTGACTGTTTTGAGCTTTAGCCCTCAAGTTATGTCCCTGGTTTTTTCCAAAAACACCCTTGGAAGCCTAAAACCTTCACCAGCAAGCCCCTAGAGCCCGTTTTAAGCATAGTTTCTTCGTTTTAACTCCGATTTGAGTGATTTTTACATTCATGTGTTCGTAATAAAGCGTACAGTAATTCTAAAGCCTTCTTTTCATCATTTGTTTATGTTTGGTGTATTGTTCTAATTAAATAACTTGTTTGCATGTATGTGTGGATGCTTGTGTGGTGATCGATGTGAGTAGTTGACGAGCCGTTCACGTTCGCCGACATGAAGAAGGCAAGTATAACACGAACAGTCCTTGATTACCTGTACACTAATTTACCATACGTTCATATGCATGTGTCTAATATTGTTATACATTAAGGTTGTTCCTAGTTTTTACCTTACTCCTTGTTTACCCGGTTTTTATGCATTATGGTCAGTGTTGGTGTTTCTTAACGTCACTGAAATTGTGCCGCTAGAAAGCCAGTGGGAAACTCTTGCCCATTAGAATAAAATATTCCGCAAGCGCACAGAATGACCGTGTAACACTTCACCTTGGAGTATTCCAGGGTATCGTAGATTTCCACGGGGAAGCACTATGGTTAAAGTGATATTGAAGAATTATACTAGGAACACAATCTAGAAATATTCACCAACTATCTTAGGGAGGATAACTGGGGTGCAAGAATAAGATATAAAGTGCCCAAGATAACTTAGCTTATCTAAAAAGGTAAGCTAGATAGAAGGTCCGAATGACCACGACACAGGAGACTTCTACACTTGGAGAAAAGAAAAGATGTTGGGAAAACAACGAGCGAGAATGATTCGTAAGGCACTTCTAAACTTATCAGAAAGCCTCTAAAGATCTAGACTAGAACTCTACCTAGCTGTCAAGAAACTAGAGCTTACATCAGCGGCTGGAAGAGGAAAGGTCGCAGACGGGGTAGAAGGGGGACTTAACGGCAACCTACAACTACTGCTATGAAAACACCCGAACGTGGTGGTCGCACAAAGGACGGACAAGGCTGTCACCACTTGCCGCCTACCACTCTACTTTCGTGGGGTAGAACACACTTTCTAGCTAACACCTAGTCAAACACCACGTCTGGACTTGATACTAGTATTTCTCGTGAGGCCTTCACGAGAAATCCCCCTCAACCTAGGAAACGATTAAATTCTCTAGTCCGGGCGAGAAAACCCGTAAGGTAAAACCCTGCCAAACTAACTAGACTCTAGCTGAATCTGAAGAATATGATACGAAAAGATCACACTACTCTCCTAGATAAACTAAAGAAAGCAGGTAAGGAAAGCTTAACTAATAAAGTAAAGAAGATAACTATATTGATAAAATATACAAAGTATAAAAGAAAAGATACAAGAACTTTACCCGAACTCCGAGAGACTCCGGAATCTCGAGGCAAGCTCGACTCGACTCTAACTCCCAACTCTATCCTACTCTAGAAAATATGGAAAGGTAGAGAAGCTCCTTCTTGGTGTGTGTTGAGAAGTGAAGTGGAGGCCTCCTTTTATAGTTTGAGCTGGTCGCTTGAGCATCTTGGTGATTAAGTTAGCTCGACATGCAACCATCCTCAAAAGGGTGCCTGGAACAGAGTCGGTAGCCGCCCGTTCAGCCGGTTCCTGGCCGATCGGCCAGGGATGGTGGCCATCTAGCACCGCCTTTCGCAGCAACTCTTTGGATTGCCTCCTGGTGTCGGTAGTTGTTGACGGCCATAATGACACCTTGTGACCGTCAACATATCAGATAAAACGAGAACTTTGCACAATGTTCCATGTATATTTTGCTTATATTTAACAAATTCCACAAGTTTTGGTGAAGTTGTGAATGCACGGACACGTGGCAGAAAATAGGACAAAAATGGGCAAAAAGCTTGGCCGACCGGCCAAGTCCTGACCGGCCGGCCAGACATCTCAGCCAAATGACAAGTCACTGATCCAGGAGTAAACTAGCACACATGCAAAGCATCCAAGCCATTCATCCAATGACGGTTTGATTAAAGGGCCCGAAAGGCACATCACATGGATTAGAGGGCCCACTTGCATGCCTTAACTGCCAGGCAGTTAATAACCGTCATAACTACCGACACCAGGAGGCAATCCAGAGCGTTGCTGCGAAAGGCGGTGCCAGATGGCGACCAACCCTGGCCGATCGGCCAGGAACCGGCCGAACGGCCGGCCACTGACTCCGTTCGAGGTGCTCTTCTAAGGACGGTTGCATGCTGAGCTAACTTAACCGCCAAGATGCTCAACCGACCTGCTCAAGCTATAAAAGGAGGCCTCCACTTCACTTTTCAACACACACAAAGAAGGAGCTTCTCTACTTTTTATATTTTCTAGAGTAGATTAGAGTTGGGAGTTAGAGTTGAGTCAAGCTTGCCTCGAGGTTCCGGAGTCTCTCGGAGATCGGGTAAAGTTCTTGTATCTTTTTTTTATACTTCGAATATTTCCTTTATCAATATAGTTATCTTCTTTACTTTATCGGTTAAGCTTTTCTTTCCTGCTTTCCTTAGTTTATCTAGGAAAGTAGTGTGATCCTTTTATTTCATAACCTTTAGATTCAGTTAGTCTAGTTAGTTTGTCAGGCTTTTACCTTACGGGTTTCTCGCCCGGACTAGGAGATTTAGCCGTCTCCTAGGTAGAGGGGGGTTTCTTGTGAAGGCCTCACAAGAAATCCTAGCATCGAACCCAGACGTGGTGTTTGGTTAGGTGTTAGCTAGAATTGTGTTCCACCCCACGGAAAGAGAGTGGTAGGCGGCAAGTGGTGACAGCCTTGTCCGTCCTTTGTGTGACCACAACATTCGGGTGTTTTCATAGCAGTAGTTGCAGGTTGCCGTTAGGTCCCCCTTCTGTCCCGTGTGGACCTTTCCTCTTACAGCCGCCGAAGTAAGATCTTTTCCCTGATAGCTAGGTAGAGTTCTAGTCTAGATCTTTAGAGGCTTTCTGATAAGTTTAGGAGTGTCTTAGAAATCCTTTCTCGCTCGTTGCTCTCCCAGCTTCTTTTCTATCTCTAAGTGTAGAAGGCTCCTGTGTCGCTGGTCATTTTGACCTTCTATCTAACTTACCTTTTAGATAAGCTAAGTCATTTAGGGCAGCCACCTATCATATCTTTGTGCCCCAGTTATCTCCCCTAAGATATTTGGTGTATATTTCTAGAATGTGTTCCTGGTATAATTTCTCAATATCACTTTAACCAAAGAGCTTCCCCGTGGAAATGTACGATACCCTGGAATACTCCAAGGTGAAGTGCTACACGGTCATTCTGTGCGCTTGCAGAATATTTTATTCTATAGGGCAAGAGTTTCCCACTGGCTTTCTAACGGCACAATTCCAGTGACGTTAAGAAGTGCCAACAAGCATTTCTGGCGCCATTGCCGGGGAAGCAATTGGCTAAAGTATATTGTTAAATTAAATTTTGGAAGACATTTCTAGTCTTATCACCGCTACTCTTAGCGGACTTACCACTGCTCTTTGTGTTTATTTTGCAGAGCAGTGCATGATCGGTTTCGACCTACCTTCAAACTCTGATCCTAATCCAGAGCGAATTGGACGGGTCATGAGACGCAGAGTCGTCCCACCCTAGAGAAAGCTCAGTGACAGTCGCAGTTGCTCAGCTCCACCACCAAACCCCATGGCTACCACCAAGACCCTCCGTCAGTTCTTTGCCCCATCAAGCAGCAGCTTTCCAGGCCTTGAGGATAATGGGAACCAAGGTGAAAATGGTTTCGAATTGAAGACTGGCCTCATCAACATGGTTCAGGCCAATCAATTCTGTGGGAAGGCGTCAGAGGACGCCAACGTTCACCTTCAAACATTCCTTGAAGTGAGTAGCACCATTGATCCCAAAGGTTCTACTATGGATTCTATTCAGTTGTGTGGCGGACCACTCCAAAATGATTCCAAGTTAAGTACCCATGGACCACTAATCAAGCGGTCAGGCACTTAATCCGGAATAAGCTGGAGCGCCGTCGTATTATACCCGATTAACCACGTACTTTCACGATCAAAACAACAAGCGCGCCCACACGAAGGTGAGTTCCAGAAATTACAACATTCCACAAATTCATCATACATAATTAGTATCATAAAGTTAGTACAACCCAAGTTTGAATTTCAAATCAGAGTATAAAAGTTCATTACAGCGGAATATTAAACTAGCGACGATGCATAGTAACACCATGATGAAGCCGACCATGGTGCTACTCCTCCCGATCCTCGGCAGAGGACGGAACCCACTCGACGTGCCATCCAGGAGGAACCTGGGTAGGCCAAGTGATGGCATCGACTGCCACATCCATCACAGTACCTGAAATAATAGCCACAAGCAAGGCTGAGTATACCAATACTCAGCAAGGCTTACCCGTCGGGTGAAACTATATCACCGACATCTAGACATGAGGGCTTTTGCCTGGTGGGTTTGTTTGCCAAAAAGCAACTAAGAGTGGGTCCTTATTTTCATGATTTTAGCATCAAATTCTAGTAGAGTTAACCACTCTAGATTAGCATCCTCTCTAAGCATACAAGTGGTGCAATACAATTTAATACATACAACAAGTTCATCATCCTCATAGTTCCACTTGTTACTCAATGCAGCACAGCAGTCAAGCAGTCTCATTAACCGCGAGAAGCGGACAGTTCGAACCGAATTTTTGCTACCTGGCCAGGGGAAACCCAACACACACGGATAATGCTTGCTATAAAAGGCACAGGCACTTCCCAACCTTTCCTATCAATCCACAATTCGGCGCCGGGTCCGTTCCCTTAGGATAAAGGTTTACCGCTTCACTCACGGCATCACGCATATATCCACATGTGTACGGCAAGGGAAACAGAATGTTTCCAAGGAGAGATGGCCATCAGCCCTAGCTGCTTCAATTAGGTACCGGGCTTACCGATTTCCATAGGTCGGCATGCATGTGGTACGTTCAAAAACTTGACACACAGAACCACACGTTTCGACCTTAATCCAATTATCATACACGGACGAGAGATCTACACATACCATCCTGCCCATCCATCCTTATGATTTCAACATAAGTAAAGACAAGCAACTCCTATCTCTCGCGAGTGTCAGGAAATCACTCAACTTGTAACGGTCTTAAAGGCATTGCCCTATCGGTCTTAACATACTAGTGTTTCAAGTCGTAGGTACTAGAATCATGCAACTAAGGTATTCAAACAACACCTACAACGTAAATGCACAAGCATAACAAATATATAGTTGCACGAATTAAAAATTAGGTTATGCTCCGGGGCTTGCCTTCTTGAGCTAGCTGACTGTTAGGCTCCGGGTCGACCGCGACTTCGTTGGCACCACTTTCGGGGACTCCTTCGTCGTCGGCGGGGATGAGGTGGTAGATGCCGTCAGCAAGGGCGCCTTCTACATGAGATGCATAACTTTACAATGGCTGCCTAAGTGATCTAAAACCAAGGCCTTGAAGGCCATATTCACCTAGACATCCTAGTGAACTACTTTCTCCTTCACAACATTAGAGGAGGGGTGTGGAAAAATTTTTGTGTCTTATGATGGTGATTGTGTGCACATATACAACATTTCAATTTGTTATCTTAAGCAAGTGTGCAGTTCTGGAATTTTAGATTTCACATGCTCCATATTTAATTAATCATCAAAATTGACCTATTTCTTTTTAAACAACCATTTCTACTTTAGTTCCTTCTCATTTTTGTTTCTCTGTTTCTGTTTATCCTTTTTATCCACAAACTTTATGACAGCTACTGGAGTATAAGAGTTAGGCTCACGCCAAAATTTAGCTAAAACTGAGCTACACAGAATTTACTAAAAATAGTATAAACTGTTGCTTAAAGAAACAAGATAAATTCATATAAAACTGAAAATACCTTCAAATCAGATAATTTTTCTACCAGAGCTACTTACAAGTGAAAGAAAGGCTCTGACCAAGTGGTGGCTAAAAATAACACTTGGACAGCCCTCAATAATTTTCTATCCGAAAACCCGCATCTATTTATTTGCTAGTCTAAACGGGGTCCAAAATTAAGTTTAGCATTTTTACCACATGTGCTAACAAGTCCTTAGGCCTATGGAGAAAAATGGAGATTTTTGGCTGCATGGATTATTTTTAATAATTGCAGGACTAAACTAAGGCAGGAATCACAAATTAATTCATAAATGAAGCTACAGTCCATATTTTTAGGTCTCCTTTGGACACAAGACGTCTAATGTCACTAAAAACAACATATCCAAAGTTCAGCTCTAGAGGAGCTCAGGATTTGAAATGCTTCGCAAGTTTCTAAATTCACAGTTTGAATTTTAATTCAAAAACGGTTCGCCAAAAGTCTATACATGCTAACATGATATTGGAGCTTACAATCTCACGAGTCCAGAGAGTATTTTTGTGCATTTTTCTGATTTTTGTACGATTTTTAGTGGATTTTACAAGACCTCAGCAAAATAGATCTAGGTTTGAAGAATCTTTTTACGCCGGAGACCCTAGAACTTTTAAAACCTTTCAACCAAGTCCTTGATTTTTGCGCAGAGGACCGTAGAACTAAAAAGGGGAACACGAAAGGGTCCACGGCTCGTCGGTGTTGTTACTCCGGCGAGGAGACGGCGAACTGTCTCGGGGGAAGTTGGGGGAAATGATGAGGGGCTCACCGCGCGTTGTTTGAGGTAGCTCTCGTGGCCGGAGGTGAAGCGGCGCAGCTCGTCGACGGTGAGCGGCGGAGCGGCTTGCTCCGGCGACGTCGGTAGCCGGCTGCGGTGGTCGAGACGAGGCGCGGAGAGGTGTGTGAGCTTCACCGGACGATGGCGGAGCTCGTCGTGGGGCTTGGCGGAGACGGGGATGGCCGGAGTATGGAGCTCGACTTGGAGGTGATGTTCACGGCGGAAACGGCCGAGCGATGGGGAAAAGCTTCGATTCCCGGCGTGTGCGGCTCGATTCGAGCTGGGGAGTGTTCGAGCGGCTAGCTGGGTGAGTGAGTGAGCTTCACGTGCGGGGGATTGGGAAATCGTGGAGGGAAACGCGGTGGATTTTGGTTTGCGGCGCGAGAGCTCGGGCTTGGCTCTGCACGGCCGGAGGTTGAAGAAGATGGGAGCGAACGCGGGGAGAAGAGAAATGGCTGGGCGCTAGCTGGGGGAAGGAATGAGGGTGCTTGGTGGAGTGTTTGGGCACACTAGAGAGGACCGAGTTGCCTCGGGAGCGCGCGCGAGGGAAGATGGTGATGCGACGCGCCATTGATGCGTCCCCGAGCTCGGACAGAGCGCGCGACGGGGTTGGGCGAGGGGGATCGTGGCGTGACCGAGTGAGGTACGCTGCAGGGATCCTCCACAGTGCTCCTTGGCGCGTAGTGGGAAGGAATCCGCCGTGGGACGGCGCAGCTCGACGCGCGCGCTCGGGCCGAGAGCGGAGATCCGCCCGCCATGATGGCCTGACCGCGCGGCGAGGCCCGCCCGGGCGCTGTAGCACGGGACGCGACTCGACGGTGTGTCAGGAGCCCATGCGACGACAAAAGGAACCCGCCGCCACGGCTTGGCCGGCCTGGCGTGGTCTCCGCCGCACGCCGGCCACGTGGCGGCCGGACTCCGGCCGTAGCAGAGCGCGCCAGGGGTGAGCTGGCAGCACCCGTGGAGCTCCTTTGCCTTTTTCGAATTTTCTCGAAAAATTTGAATTGAACTTTGAAAAGTGTAAAAGTAAAAGTTGGAGTTTGAGATGTGGGACACAACTTTCTTTTTGGTGTGAACCTGAAATTTCAAATTTTTCAAGCTTAAACAGGCGAAATTCAAACAGGCGTTCAGCACTATTTTTTGAGTTTTTGAGGGGCTAAACTACAAAATTTTAAAAAGTTCACAATAGTGATTAGGCCTTATTTGTGATGAAAAACAACTTTTATTTTTGGAGATTTTCAAGTTTCATAGAAATTTCTTGAGATTTCAGTTGGGTGTCAACAAGACCTTTGTTTTGAATTTAATTTGAATTTTTGGTCAAATTTTGTGTTCAAACACCATTGTTCGCCTTTTTAACCTGTTTTAAATGGTTTTCAATGTATTATCATCAGGGATGTCACATATGTCGACGCCCGCGTCAACAACTCCTACCTAGACAACTATCCCGCGTCTCGTGTCTGTACTTGCACCTACGCCAGCATCCAGTTCGCCTACAAGATCTCCTATGCATATGTCATCGGGTTCTAGTGTGGCTACAAACACAGAGCTGTCTCCTCATCAACCTAAAACACGGTTGAAAAGTGGGATTGTGAAGCCTAAAAAAGTTCCATGAGGGCATAATAAGGAATGGAAACTTCTGTAGCTCAAGTGAACATACAAATGTATATGAAGCACTTGATGATCCATAGTGGAGAAAAGCTATGGAGGATGAGTATGTTGTCTTGACGCGCAACCAGACATGGCATCTAGTATCCAAGAAAGAAGATAAAAAATTAATTGATTGCAAATGGGTGTTCGAAATTAATAGGAAGGTAGATGGACCAATAGGCATGCACAAAGCTCGTATAGTAGCAAAAGGGTTTAAACAATAATATCGTATTGATTATGAGGAGACTTTTAGTCCTGTTGTTAAAATAGCTACTTTTAGAGTTGTCTTATAGTTTCAATTTCGAGGGGATGGTTCCTACGGCAGCCAGATATGTAGAACATGTTTCTTCATGGCATTCTATAAGAAGAGTTATATAGGAAGCAACCTCTAGGGTTTGAGAGTGCTGATGTACCTCACTTTGGGTTTAGATTTGACAAGGCTATATACGGTGAAAGGATCAAGATGCCTAAGAGGAGGGGGTGAATTAAGCTTCTACAAAAATTTAAGTAATAAAACAATCCTATGCAACAAGCCAATTCAACCTATGTGCCTATCTAGTATTGACAAGAGTTTTGCAACCTAGTTCCAATCCTACTCTAGCATGGCAAGTCTAGGAATTGAAATGCGGGAAGTAAATTTGCTCAAAGTAAAGAAAAGAGTAGGAAGCCGATTTTTTCCGAGGTATCGAGGAGTCAGCAACTCCCCACTAGTCCTCGTTGGAGCACCCACGCAAGGGTATAGCTTCCGCTTGATCCACGCAAGGATCAAGTGCTATCGTAGGGGATATCCATTTCCCACTCTGGGACGGCAGATTCCCAAATTGTGTACACCTTCTTGGGGCTTCACACAATCCCCAAGGGAGCTCCCAAGATCAACACCACCAATTCATCTTAGTGATGCCGAATCACCAAGAGTAACAAGCCAAAGATCTTCACTTGACCTACACTAGACCAAGAGCTAGATGACACTTGCTACTCTCAAGCACTAAAGAGAGTCCTTAACCTTCACAAGCTCAAGAACACCAATCAAAGCAAGTGCCTCTCTTGCCCTCTAACTCTCTCAAACTCAGCTGGAAGAACAGTGAAGCTCATGTGGCAAGAGAGTCTCCAAGGGGTGAGTGAAGGGGCATAAATAGCCCCCACTCAAAATCCAACGGTTATGCAAATCACGGAGCTGTCAACTAATTTGATTGTCACACCATCAAATCAGTCGACGCTCACTTTCCATTCAAATCTTGAACAGTGCAACTGCTATATCCCCGTCGACTATTTCGACGCTTACCTCGTCGAAACAGTCGACGCTACCCAGAGACATGCGCCACAAAATCTACACAAAGATTAGATTCCGTCGACTAATTCGACGCAGCTGCCGTCGAATCAGTCGACGCGACTCAGATCCATGCAGACCGGGGTCTTCACATATTCAAGCACCGTCGACTAATTCGATGGTCATATCGTCGAATCAGTCGACGCTACCCAGAACGCTGCGCCAGCTTCTGGGTGAAATCCAAGGGCCATCGATGAATTCGACGGGGCCTCAGCAACCCGTCCAAACAGTCAATGCCTCTGAGTTTTATGCTGTCTTCTTCTCTTTCGAAGTCGAAACTCGTCCAATTCAATTTATTTGAGTTTCCTAACTTCTCAAGGGCTTCAACATAGCTACCTAGCACTAGACTTCACAAGTGTGCACCACACCTAACTTCTAGTCTTGCTTGGGTCAAGCTACCAATCCTCAACCCCCTTTATAGTACGGCCAAAGGAAAACAAAGACCTAAACTACTCTAAGTGCCTCTCATCATCCAAACGACACTTAGAACTAGCTTATCCTTAATCTTCGAGCATATCCTTTGCACTAATACATTCACTCGCAAATGATAGGGGCCAAGAATACCGTGAAAGCCCATCATTGCACTAACTTAAGAATTGCCACTGCAAGACACACGTTAGTCGCAATGATCATGTTGTCATTAATCGCCAAAACCGAATTAAGGGCCTAGATGCTCTTTTAATCTCCCCCTTTTTGGTGATTGATGACAACACAACCTCTAAAAGGATATGGGAGAAGAAAATTGAGGTAAAACAACAATAGATAAGCTTGAATTGTATGAACCTGTATAGAATAACGGAAGCAAAAGAGTTAGTTCATACAAAACAGGACTACACAATGTGCAAGATAAGGATAAGATATTTAAAATAAACGCTGTTGGTGCTCCTTAGCGACACACTTTTGGTGCCATTTTGGTGGAGGTTTTGGACTAATTCATATACTAACCCGCCATTTGGCATGTGAAATAACCCCATGTTTGCATATGCATATATTTTTGGAGGATGTTGGTTTATGCAGGTTTTTGGGATATATGAGCACTTTGGACAAAGACCAAGATTGTGACCGACCACCAAGGATGTGCACGGGCAAAGGCTTGAAGAGCACACTTGGAATTCTTCGGGATCTAAGGAAATCAAGCGGATGTTTGGAAGATCTAATCTTATTCCGAAGTAAACGACATCAAATGGCCCACAAATATGAAGGACATAAGCTAATAAAAGATCGAGGAGCTCGCACGCAAAAGATGAGGACAAGATGGGCCAAAAAGGGCCTAGGCCGGCAGGCCCAATAGGCCCCTAGCTGGCCGGCCCAGCCCATTTGTGCATCGCCTTGACCTCCCCTTCGAGCTAGGGTTTACTCGGACTATTTAAAGCTCAGACCGTGAAGGAACAAGACGTAAATTTCGACCAGAGAGCCGCCGAATCGAGGGACACACACCAGAGGAAGCCGACGGCTGCCGTCCTCGACATTGCCTAGGAGATGGCTTAGGCTAGACCCTAGCCACCATGGTTGGCCATGCGTGGTGACGCCATAGTGGGATTCCGGAGCCATGCTTTGAATTCATTCAAGGCATATGTACATTATTGGTGAATCAAACTAATCTTTCCTCATTAGTTTGATCTTCTAAGATGCATGCTTTATCTCATATGCCTAGCTAGCTTATGATTAGATGTAATCGTGGTGATTAGTCTATAAGTTTAGCTATCATATGTTCTTAGTAGGACTAGATCTAGTCGTGGTGATTAGTCTAAGTCTTGCGGATACATCTTAGTGGTGCGCGGGAAGCCGGTCACTGGGATCCCTTGTGTAGTGACAGTATGCAGGAGGAGTAGGGCCGGTGGAGCGTGTATTGTGGAGCCTGGGATCCTCTTTGCTTGATGATTGACTACCCCTAGTGTTGTGTGACGAGTGTGGGACGGAAAGGCATCGACTTACGAAACTTTGTGGGATTATGTCCACTTATCGGAGTATGAGATAGGTTAGGTTATCATTTAGACCGGAATTGCAATGAAGGAGACATTGGGCATATGCTACTGAAGGTCGTTTTACTCGAGGAGGTTGGCATTGAGATCATTCATCTCACACACATACTACATTCACATCCATTGCTCCACATGTTCAACTTATATGCAATATGTGCTTCACGCTAGCATTATATACGTTAAGCTAGATAGAAAGCCCTAGTAAGTTCATTATCGATCCACGGATTGATAAACCTTAGGGAAATACTCTAAGAGAAGATCTACACTGACCCGTGCGCTTGCGGTACGTAATTGATATGGCTAAGCGCCGTCAATAAGCGCACACAAGATGTCAGAGACATGACATTATATAGTATTAACAAAAAAACACATGTCAAACACAAGAGTTCAAAGGGTAGCATAAAGGGTATCACACATAAAGCATCACACATATAAACAAGTGCACAAAAGAGATATGATGCATGAGTTCCACTCAAGGAGCCAAAAGTATATGATACCGAAGCTCCCCTATCTCTCAAATCTCACTCTCTCCCCCTTTGGTGTCAAGCACTAAAAACTAAGCGTCGGAGGCTAGAGGAGTGCTCGCATGCAGACCCTGAGACTCTGAGGAAGGAGCGGATGAACTGGACGCCTGCTGTGAAGCTAGAAACTGTTGAGCTTGCCGGACATCGCTGAGAGTGTCTGCCAAAGAGATTGAACCTGTGACAGGAGGAGTCAGAGCACCGGTGATCTCTGAGTAGCTTGCCTCGAGGTGACTGGAGTCCGTGGCAGTGATAGGAGCACACAAGATCTCTGTCATCACAGCTGTCATTAGAGGAATACTCATGGACTGACTCACAAAGGCTAACGTTGGAGACTGAAAGGATGTGGAGATCTCAGGCATAGGAGTCTCGGACGTCACAGGAGGAGAAGTCACGGACAGACTCCGAGGAGGTCGGAGCGGACTAAACTGAGCCATGGGCCATAACGGACTGAACAGAGGAAGCGGTGGCAGCACGAACAACCCAAAGGCCTGCTGACCAAGCTGAGGTGGAGTGGGGTATCCGGCCATAGGTACAGCAGGCAGAGGCAACTAAGGCGACTAAACACCGGTAGCCTGTTGCAAGTACGGAAGCTAAAACTAGAACATCTCAGACTGTCGGCGCTGCTACTCAACTAGAAACGGAAATCTCTCCTCTACATGCTGCACTCACTGCTCTGCTCTAGCATTAGTAGCAATGAGGGACTTAGTAAGGAGTCGGCTTGTAGCTATCAGCTGACTGAGCTCTGATAGAGCTGTAGAGGTGGACGTGGCATCTACTAGAGCTGCTGACGGTGCCTCAGACTCTGGAGGAGCTGATCCTGATCCGCCGGCCTCTGCATCATGAACACGTGGAGGCATAGGAGGCACGGGGACATAAACATCATCTGTGGACTCATCCTCTGAGCTGGAAATAGTCTGAATGCCCTCAAGGCCTGCATCATGTTCAGCCTTCTAGAGCTCCTCATCTTGAGTTGCAAACTCTACACACTGCTCTAGTGTGAACTACTGTTGTGCGGCCACTAGGGTCCGCTGTCCTCGATGCCTGTCACCCATCTTGACAGGCTTGTAATCTGGGAATGTGGTCTTTGTGTTGGACCACTCCTCAACTGAGGTCATAAACAAGTCAGCTCCAGCTTCTCTGTTATGACGCAAAATGCAGCTAGCCAACACATAGGATATGATGTGAGCGTATGGCATGAAGCGTCCCATCTTGATGCTATCTGTGATCACATCCACAATTTCACACAACAAGAAATCCATGAGGTCAAACTGCTGTTGACGGATGATATAAGCAAGGGTCCACTGCAGCAGTGTCGTGATCCCATCTCTGTTCCTAGTCCTGGGCAGAATAGTATGCCTGAGAAGCTCAAGAAGTAAGCTGCCGATTGGAGTGAGATCTGCTGGGTGACACTCAGACAGGGTAGTGAAGGGTGCACGAATGGCTGGTGAGATCATCTCGAAATCAGGAGTGCGAATACCAGATGACCAAGGGCGATGAGGAGGCTCAACATCTGGATAAGCTAGTTCATGAATTCTGGTCTCCACTTTCGGTGAGCGAAGGATCATCTCAAGGTCAGCTCGCTCGTTCTGTATGTCACGACCTCTGAACATGCATCTGATTTACTAATGGTCAGGATCAATCCAGACTGAGGCATAGAAAACCCTGACCCAGCCCTCATAGTAGTGTCCTAGAAGTGTAAGCACAAAATGAAATCCAGGCTGATAAGCAAACAACTGACGGATCTCATCCTGTGTCATGCCGATAGCACGTGTCAGCAGAGAGGTCACCATAACCATGTGAGGGAAAAAGGTCATCCTGGACTGAGTGTAATCCTGATGGAACCTCTGCTGAAGCGATGTCCAGAACAAGTTGCCTCTCTCGGTGTGTCGCACGACAGGGTACCACCTATCCAAACTCCGGGTACCACTTATCAACATCTGGCTCAGACTCAGAACTAGAGCTCTCATCCTCTGCTGCTGCCTCTTCTTCAGCTACCTTGGCAAAGTCTCATCTGAGTCTACAATCTGTAGCTTGTAGGGATGAAAATGGTACAGGAAAATCCCGTCCCGACCGGCACCGTATACCGTCTAAACCGATCGTATACCGTTTTATCAGGAAAACAGAAAAATGGGAAAAAAAATCTGGGAAACCGGTGGGATCCGGTGCGGAAGCGGTTGGTCTATTTTCCCGACCGTATACGCTGATCCTGTTTCTGGCGGGAAAATTCCCGCGGGATTTTCCCGTTTTCATGGGCTACAACTTCATTTTCAGCCCATCGCCTTACCCCAGCCCAATCCCCCGCGCCCACCCTCCGCGTCGCCCAGGCAGGAGCGCGCCGCTCGCCCATTACCCCGCGCCGAGCCTCAGCCACTGCACACCACAAACCCCAACCCTAATCCGCCTCCCTGTCAGTCCCAACCCTTGCCGCCGCCACACCCCTCCCCTCTCTGCCCGTCCTTCTGTCCTCCCGCCGCCGGGCCCACCGCATGTCGCACTCTCCGTTCACCATTCTCGCTCCTCTCCACGGCTCCACCAGGCGCGTGCAACCTCAGCTCTGCTGGTTAGGACTCAGGCACGCTCGCCTGGCCACTGACCGGAGTTTCACCAGATGCGTCTGCTTCTTCTTCGGCATCAAAGCGTCGCCTTTTCCCCGAGCCGCCACCTCCAGCTCCAGCTACAAACGTGGATAGCAGCACACTACCTGCTATTGCTTTTCCAGCACCAGGTACTAAACTATTGATTGATGATTGAGGCATTTTGAGTAGATGTATTGTTCACTGTAGTGTAGTGTAGTCATGTAGATCAGTAGATGTACACTGAAATATTGATGTAAATGCATACTACTCTTGGTGATTCTTTTGTTTCACAAAAAATGTAGATAGAGTAGTTCGAATAGATCTTTATATATTTTGTTTGTTGCTATTTTGGCAGGATCTAAGAGGTCAAGGGTAGGAAGTAGTGGAAGCTATGATAAAAATCTGGGTTTGTGTTTGTCTGTTGCCTCTGCAAGTGCAACTCCAACTCATGTATCTAGCCCAGCAGGGACTGATGCAGCTTCTATTCCTTCTTTGCCAAGTGGAGGTGGTGCTGATGGGAGTGGAAGTGGTGGTGATGCTAGTGGGAGTGCTGGGGCTGCTGGTGGAAGTGGAAGTGGTGGTGCTGCGGGTACTGGTGGAGGGAGTGCTGGTAATGGTGGTGCTGGTGGTGGAAATGGTGCTGGGGCTGCTGGTGCTGTGGGTGGAGCACAGGTGCAAGCACAATCTGGAGATGATACTGTCAATGCCATCATTATTGATGGTGATGCTGCTGTCATTGATGAAGATGGGCCACCTGCGAAGACGGTGAAAAAGTGTACTTCAGATGTGTGGAAACACTTTAGCATGCAGAAACTGATAATTGAGGACAATGGTAGGGTGTATGAGCAGTGGTGGGCACATTGCAACTATGGCAAATGCAAATTCAAGGGCAGATGTGAAAGCAATTATGGGACCACTGGTATTTGGACACATCTGTGAGTTCAACATAGTGTTGTGTAGGGTTAGCAACAGCTCAAGGCAGAAATAGACAATGGAAAGGACATCACTACTATAACGCCTTACATGTATGATGAAGTAGCTAGTTTGAAGAAGTTCTACTTGGCAATAGTTATGCATGAGTATCTATTCAATATATCTGAGCATGAGTACTTTGTGGAGTTCATTAAATCATTGCGTCCTAGTTTCCCAATCAAGTATCGTGTTACCATTAGGAAAGAAATATTGAGCATGTATGAGAAGGAAAAGGAAAAGTTGTATGCATATTTCAAAACTGTCAACTGCCGCTTTAGTTCCACAATGGACATGTGGACTTCAAATCAGAACAAGTCATACATGTGTGTCACTTTACATTGGGTAGATGACAATTGGTGTATTTAGAAAAGGATAGTCAACTTTGTTCATGTAGAGGGCCGCCATACTGGTTTAAAGTTGTCTGAGACATTCACTGAACTCATGGTTAAATGGTATGTTGACAAGAAAATGTTTTCCCCTCACATTGGATAATGCTCCAGCCAATGAATTGGCAGCCAAAGACATAATTTCAGATCTACTGTCCCATGCAAGTTCTTCATTAGTTTGTGAAGGTGCATTCTTTCATGTGAGGTGTGCTTGTCATATTCTTAACCTAGTTGCAAGGGATGGTTTGAGTGTGATTGCACCCACAATTGAGAATATTAGACAACTTGTGCTTGCTGTCAAGGGATCTCCTCTACAATGGGATGAGCTAATGAGGCGTGCAACTGAGTGTGGAGTGGATACTTCAAAGGGGTTTCCTCTTGATGTTGCAACAAGGTGGAACTCAACCTACTTGATGCTCTGAGATGCTCTCTACTACAAGGCTGCATTCATGAGGCTGAAATCATCAGATCGTCGTAGGTATGAGAAAATAACACCATCTCCTAGTGAACGGGCCATGGCTTTCAAACTCTTCCAATGCTTAAAGAAATTCTATGATCTCACTGAGCTTTTGCTTGATTCTTGGTGTCTTAGTGATGATACAATCATTAGTGGAATCCAACAACAAATCTGTTCTATAGAGGTTTTTGTGAGATTAAGGTTTTGCTTGATTCTTTGTGTGAAGTCCATGTTGATGACCTAGTTGATTTCATCAAGCAACTTTACCAGTCCTATGTGGCTGCTGAATCATCATCTTCCATGGCTAAGAGTATAGCAAATGAACCTAGGGATATGGATACAGCAGACCTGTTAGCTGATAATGCAGATGATGAACTAGAGACCTACTTGTATGAGTCTAGTGGACTTGATGGAGACAAAATGAATGAGTTGGACAAATATATGGCAGATCCACCTTTGAGGGTTAGTAGTCAGTTTGATATTTTGTCATGGTGGAAGAACCAGACCACTGAGTATCCTATTTTGGAAAAAATAGCTCGTGATCTGCTCGCTGTGCAAGTATCTACTGTTGCCTCCGAATCTCCTTTAGTGCTGGTGGACGTGTTGTTGATCCATTCCACAGTCGGTTAGATCCTGAAATGGTTCAGGCTTTGATCTGCATGAAAGATTGGGTTGCTGCAGGAAGAAGAGGTAATAAAATCTCTTCAGTTCTTATTTTTATACTATATTTTACCATAATAATCATGGCTGACTTATGTGTCTTGCTTGAACTTTGATTTCAGATAAGAAAATTGGTTCAGTTGTTGCTGATCTTGAACTTATTGAGGCCCTTGCATCCAAGCTGAAGCGTTATGTATTTTTTGATTCATGTGATGGCTGTATATAAGCATATTTGACTAATTGTAATTTTTTATTCATGTGATGGCTGTATATAAGCACATTTTACTAATTCTAACTGACTCTACTTTTAGGACGATGATGTCGCAGACAGCGATGGAGAAGTTAATGGGCCACATGTTGATGATCTGAATGACGATGACTAGAGAAGTTCAGAAGTTGTGATCTGTTGAAGCATGTTGAAGCTATTACTGCCCCATGTGGCATGTATCTTTTTTTTTAATTTGGACGACCTTTGAATTGTGTTCTGATCGGCTGGTGGTAGTGTTGTCTGCTTTTGGCTATTAAACTTAGCTACTGAGAACTGATGGACTGCTGGCGCTAGGCGTTGGGCTGCTGCTGCCTGCTGCGGTGCTGCCCATTGTGGTATGCATTGTATGCTGTATGCATGTGCTGAGAGCCTTTGAACTGTTGAACCATGAATTATTGTGTTGTACTGCTGTATGCATGTGCTTTGTGCTGTTTGTGCTCATGTCTTACTGATCTGTGTATTATTTGTGTATGAATGATGCAAGGTTGAAACTATTATGTCGAGCTAAATCTTTGGAGTGGCTACATGTGTCGGTATTCCTGACCGTATATGATAGTTTCCCAATCGTAATCCATATGTTCCCGATCGAATTATCCCGTTCCCGATATTCCGTAATATCGGTTTCGTTTTCCCACCCGTCTTTCCCGTTCCCAACAAAAAAAAAACAGGAACAGTTAGGGGTTTTCTCGACCGTTCCTGACCGTTTTCATCCCTAGCAGTTTGTGCGCACGTGGCTTGCGAGGGCGATGAGTAACAGTCTTTTTGGTACGGCCAGAAGCTGCCCGAGCTATGCCAGAAGCTGGTCGTGGTGAGGAGCTAGCTGGAGCATCTGCAGAACTGACAGGCATAGTGGAGCTGGCTGGAGCTTCTGTAGCAGGAGGGACCCTCAGAGGGTGAACCTGAGAGCGAGTCCGCCCAGACCGACGAGGCTGAGGCGGAGTAGGACCCTCTGGAGCAGTCGGTGACCCTGGCTGGTCAAAAATCCTGAATTGACGTGCTGGCTGAGCTCTACCTGACTCAATATCGTCATGTGCCTGAGCAATTTTCAGAACTGTCTACAACTCAGGAGAGAGACCTGAAGCAATCCGGCGCTTCTTTGGCTTGTGCTTGGCTGGTGCCTTGCCCTTTGCCTTGTCCTTGGAAGGATCTGTCGGTGGCCTATCGTCACCACCTGCACCACTGCTAGAGCCCACAACTCGTGTCATACTGTCTGAGCCTCTCAATCAAACAAGAAATCCCCTCAAAGTGCCAAGAACCTTGACAAGGCTTTGCCTTGCTATCCAGAGAAAGAACCCGAGGCTTTGCCTCAAGCACTGCCAATGCCACTGACTCTGCAAGCTGTCACTGAATCACTAAAAACAATATATGTCTCAACTGCCACCTGCTCGCACAAAATAGAAAATATATATAGAGGTATAACTAGTTAGAAGGAGATCCTAGGAAGCATGAAGTAGATAAGAGCTTAGAGACATGACTATCCTAAGATATGATTGAAATATAGCTCTCATTAGTCCGGATAAATTATATGAATTATAATCATCGAGAGATAATGAGAGTAAAGTTTAATCTTGCTCTAATTGTGTGATTTTGCCAGAATATGAATGAAATTCTACAAATCAACACATAGACCATAGGCAAGGTGCAATTTGGTCAAATTTTAATTGGAATTTCAAATTTTCAGTTCCACAAGCAAAATTTTAGTTCAAAGCCTCCTCTCTAGATGGATTATGAGCCAAGAGAGAGAGAAAGTGAGAGAGAGAGAGAGGAAAAGATGAAATTTTGCACCTTGCGGGAATCGGGGGAAATAGGAGCACGAGAAGATGGCCATGAGCTCGAGGGGAACCTCCACAGCGTCGCCACTGCGTGGCACGGCGACTTGCGGCGGCGCTGGTAGTGGTGGAGTCTAGGGTTTGCGCGTGGAGGCGCTGCAGGGGCTTGCGCGGCTTCCTCTATGTTGGCGCTAGGCGGCGGTGCTAGGCGGAGGCGCAGGGCAGCGCAGGTGCGTGCAGGAACGAGCGGCAGCGCGAACGACAGCGAGAGTCTTGGGTGGCGGCGCTGGCGGCGGTGGAGGGCAGGCGCGCGCGTGTGGTTGGGAGGTGGGAGAAAGGACTGACGCGTGGGCCCCCTCGAACGGTGACGGCTAGGGTTAGAAAGGAGCGGATGGACGAGATCGAATGGATTTGAATCAACGGCTTAGATTTGCGATGGTTCAATGAAGCATCGACTAATTCGATGCTAGGGGGAACCGGCGACGAAAGAGTCGACGCTCACCAAAACTGAGTGTAGAGAAGAGGAACACCCGTCGATTGATTCAACGCCAGAAGAGACAACCGTCGAATTAGTCGATGTCGTCGACTAATTCGACACTGTGAAGAAAAATTGCGCGATGCTCCTGCGAGAAAGATTTTTCAAGGGATTTTTCATAGAATTTTCTTGTTTCCAGTCCAAGTACCCAAAGAGAGACAAATAAATATGATTCTTGAATAGAGGCAAGTGAACCTCTCTCAAACACTCATTTCAAAATATTTTCATATATGGCCTAGTGGCTTAACATAGTTTTGAAATGGAAAACCAAAGCCAAATCACCGGAGGGCACCAACACCTAGAGAGAGCACAAGGGATGATGAAAGCAGTCCATGCTCCCCATAAATGTATGCCACAACCAAATACCAACAAAACAACTAAAAAAACACAATGCAAGATGCATGCAAGTGCAAAGACAAGAATTTAAAGCAAGAATTTAAATCTATCTTGTCAAGTTTGAACCCTTTGCAAGCTTGTTCATGTTGAGCCTCTCCCATGTCTAGAGCAACCTAATTTCCATCGGCTCTAACCAACCCTCTCTCACCACTATCTTGCAAAGTTTAGACAAGCACCTAATCCAGATGAGCTAAATTACACATGATATGCAAACACAACAATTACAACTAATTTTTTTCAAGCATATCTATGTACAAACAAGGATGATCATGCTAGGTGAAGTTGGAGAAATCTACCACATTGAGCTCATTTCGCAAGTTGCAAAACCTATTCTCATCCAAAGGCTTTGTGAAGATATTTGCCAATTGATCACTGTGGCGGACCACTCCGAAATTATTCCAAGTTAAGTACCTTGGGACCACTAATCACGTAGTCAGGCACTTAATCCGGAATAAGCTGGAGCGCCGTCGGATTAAACCCGATTAAACCACGTACCTTTCTCGATCGAAACAACAGCACGCCCACACGAAGGTGAGTTCCAGAGATTACAACATTCCACAAATTATCTTACACCCATAGGTATCACAAGTTATTACAAACCAAGTTCACATTTAAATCAGAGTACAAAAGTCTTGCAGCGGAAATAAAAGTTCATTGCAGCGGAAGAAATAATTCTAACGACGATACAAATAACACCGTGCTGAAGCCTGCCACGATGCTACTCCTCCCGATCCTCGGCAGAGGACGGGACCCATTCGATATGCCAGCCAGGTGGAACCTGGGTAGGCCAAGACAAAGCATCGACATCCAATGGTGTACCTGTAAATCAATGCCACAAGCAAGGCTGAGTATACTAATACTCAGCAAGGCTTACCCGTCGGGTGAAATCTATATCACCGACATCTAGACCATGAGAGGCTTTTGGCTGGTGGGTTTGTTTGCCAAAAAGCAACTAAGTAAGTCCTTGCTTTCAAATTTTAGCATCCTATTCTAGTAAATTTAACCATTCTAGATTAGCATCCTTTCTAAGCATACAAGTGGTGCAATACAATTTAATTCATACAACAAGTTCATAAATCTCATAATTCCACTTGTTACTCAATGTAGCATGGCGGTCAAGCAGTCTCATTAACCGCGAGAAGCGGACAGTTCGAACCGTATTTCTGCTACCTGGCCAGGGGAAACACAACACACACGGATACTCTGCTTGCTATAAAAGGTACAAGCATTTCCCAACCTTTCCCATCGATCCACAATTCGGAACCGGGTCCATTTCCTTAGGATAAAGGTTTACTGCTTCACTCACAGTCTCACGCATATATCCACAAGTGTACGGCAGGGGAAAACAAAGTTTCCAAGGAGAGATGGCTATCGGCCCTAGCTGCTTCAATCTGGTACCGGGCTTACCGGCTCCCATATACTGGCATGCATGTGGTACGTTCAAAAACTTGACACACTCATCCACACATTTCGACCTTAATCAATTTTCATACACGGACGGGAGATCTACATCTATCATCCCGCCCGTCAATCCTTATGATTCCAACATAAGTAAAGACAAGCAATTCCTATGTCTCGCGAGTGACAGGAAATCACTCGACTTGTAACGGACCTAAAGCAATGCCCTATCGATCCTTTCATACTAGTATTGCAAGTCATAGGTACTAGGAAGTGTGTAGCTAAGGTATTCAATCAACTCCTTGAACGTAAATGCACAAGCATAGAGAAGTCATAATGCATAATTGGTAAAGGGTAGGTAATGCTCCGGGGCTTGCCTTCTTGCTCGGACTGGGGGTTAGCCTCCGGGTTGGTCACTCCTGCACCGTGCTCCGGAACTTCTTCCTCGTCTACGGGGATGAGGTGGTAGTTGCCGTCCGGGATAGCGCCTTCTACATGAGATGCATAGTTTAAGGAGGCTGCCTATAGATTCTAAGATTAAGGCCTTTGAAGGCCATATTCACCTAGACATGCATAAGCATTACTATGCTCTTAACAAAAACAAGGTGTAGGCGTGGAAATAGTTTTATTGATTTCGATGGTGATTGTGTACATATATAAAAGAATTCTATTTACTAATTCACAATTTAGGGTGCTGTTCTGAATTCTGAGAATTTCTTTATTTTACTCTAACTAGTTAACCAAAAAGGTTATTCTTTTATATAAATCAATTTCCACCTAGATTCCTTCTCATTTTTGTTTCTCCATTTCTGTTCATCATTTTTAGCTATAAACTTTATGGCAGCTACTAGAGTATAAGAGCTAAGCTCACTCCAAAATTTAGCTAATTTTGAGCTACACATAATTTATTAAAAACACAACAAACAGCTAACTGCATAAGTGAAATAAATTCATATAAAATTGAAAATTCATCCATTTCAGGAGATTTTTTTTACCAAAGCTAGTCATAAGCATGAGGAGGGCTCTGGCCAAGTGATGGCTCAAAATAACCCTTGGACAGTCCTCAATAATTTTCTATCCAAAAACACATATTTATTTATTTGCTATTCTACACAGAGCAAAAATTAAGTTTTTCATTTTTAACAGGTGTGCTAACAAGTTGTTAGTCCTCTGGAGGAAAATGGTGATTTTTCTCTGCACAGATTATTTTTAATGATTTTTGCACTGCAAAAAGACAGAAAACACATTTTAATTAATAACTGGAGCTACACTGCATATCTTTAGGTCCCCTTTGGACACAAGCTGTCCAAAGTCACTACAAGCAACATATCCAAAGCTCAACCCTAGCGGAGCTCTAGATTTGAAATGGTGCACAACTCTCAATTTTCATAGTTTGAATTTTAATTCAAAAACAGTTCATCAAAAGTATAAACATGTCTAATAGAGATTGTAGTTTAGACTCTCACGAATCCAGGGAGTATTTTAGTGCATTTTTCTGATTTTTGTACGATTTTTAATGGATTTTACAAGATTCGGGAAAAACAAATCTAGTTTTAAGAATCTATTTTCGCAGGGAACCCTAGAACTTTCAAAACTTCGCAAACGAGTCCCTGAACTTTTGCGCAGAGGCCCCTAGACAAACGAAGACGATGAAGAAAGGCCCTCGGCTCTCGCCGGAGTTGCGCCGGCCAAACGGCGGCGAACTAGGCTCGGGGAAGTGGGGGAAAAGCTTCCTGGGCTCACCACGAGTCGTTTGGGACGGTTTGGAGGCCGGGGGTGGTCGGAGTTGCGCCGGCGACGAGGTGGTGGCGGCGCGGCCGCCGCGGCTTCTACGCCGATGAGCTCGGGGTCGTTCGCCGAGGTTCGAGGGGTCCTAGAGCACCAGTGGAGCTCGAGGAAGCCAATGGCGTGCTCGGTTGACCTCGGGGACGGCTCGGAGTAGGGGCTCGACGTGGGGGTGCTCCGGTGGCCGGAATTCGCGATTTGGCGGAAATCTCAAATTATCGCCGGAGAAGAGACAATAGCTTGGGGAAAATGGGGGGAAATGGAGCTGGAGTAGAGGGCTAGCTTCGTGCGGGACGAATTTGGGAATGGTGGAGTGTGGAAGGCGAATTTCTCGGAGAAGCTCGGCTCGGTTCGCGCGGCGCGAGGAAGAAGAAGACCGAGCGAGCGCGGGGAAGTGGAAATGGCCAAGTGAGCGAGTGAGAGGTGTGGCGGTCCACTCCGAATTATTCCAAGTTAAGTACCTTGGGACCACTAATCACGTAGTCAGGCACTTAATCCGGAATAAGCTGGAGCGCCGTCGGATTAAACCCGATTAAACCACGTACTTTTCTCGATCGAAACAACAGCACGCCCACACGAAGGTGAGTTCCAGAGATTACAACATTCCACAAATTATCTTACACCCATGGGTATCACAAGTTATTACAAACCAAGTTCACATTTAAATCAGAGTACAAAAGTCTTGCAGCGGAAATAAAAGTTCATTGCAGCGGAAGAAATAATTCTAACGACGATACAAATAACACCGTGCTGAAGCCTGCCACGATGCTACTCCTCCCGATCCTCGGCAGAGGACGGGACCCATTCGATATGCCAGCCAGGTGGAACCTGGGTAGGCCAAGACAAAGCATCGACATCCAATGGTGTACCTGTAAATCAATGCCACAAGCAAGGCTGAGTATACTAATACTCAGCAAGGCTTACCCGTCGGGTGAAATCTATATCACCGACATCTAGACCATGAGAGGCTTTTGGCTGGTGGGTTTGTTTGCCAAAAAGCAACTAAGTAAGTCCTTGCTTTCAAATTTTAGCATCCTATTCTAGTAAATTTAACCATTCTTGATTAGCATCCTTTCTAAGCATACAAGTGGTGCAATACAATTTAATTCATACAACAAGTTCATAAATCTCATAATTCCACTTGTTACTCAATGTAGCATGGCGGTCAAGCAGTCTCATTAACCGCGAGAAGCGGACAGTTCGAACCGAATTTCTGCTACCTGGCCAGGGGAAACCCAACACACACGGATACTCTGCTTGCTATAAAAGGTACAAGCATTTTCCAACCTTTCCCATCGATCCACAATTCGGAACCGGGTCCATTTCCTTAGGATAAAGGTTTACTGCTTCACTCATAGTCTCACGCATATATCCACAAGTGTACGGCAGGGGAAAACAAAGTTTCCAAGGAGAGATGGCTATCGGCCCTAGCTGCTTCAATCTGGTACCGGGCTTACCGGCTCCCATATACCGGCATGCATGTGGTACGTTCAAAAACTTGACACACTCATCCACACATTTCGACCTTAATCAATTTTCATACACGGACGGGAGATCTACATCTATCATCCCGCCCGTCAATCCTTATGATTCCAACATAAGTAAAGACAAGCAATTCCTATGTCTCGCGAGTGACAGGAAATCACTCGACTTGTAACGGACCTAAAGCAATGCCCTATCGATCCTTTCATACTAGTATTGCAAGTCATAGGTACTAGGAAATGTGTAGCTAAGGTATTCAATCAACTCCTTGAAACGTAAATGCACGAACATAGAGAATTCAAAGTGCATAATTTGGTAAAGGTTAGGTTATGCTCCGGGGCTTGCCTTCTTGCTCGGACTTGGGGTTAGCCTCCGGGTTGGTCGTTTCTTCGCCGGCACCGTGCTCCGGAATTTCTTCCTCGTCTGCGGGGATGAGGTGGTAGTTGCCGTCCGGGATGACGCCTTCTACATGAGATGCATAGTTTAAGGAGGCTGCCTATAGATTCTAAGATTAAGGCCTTTGAAGGCCATATTCACCTAGACATGCTTAAGCATTACTATGCTCTTCACAAAAACAAGGTGTAGGTGTGGAAAAGTTTTATTGTTTTCGATGGTGATTGTGTACATATATAAAAGAATTCTATTTATTTCTTCACAAATTTGGGTGCTGCTCTGGAATTTCAGACTCTAACCATTTTTATTCTAACTAATTACCCAAAAAGGTTTATTCTTTTATATAAATCAATTTCCACCTAGATTCCTTCCCATTTTTGTTTCTCCATTTCTGCTCAACATTTTTCTCTAGAAACTTTATGACAGCTACTGGAGTATATGAGCTAAGCTCACTCCAAAATTTAGCTAATTCTGAGCTACACATAATTTATTAAAAATATATCAAACAGCTGCTAGCAGAATTGAATTTAAATCATATAAAATAGAAAATTCATCCAATTCAGGAGATTTTCCTACCAAAGCTAGGCAATAGCATTAGGAGGGCTCTGGCCAAGTGGTGGCTCAAAATAACCCTTGGGTAGTCCTCAATAAATTCCTATCCAAAAACACATATTTATTTATTTGCTAGCCTAAACAGAGCAAAAATTAAGTTTTTCATTTTTCACAGGTGTGCTAACAAGTTTTTAGTCCTCTGGAGCAAAATGGTGATTTTTCACTGCACAGATTATTTTTAAAGATTTCTGCACTGCAAAAAGACAGAAAACACATTTTAATTTATAACTGGAGCTACAGTTCATATTTTTAGGTCTCCTTTGGACACAAGCTGTCCAAAGTCACTACACACAACATATCCAAAGCTCAACCCTAGCGGAGCTCTGGATTTGAAATGGTGCACTACTTTCCATTTTCATAGTTTGACTTTTAGCTCAAAACCAGTTCATCAAAAGTGTAAACATGTCTAATAGAGATTGTAGTTTAGACTCTCACGAATCCAGGGAGTATTTTTGTGCATTTTTCTGATTTTTGTACGAATTTTAATGGATTTTACAAGATTCGGGAAAATCAAATCTAGTTTTAAGAATCTATTTTCGCAGGGAACCCTAGAACTTTCAAAACTTCGCAAACGAGTCCCTGAACTTTTGCGCAGAGGCCCCTAGACAAACGAAGACGATGAAGAAAGGCCCTCGGCTCTCGCTGGAGTTGCGCCGGCCAAACGGCGGCGAAGTAGGCTCGGGGAAGTGGGGGAAAAGCTTCCTGGGCTCACCACGAGTCGTTTGGGGACGGTTTGGAGGCCGGGGGCGGTCGGAGTTGCGCCGGCGACGAGGTGGTGGCGGCGCGGCCGCCCCGGCTTCTACGCCGGTGAGCTCGGGGTCGTTCGCCGAGGTTCGAGGGGTCCTAGAGCACCAGTGGAGCTCGAGGAAGCCAATGGCATGCTCGGCTGACCTCGGGGACGGCTCGGAGTAGGGGCTCGACGTGCGGGTGCTCCGGTGGCCGGAATTCGCGATTTGGGGGAAATCTCAAATTCTCGCCGGAGAAGGGACAATAGCTTGGGGAAAGTGGGGGGAAATGGAGCTGGAGTAGAGGGCTAGCTTCGTGCGGGACGAATTTGGGAATGGTGGAGTGTGGAAGGCGAATTTCTCGGAGAAGCTCGGCTCGGTTCGCGCGGCGCGAGGAAGAAGAAGACCGAGCGAGCACGGGGAAGTGGAAATGGCCAAGTGAGCGAGTGAGAGGAGGGGTGGGAGTGCGCGGTGGAGTGCTTGGGCACGCGAGAGTGGCACAGTGTTGCCTCGGGAGCGTGCGAGCGCGCGGCGCGGCGCGAGCAGGCCGCCATGAATGCGGAGCGAGCTCGGGCAGCGCGCGAGCGACTCGACCGGGCGAGGGGATCCTCGAGTGACGTCGGGGGATCATCAAAAGTGCATTTGGCGCGGAGTGGAGGAGAATCGCGGCCTGTGGAGCTGCTCAGCGCGACGCGCGCGCGCGCGGCCACGGCGGCGCTTCGACCGCATGATGGCGTTCGCGCGGCGCGAGGCGGAGCGGCTCGACGACGGCGAAGTGACGGCTCGGGAGGGGCGAGACAAGAGCTAGGCGACAAGCGCCAGCGTTCGCCGCGGCTTGGCCAGCTCGGCGTCGCCTGCGCCGCTCGCCGGCCACGTGGCGGCCGAGCTCCGGCCAGCGCAGCGCGCGCCAGGGGCACTGTAGCTTGCCCGTGGAGCTCCGATTTCAAATTCGAATTTTCTCCAAAAATTTGAACTGAACTTGAAAAAGTGTAAAAATAAAAGTTGGAGTTTGGAAGATGGGACACAACTTTATTTTTGGGATGAACTTGAAATTCCAAGTTTTTCAAGCTCAAACAACCCAAAAACAAAAAGGTGCCCAGAATGGTAATTTGAGTTTTTGAGGGACTAAACTGCAAAATTTTCAAAAGTTCCAAACAGTGACTAGGGTTTATTTGTGACGACAAACAACTTTTATTTTTGGATATTTTCAAGTTTAGTACAAAAATCCCGAGTTTTCAGTTGGGTACCAAACAACCCTTGTTTTTGAATTAAAATTGAATTTTTGATGAATTTTGAATTTCAACCCAATTCCCTATTGCATTGATCTTAATTGCACTTTTTAATTCTTTTGACATCAGAGATGTCACAATCACCCGTCCTTACACCATGTAAAGAAATATCGTCCTTGGCTATATGATCTCTAATGAAGTGATGACGGATATCTATGTGCTTGGTATGTGAGTGTTGGACGGGGTTATTAGCAAGCTTTACCTCACTCTCGTTGTCACAAAGCAAGGGTACACTCCTAGGAACTAGGCCATAGTCTAGGAGTGTTTGAGTCATGTAAAGAAGTAGTGCACAACAAGAGCCGGCGGCAATGTATTCGGCCTCGGTGGTTGAAAGAGCCACACTATTTTGCTTTCTGGAGGACCAAGAGACTAGCGACCTACCAAGCAATTGGCACCCACCAGAAGTGCTCTTTCTATCCACTTTGCAACCCACATAATCCGCATCGAAATAGTCAACGAGTTCAAAGTGGGCTCCTTTGGGATACCAAAGACCAATGCTTGGTGAATATTTGAGATATCTAAAGATCCTTTTCACGGCCTTAAGGTGTGATTCTTTAGGGTTGGCTTGAAAGCGAGCACACATACAAACACTAAACATGATATCGGGCCTAGATGCGGTAAGGTAAAGTAGACTACCAATCATAGAACGGTAAAGACTTTGGTCTACCGGTTTACCTCACTCATTAAGGTCAAGATGCTCATTAGTAGCCATTGGAGTCTTGATAGGCTTGCAATCTTCCATTTTGAAGCCCTTGAGAAGGTCCTTAGTATATTTGTCTTGACATATAAAGGTGCCTTCTTCAAGTTTCTTGATTTAAAACCCAAGGAAGAATGTAAGTTCACCAATCATAGACATCTCGAATTCCCTTGATATCATCTCACCAAATTTCTTGCATATCTCTTCATTTGTTGAGCCAAAGATGATATCATCCACAAAGACTTGACAAACAAAGAGCTCGCCATTCTCTTCTTGGTGAATAGAGTAGTATCAACCTTCCCAATCTTGTAGCTCTTGGCAATGAGAAAATCCCGAAGGCGTTCATACCATACTCTTGGTGCTTGCTTGAGACCATAGAGTGCCTTGGACAACTTGTACACATGATTGGGTTGAAAGGATCTTCGAAGCCTGGTGGTTGCTCAACATAGACTTCTTTATTGATGTATCCATTGAGAAATTTACTCTTCACATCCATTTGATAGAGCTTCATATTGTCAAGAGGCATAAGCTAGAAGTATGCGGATAGCCTCAACTCTACCCACCGGTGCAAAGGTGTCTCCAAAGTCAAGTCCTATTTTAGAGAACCCCTTTGCGATTAGCATTGCCTTGATCATCTTGCTTGTTCCAAAAGACCCACTTAGTTTCAATCACTCTTGCATTACTTGGCCTTTCTACCAAAGTCCACACATCATTGCGGACGAAGTTGTTGAGTTCTTCATGCATTGCATTCACCCAATTTGGATCGACCAAAGCTTCTTCAACCTTGGATGGCTCCTTCTTTGAGAAAAAGGAGAAGCACTCACAAAACATTGCTTATTGATTCTTTGATCTTGTCATGATTTCTTTGGGATGAGCTTGAATTCTTGGATTATGTCTTCTAGGTGGTTGATCTTGAGGAGCACTTAGAGCATCAACATCTTGAGCTTGAGCCTCAACCTCTTCTTGTGGAACATGAACATCTTCATGAGGAAGTGGTGTGACATCTTCATTGTTCTTGTTTTCATCAACATCCACTTGAGGCGCCATTGAGGAGGAAGATGGTTGATTGATCATTTGCACTTCATCATCATCTTCCTTAGGCTTGATGACTCCAATTTGCATATTCTTCATAGCTTCCCTCAAGGGTTCACCACCTACAACATCACAATTTTCCATTGCTCCTTGGGAGCCATTAGATTTATCAAACTCCACATTATATGTTTCTTCAACTAAGCCGGTGGCTAAGTTAAATACTCTATATGCCTTAGACTTCAATGAGTAACCAAGAAGAAAACCAATATCAATATATTTTTGAAACTTCCCTAGGTGTTGCCGCTTATTGTAGATGTAGCATTTGCATCCAAACACCCAGAAATACGAGATATTTGGCTTTTTCCCAATAAGAAATTCATATGGAGTCTTCTTCAAGAGGCGGTGAGGGAAGAGACGATTTGATGTATAGCATGCCGTGTTGATTCCCTCGGCCCAAAACTTCTAATGTGTGTCATACTCATCCAACATTGTTCTATCCAAGGTAATCAAGGTCCTATTCTTCCTCTCAACGACCCCATTTTGTTGCGGTGTGTAGGTTGCGGAGAACTCATGCTTGATTCCAACTTCATCATAATACTCTTCAATATTGGAGTTAGCAAACTCCGTGCCATTGTCACTTCTAATCTTCACCAAGGATACTTGATATTTATTTTGAGCTTTCTTGGCAAACTTCTTGAACACTTTGGTAACTTCGGATTTGTCATGAAGAAAGAACACCCAAGTGTACCTAGAGAAGTCATCCACAAACACTAAGCAATAGAGATTCCCACCAATGCTAGAATAAGTTGTTGGTCAAAACAAATCCATGTGGAGAAGCTCTAGAGGTCTTGAGGTTGATAAATAAGCCTTGGTTGGATGAGTGTTTGCCACTTGTTTGCCGGCTTGTCATGCACTACATAATTTGTCCTTCTCAAACTTGATGTCCTTTAAGCCTACAACCAAGTCTTTCTTCACTAGCTTCTTGAGAGTACCCATGCCAACATGTGCAAGTCTTCTATACCACAACCAACCTTTGGATGCCTTGGAGAATAACAAGTACACAAGCTTGTTTCATTTGAGTTGAAGTCAACAAGTTAGAGATTGTTGTATCTAAAGCCCTTAGAGATTGTTTCATCACTTTTCTTTTTTGTGACAACTACACCCTCATCGGTGAATGTACACTTGTAGCCCAAATCACATAATTGACTAACGGACAAGATGTTGAAGCTCAAAGTATCAACTAGTAGAACATTGGAAATAGAATGATCATTGGTGATATCAATCTTGCCAACACCTTCAACCTTGCCCTTTGAGTTGTCACCAAATGTAATCTTCTCATGACTTCCACTCTCTTCTAGTGAGGTGAACATCCGGGGATCACCGGTCATATGTTGAGTGCATCCACTATCTATTACCCAATGGTGTCCACCGGTCTTGTAGTTCACCTACACCCACAAACCAAATCAAGCTTGAGGTTTAGTCACCCAAACCTTTGAGAAAGTTCGAGAGCTAGAGGTTGAGATTGATGCAACATTTGGCTTGTGTGGTTCACTCAAGTTAGCAACTAGAATCTTGGGCACCCAAATTTACTTAGGCCTAGTTGAGTCCTTAGGTCCAAAGCATCTCACTACCACCTTCCCACTTGAAATTATGTAGGAATTGAAGTAAACTTGCTCCAAGTAAAGAGAAGAGTAGGAAGCTGATTTTTTCCGAGGTATCGAGGAGTCGGCAGCTCCCCCTAGTCCTCGTTGGAGCACCCACTCAAGGGTATAGCTTCCCCTTGATCCACGCAAGGATCAAGTGCTATCGTAGGGGATATCCATTTCCCACTCCGGGACGACAGATTCCCAAATCGTGTACACCTTCTTGGGGCTTCACAGAATTCCCAAGGGAGCTCCCAAGATCAACACCACCAATTCGTCTTAGTGATGCCGAATCACCAAGAGTAACAAGCCAAAGATCTTCACTTGACCTACACTAGACCAAGAGCTAGATGGATACACACTTTCTACTCTCAAGCACTAAAGAGAGTCCTTAACCTTCACAAGATCAAGAACACCAATCAAAGCAAGTGCCTCTCTTGCCCTCTAACTCTCTCCAAACTCAGCTGGAAGAACAGTGAAATTCGTGTGGCAAGAGAGTCTCCAAGCGGTGAGTGAAGGGGCATAAATAGCCCCCACTCAAAATCCAACCGTTATGCAAATCGCAGAGCTGTCAACTAATTTGATGGTCACACCATCAAATCAGTCGACGCCCACTTTCCATTCAAATCTTGAACAGTGCAACGGTTACATCCCCCGTCGACTATTTCGACGCTTACCTCGTCGAAACAGTCAACGTTACCCAGAGTCATGCGCCACAAAATCTACACAAAGATTAGAGACCGTTGACTAATTCGACGCAGCTGCCGTCGAATCAGTCGACGCGACTCAGAGCCATGCACACTGGGGTCTTCACATCTTCAAGCACCGTTGACTAATTCGATGGTCACACCGTCGAATCAGTTGATGCTTCCCAGAACGTTGCGCCAGCTTCTGGGTGAAAACCAAGGGCCATCGACTAATTCGACGGGGCGTCAGCAGCCCGCCCAAACAGTCGATGCCTCTGAGTTTTGTGTTGTCTTCTTCTCTTTCAAAGTCAAAACTCGTCTAATTCAATTTATTTGAGTTTCCTAACTTCTCAAGGGCTTCAACATAGCTACCTAGCACTAGATTTGACAAGTGTACACCACACCTAACTTCTAGTCTTGTCTGGGTCAAGCTACCAATCCTCAAACCCCCTTTATAGTACGGCCAAAGGAAAACAAAGACCTAAACTACTCTAAGTGCCTCTCATCATCCAACGGCACTTGGAACTAGCTTATCCTTAATCTTCGAGCATATCCTTTGCACCAATACATTCACTCGTAAATGATGGGGGCCAATAATACCGTGAAAGCCCATCATTGCACTAACTTAAGAATTACCACTGCAAGACACACGTTAGTCGCAATGATCATGTTATCATTAATAGCCAAAACTGAATTAGGGGCCTAGATGCTCTTTCATACGGCTTGAAGCAAGCACCACGAGCATGATACTCTAGGCTAAGTTCTAAGCTTCTTGATCTTGGGTCTAAAACTTCAATGTCAGACCCGTCACTCTTTATATAAAAAAGAGAAACATGTTGATATATGTTGATGATAAGATGTATTTGCAGCTTCACTCCAAGATATTAGGAAAGATTTTGTGTTTAAGGATCTTGGTGACTTACATTATTTTCTTGGTATTGAAGTTAAAAAGGACAAGAATGGTATAATTCTATCTCAAGGAAAATATGGAGGAGATATCTTGGCTCGTGTTGGTATGACTAAGTGTATGCCTATGGCTACACCTCTTTCTACTACTGAGAAGTTGAGTCTCAGTGCAGATGACAGTACATGATACAAAAGCATAGTAGGGGCTCTGTAGTATCTCACATTAACTAGACCAGAGCTTAGCTTTTTCAGTCAATAAAGTTTTCAGGTTCTTGCATGCTGCAACCACTATTCATTGTACCACAGTAAAGAGAATACTAAGGTATGTTAAACATACACCTGATCTTGGTCTAAGGATAGAGAGAGATCTAGTTTAGCTTTGATTAGTGCCTTCTCGAATGTTGATTGGGCTAATAGCATAGATGACAAGCGACCCACATGGGTGGTTTGCCGTATATTTTTTTTTTGAATCTAATCTTATTTCATGGAGTGCTAGAAAACAACCTACTGTGTTTTGTTCCAGCACTGAAGCCGAATACAACTCCATGGAAAACCCAGCAGCAGAAGTAATCTGGCCGAAATCTTTGTTGAAGGAACTTTGTGTAAATATTCAAAGGATACCTTGTGTGTGGTGTGATAATTTTGGAGTAATATACTTGTCGGCCTATCTAGTACTTCATGCACGAGCCAATCATATTGGGATAGATTTCCACTTTGTTTGAGAAAGAGTTACAAACAAACAACTGCAAATCAGGCTTATATCGATTCATGATCAGCTAGCTGATGGGTTTACAAAGGCGTTATCAGTCTGTAAAGTTTGAATCTTCTCGAGGCAATCTATATCCTCAAAGCAAGGACAATTTAGATTGACAGGGACTGATAGAGTTAGTTGAGATCATGTATTTTGAGATAGATATGGGGTGCTTGGTTAGGATTGTTCTAGAAGATAGATTAGATAAGTCACATGTACAACAACTTAGCCGAGCAACCGCCTAACAAACTTAAGATGGCCTTTGCCGGTTGGCCTATATAACATGCAACCATGGTGAGTCTAGATTGGCAAACACGTTCTCCCATTTTACAAACCAATCTAAGGATATTACAAGACGATGACATGTTGGAACACCCTGTGAGTACTGACTTCCAAGAAATATGTCAAAGCACATACATTCGTACATCCATCAATCAGTGTGGTTTTGGGACAGATGGAAGTCTGGTTCGACGGTGGATGTGGTTGTTTTATTGCTGGTTGAGTCTTGGTACAAAGAAAGAGAGATCCTCAAGTGCATAGAGATCGGTCTCCTATGCGTCCAGGAAAACCCAGTGGACCAACCAGACGCCTCCACGCTGGTTCTAATGCTCAGCAGCGCATCCTCACCTGGAAACGGACCAGCCTCGTCCAGGTCAGCCTTTGTCTTCCCATCTAGATTAACTACTGATCCACATCAAGATCATATGCCTGGAGATCCGATAGTGTGCTGCTGATGCGTGATAAACAGACGTCTATGCTCGATATAGTGACCAAGGACAGAGATTAAAAATCATATATGTGACTCGATATATAGCGGTTGACCAAAGGGATAGGGGTGTACGAGATATTTTTCGGTTGCAAATCATGGGTCTATTCCAAAAAAAGAAAAATCAGTTTAGACTAATATATGCATTTTTGAAAGCCCGTAGCAATGGACGGGCATGTTTGCTAGTTTAAATGTCCTTATCTGGACGGACGTCAGAGAGAAGAGCAGGGATGGAGTTCGAAATATCTTTGATATTTTACAATATGACCCCTAATAGAGATAAGGAATAAAGTGAGCTTCTTTATGTAGGTAAGACCGTAAGATTAAACAGTAAGAAGGACGGTAAAAGAAAATAACAGTTACATAGCTATCTTTTCCAGAAGAACTCAGCCATAATGAACAAATTAAAAAATTTCCATTGCAGTTCAAAAGGATATTGTATTACATAGTAATTAGTCGTCACGGGTAAGCATATCCGATTCGTTACCGTGAGGTGTTAATCTAGCCTTCTTAGAAAAATCATATCCCTATTTAACAACCCTTTGTTTTTGTCCCATACCCAATCTATCCCTATTTAATGTTCATTAGGTGCCTTCATAGATATTGGCCGTATATATCACAGTATGTTCTTGCGTTAATTTTTATAAGATATTCTTTAAAAAATGATTTCTACCTAGTTGCATAGTTCCGAACTTAAGAAATTGTTTATCGGCTTGAAAAAGAACATGACATATTATATGATAGTCCAAACATTAGAAAGGTTACACAGCGATAAAATGGTGGTCCCATTGAGCAGTGTTAGTGCGAAATTACAACACACACTATTGTTTGTAATAATTATTCGAGTTGAAGTTTCATAAATTATAATTATATTGGTTTCCTAACAAAAACGTGATCTATTTAGAAATAATAAACTTTATGAGGTGTTATAACCAAAATAAGTATGAACCGTAGCAATGCACGGGCACTTTGCTAGCCCTACGTTAGATCGAAACAAATTGTACCTTGGAGTAGCTCTAACTCTAGCAAAATCGCATGAGGCTGCCAATCGGCGGTATGGTTGTCAACGACAACGTGGGGCCAGGATATGAGCGAGATGGGTTATCACGTGACCCCATATGTTAGTGGAAGAGTGAGCGGTCCATCGAGATAAAAATTGAGATAACCATAATTAATTGGTTAACTACAATAGAAAACTAACTTAGGACCAAATTTTCAGTTTTAATTCTCAATCATTTTTATTCGGCTCTTTGACATTTCGTTCAATTATGTCCACCTCTGTCCTCAACGAGGCTGATGAGAAGGTGTGGTTGAAGGTTGCAAGCTGAAAGGAGAGAACACGAAACCAGAAAATGCGACAGGCCCTCACGATGTGGACACGGGACAAGTTGGATGAGGGGATATATATCGTATTCACCATAGCCCGTAGCAACACACGTGCATGTTTGCTAGTCTTATGTATATATACAATAAAGGAAAAAATTGTATTTAGGATTAATGTGTTGCCGTTTCCTTTCTTTGAGAGACGGTAATGATCTAAATATACTTGCTCCTTTTTGAATAATTACTAATCAGATTATTATTTCAAATGCGCTAAATGGCCATTGGCTAGCTAGATGTTGACTGCTGTATCAAAGGAAGTTTCCATGCATCTCCATGCTGCTGAAAGGCCACGAAAGTCGAGTCGTGATAGCTCCAACAACGACCTCTAGCTTGTTTGCTATACCAGCGACGTTTCATCAAGAACCTTTTGCGCACGTTCAGAGTAACATCTCACTGACAAGACGTCGGCATGCACAGTCACTAGTTGTTAGTATCGTCTTACCATTGTCAGCTGGATGAGCTTGACCGCCATTCATGCAAGTCTAGCCAGTACTAGACGAAACCAAAGGATAAATAACCATGCCTAGCCCCTCCAAACACCAACAAATATTCATCTACACATACTTAGCACACAACAACTGCACGAGGAACCACGATGACGGTCAGGGTAAGCACAAACTGGCCTGTGGTGCTGTGCTTCGCCTCTCTCCTCCTCGTCTCATCGTTCGCCCAAGAAACCTCAGGAACGCGTGGTAAAGGGCATACTGGATCTCTCTCTTATGAATTTATGATACCATATGATGAACCTAGATGCCTACATGTTACTCGCAGATGCTGGGAGAAAGATGATCGAGATCTGTATACCGTCTTGCCCGAGCCCACCGCCACCGGCAATACCAACCTATGGTGTTCCAACCTACGGTGGTTCTGTTCCAAGTTACGGTACGCCGCCACCGTGAATGCGCCGAAGTTTCCTGCTGCCTATGAACCATGCATATGCGCACGTACGCGGAATCGTCATCTGATTTGCCAGGCGCTCGAAATTTATTAACTAGTTTGTAAGTGAATAAAATGGTCCATAGCGAGCATGGTTTGTAGCTCCTACGAATGGCAGCAGATCGGGTTTATACTGTAATCGATCAGAAGCAGATAATATTACAATGGCCTCGTTTGGCAGGGTCCAGATACCATGGTCATGCCAAATCTTGTAGCCTAAATAAAATAATAAATAAAATGCTTTCTGTTAAGTATTCATTCTTACGTTCATTTAAAGCCAGATGGCGCCACTTATACACTACAACAGGATGGAATAACCGTTTCTCATTTCGACTGCCAGCTATTGCTTCAAATAAACAAACAGCGGCTGGTTATCAGCGTCCTCAGTTGACAGCCCCAGCCACCGCATGCTTCATATAATGATTGAGCTCGGTGTGAATCCACAGTTTTCTTTTGAGTATTTTGATGGAATGATAAATGTAGCTTTCAACTCAAGTAGAAACTAAATATTTGCGTTTTTAGGACAATGCGTGCCAAGATTCATAGAAAGGATTCCTTAAACAAAAAGTTAAATGAAGAACAACCCTCGACTGATATATTAGCATGCATTTACGAATCGTAGTGATAAACACAAGGAATATGCAGAGAGTGAGAGTAAGTGCTGCAATATGATTTCATAGAATATACTGCAGCTGAAAATTCAACTTGCTCCGAATGAAAATCCGTATGCGATACTGTTCTTAGTTTGCCAAGGTATTCCAAAGTCCTTCTAAATTGTCCATTTAGGTAGACCTGGATGCAGGTTATTAACTCATATGATTCCTAATCAAGGAAATTTGGAAAGAAAAAAATTGGCAGTAATTATGAACCATCCATTTGGATATAAGTGGTAATAGTATCTAGATGCAACAAATAATTCAGCATACATGCTGCATGCACACATGCTGGTCCTTCTTATATTCTTTGCATGTATATTCAGAATTGTCCTGAATGTGTGGTAACGAAATATGTTTCCCTCTTTTTTGTGTTTGATTGATTCATTATCCCTCAAAAATGTAGATTCGTTTGGCATCTTACTTCCTAGCAGGTAACTAGAGTAACATAAATTGTTAGATATCACCTTGAGCGGCAAGGGAAACAAGAAACATATATAGACCTTGAACTACCTCGGAGCAAACATTCACCTAGCGGTGTAAATATGGAGTGGAAAAAGAACTTATAAGGGATAAAATGTGATTCATAGGTGAGACAAGTGGATCGGTTGTCTACCATTTTGTGTAATATAGTAGTAGACATGTTGGCCGTTATAATTGCGAGAGCAAAAGATAATGGACAAATAAGAGGTTTAATACCACACATGCTAGATGATGGGATACCTATTCTTTAATATGCTGATGATATTATCTTTTTTATGGAAAACGATCTCAAGGAACCTAATTAAGAATATGAAACTTCTACTTTGTGCTTTCGAACAACTTTAGTCTCAAGACCAACTTCCATAAGAGCGAAATGTTTTGCTATGGGGGTGCTAAATACCTTGAAATGGAACACTCATAGATCTTTAGATGTGATATGGGTTCATTTCCATTTAGGTATTTTGGTATTCCTATGCATCATAGAAAACTAGGGAACTCAGATAGGAAGGAGATAGAGGAGAGATTCCAGAAAAAGCTAAGTGGTTGGACAAGGAAGATGTTATCGGTCGGTGGTCGGTTGGTTTTAATTAATTCTATCATAAGCAACCTTTCAATCTTTATGCTATCCTTCTTTGAAGTACCAAAAGGTATCCTAAAGAAACTTGACTATATAGAACAAGACTCTTTTGGCAAAGTGATAGACATAAGATGACATATAGGTTGACAAAATGGGGAATTTATGGACACCAAAAGACCAAGTAGGACTAGGCATTTTAAACTTAGAGCTACAAAATAAATGTTTGCATAGCAAATGGTTATTCAAAATCATTAATGAGGATGGGGTTTGGCAAAAACTTATTAGGAACAAATACTTGAGTAATAAAACAATCACACAAGTTGAACACATGCTTGACGACTCTTATTATTTTTGTCCTAGCCTTATGAAGGTTAAAAAAGACTTTTTGAGAAAGGCAAGTTGAAGTTGTGGGACGGTACATACTCAAGTAAAGTTCTCAGAAGATGCATGGTTGGAGAATGCTCCATTTAAGGATCAATACCCCAATTTATATTGTTGGGAAGAAGAGCACAACGGTTGCAACAGTTCTTAGGTCTCATCCTTGGAATTTAGAAGATCCTTAGCGCGTGATAACTTAATTGCATGACACCAGTTGGTTGCCAAAGTTATGCGTGCCCAATTATCTGATCGAAAGGACATTTTTTTGTGAACTTTGCAACAATATAAGAAGTTTATAGTACATTCTATGTATAGAGCGATTGTTGCACCTAACATTGCGAGACAAAATCATGTTATTTGGAAATTAAAGTTATCCTTAAAAATAATGATTTTTTTGGTACTTAATAAATGGTATCGTTCTCACTTAGGATAGTTTAGCAAAAACAAAATATAAGACAAGTTTCAAGTGTTGTTTTTGTGACATGGATGAAACCATTCAAGACCTTTTTTCGATTGTTATGTAGCTAAGTTCATTTGGAGAATTGTACAAATTTCTTTCAAGATCACTCCCCCTTCAATTTTAGATCACATTTTTTACGATTGCCTACCTAGGGTGGAGATGAAAATAATTTATAATATTTAAGTGGGAACTTGTACCCCATTTTGCGCACTTTTGCTATGTAGAAATGATGTCGTTTTTAACAACACATGAGCTTTTACTACTGTGCAGGTTATCTTTAGAGGAACACACTTTATTCGTTTTGTCGGCCATGCTACAAAAGGAAGAGGAGCAACCTAAGTTTGCTTCGAATGTTGCGTGCTTGAAACTACTGTCATGAATATCTTTGCCAAAAAATGGATGGTTTTTTAGTACTAGACTTTAGTCAGTTTAATCTTATGGAGTCATCATTTGTTTTTCCTGTGACTGAGGTGAAACTTGTCATTTGTTTTGTAATAATGGACATCTAAAATTTGTTGATGGCGAGGCTGGAATATTGAAATATATTCCCTTTTCTTAAAAAAAAAGGTTTGAATCTTGGCTACAAGTAGTGCAACGGATAAAATGGAAGAAGAATAATCAAATAAGAGCATCTCCAACAGCTCTTGTATTTCTTTAGCTAAATTTAAAGCTTATGCCCTCTTTGTAAAACTAGATAACCACTTAATTTCGTGGGGTAATCCAACAGTCTGGCTAAAACTTGGTTAGGTATAATCAAAATCCGTTCCACGTCAGATCGCTCCGCACGCCGTCCTTTTTCTCTCGATCACGCACACGCTCCGGCCTTCCTCACAGCCTTCTGCTTGCCGCCGCCGCCGCCGCGTCCAGGTCCAGCCGTGACGTCGCTGTCTCCTGTCTGGACCGTCGGCGATCACGGGAGGCCGCTGGCTGCTGCTGGTCCGTCACCTATGTGGTATACTGATATGGCTTGCGCGTTTGATCTACCATTAATGGTTTGGCCGTGAATTGATAGCAGTGTCTTGAAAATCGATTTGACCAGCGACCATTGATTAGTGGAGTGGGGTGATCAGCTGAAGCCATCATCGGGGGACAGAGATACGTACAGAGGATGGCAACGACGGGAACGACCGAACGAGGCCAATCATGCGCGGGAAGTCCGGGCGCAGGCGCGTCCGAGCGAGATGCCAAGCCATCGGGGCTAGGCATAGATGCCGAGGGGAGGCCGAGGAATACCCAGCGTGGATGGATAACGACTCGTTTACCGTAGCTGTTGGAAAGGGGTTTTTTCTTTGTTTAGCCCACACAATATACACGAGCTATTGGAGATGCTCTAATAAGGGTAACTATTATTTGTTGGGCCATGCAAGTGACTGAGCAAAAATGACATTATTTCCAGTAAAAGCAAATACAGAACCCTGGTTGATATACTTTTCAAGCTACACACTAGATGAAACCATGGACCCTAATTACTTTTTTAGGGCATATATAGGACCTGATTACTTAAGGAGGAGCACCTGGCCTGGACACCATACTAAGGGCTTGTCGAGATTGGGGAGCCACGTCTATGAAAATCTTCACTCATAAACTGGCAGTACCTTATTTACTCCCTCCATTTCAAAATAGAATTAATTTGACTTTTTGACATCAAATTTGACCACGCTATCTTATTCAAAACATTGTGCAGAACATCACATTTTTTTGTTATGACTTGCTTTTTTAATAAAGGAATTAAGGAATAACTTAAATTTGACCATGTTTGCATAAATATTTTAAATAAGACGAGTCATCAAAGTTGGGTAAAAAAAGTCAAACAAATTCTATTCTGAAACAGAGGGAATAATTCACTATTTGGACAATGTGGGATCCATTTGTAGTAATGGCTGGATTTATTGCACTAGGATAGAAAGATCAAGATATTGAACTATTCCTTAGACAGTGTTTCCTTAAACTCGCTATAATAAAAATTCAGAATAAAAGAGAACCTTCATCAAAGAGTCATGGTTTCGCATTAAACTCTTTGTAATCTAGCGTTTTGTACTGTACATTTAGTACCTTTTGTTGTAGCTTATTTATTTGTGTATATGTTCCCTTATTAATTTTATTTTAGAAAAATGATGCATTGGGGTTTCCCTCATAGCTGTTTCCAAGGTCTAAAAAAGTTGCCTAAGATGTGGGAATGAACCGTTTAAATATGCAATTGACTAAGGATGACTAGAAATTGTATGAGGCCATTCCTTCTAATTAAAAAAAACAGCTAAAATAGTCAAATATTCTTGTAGACCAGACCAAGAACTAATATAATCAACAGCCTCTTAAAAAGACAACCTGCCAATGGCCACAAACGTGGCTGTCACTGACTAGTCGGAAAGAAGACAACTGAAGTTATTAAGCCCACCAACGTGGCATTCGTTTGAACCAAATATTTCTAGCTCCTAATGAAAGTTTCCACGCACGTTGGTGACAAAAATCAGTAAAACAAAGCAGGTGCTTATTCCAATTCAAGGGAACTACAAATTACAGATACATATTATGCCAATACGCTTGATTAATTCCAGGTCAATGGAATGAAGTAAACACAAGGCGACACAGCTAGTGATGGCGGATGCACGGGCACAGTCGACGTACGCCCCGACGGCACTGCACAGGGCCACAGTTTCGTATACCGAGGGCAACAATTTCTTCCGATCGACAAATTACACTATACAATGACTCGCACAGCAACCATTCAAACCGCGCCAGATCAGAGAAATGCAAGGCACGTAGAAGCATCCGTGTATATGCAGCAGATAACACGGCTGGCGTCGCTGGGGAACTGCACCTACGTACTAGCAAGTTAGATCTTTCTAAATCGTTATTTTTTTTGGATTAATGTGGGAATTTCTCTCAGCAAACTGGTCGTTTCATTTTAACCCTATTGTACAAATAGCACTCTAATAGTGCTGCTAGTGTGGCTTGCTATCATAGTGCTAGTTAATAACAACAAATAATTTATTTTTCCTATAGGATGTGTAAGTCTTCTGAGATGTTATTCAACTTACACATACATACATTCATGAAATTTTGCTATTCGCTCATATGGCAATAGCTCCTTAAATTCTTTTTATGTCGGCATTGGTTCACGCATCGAGAACAACACTACTACAAATAGGATTTTAGGATACACTACCTATTTATTTTTAGAGGCGGACATGAATCCTAACCGCGTCTGTTAATATAAGCCATTAACAGAGGCGGGCACTTTTTATTTTCAGAAGCGGACACATTTAACCGTCTCGGAAAATCGATTAATGGAGGCGGCAATGCCTCGGAAAATCATTTATTTTTGGAGGCGGTTGCCTTAAGGTATACGCTTCCTTAAATTAATTTTCATAGGTGGATGGCTTATATGGCCCGCCTCCTCAAATGATCCAGCCACGGCGGCGGTGGCGGATCTGCGTCCACCCCTGGATGGTTTGGCAGGCCTATCTAGGGTTTTCGAATTTTTTTATTTTTTTCAGATTAAGAAAGCAGACCCAAAACCGCCTCCGTTAATCCTTGATTAACAGAAGCCCCTGTTCGGAGGCGGACATGATTTCACCACCGAAAATAAAAAAACGCCCGCCTCTGAAAACGTTGTCTGTAGTAGTGCCATAATTTTACATACGTAATGCTCAATAGTAGAAGGGAAAATATTACTGGTATATCCTCATTTTTTACTATTATTTAGTTGTTTTTTAGTCCTAATTTGTGGATAACATGTGTATCGAATTTTGCCTTCAACCAAACGTGGTTTAGTCCCTACCGTGTAACATGTAGGTCTGATTTATTTTCTCCTTCCTTTTCTGCTGCTATCAAATTTTCTCCTTCATCTCATGGCCTTTTCACTTGCCAAAAATATTTGAGGGGTCCGCTCAAATTACACAGGAGGCTGGAATTTTTTGCATACCAACCGTTAACCTTTAAAAAATAAACACATTTTTTTCATCATATTTTAAGGTGTCAGAATCCGTGATAAAACGCTACCTTATATACAAACATATTTTTTTATTGATATAATTATTTGTCTGAAATTTATCTAGCTATTTTTAAGTTTATTGACAAATCATTCTTGGGAATAAATACCTGTTTTTGGTCCTTTTGAAGGAATTAGCGAAAGCATATCAACCATACACAAATCAATTGTTATATCTGATGGAGTCTGTTTCTGCTACTTCCTTCATCCCAAAATACTATTCGTTTTGGGATTTCTAGATACATAACTTTTTACTATGTATCTAAACATACCTACATATCAAGGTGCATATCAAAAGCTATGTATTTAAAAACCCAAAGTTAATTGTATTTTGAGATGGAGGAAGTAGCTTACTTATTTTGCAAAATAATAAGCTCGTACATAATCGATCACATAGATGGACTCATGTTTGACTTGTCAGACGGGGCTAGTTCATTTAATTTTCCCCAAAGTGCTACATCTATGCAAGTAACGACTCATGTATGGCTTTGACAAAAACATTTAAAAGATGTTTTGGCCACCTACTACTATTTCTTTTCATACAGATATAAATATATTTCTTAGATGTTGGCACAAATGTTGCCTGATTGTAGTAATCCAAAACCGATCTAAAATTCAAAGAAAAAAGATGGCAACCCTCTAAACTTATATTCTAATATTGCTCGTCTTGGAAATCTCTTTTAGACTCCTCGAACTGTTGACATGTGGCCTCTCGCTTGTGTTATTTTGCCTCTATACAATCATGCTTGATTGATGCAGCTATGCAAACTTATTCTCACCATGGCTGCCATGAGCCCATGACCAGTCATGTGCCCAGGCATGCCGTTTACACTTCTGACCAGGCTATTGATCGTGCTAGAGTACGGTTGAATGGGTTGCTGGTCAAATTTACCATGGGAAATGCTAGTCAAACATACATCCCTTCTAAACTTTTAGTTCTAGAGCTATTAACCATTGAAACGCTGTTCTAGTTATTATTTCTGATCATTCGTGGCAACCAAGCACCGGGAAAGTGAGCTTAATTATGATTTTTCTACAATTATATGAATTTATAAATAAAAATTAATATTTATTAATTGTCTCTATAAACCTATTATTAGTTGCATCGGAGATAAACTCTTTTAATCTTATTAATTGAACATGGACTCATTTACCTAGTCTATTGTTAGTTGTATTGTTCATGGACTCTTGGGGCCACTGTAGCCTTAAGTCAGGTATTAATGCTAGTGCTCTAATCATAAATGTCTAAAAAAATAATTCTAAACTATTTTTTACTAACTGTAGGAGTAAACTTAATAATGGACCTAGCCTCTAGTTGAAGGATACGTTGGATGTGCAGCCATGTTTTTTTTCCCTTAGTGCACGGCAAGCAATTAAACAAAACGTATTGGATAAGGACTATATTACTTGCTATTTATTAATTCCTACTGTATATTTATTTGTTGTATTTCACAGGAACTTTTTTTAGTTTGTCTAGGCCGTTAGATTTTCATAAAATCTGACGGCCTGAATCCTTCTCTTTTTTCCGATTAACGTGGGAATTTCTTGGCCCTCTCGGCGAACGTGGTGGCTCCTTTTTTTCTTCAAGTAATAATATAATAGATGGCAACGACGGTTAGAAACAAGCGGCACTCACGGGCTAGAGAGGCCTATGACGACCGTCACAAATGACTATAGCAGCGACGTATATTACTGCCCATCGGCTGTAAAGTCATAAGATCATACTACACTTCAATATTCAAGACAATCAATTATAGGGAAAAATTTGGTTCTAGTAGTAAAAGTCTAATTTTCAACCTACTAGTACCAAAACAGACACAGATCCGTCTAACTATAAAAACGGGGAAAATTTGGCCCCCATGGGTTGTTTCAAAGGTGATTTCAATATTATAAAAATGTAAAAAATATTTTTAAATAAAAAATTCACATGGATTTCATTTTTTAAAATAAATATGAAACGATGTCAAGTTTTCTAAAACATAAATGAGCTTCTCGTACATTATCTGAAGTTATTTCTGTATTATTTATTCATGTTGCTGGTGTTGTATATATGTTTTTTCTAACAATATTAGGAATTGAAATAAATAAGATGCCAATATATTCATATGCATATAGTTTATATCTTTTGGAAAATTTGGTATTAGTTTCATTTTTTGACTGAAAATGAATTAGTTATAAATATTTTTAGATTAAATTATTCTTTATAATTCTTGAAATCAGAAAATCACCAGTGAAAGCATTGAAAGGGTCAAATTTCTTTGGCTTTGATAGTTAGATGGCCCTTGTCTCCAGTTAGTCATGGGTTGAAAATCAGAAAAACTTTATTCTAACTAGAGGATACAAACAAGACGTTTCCCTTGTATTGTGATGATGTGTAAATAAGAGTATGTTGTGTTAATTTTGTGCAAGAACCTAAGATAGTGCGCCAATTTTGTCATGCTGAAACGCTGAATTTCCCTCTCTATCTTATTAAATGTTTAGCACATCACCAAAAAATCATATGCAACAACTATAATGAGTATCTAAAATTAGTGTTCTGTTAGCTTTCCAATTTTTCCCCACATAGAGGTTCATTTTGCCTTTTTAGCAACACTTGTCTAATTAAAGCAACACGGATATACCAATAAAAAAACATATAGAGCGCGTTTGGAAAAAGAAAGTAAATAACCGTTACCATGGGCAATTAGGGTAACATGGTCATTTATCACAACTACTAATGTGTCAAAAAATTTCTAGCGTAGATACTTAGTTTAGAGATGGAGGGAGTAAGATATACTCCATCCGTCCCAAATTATAAGTCGTTTGACTCTTTTTACCTCAACTTTGACCACTTGTCTTATTCAAATTTTTTCACAAAATATTATATTGTTTTGTTATGGCTAGCTTTAGTAATAAAATAATTTCAAAAATAACTTAAATTTGACTATATTTGCACAAATTTTTTGAATAAGATGAGTGGTCAAAGTTGGGGTCAAAAAAGTCAAACGACTTATAATTTGGGACAGAGAGAGTAGCTCATTAGAACTATAGCTTGCCAAGTCCTATATTCTCAAACAAATTTATTGGAATATATGGATCCATCTCGTCTATTCTCATAATTTTTTTTTGGCTTTGGATACATACTTTTTATTCTTGCATCAGATGACTCCATGACCAAGCATGTTACAGTGCACAATGGATTCCGGCCTGAAATGAAAAAAAACACTTGCTAGAATATATAAAAACGTGAAAGCGATAACCCATGATCACAGAACCAAACCCAGGATCACGGCTATACTGACATCCGGGCACCACCATCGCAACATCGCCGCCCACATAAGCCGCCAAGTCATCTCTCGGCTACAAATGTAGGGTCTTCATATTTATGGGCCTAGGGATACAAAGTACGATAAGAACTCTGCCAAATTAAAGTCCAATCGTATTGATACCATACATATATTCAACACATATCCAACGAACCATAGCCTATCCTTGTTAAATATCGGCCTTGGAGTCTGTAAGCTTCGGTTTCATTAGCTGGGTTGTGATGTGCCATGTGCGGTTGTAATATGCATCACGTCAGATCAGTGCACGCACAAATATCATTCAGTCCAATCAAAGCTTAATTCGCTGATGACAAAATATGGTCCCACTACCTACTGCGAGCCAATAAAAGACAGTATCTATGAAACAACAATATGGAATATGAGAAAAGCAAGAACGAGCAGCTCCTATTTTTTTTAACAGCTGGCATGTGCGGCTTCCATAGCAAAAAGTGCTTATTGAGAGTGGGATTCTTTTTACTCATCATACCATGATATCAAACTATTCCATCTGTTTTCAAATTGTAAGTCAATCTAATTTTCATGGAGAGCTAAACAATTTATATTTAACCAAAAGTATAGTGAAGGGTCACAGATGTTGACGGCATCAAATAAATAAACTATAAAATATATATTGAATGAAGAAAACAGTGGTGCTTATTTGATATATGAGTATTAGTACTTTGATGTATAAATATGATCAGACTTGATATGCTTTGACTTTTTAATAAAGTTGGAATGATCTACAATTTCGAATCGATGGAGCAAAAGGGAATTATTTTCCTAATATTATTCGGAGATCCAAAGTTGGCATCCGTATCATTCCAGCAGCAACAATATTTATACGCAAAACTAAAATATGTTAACAAATCATGCTATATTTTTAACTCCATGCGTCTAGAAATAATAGTCGTATTTTGATGAGCTAAAAGCCAAACTTCACAAATTTTAAATCAACAATTAGTTAAAATATAAATATATTTTGTATATAAATTTCGCATCAATATATTTGTACTAAAAGTTATTTTGAGTTGACATGAAGTGTTTAGCAATTTGACATTATATGATAAGAGAAATTGAGAGTCACAATCTGTTTTGAAAGATTTTTTTCCTTCTTTAATACGACTATCATTTGTGGACAGAGAGACTATATAGTATTAATTTATTCCGAAAGTAACTAGGATGTGACTTTCGTAATCGTAAAGGGTTGTGCTAGCGTTAAACAGTTAAGAAATAATACTAATGAACAAGGATTCCAGACACGTTAACTAAAATACATATTTTCGGTCACTTCCACCAAAAACTAAGTTTGCAATTTCTATGAAAAGTCCAGACAGGAGACAGCTGAGCATAAACCATGCATGTTTTCCATGAGGACACTGCATTGGCTGAATTCTTGGAAAGATGTACTGAAAAAAAAAAGTGCATATCAACCAGGACGAGCAGTCACTGCCGAACGCCGACTCTTTTTTTTTTTAATTGAAACAGGAGTGGTTTCCCGGCGACTCTTGGGCTCCGGGTCTCCTCGCTCGTCATCCAAAATTGTGCCTCACAGTCACAGCAAATTACCTAAGTGTGACATGAGATTCCCTAGCTGGAATATAATGATACCCTTCACAGTGCAATTAACTTAGCCTGTTCCACCACCTATTCGCGACCCCAACTATGCCGTCACTTCCATCCATCCACCGCCATGGCAGAGGCCGCCTGCTCCTCCTTGCCATGGTGGCCAGCCTCCCCGCAATCGTAGCATCCCAGACCAGCAACCAATTCACGAAGATAAACTGCTTACCGGCGGCGGCGTCTTCTTCTCCAGCTCCATCCCCGTCACCGTCGTCGTCCTCCAGCAACAGCACGAGCACGTTCTGGTCCAACGTCTTGGCGCTCCTGGACGCGCTCCCATCTGCCGCATCGCCGACGGGGTTCGCTTCCCTGTCCCGGGGCAACGGCACCGACCGCGCCTTCGTCCGGGGGCTCTGCCGCGGCGACACCACGCCGGCCCACTGCGCCACGTACCTCCAGAATGCCGCGCTGGAGATCCGCCAGAGTAGCTGCAACACCAGCCGTCGTGCAGGCATATGGTACGACGACGGCTCCGGCGGATTGGATCCAGCGCCGATGTTCGCCTTCGTCAGCTATGCCGACACCAACGCGTCCACCGCCAACGAGGACACGTTCCGCGCGCCGTCCCAGAACGCCTTTGTGGTCTCCGACCAGGAGACCTTCGAGGGAATTTACAGCGCGCTGATGAGCAACCTCACCACGCGCGTCGTCAACGGTTCTTCCGACACGTCTTCGCCGGCGCCGATGTTCGCAACAGGGGCGGCTGTGTATGACCCCGGTGCACCCAACGGCACTATGTACGGGCTGATGCAGTGCATGAGGGATCGGACGCAGGCGGAGTGCCAGCAGTGCTTGAATACCTCGGTGCAGACGCTGATAGACTGCTGCAATGGTCACCGGGGCGGGTTAGTGCTCGCCTACAACTGCTACATGCGCATGGAGGTATACCCCTACTATGATCTGGCCCTCGATGGGCCGCCGCTTCTAGCGCCAGCTCCGTCGATCTTCGTCGGAGAAAACCGAGGTGAGCTTATGTGGAAAGTTACGCCAATTATTTTTGTGATACGCGAGTGGACGAACACTTTAACAGGGAGTCACTACTTACTAGTAGTAATTAACACTGAATACTACATTCATAAGTAGCTAGAAATATGGCATGCACAGTCTATCTTTTCGCACATTAGCTTAATTGAACATTTGGATTGAACTGATCAGTTATAACATAACCTGTATGATATATATGACTATATGAGGAGTCCCTACCCCGAAAAAATTAACTGTTGATGTAGTGAGTTATGTATCCAGTACCGTACCCTCTTTGGAATTTTTTAATTTACCTAGTCATCTTGTATACAGTTCCATAGATGCATGACGATTATAAAGCTGACATGACATGATTGTAGACAAACAAAGCACTAGGAGATTCCACTAACGGACTGGCAAACGCAGGAAAACATGGGGTTGATGTGACTCTGGCCGTCACCCTCCCAGTTGGAACGTTGCTCGGCGCAGTCGTCGTCTTTAGTGTTTTCCTGTACATGAGAAAGATCAACGGGAAAGAAACACCACCAGGTAGGCCCATAATTTCTATAAGACCTGATTCAGCCTGCGCTGCTGGTTTATGTCATCAGTGATGTGGATTACAGTTACAAGGGAAAAATTCTTTAAAACTGAAAACAATTTTGTGATTACATAGCTTATAAGTAAAATATCTTTGAACGAACTCCCATTTCAATAAGTTTACATTTCGCTTTGAGCTTTCTATTCAAGATGCTTAATTCTAAAGAAAGTATCCAACAAAAGATTCCCTTTAACAATGTCAGTTTTTCACCGAAATTAGAAAATTAGGATGCTAAAACACCTCCTAAGTCCAACTTTTCTTCATGTACTTTTTTTTTATAGATGACAAAAGTATGATAGATGACGACATGGCATATATTGAGCCTAAGAAACTTAATCTGGTGGTATTAAGAGCTGCAACCAACAATTTCTCGGAAGAAAACAAACTTGGAGAGGGAGGTTTTGGACAAGTATTCAAGGTATATTTTCATCTCTGTCTCTATGTGTCACTACTACAGAACATAGTTATAATAACACCAACACCAACTTATGTTACTATATCTTCATAAATGTGTTACTGGGCATGCTAGTAACATATCTTGTTAGTATTACTATTCTTAATGTTACTAGTACATGATCTATTGTAACAAAACACATGTGTGTGTAATTAAAAAAAACAGCATAATAGTCAACTATAGTAATATACAGTAATCAATCGAAGGCAGTAACAACATGTCCTTATCATTGTGCAGGGTACATTAGAGGACGGAGAAGAGATAGCTGTGAAGAGGCTTTCACAGGACTCCTCGCAGGGGTTCCAAGAGCTTAAGAATGAGCTCGTGCTGGCTGCCAAGCTCAAGCACAGGAACCTGGTGCAGCTCCTTGGGGTGTGCCTCGAAGAAGAAAAGCTAGTGATCTATGAGTACATGCCCAATAGAAGTCTAGACACCTTCCTTTCCGGTATCCATTAAACTACTGTTAAATTTCAAATAAATCAGAGAATTCACAGGGGGTTCATCCACTACATTTCTGTTCTTGTTGTTTACTCTCGTAGATCCCGTAAGACGACAGCTACTGGACTGGAATGAGAGATTTGCCATCATCTGTGGTATTGCACGAGGAATTCTATACCTCCACGAGGAGTCCCGCCTAAAGGTCATCCATAGAGATCTAAAGCCGAGTAATGTATTGCTTGATGTGGATATGAACCCCAAAATTTCAGATTTTGGTATCGCCAGGGCTTTTGGCGGAGACCAAACTAGAGATATAACGAGACGGCCTGTTGGAACTCTGTAAGGATCGATGGCCAAGAAATGCGTGTATTTGGTATAGTCTGTCATTAATAATACTATTGATTGCACATCATTGATGCATATGCAGGGGTTACATGTCCCCGGAGTATGCCTACTGGGGGCATGTCTCAACGAAGTCAGACATGTTCAGCTTTGGTGTCATTGTCCTAGAGATGGTGACAGGGCGAAGGAACAACAGCGCATATAGCGACACTTCAGATTCTGTGTCTGTGCTGAGCCATGTTAGTGCACTCTACAAATGATCGGGCAATGTCACACTCATATTCCCATGTCACCTACATTTCACGTTGGCGTACATTGATCAAGTGTCTATGCAGGTCTGGGACATGTGGAGGGCTGGTTCGACGACGGATGTGGTAGATCCTTTACTGGCTGAATCAGGGTACTCTGAAAGTGAGGTCATCAATTGTGTAGAGATCGGGCTCCTATGTGTCCAGGAGAACCCGGCAGATCGGCCGGACGCCTCCACAGTGGTGCTCATGCTCAGCAGCCCGACCACCACATCTGATGACAGGCGAGCCCCGTCTCGGCCTGCCTTCGTCTTCAGCTCTGGCTTCACTGAAACAGATCGTTCTGGTGCCAAGACCTCTGATGGAGCGCCGCTGATCAGCGATGAACAGTCATCTACAACCACGGTTTCAAAGAACGAGGTGTCCATCTCAGAGCTTGAACCGAGGTAGATATGTGTACCATAGAGTGCTAGGGAGGCTTAGTTCATCCTATGACTAATTATATCAATTTAAAGCATCACCTGTAGCAGGGAAATAAATTTCAAAAAAACGAGTAAGATTTAATATTTATGGCTATAAGACAATTACCAACAATTAAAGTGATATCATCTATCGTCTCATTTGGTGGAAGCGATCAAATTGACTTATTATCTCCATGCCAGGATGAATTGCAACGCCTCTTTTATTTGGAAGAAATCTAGAATAAGGGAAACGAAATTATTTTATGTTGAGAACCTGCAATGCGTACGTCGAACATTCTAAAAGGCTGTGAAAGATACGAGAACTTTGTCATGTATAAGGATAAAAATCATAGTAAAGTGAGAAGGTTATAGAATGTTTGAGAGAGCAAAGTAAAGAAGACTCTAGATATCTAAATATTAGAATAAGGAGAGAAAACTATAGAGGCCTTGTTTAGATGGGTGGTATAAAGTTGGTGAAAGTTAGCGAAATATCACATCCATCCTTTTGACACTAATTAGGAGTACTAAATATAGATTAATTATAAAACTAATTGCACAGATGGACTCTACGTCGCAAGACGAATCTATTAAGCCTAATATGTGCCGTCATTAGGCTTAATGACAGGTTACTGTAGCATGACAATGTCTAATGACGAATTAATTAGGCTTAATAGATTCGTCTCACGACGTGGAGTCCATCTATGTAATTAGTTTTTTTACACCTATGTTTAATACTCCAAATTAGTGTCCAAACATTCGATGTGATAAGTTGGCAAAATAAATTGGCGAAAGTTGGCGATCTGAAGAAGGCCAGAGTTAGATATTTCTTAGGAAGTGTGTAAAAGGTGGACACATAGCATCACTACATGAGCCTTGGTCTCCTATAAATAGGGTGTCCTCCACCCCCTCATGTAGGCCATGACATAGAGTGCCATATGAGTCATAGGTGAGGATATGACAATGTTGCCATATAGTGTAGAGGTGTCATAGTATATAGCCACATAAAGATTGAAGAGTCATCTCATGTTGTATCAAGTTGAGTTGTGAATAGAAGTCTTGAGTTAAGTATAGAGTTGGTCTCCCATATCGGTGTTAGGTGAAGTTATCCACAAAGTGAGTATGTGTAAGGGTCAACAGAAGGGATCAGTGGCAAAATTAGAGGCACCGATTTCTCAACATATTATATAAGTTTATTTATGTGTGTGGTAATAAGATTTTTAATTTATAATTTTGATTAATGACTTGTTTAGTTGATGGAGATTGGAGAAAATTTCCTATATCAAAACTTTACTGTAGCAAAAGTTTGTGAAGGGAATCATGATTTTCAATGGAATGAAAAGACTAAAGGAATAGTAGAACGTGAGAAATTAAACAACTCATAAATGGGAGTATTACGGATCATGAGAATGAGATGATGCCATGATGGGTCCGTGGTTCGGGAGTTAAGCTGCTTTCTTAGCAGCTACTTGGGTTTTGTCATCGGGACGTCTACTCATGAAATCAGAGTCCATTTACAGTAAATTGCCAGCACCCATCAAAAGGCCTCGTTTGGATGTATGAATCCGTTCAGTTTCTACTCAGAAAAAACACTTGGAACATTAGATAGAAATTATTCTAGCTAATGTTTGTGTTTTTTTGTACCAGAGATTAGAATCGCCACCTAGATAGTTATTTTATTCTTCGTTTCCTATGTCCCCCAAATGTAGAGTCATATTTCTATTAGTCATCATCAATTACAATAAATTAAAGTGGGTCGCATTTGAATTATTCTTCAGCCACAAAAAAAAACTTCAATGTTTTTGTAAGACCTGAATATTTTATGATTTTTTTCATGTAGAATAATGTTTATTATCTTAAAGTAGAATCTATCTAATTAGACAGATGGTTCCGCAAATGATTATGAATCATGGGAAAAATGTTTAAGTGAGAACTGAATCTGTAACGTTTTGCTGAGAATCCCGGTCATCCCTACCAAAGACACCTAATGCTACAAGACATCATGATGAACAGCAGTAACAAGCTGCCACAGGTTTGAACCGCAAGTTAAACATGCACTCACTAAGATAGCACAACTTTTGATACTATTTTTCCAATTGCAACCATTCATTTACATCGTATTTATGTATTGGTGGTTCAGTATTTGCAAGTTTGGTTCTTATATTCACTAGGTAAATGTTCATCCTAGTTGCCTAGCTTTACTGATTATTTTTTCATCAAAGAAACTACTATTTTATTAGTGTTCAATCGTCCGTTTTATATAAATTAGAGTTTCATCAAGGGGCATTCTCGCCCTAATTGACTCGCCTAGTGGCTCATGCTAGTATTTATTTGTTTTTTTAGGTACCTCATTATCATGGCATGCATCAAAAGTAGAAGTAGTATAATTTTCCATGGCACACACATATTTCTTTTACATTTTCTTGGTTATCTTAATGAGCTTTTAAATTATTATTGGTTACATTTGGTTGATTTAACTCTTAGTATAGTTGATATGGTCTCATGGTTGGACATACTATGTTGTTGTTCCTAGTCTCTGGGTTGTGCTGTGGTACTTTATATTAATTAGCTACTCCCTAACCCATGAAAAGTGTAATTGTATTTTTTTAGACAGATTAGTGCGAAAAAATTCACATTCCCTAATTCCCAGGTCTTTCCATAATGGAGCAAAACATTAATGCGAGCATGCAAATCAGTTCTCGCTATTTCATTTAATGTGTTGTTGATAGGATTGGACTATAGTATGCATAGATCTAATTTATTAAACATTGTAGGTAATACTTAGGCTAGTCTTAGTGGGGGTTTCATAGGCATTAAATGGCATGACACATCAGCAAAATTGCTTATGTGGCAAGGTAATTATGAGGGAAGAGAAGAAGGGAGTGTCATCACCATGACACTCACCATGTACAGTTACCAAGATATGAATTTGCATTGAGAGTTGTGTTGTATTTCCCTAGACACATTTGGCCATACAACATGCGAGAATTAAATGCTACAACTTGTATATGAAATTGTGCTATGAAATTATGCACTAAGAGAGGGAGTTTCATTTCATAGTAAATGTGACATGGCAGTCTTGGTAGCTGTGTGATGAAACTTTGCATTCAGACTAGCCTTAAACCATAGCATGCATGACATTAATAATACGATTGGACTAATGATTTTATAAAATAAACATAATAAAATACTCCATCCTTTTCAAAAAGAATGACGTTTTTTACTTTCAGACATCACATTTGATCATCTGTCTTACTAACTTTTTTTTGATAAATAGTAAACAAACATGTCAGGATGAAAGTAGAGTTAATGATAAAAACAAGTTATAAATAAATAAATAATACTTGCATAATTTTCTTGAATAAGATGAATGTTCAAACATGATGCGTGAAAGTAAAAAAACATCCTTCTTTTTGGGATGGAGGGAGTGTAGTATCATGTTTTGTTTAATGTGTTTTGTGTTGCTGCATTTACCTTGTTCAGATCCCCAATTGAACTAGCATAGTACCCTGTGTTGCTATGGGTGATTAAAAAATTTTATAACGAACAATATAGTTTACAGATATCTTAGTTTATCTTGCTCTTGTTAACAAATGTTTGGAATGCACACATTCAGGTACTGCATTCTATTTCTAAACATTGCCTTTACAATATACAACATTTGTGATCCTCTATGGCTATCGGAATCCCAATATCTGATTGGGTGCTTTTTGTAATAAGCTGTTGTGTAACTGTTTGATGGATTGCAGTGGCGAAGCCAGGATGAAAATTTACCTATGGCGAACCAACTACTACTCATATATAAAAAAAATATACAATATGATGAAAGTTTATAGTTTAATAAAAAAATATATGTAATCAACTATGCCTAATTTGAGTCACAATGTTCACAAAAAAAATTGAGTCACAATTATACAAAAATATTAGCAATTGGTAAGTACACGATTAAGAACATATTGTAAATCAGAAGAAACTTCATAATCCAACTCTCACCTTTTAATTTTCCCCAATTCTACTAGCATCAGAAATCAGGCGTCGCCGCTGGGTAGCGGCTGCTGCAGTGCCATCAGCAGGGTGTTGAAGAGGATTAGGTACCTCTGTTTCCACGTTGTTGAGGCCAAGGCGCTGGACCTGATCCAGCCGCCATCACGCGGCGTCTGGCGAGCGCGAACCGGCCTTGGAGGGTGACGAAGACGAACCGACGCAACGGAGAAGGTCGATGGGGCGTCGGCGACGGCGCCGCGTTGTTTTGACGGCTCATATATTCTGTGTTTTAGTGATGGGCTGGTGTGGTGAGTATGGGCTGACAGCCCAATTTCCTAAAGGCCCAAAGCTAAAGTCTAAGCGTTGTTTTCTGCTCTTCTTCCACCTTCAGAACGGATGGACGAACAGCGCACACGTACAAGCCATGGCGCACGAAAACTGCCGCGGGGGAGAGTTCGTCAGCCGGCAGGTACGGATTGACGAGATAGTACGAAAAAACAATAGTATGCATAGATCTAATTTACTAAATGAAGCATGCATGACATCATATATTCACTACAATATTTTATTCATACTGCATATGAAAAAGAAGAGGAAAAATTCTATGTTGACCCCTCAACTATTGTCATTGTCCAACTTTAACCCCCAATTATGAAACCGGGCACAATGGACACTCCAACTATTAATACCGTTCAACTTTGACACCTCTGCTCATATTAGGCGGTTTTGTGCTCACGTGGATTGGGTTTGACCCACCACTTTGGCGATGGGCCTTGATTTTTTTCATTAAGAACCATACAGATAATTGGAGATTTGCAATGTGACCCTTCCTTTTCCCATCTTCTTCTCTTCTCTTTTTTCCTTTTCCTTCCTTCCGCCTGCTCTCAGTCTGACCCGTACATCCCACTCGGCCCAGAACCATTAGTACCTGTTGTAACACTTTCTGATACTAAATGATACCATTTAGTACCGGATAATGTTAAAATCCGGTACTAAATGGTACTAGGGGTACCCGAGGCCCCCTGCGCATTTAGCATCACCTCGTAACAGCACCAAATACTAAATAGTGGCATTTAATACTAGTTGGTATTACGAGCTGGTACTAAATGACCATTTTAGCACCAAGTGGGGTTATGAGCCGGTACTAAATGATCCACCGTGAGTTACTTCAAAAAGATAGCATCGCTCATTTAGTCACATATGCTATATGGGTTGGATGGTAGTGGGTTCTACACGTGAGGCTGGAGGTCATGGGTTTTGGGACCCTATAAGCATATGGGGACTTCTCGGTTGTTGTTTTTTTGCAGGCGGGGCACATTTAGTACCGGTTTTTAACGACTGGTAGCAAGTGGACTGCCTATTAGTACCTAAAATGCACTACCGGCAGCACTAACCGAGAGTTTTGACCCGATACAAATGAAGGGTTCTCTAGTAGTGTGGATGCTTTGTGTTGGTAATGCAGTACCTGACCAGAGAAGATGTGCCCGGTCGGTGCTTTTTGCAGCACTCTGCGTGGATTTGGCAAAGATTTAAGCAACTGAATCTTACTCCTTCCACGCAGATGCTTCCATGTGCCTTGACTACGTTCTATAATGCGCGCCTCCTCCAACACGAGGCTCATAGCTAGCTCTTCTAATCTTTTATTTGATGAATAGTGTAAAAACATAGAGCCAATCTCAGGCCCTCCAAAGCGTGAGCCTTGAGTGATGCTAGAAATAGAGAGAGAGTGTGTTTAAGCTTCACTGCATACATTGTAGCCATCTATACTTAGTGATGCCTGCAACAAAAAAACGGAGAGCTCACGTTCTTGCTCCGATGCCCACATGTTAAACAACTGAAAAAGTACTAGCTTCTCTCGTACCAGTTGCTTTTCAAGCATCCTGTCATATTTTTAAATAGTTCTTATGTGTGTCAGATGGGCCCATTAGTGATGCTGCAAAATACCTCCACACTTTTTTTCTAGCACTACTTGTACGCTGTGGAGGGCCTCATTCTCGCACGCTTAGCTTGCTCACAACTCAAAGGCGGCTCTCTCACACAACGCTACAGTTTGGACTAGTTTTTTTTTCCCAGATTTGCTATGTAATTATTTTGAGCAAAATTTTTGCTAGGCCATTGTATTGTTTTCAACATAGAAATCAGACATAATTTCTCCAAAGAGTAACTTTAAAGTGGCATGGCCACCATAAAAATCAGACATAATATCTCCATGCAGTCACTTCAAAATACCATGACAACCACCGTAAAAACAGACATAATTTCTCCATACGACAAAGTAGCATGGTTACAAATTTGTCCATAGATCACACAATGGTGGCAAGTTCACACATAAGACAGTGCACACATACATGAAGAGACATAAAGTTCACACATTGACATAAAGTTCACAGATGAGATCTCTTCGCAGATCTACAAATACATAAAGACATTCACATGCCCAGCCTTCTTTTGCTCCTTGTGCTCATTGCGGGGCTACCCGGACCCACCTTTTAGTTTCTTGTGCCCATTGCAGGGCTGTCAAGTGGCGCCATGGGAATGGCCATATGCTTTTTAGTAGGCCCCTTTTTTGGTCTTTTGCTTGGCGGGAGGACCATCGAGCATAGGCAGCTCAATGGCGAGGGGCTCTAGTTGATTTGAACCGGATCTTGACCTATGTATAGCAAGGATATAAAATTTGATGTCATTTTGTATCTAAGGTGACGAAAATAAATAGAGATTGGTGAGGAATATCAATTTTTACCTTTTTGATCCAGAGGTAGAGTTATCATTTTTTTCTCTTTGTCTTGCATGTAGTCTCGAAGCTGTAGTCATACTAAATGTAAGATACTACAAGTGGAGACTGATTTTTTTTATAATCAATTGTAAATCAGACTACCTTTTTGAGGGTCTATGACTAGAAGTGCAATGACTGTCTTTTTTCTTATTATTACTAGTGATCTCCAAGTTTTTGCTAATGTGACAAAGGAAGGTAATTAATAGCTGCTAGTATAAATCATGAGAACAAAACAAAGGGCAAGTAATGTGCTAACCTTGGTGGTGGAAAAGACATAGAGGCCGCTGGTGCATCATCTTCAAAAGGTACAATAGATGACTCTGCTATCTTGGTTTTCTTTGCCTTCTTCTTAGGTGGACCTCTACATATATGACAAAAAATGCAATTAACATGCATGCTTCCTTGCTGTACAAAAAAAAAGAAAAATAGCATAATTTTAGTACCTAATAGCCATCATAGCAGCAATGTCATCTGGGTTGCCCTTTTTGCAGGTTGGCTAGTGATGCCCATATTCTTTACAAATGGGACACCTGTGTCGACCTTTTGTCTTTGTTTTCTCACTACAGCCTTTGTACCTCTCAGTTTTTGGCCTACCAGCTGTTGCTTTCAGTAGAGGTGGGTGCATAAAAAAGCCATACGTGGATTTAGGCCAATGACGTTTGTCAGCAATAGCTGGAATTAAGTTTTCATATGGTGCTCTGAACTTCTCAATGGAATAATACATGTCCTCGTACTTCTCTAGGGGAGCATTAGGAAGTAATGCGATAAATGCTATGGCATGTTTGCAAGGAATGCCAGAAACTTGTCAATGTCTTCAAGAGCATGTCTTCTCATCCAAGTTGACCACAAACCTAAAGCCCCTCCCCCAAATGCTGTAACTTCAGCAACTTCTTCAGAGCATTTAGCCACCTCCAAGTTCAATTCTCTACTTTTTTTCGTGTAACTTTTTTATTATATGGGGCAGAATCAAACCATCCAACTTCCTTGCTATTTTCTCCTTTGATTCCACTTGATCATAAACATTTGTCTTATCTTGTCCACCATGTTCTATTAGGAAGGTGCTATCTATGGCTAAATCTAGCCTGCAACTAGTCAAGAACCCATCAATGCAAGGTTTGATAGCAAGGAAAAATCTCTAGAATCGAATCTTCCCGTTTATTTCATGATGGTCTATCACTACAGGGCTGCTAGGGCTAGAACTCTCAACTTGTGCCTTAAACCTATATATATTGTTGAAGCATTTGTCCCAATCACCATAAATCTACCTCAATGCTAATTCTTTACCCATCCAAACCTTCTTATAGTAAACACTCGTCTTGTAATGTTCTTTCACCTTCTTATAGTGAATGCCTAAATTTGTTTGTCTTCACCTACAAAAGATGAACATGAATCAGCAATAGCAATAATATGAAAATAGCAAAACAAAAGATAAAAAAATCAATTAGCTTGCTGTCGGTGCCTGATTTGGTCGCACCGGCACCAACGAGTGATTGCGGTGCTAACCACTCGTTTCCCTGATGGCGAGAGTGAGAGTCGGGAATTTATCCTGGTTCCGGCCACTGGGCCGTACGTCCAGCAGTGGTGCGATACACCGGATTGCGTGTTGCTCGTAGTAGGGGTTTACAAGCAAGATGGGAGAAGGAGATAAGCTCCTAAGTCCCGGGCTACGTGGTGTGTGCGTGTGTGCTGGTTGTGGTTCGTTGTGCAATTGTGCTGTCACTTGCCCTTTGCATGGGCTTCCCTTCCCCTTTTATAGACCAAGGGGAGCGGGGTGCGAGTACATGTGTTTGTCGCTGAGTGCACTGTTCGTCCATGCCGTGTACTGTGCGAGCGGGAATCGTGCCTTCCAACTCTGCTGACGACATGGCAGGAGCTGACGTATCGTCCTTCCTTCTCGTGATGGTTCACGGCGTCGAGGGTGGCGACCTGCGTATGGTGTCCAGATCGGGCCTCTGTGGCTTCCTTCGAGGGTCGCCTTCGAGGGTGGTGGCGTGCCCGAGGCAGGCGAAGTCAAAAGAGTGGTTGGCGCAGTGCTGCTGGCAGGGTTAGGTCCGGTCGTGCAGCATGGTGCTCAGAGTCCACTGTTGCGAGTGGATTTGACCAGGGTCTTCTCCGGGGCGTAGGTGGTTGCGTGGAGCAGTGATCCCTGCTTTTTGACCGTAGAGGAGCGTCATGATGACTCTGATGGTCACGAGACGTCGGGCGTTGTTCCCGGCGAGGCCGGCTCGAGCTTGGACCGCAAGCTCGGGCTTGCCGACCCTCGAACGAGGCGGAAATCCCCCGCTCGAGGGTAGAGGTCTCCCTCGAGGCTGTTGAGCCTCGAACGAGACGGAAACCATCCACTCGAGGGTGGTCGTCCTCCTCGAGCTGGATGGGTGCCGAGGATTTGTAGAGATGGCGGGCCTTTGTTGGGCTGTAGAGCCAGGCCAATGTCGTCGTGGGCCTTGTTGCTAAGTAGTTTTGGGCCTAGACTGGGGGTACCCCTTTTATAGGTACCCGACAGTAGCCCCCGAGCCTTCATAGGAATGAGGATCAATCCTACGAAGGTTGGTGGTCGTCGAGGCTTTCGAGGCCTTCGTACCTTCGCGGGTTCCGAGAATCCGCGGGGGTGCGCTAGTGCACCCGCGGGTGTAGCCCCCGAGGCCTTGGGAGAGTGGTTGATAATCTCCCAAGGTTTCAACTTGATGTGGAGAGCATTCGCTGCTTCCCCAGATGCGGATTCGTCCGCTATGCCTGAGGTAGGGGAGATTTTGAGCTTTTTTCATGCCTCGTGCTCCCTGTTCGAGGGATCTGAGGAGGAGGCGATCCGTGCTTCCCTCGATGGGATCGAGCCACGGATGCCCGTTGAGCTGATAACGGGTGGTTCGTGCGGACGTCCATGCCCCGTTCGATGAGGGTAGGCTCGCGGTCATAGGACACGCCCGTGAAAGCCTTTCGCGAAATTATGCTAGACGGGACTCGACCTCGTTCGATAGAGGTCGAGGGCTCGACGCTCCCCCTCGAGGGGTCCCTCGATCTAGGCACTTTGCCCGGCCTCGAACATAATCGGTTGGTTTCCTCGAGCGTTCGAGCTCCAAGGGTACCGTCGATTATCCCTTACTCGGTTGATCTGAGGCCCCTGTCGAAACCCTTCGTAGGCCCAAGGTTCGAACCCCTGATCAGTAGCACGATGGCTTCTTCAATTCGAGGAAGAAGCCTCGAGCGTTGACCCTATGGGTTCCGCTCTGCGCGGAGTAACGAGGCTTTCGAGTCCTCTGTCCCTTGAAGGGGCTTCCTCGAGCCTTCGAGCTTCGAGGTCTTTCCTTCGAGGGTGGACGCCTTGAATGCGCCCTCGTTCTGCGCGGGTCATGATGACCTGCAGTGAAAACTTCGTGGTTTCGTGGGGGAAGTGGGCGCGTTTTTTCAGGCGAGGCGTGCGGGCGCAGTTCGACACGACCGCACGTCCGCCGCGCCAGACTCCTCGAGAATTATGGCGCAATCAATCGATTGTGCGGTTGACGCGGCCCGCGCCGTTACGTCTCCCGGGGCGGGCCTAGCTGTCAGCCTAGGGGGCTGTCGTGTCAAGGCCGGAGTGCTGCCGCGCCTTGCTCCATGGGAGGAGTATAAATAGCACGGCAGCGCCCATGCCAAGGGTACGCTTCCCTTAGCATTCTAGCCCTCGCCTTCAGCCCCCTTTGCCCTAGCCTTTGCCTTCATCTTCTTCCTTCGTCCGAGCTCTCCCCACCACCATGGCCAAGTACGTTGATCCTGCGCCGTGGAAGCCGTCCAATGCCACCAAGAATTGTTTGGATAGCCTTGTGGAGGTCGGAGTGCTGCCACCCAACGTCGACGGCGAGCCTCCCATCTGGATCTCGCCGGGAGCCGCTACGGAGCCCGATCCGCCGGCGGGCTACGTCGTCAGCCTCGCTCGTTTCCACGAGCGGGGCTTCGGCGTTCCGGTGGGGAGGTTCATGCGGGCGCTGTGCTTCCACTACAAGGTGGAGCTGCACAACTTCTCGCCCAACGTGATCTCGCAGACGGCGGTGTTCGTCGCCGTCTGCGAGGGTTACCTGGGCGTCGAGGCCCACTGGGACCTTTGGCGCCACCTCTTCTGCGGCGAGCTTTTCTCGGAGCACGTCTCCAAGGGGGTCCGCCGTCCCGCTCGCGCAGGTGGCCTTGTGCTCCAGGTCCGGAGGAGCCGCAAGGACCTTTACATCCCTTGTTCCATGGTTTCCAACAACCAAGATTGGGACAAGGGGTGGTTTTATCTTCGCAACGACGGAGGATGTCTGCCGCCCTACACCGGCAAGCTTCTGTCGAAGAAGCATGACTACTGGTCCTTCGGGGTGTCGCCGCCGGAGCAGAAGGAAAAGCTTGCTCCGTTGATCGAGGCGCTCCAGCGCCTTGCGAGGCGCGACCTCACCGCCGGTGGGGTTATTGCCAACTTCCACCATCGGCGGGTGCTTCCCCTCATGCAGCGGAGGCTTCCGCTGTACAAGATGATCCCCGGCGCCGACGTCACCGGCACGGCGATGGCAGCGGAGCCATTGCCTGTCGCCACCGCCGTTCAACGGGCGCGGCGCGCCGTCGACAAGCTGTCGGACGACCCGTGGGCGGTGCCGATGCGGCCCGAGGATGGCTACCTGAGCCTCGTGAGTGATTTTCGTCCCTCGTTTTTGCTTTTTCGTTTCGTTTTCGCGTTTCTGACCTTGCGAATGGCGTTTCGCAGGGCGTGTCCCACAGCCAGTACTCCAAGCCCCCTGTCCCCGAGGACAAGGCTATTAACCGCGCCCTCGCCGAGAAGGCGAAAGAGGACAAGGATCGGAGAGAGGCGCGGCGGAGGCGGAAGGATCGGAAGAGGAAGAAGCACGAGGCGGAGAATCGCGAGCGGGAGAAGCAGGGGCTCCCACCGCTCTTGACGCCAGAGTCTTCCCCCAATCCCGATGGATCTGATGAAGACGACGGGGCGAGGAGTCCATCTCCTTTCGAGCTTCCCGTCTCTTCGCGGGGTTCCCCCAGTGGGGCCGCCCCGGCCGCAGCATCTGGGGGCGGCGGCGGAGAGATCGTCGACCTCGGGACACCGCCGTCGACCGTGGTGCCCACCGCTGGGAGTCCGTCGGGGACAGCGACGGCTGTTCTCGAGGAAACCCAGGGTCAAGGCGAGGCTCCTCCGTCGACCGTGGCGCCTGCCTCTGAGGGCCCGTCGGGGGTAGCGCCGGCTGCCCTCGAGGAACCTCAGGATCGAGGCGAGGCGCCCGAGCGGCCGAGCGCCGTCGAGGAGGCCCCACCTCGCTGGCCAGAGGTGGTGATCTCCCAAGCCGATGCCGTCGACCCTGCGGTGGGCGAGGAGGCCTCGAGGGTGACTCCTCAAGGGGAGGTCGATGCCTCCGTGGGAGGCGAGGTTCCGGGGGCGGCTCCCGTTCCAACCTCGAGACTGAAACGGAAGCTCCCCATCGTGCAGTAGGTTTCGCTTGTTGCTCGCTTTTTCGTTGATACTTTGCTTTGGTCTCTAACCGAGCTTTTTTCGTGTCGCAGCCGATCTGGGGGGCGGAGCGTGCCTTCCCTCGCACCGACTAAGGCCCTCAAGGTTGGGCCAAGCTCGTCGCCTCACTCGTCCTCGCAGCTCCTGGGCCCGACGAACGAGGTGGTGCAGGACTTCGTCACCTTCTTCGACAGTCAGGCGGAGCTGCAGGTCGAGCAGCGGCCGCGCGAGGAGGCGCCCCGGGTCCTCGAGGAGCCGAGGCCGCCTCAACTCCTCGAGGGTGCTGTCGAGCCCCGTGCCAAGGCTACTCGGTCCGAGGAGGCCACCCCCGCGCCTGGGGAGGCTCTTCGCTTCGAGGAAACGTCTGCGGCGCCCGTGGAGGCGGACGCCACGGTGGCCCCCCCGCATGAGGGGGGAGAGGGACGAACCCATGGCGGCGGGTTTCCCCATCTGAAGGAGCTGGCAGAGGCTCTGGGGGTGGGAGCCCCCGTGACGCAGGGGCACGAGAGTGGCGGGGCCGCGCCGTCGACTCTCATCGCGGCTCCGCCGGGGCCAACGCCGGCCTGGTCCTACGGGGCGCATGCCCATGGAACCACGGAAATGTGGCAATCCCGCTGCGAGCTTCCTCAGCGGTTTGTTGATGAAGCCGTGGTGGAGGAGCGCCTGTGGGAGGTTCAGTCGTCACATGGCCAGGACGTTCGCAGGGCGCTGCGAGACATCCTCCGCCTTCACGATGAGGCCGGGAAAGTCCATCAGGTGCGTTTTGGTGCAGCTAGTGTTTTCGTCGTACTCTGTTCTTCAAAAGAGGCTTAGCTCGTCTTTTGCAGGAACTCCGCAATCAGGCGTTCGCGAAGAACGACCAGATTGCGGCATTGTTGTTCGAGCTCCGTCACTTGTCGGGGGCGCTCGAGGTTCGAGACCACCAGCTGGACGGCCTTCGAGGTGCTCGGGACCGGGCTGTCACCGAGGGTCGGGAAAAGGGCGAGGTCATCGCCCGCCTTGATGGCTCGGTCAGCGCGCTACGCGAGCAGCTCGCGAACAGCAGCGCCTGGCTGGAAAACGAGCGGGCTGCGCGCAGTGCGGCGGAGCTGGCGGTCGAGGAGGAACGACGTCTCGTGGTCGAGGCTTGAGACCGCTCGAGCTCGAGCGTGCGGCTCGGGCCACGGCGGAGCGGCAGGCTCGAGAGGCGGAGGAGGCTCTCGAGGCTGCTCAGGGGCAAGTCGAGGGTAAACCGTTTTGGCTCGAGCTCTGACCCTTTTGCTTTGTTGCTTTTTCATTTTTGACTGACTTTGTTGGTGCAGCGTTGAAGCAGGCGCTTCAGGCCGAGACCGAGTCGAAGGAGGCCGTGCTGGTGGCGTAGTCGGCGACCCAGCGCGAGCTCGATGAGCTGGTGCAGGCAGCCTCGGCGGCCTGCAACGAGATTGCTGGCGCCGACTTGCAGTCCGGGAGCTCCCTCGCTAGTCGCCTTCGAGCGCTTGGGGGCCACTTCACCTAGCGCGTGAAGGAGGCCCTTCTGCTTGGAGTTCGGAAGACGCTTGGAGTGGTTACGACCCACTACCAAGCGGACCTCTCGAAGCTCGCCGCCGGGTACGTCGTCGCCGACGACCTCAACGACGAGGAGGCAGTGGCGGCGATGGAGGAAGCCGATGCTGCTGCTGACGGAACGGCGCGAGTGCTCGCTGGCCACTTCGAGGGCGTCCTCTTCCCTGGCGAGGACGGCGGCGGTTGGGACGACCTTGGCGGCGGGGGCGATCCCTGAAAGTCTCGGGCCATCGAGCCCGAATGTAAAAAGTAGTTTAGGATTTCGAACTCTTTTTATGTAAGATTGATTCGCTTGTATCTTACTGAACATCGTTTATTTTGCTTTAAACGTGATGTTTATTTTTTATGCGATGTCTTTGCGACGTGCATTAGTCCGATGCTTGTGCCTCGAGAGGAAAGCGTCGCTAGGATCGTTCGTACGTGAATGACTTAGGCTGAGGGAAGTGAGGTGTTGCCGTAGCCTCGAGGCGTAAGCGAACACTCGGCTCAGGCAACCTTGGCATTGTCCGTTTCACGCCTAGCGTGTTTCCTTCGAGGTTTCGCAAAGGATTTTTGAAAAGCGACGATTTTTTCGGGGGTTATCCCCCATGTAGCCCCCGAGGGGGGGTTGCCTCTACCGTGGGTAGAGCCAATCCTCGCTTGAAGCCCGAAAGGAATAAAAGTTCGTTTTATTTTCTTCCAAACTGTGGGGGTAAAAACATCGACACTTGATTCAAAAGACTTGTACAAAACTAGAGTGTGTACAAAAGTTTCGAGGGCCACGGGCCACTCTAGGGATAGAAACGACGTAGCTGTTGGATGTTCCAGGCGTTCGTGAGGATCTGCCCGTCCTCGTCCGCTAGCTTGTATGTTCCGGGCTTGAGGACTTCGGCGATGATGTACGGCCCCTCCCATGGGGGTGAGAGTTTGTGCCGTCCTCGGTTGTCCTGTCGAAGCCTCAACACGGGGTCTCCTTTGCAGAGATTTCGATGCCGGATCCTTCGAGCCTGTTGTCGCCGCAGGCTTTGCTGGTACCTCGCCGAGTGGAGTAGAGCCACGTCTCGAGCTTCGTCGACCTAGTCGAGCGAGTCCTCTCGAGCCTGGCAGTTTCGCTGCTCTTGGTACGCTCGGAGCCTAGGGGACCCATACTCCAGATCCGTGGGGAGGATGGCCTCTGCCCCAAAGACGAGGAAGTATGGGGAGAACCCTGTCGCTCTGCTTGGGGTCGTTCTCAGACTCCAAATCACCGATGGTAGCTCTTGTACCCACTTGTGCCCAAGCTTCTTCAGCTTGTTGTGAATTCTAGGCTTTAGGCCTTGCAGAATCATGCCATTGGCACGTTCTACTTGATCGTTCGTTTGTGGGTGAGCCACTGCTGACCAATCCACTCGGATGTGGAAATCGTCGTAGAATTTTAAGAACTTCTTTCCCGTGAACTGGGTGCCGTTGTCGGTGATGATGGAGTTGGGAACCCCGAACCGATGAATTATATCGGTGAAGAAAAGCACCGCCTGCTCAGACTTGATTCTACTGATGGGTCGAGCTTCGATCCATTTGGAGAATTTGTCGATCGCCACCAGCGGGTGCGTGAAGCCCCCGGGCGCTTTTGCCATTGGCCCGACAAGGTCGAGGCCCCATACGGCAAAAGGCCACGTAATGGGGATGGTTTGCAGCGCCTGAGCAGGTAGGTGCGTCATGCGTGCGTAGAACTGGCATCCTTCGCAGGTTTGTACCACTTCCGTGGTGTCTGCCACGGCAGTGGGCCAGTAGAAGCCTTGTCGAAAGGCGTTACCCACGAGCGTTCGTGGGGCGGCGTGATGTCCGCACACGCCCGCGTGGATGTCGAGGATGAGCTCTTTTCCCTCGGGTATTGGGATGCAGAGTTGCAAGACCCCCGAGGCTCCCCGTCGGTACAGTTCCCCCTCGATGATGAGGAACCGTTTAGCTTTCCTCGCTACGCGCCTTGCCTCCGTTCTATCGCTAGGCAAGACGCCTCCGTCGAGCCAGTCGAGGTACGGGCTCCGCCAGTCTCGAGGCGCTGGGGCCTCGTCGATTTCCATCGCCTCTGCCTCGTCCTCCTCTCCCGAGCAAGCCTCGTATCCCATAGGTTCGTCCTCGTCTGCCAAGAGCTCCGCACTCGTGGGGTCGAGGGCGGCCGTTCGAGCATTGGGTGCGGTCGAGGCCTGGGTCGAGGCGGCGAGGGTGATCGAGGGTACGTCGACGTCCTTGGCAAATACGTTCGGGGGAACGGTGGCTCGCCCCGACGCGATCTTCGCCAATTCGTCGGCTTCCTCATTGTATCTTCGTGCGATGTGGTGGAGCTCGAGGTTTCGCACCGCCTGGCAGTATGCCGACATTTTTTCATCGTGGCAACTGGATTCCTTCATCACCTGATCGACGACCAGTTGCGAGTCGCCGCGGATGTCGAGGCGCTTGATGCCGAGCTCGAGCGCGATTTTCAAGCCAGCAAGCAGCGCTTCGTACTCCGCCATGTTGTTGGATGCGGGGAAATTGAGCCGCACGACGTATCGAAGGTGCTCCCCGCGGGGTGAGATGAAAAGCAGGCTGGCGCCGGCGCCGGCGCCGGTCTTCATCACCGACCCGTTGAAGTACATTTCCCAGCAGTCGAGGCTGGACTTCGAGGGGGGAGCTGGGTGTCAGTCCATTCGGCTACGAAGTCAGCCAAAGTCTAGGACTTTATGGCTTTTCTTGGCGCATAAGTGAGGGTCTCCCCCATCAACTCCGTCGACCATTTCGAGATTCGCCCAGAGACCTCACGGTTCTGGATGATTTCGCCCAGCGGAAAGGACGACACGACGGTCACCGGGTGAGCCTCGAAGTAATGTCGCAGCTTGCGTCGAGCCAACACGATGGCGTAGATCAGCTTCTGGATGTGGGGATACCTCGTCTTGGTCTCAGACAAGACCTCGCTGATGTAGTACACCGGTCGTTGGACCGGTAGAGAGTGTCCTTCCTCGGTCCTTTCCACTACTATGACCGCGCTGACGACTTGAGTTGTCGCTGCGACATAGAGGAGGAGAGGTTCGCCCTCTTTCGGTGAGGTAAGGATCGGCATGTTCGTTAACGCTGTTTTGAGTCGATCGAGAGCTTCCTGAGCCTCCGCGGTCCAGGTGAAGTGCTCTGACTTCCTCAAAAGCCGATACAGAGGCAACCCCTTCTCCCCGAGACAAGAGATGAAGCGGCTTAGGGACGCTAGGCATCCCATCACCCTCTGTACACCCTTTAGGTCGCGGATCGGTTCCATCTGTTGGATGGCCGTGACCTTTTCGGGGTTGGGCTCGATGCCTCGTTCAGAGACAATGAAACCCAGGAGCATACCTCGAGGCACACCGAAGACGCACTTCTCGGGGTTGAGTCTTACTCCGTGCGCCCTGAGGCAGCTAAACACGACCTCGAGGTCGCGTACCAGGTCGTCCGCCTTCCTGGTTTTTACGACGATGTCGTCGACATACGCTTCTACGATACGACCTATATGATCCCCGAAGACGTGGAGCATACAGCGTTGATACGTGGCCCCGGCGTTTCGAAGGCCGAAGGGCATCGTAACGTAGCAGTACATGCCAAAAGGAGTGATAAAGGAAGTCGCGAGCTGGTCGGACTCCTTCATCTTGATCTGATGGTAGCCGGAGTACGCATCAAGGAAACATAAAAGTTCACATCCCGTCGTTGAATCCACAATTTGATCTATACGTGGTAAAGGAAATGGGACTTTCGGGCACGCTTTATTCAAGCTGGTGTAATCTACACACATTCTCCACTTCCCACTTTTCTTTTTCACTAGTACAGGATTCGCTAGCCACTCGGGATAAAACGCTTCCTTGATGAATCCGGCCTCCAAAAGCTTGCGTACCTCCTCACCGATCGCCCGCCGTTTCACTTCGTCGAAACGGCGGAGACGTTGTTTGACCGGTTTGGAGTGGGGGCGGATATCAAGAGAGTGCTCGGCGACCTCCCTCGGGATGCCTGGCATGTCCGAGGGGCTCCACGCGAAGATGTCAGCGTGAGCGCGGAGACAGTCGACGAGCACCACTTCCTATTTGTCGCTGAGGGAAGAGCTGATCCTCAACACCCTGCCATCGGGGCTGTCGGGGTCGAGGGGGACAGTCTTGGTGTCCTCGGCGGGCGCGAAGCTCCCCTGTTGCCGTTCATTGGCATCAGGGAGCGTGTTGACGATCGCTTCCAGATCTGCCACGAGGGTCTCATCGAGGGCGAGAGCCTCCGCGAGCTTGATGCTCTCGATGTCACACACGTAGGCGTGCTCGACCGTCGGGCCGATTGTGATGACTCCGTGAGGCCCTGGCATCTTCAGCTTGAGGTAGGTATAGTTTGGGATGGCCATGAACTTGGCGTAGCACGGCCTTCCCAAAATGGCGTGGTAGGCTCCCTTGAAGCCCACTACCTCGAAGGTGAGCACTTCCTTGCGGAAGTTTGCCGGGGTTTCGAAACAGACGGGCAGGTCGATCTGCCAGAGAGTTTGGACGCGCTTTCCGGGCGCGACTCCATGGAAGGAGGATTTGTTGGGCCGCAGTTCGCTGGTGCTGATCCCCATAAGCTCCAAGGTTGGAGCGTACAGGATGTTGAGGCTGCTGCCGCCATCCATCAGCACCTTGGAGAAACGCGTGTTGCCAATGACGGGGTCGACGACGAGAGGGTACTGCCCAGGGTTCGGGATATGGTCGGGATGGTCTTCGCGACCGAACGAGATGGTCTCCGATGACCAGTCGAGGTACGAGGGAGTCGCCGGCTGGGCCAGCATGACCTCCCTACGTTCCCTCCTCCGTTGTCGAGGTTTCAAGTTGGCCGCGGGGCCTCCGTGATGAAAAACACATGTTCCACCTCGGGGTACCCGTCGTCGTCCTTAGCGCCACCGTCCTTGGGTTGACCGCCATCCTTTCGAGGGATGCGGTTGTAAAACTTCCGCAGCATTTCACACTGCTCGAGGGTGTGAGCGATTGCGGTCTTGTGATAGGGGCACGGCTTCTTGAGGAGGTCGTCGAAAACGCCCCCACCACGCGGAGGACCTCGAGGTCCCTTGTGGTTAGGGTCGACCGCGAGGGCCTCGTCTTCGACGTCGCCCGCTCCGCGGGGTGCCCGAGGCTTTTTCCCTTTCTTGCCGTGCTTCCGCTTCTTCGAGGGTCCCTTTGCCTTGTCGTCCTCCGCGGATGCTTCCTCGGGGCGCTTCCCCTTCTTGTCGTTGAAGATGGCGTTGGCCGCCTCCTCCCCCGAGGCATATTTCGAGGCTACCTCGAATAGCCGGTTTGCGTCGGGGGGTGGGCTCCTCCCCAACTTGCACACCAGGCTATAGCATGTGGTGCTCTCGAGGAAGGAGTGGATGATCTGATGATCGGTGATGTTGGGAAGCTCGGTGCAGCGCTTGGAGAAGCGCCGGATGAAGTCCCTCAAGGATTCGGCGGGTTTTTGTTTGCACCCTCGAAGGTCCCACGTGTTTCCAGGGCGCACGTAGGTGCCCTGGAAGTTCCCCACGAAGGTCTCGACCAGGTCGTCCCAGTCGCGGATCCGGTTGGGGGGCAGATGCTCGAGCCATGTCCGCGCGGAATCTGCCAGGTGGAGTGGCAGATTGCGGATTATCATGGCGTCATCTGTGGCGTCGCCGAGCTGGCATGCTAGGCGGTAGTCGTTGAGCCATACCCTGGGGTCCGTTTCCCCAGAGTACTTGGTGATGGTGGTAGGCTGTCGGAAGCGGGGGGGAATCGGGGCAGTGCGGATGTTGTGACTAAACACCCGCGTACCTGCTGGCTCCGGGGACGCATCCCGGTCCCACCCAACGTCGGTGCGCCTGCGTTGGTTGGTCCGGGCTCCCTCTCGCTGCCTTATTTGGTTCAGCGTGTTGCGAGCGTCGCCATCGTCGATCGTGCCTCGGGCGTCCCGGAGGCGTGACCTCGCGGGCACCCTCGCCGGAAGCGTTCTTGCTTCAGGCACTCGTGGTTCGCTGGCGTGACGTCGCGCTGTGTCCCGGCGGGAGTCGCCCCGGGACTGTGCTCGCGCCCTGCCGTTAGGCCGGGGTGAGCGTACCGAGGATTCCCCTCCTCGTTCGCCTTTCGAGGCTGAGGAGCGCCGAAGGCGGGAGGCTGAGCTCTCGGCTTGTTGTCGGGCGGCATGCTCGACCAGCTTTTGGGCCTCGAGGTGCAGCTTCCGTCCTTCGGGGGTAGCTGCCTCCGGCATGGCTCGGAGCAGCGCGGCCGCCGCAATGAGCTTTTGGCTCGTTCTGGGAGCGAGGTCGTCACCTTTGCCTTCGGCAAGGATGCGAGCCTGAGCCACTCGTCCCGCATGCCGTGCGTCCGTGCCGTGCTCGTCGCCTTGTTTGGCCGGCTCGTGGTCGGGGCGCGCCGGCGGTGAGACGTCACCACTTCCCAAGTCGTGGGAGCGAGCAACCCGTGGCAGGTGGCGCGGATCCCGCTCGTCCTCGGAAGGAGAGTGATCCGATGGGTCCGATGGCTGCGCGCCTATCGGATCTATACAATCGTTGTCCCCCTGGTCGTCACCCCGCCGTCGTCGTCCGACGTCGATCCCTCGCTGACTTGTCCGTCGTTGATGACAAAACACTCCCTGGTTGGATCATACTCATCATCGGAATACCCGAAACAGTAATCCGCCGCTGTTTGGAAGGCCATAAAGGCCTCTGGGTCGCGGAGACCCGAGTAGTCCCAACCAGGGTGTCCACGCATAAACGCGTATCCATCATCGGACTCCGTGCGGGAATCGCCGGGCAATGGATCGGCGAAGTCTTGCTCCGAGACTGGATGGCAACCAGGCTGGTCGCCATACGCACTCATGGTAGTGCGGATGGAGGAGGCGTACGCATCCGCGGAGTTGCGTAGCCCGTAGGGATAGGAATGCGCCGTCATAGCGCGTGGCGCAGACATGGGTCCCGGCAGGAAGGGAGTAGCCCTCTCCTGTGACCCTAACCGCAGGACGTCCCCTTCCCTTGCGGGAGGGGGGACGTCGGCGTCGGCGGCGCGCCTCGCAGCACGCGTTCGTCGCGCGCGAGGTCCGGGGCGAGACCGCCGTCGCGGTGCCGCCGGTGGCTGATGATGAGGCTCCGGTCGGTCGCTGGGATCCCCCTGGAGGATGCGCATGTGGTAATCATCGCCACATGTTTGGAACCGCAAGCTCCCGAACCGGATCTCCTGCCCCGCTGGGAGCAGATTGCTCTCGCCCAGCGGAGGCCGTCCTTCGCCGAAGTTCGCCATCGGGAACGAGAGTTGCGCAGCGCTGGTCCCCTACCTGGCGCGCCAACTGTCGGTGCCTGATTTGGTCGCACCGGCACCAACGAGTGATTGCGGTGCTAACCACTCGTTTCCCTGATGGCGAGAGTGAGAGTCGGGAATTTATCCTGGTTCCGGCCACTGGGCCGTACGTCCAGCAGTGGTGCGATACACCGGATTGCGTGTTGCTCGTAGTAGGGGTTTACAAGCAAGATGGGAGAAGGAGATAAGCTCCTAAGTCCCGGGCTACGTGGTGTGTGCGTGTGTGCTGGTTGTGGTTCGTTGTGCAATTGTGCTGTCACTTGCCCTTTGCATGGGCTTCCCTTCCCCTTTTATAGACCAAGGGGAGCGGGGTGCGAGTACATGTGTTTGTCGCTGAGTGCACTGTTCGTCCATGCCGCGTACTGTGCGAGCGGGAATCGCGCCTTCCAACTCTGCTGACGACATGGCAGGAGCTGACGTATCGTCCTTCCTTCTCGTGATGGTTCACGGCGTCGAGGGTGGCGACCTGCGTATGGTGTCCAGATCGGGCCTCTGTGGCTTCCTTCGAGGGTCGCCTTCGAGGGTGGTGGCGTGCCCGAGGCGGGCAAAGTCAAAAGAGTGGTTGGCTCAGTGCTGCTGGCAGGGTTAGGTCCGGTCGTGCAGCATGGTGCTCAGAGTCCACTGTTGCGAGTGGATTTGACCGGGGTCTTCTCCGGGGCGTAGGTGGTTGCGTGGAGCAGTGATCCCTGCTTTTTGACCGCAGAGGAGCGTCATGATGACTCTGATGGTCACGAGACATCGGGCGTTGTTCCCGGCGAGGCCGGCTCGAGCTTGGACCGCAAGCTCGGGCTTGCCGACCCTCGAACGAGGCGGAAATCCCCCGCTCAAGGGTAGAGGTCTCCCTGGAGGCTACTGAGCCTCGAACGAGACGGAAACCATCCACTCGAGGGTGGTCGTCCTCCTCGAGCTGGATGGGTGCCGAGGATTTGTAGTGATGGCGGGCCTTTGTTGGGCTGTAGAGCCAGGCCAATGTCGTTGTGGGCCTTGTTGCCAAGTAGTTTTGGGCCTAGACTGGGGGTACCCCTTTTATAGGTACCCGACACTTGCAAATTACCGTTACAATGCATAAATCATCTTTTACAGATGCATGGAGTCTCCATTTGCAGTTGTCCTCAACTTTTCTTGGACAATAGGCCTGAACCTATATGGTGCACTCTTTGCTATGTTATACTCAAACTCATGTTTGATTGCATATGTTTGCAGTGCTAGCTTGAACTCTGCCATGCTAGGTATGTGGAGCAACTGTCATTTGAGGGTCATCTTTATCGTACTCCAGATTTTCCATTTGCTCTACTAACTCTAGGTCAGGCTCTAATTCAGACCCAAAGTTAATTTCCAATTCCCTGTCACCCTCACCATCATCATCACCCTCACCATCATCCCCACCGTCACCATGACCAAAGCATTCCTTGTCCTTATCCTCGGATGCTTTTTCTAGGTACAATACCTCCTCATCTACACCTACATGCTCACTCTCCGGTAATGGGTTGCAAAGGTAACTATCCTATGTTTCTCCATTATCTTTGCTCACATAACTAGGCCACTCATGGATAGGCTCAAATGGCTCTGATGGATCACAATATGAAAAGAACATGTCTACAACATTTGTCTTAGTGTATTTTTCCAAACATCAATATCAAATCTCGATCAGATTTTATTTCGGGAAAGTTTTTCAAAAGATCATCGTAGTACATGTGCAACCTCCAAGTAACCCAGCGGTCGCTTCTCTACAATCTCCCCGACTAAATCCTTGTAATTGCTCAAGTCAGAATCAATAACCAACTCAAAATATCCATATGTATAGCCCTCTCTCATTTTCTTCTTGTTGCCAAACAATCTAAGTTTGAGTGTAAATAATGTTGAATTCGGGTCCATCCTGTATATAAAACTAACACAAAAGAATTAACATTGCTCTTCTAGTTGTGATGTCCCTATGTTGGCGAGGTAGACATGGAGTTGTGGACTCACCCTTGAAGCCATGCTTGGTGCCCAGTGCTCGTGCCCTGCGCCTCTGGTCGACCGTCGCCCGTGAGGGCCTCCGTGCTGGGCTCCCGTGGCGCCGCCCATGTGCAGCCGCCATTGCCTGTGGAGGCGCTGGGCTCCCTTGATGGTGCTGCGCCTACTTTTCCTGGCGGCGCCGCGTGGAGCTCCCTTGGCCGTGCCGCGCCGCGCCTGTGGAGGCGCCAGGGCCTGCAGTCGCCGCGTGGAGCCCCCTGGCCGCGCCGGGCCAGTCACCGCGCTGAGCCACACCAAGCCCCCGTGGCCGCGTCGTGCCTGCGGAGGTCGTCGCACCGCCAATGGCTGTGCCACCTCGGGCTGTAGTGGTTGCACCGACCTGGCCATGCCGTCGCCAGCTCCCATGTCGCATGGATCTGCTCGCTCCATCCCACCTAGCCACTACCACCGCCAGATGTGGATGGGGGCGGATGGGAGCCGCCGCCAGCAAGGCAGGAGCATAGTTTTTTCTCCAAAGGATAGGGGCCTTTTCGTCCATGCCAGAAAAACCTGATATGTTCTTAGGGTTTCTTAACGGCAGAAGGAAACATATTGGACGACAGGGCCATAGGAGGGATGGAAGTTGTTTTGAGGGCCATAGAAGGAACGAAATTTTTTCCAGGGCCATGGAAGGAACGAGTAGATTTTTCAAGGCCATACAGGGAATTATCTCTAGTTTTTTGTATCGCGAGAAATAGAGAAAAAAGAAAAATGCTAAGCTGTTGCTGCTTTGGAAAATTTCTGTGTTCTTGTGTTTCCATTGCTTGTGTGAATAAGATCCTAATGAAAGCTACATACAGCATAGATGGGCCCTAATAGACATGCCAGAGACAGGAAGCAGGCTACAATAATACTATATGAGCCATCTCCCGGACGTAAGATTCACAGGGCGGCCTTGCTCTCTCCCGGATGTAGTTCATGTCAAAGAACTCGATCGCTCATCTTGACAATGAGCGTCATCAATGCCACCACCACGGATCTCATAGTAGGCCTAGACTTGGGGTAGCTGGGTGCATGCCCTCGCCAAGACTGTCATCTGCTCAAGGTGAACCATGTCTTAGGTAGCTATATTTTGCGAAACGTAGTAAACAAAGGGAAATGTATCCAGCATCATTGTATTGTTCAGCCTCTGACCGATTCTTACCTCAAGGACGGAGTCAATGGGGCAATCCTCTCAGCCTCTGAAGGCCTTCCTTTCGATCCGGTGTACTGAGAGCGTCCTCAAACTGCAATTTTCAGGGGTGATCAGTGAGTTAGCCGAAACCTGTATTACTGCTTCAGGAAGGAAACGGGTGTACTAGTTCTAGCATCCAATGTTTATAATATGGCTTTCAAATATATTACATATATAATTGCGACAACAATATGGGAAATGGGAAGACAATCAACAACTTTGTGAGCAGAAAGTTTTTCTTTTCTTAATAAGTTGGCAAGGACCCATAGCATTTCCTGAACAACTATGTGTGCAGAAAGTTTTTCTTTCCTTAATAAGTTGGCAAGGACCCCTAGCATTTCACTAAATCAGAAGTGTTGGAAACACAACTAAAAGAAGAATCTGAACATAAACAAGTTGATTATCTGTTACCAGATAAATCAATCCCTTTGAATCACTAAAAGACTCAGCTGATCTCACAATAGCTTCTTTGGCAGGAATAAGTTCATAATGAACAACACCAAAGGCATAGACATCAGCCTTTGGAGAAACATCACCATATTGACCATATCTGCAAACATCGTGTCACATAGACATCAATATTCATCAATCATCACAGGTAGTGCCAGACTGCAATTTGCACAGATATGCGATGACATATGAAACATTTAAAGGGACCTACTCTAGAGACATGTAACCAAATGTACCAACAATGCCACGCGTTGGCAACGATGTATTACCAATCTCTATAAGTTTTGTCATACCAAAATCTGCAACCTGGATTATAGAAATATTTCTTAGACATATTTATTACACGAAGAATAGGAAAACATTAATTAACAAGAAAACCATGAAAGATTCGAACCTTTGCCCGGCAGTTCTTGTCTATCAAGATGTTTGCTGATTTGACATCCCGATGTATGTATACTGGAACAATATGCTCATGAATGTACTCTAGACCTCCTCGTGCTGAATCTAACGCAATTTGGACCCTCCTAGCCCAAGACAGAGGCTCATAACCTATATTAATGTTTATGGAGATTAATTTGCAGGAAGCACCGAACAGGTACGTATGTAAAAAACAGCCAATCTAAGAGGCGACACATTACCCCCAGTTCCACGCAAATGCTGGCTTAAGTTTCCATTCTCGATATACTCATAAACGATGAATAGAGATCTCTCAATGCAATAACCAATTAAGCGCACCTGTGTGAGATTAACATTGATAACGACACAATGATAACTAATATAGGGATTAATCTCAACGAAAATAAAAAGTAAATGATATGATTGTTCTTACTTACATAAAATCCATACTAGGTAACACTGGTATACACACGAGGATAAAAGAAAAGGACAGAGCCATATATTTTTCTCAAATTTGGTTTACTGATGACCGCAATCTTCATGTACAAGGTTGACACACAATCCATCACCAATTAGTAATGCACTACGTAATCTCATTCTGACACATATTGAGACTCCTTGCACTCTCTCCAAATGAAATTTGAAATCATAAAAGTAAGCGGTATGGAAAACAAGTTTATCTCAGCAGACATTTGCCATCAGTGTGCTCCTGAATGATCCTACATCCTAAAATAAAGGTTATCTAACTAGGGTTGCCAAAAGGCAAGAGGTACCTCAGCTACTCGTGTTGTGCTCATCTTAGCTAGCTAGCCTTGTTTCCGGATCCTATAAACAGCCAAGCTCAAGCTTGATCGAAACTGGGAAGCCTACCCAAAGTTCAAAATAAAAAAAACATTGCCCAAATGATTCCCAAAAGCATTACTCTATCACCTTGTTACCCAATTGCATTGTCCAAATGATTCCCAAATAATTAAGAAGCGTGTTAAACTGCAATTAAAATTGTTTTTGTGTAACTGATTAAAATGATGGGCATCATTTTAATCAGTTACACAAAAACAATTGCGATGATTATATTTAAACAGAAGATATATTTCAAAAGGATATATTTGGGCATCATGAGATTATGAAATTTAATCACGGAACAAAAGATGATAATATTTGGGTTATACATCATTTAATAATACAAATCATATGCATGTATCTAATATTGTTATACACTAAGGATGTACCTAGTCTTTACCTTATTCCTTGTTTACCCGGGTTATATGCATTATGGATAGTATTTGCTACGCGCTGCAACCAACATTTATTTTAATGTTGATATTGAATTAATGGTTCACTTCAATGATGATTAAAAGATGCTTTTTAGCAACATGGTTCGGGGAACTAGAGCATGTGCTTCATGCTTTGTTCTAGTGTCTCCATAAGGTTTGGTCTAGGGAATTAGAGCATGCGCTTCGTGCTTTGTTCTAATGTCTCTCCGTAAGGTCCGGTTCTTAAAGTGGCAACCCAGGAACTTGTTCCCCGCCATTGGAACTATAATGGCTCTGGTATTGGATAATAAGCTTGTACGTCTCTAGCTCGCCAGTGGTTACCAAAAAGCATATGTGGGGAGCATGGGTGAGAGTATAGTTTGATCCATCGAGGACGGATTTATCCGTTGGCTATGTCTCGTTAGGCAAAGTCCCGTGATGTAAGCGCCCGATGTACGGTAGCTTCACACGTTGCGATGATTGCGCTCTCGCTCTGGACGCCATTGACCCCCCTCACGTTGCGCCCTGAGCGTACGTCAATCTCGATGCCTTGGGTTATGCTGCCTATGTTGAACCAAAACGGCTACTGTGCTTGTTAGGGTGTTTTGTGAAAGTCCTCGTAGCATAAGTTCTTTTGGATTTATGTGACCAGCGGGTAAAGGGCGAAACCTCTGTAGAGTGTTGATCTATCATGATAGCCATGCTCACGGTTACGAGCAGCCTGGATCCTTTTTGATTAGAAGATGATGTTGAGGTTGATGTTGGAATATTCTATAATTATCTATACATTATTATTAATGGGCTTATACTTGGGTTCTACTCATTTGTAGTAATTTGGATGATAATAAAATGAAACTACTAAAGATGTTATTGCAGTTTAACCGTGTCCAGCCTTTAGTTCTTGCATAACCCTTGTTATACTTGCGATGATTATATTTACAAAAGGCTGGACACGGATTTCCTTGCATAGATTTTTATATTTAAACAGAAGATATATTTCAATAGGAAAGATACAACACATTTTAAAATCTGAAACCTTTCCACTAAGAGAATTATGAAATTTTACATGCTTTGATAATTCATTTAAGGCACCTAAGATTTTACATGTTTTCCACTAAGAGAATTATGAATTATGAAAGATACAACACGAGCACCATCTATAATAAAGTTATAGATTATTGATTTTGATATTTTGACGAAATTTGATATTAAACACCTTTTAATAAAGTTATATATTTTGAATATTGCAATTACATGGTTGACGCCATCACCCAATATATTTTTATATATGTTAAAAAATAAAAGATAAAAAATTATAAATGAATGTATTAGATCATTCAAAAATTAAATTAGAACATTTAAAATTATCTTTGTTTAAATAAATAAATTTATAAATAGTTTAAATAAAATAATTTGATATTATATTGAAAACAAAATAAGAACTACTGTAACAATAATTTAGAAAAATATTTAAAAAATGTTTGTAATTTTTTAAAAATATAACTGTGTTGGGTCCCATATAATTTGATTAGTGGGGCCCACATATGGTGGGACCCACTTGTCGGTCCATGTCCATGGTGGGGCCCACTGTGGGACCCACGTCGCCGGGTCCCATGGGGCCCACAGTGGGGTCCACTTGTGGGACCCACATCAGCGGGTCCCACGTGTGGGGTCGCTTGCCCTAGGATTGCTAAGGCCAATCTTGGCCGTCGGCGTGGTCGATCCGAGGGCCGAGTTATTGCGAGCGATGTGGCGCGATGTGGTGGCCCGGTTTGGGTGCAGGTTTAATAGTATAGAGATTCCTACAATTGAGGTGGTGTTTGCTTCACTGCTTGACAGTGCAATTTTATCCATGGATGATGTAGTATCTGGAGAAAAATAAATAGTTGTAGTTTAGAAGATTGTAGAATCTCTACTCCATTATAATTGTCAGTGATAAAGACTGTTAAACCTTATTCAATGGTGACAAATTACCTGTTTAATAAGAACTACACTTATTAAGGGTGCTTGAAATTAATGTAGTTGATTGAAATATACCAAAATCCTTTTCGCCCATCAAAAGTACACAGGTCACCTAAACTATATTTCTAAACAGGAAATTTAAGGTTTACAGGCAGAGAAAATAATGTCATTGGAAAGTTTAATTATCTGAGAAGCCAATATTATGCATGTAAGTTGCTAATGTGCAGCAAAGGAGAAAATTATAAGGGTGGAATGAAGCTTATAAAAATATTTTTCCTCTGAATATGTAAAAGAATGTCCATCTATATTGCAGGGTATACACACAGAAAGAGAAGCTCAAAATGTCAATACTGATGGAAATATCCCCTTTGGGACATGGCTATAGATCTCTATTGTGGTTCTAATCCTTGCGGGTTTGCGACTAGATAGTTAATAGCTTGTCGGTTCCATTAGATTCAATCCGGCCGAAAATGATAGATATAACAAAAAATTCATGATAGGTACAGTAAAAGACCGTGATTTACTCCGGGTCGAGAACTAAATTACTCATCATGATAGATACAACAAGAAACCGGGAATGATTCGATCCGCCACTACACTATGTCCAGGTCTGCCGAAGAAGCCCACAACTCAATTCAACAGACTGATTCGAAAGCCTAGATATTTCAAAAGACTAGGAAACTCACTGTGCCTGTCTTGGACGTTGGGCAAGATTCTTGATGGAGCTGGTGCTAGAGGTAGCAGAGCATTCGGTGCATCGAGTGACAGATTATAGTAGCTGTAGATCTCCACACGCAGATAGCAATTGTAGCCGAGCATCACCCCTCCCTGATGTCCAGAGCAGCTTGTCGCTAGCTGCCACATAGAGTTCCACAAGCACAGTGCACACTCCGCCGCTGTCCGGTCCCTCATGCACTGCACCATCCCGTACATGGTGCCGTTGGGTGCTCCACGGTCGTACACGGCCTCTCCCGTCTCAAACATCGGCACAGCCGACGGCAACGCAGACGACGAGCCTTCCTCGCCGTGGGCAGCGCCATCGGAGATGTTGATCATGAGATACACGTACGTCTTCGTGTTGAAGGCGTCCATGTCGGAGTCGGAGATTTTCCGGTCGTGGCAGATCCCCTGCCGGAAGCCTTCCTCGTATGTGGTGGGCTCGTTGGTGTCGGCGTAGCTGAGGAAGCACTTGTCATACCAGATCGCCGCACGGCGGTTGCTGTTGCAGTGTGCTTTGATGTGTAGCACGGCCTTTTGTAGGTACCTGGTGCAATTTTCCGGGGTGGAGTCGCCGCGGCAGAGGCCTCGAACGAAGGCACGGTCGGTTCCGTCGCCGCGGCTCAGGGACGCGAATCCTGTGGGCGCAGCGGCGGTCGGGAGCGCGTCTAGTAGCGCGAACACGTTGGATTGGAAGGTACTAGTATTCATGGTGGGGGACGCCGGCGACGAGGGAGATGGTGCTGGCGCTGGCGAGGGGCAGTCGAGCCATGTGAAGGGGTTCGAGGTGTCCGTGGAGGTGGCAACGGCGGTGAGGCTCACCACGGCCACGGCGTGGAGGAGGAGGCGAAGGCCAAGGCCAAGGCGTGGATACCGTAGCATGGTGTTCAAAGGAAATGGCTAAATTATTGACGTAAGAATGGTCACGGATCGCACCGTGGAATCGATGTCGGCGCCGTCGTAGCCTTGGACGTACTATGGCAAAAAGACTTTGACCCTGTTTAGTTCCACCTAAAAGTATTTTTTTTCACTATTTATGCTATTCACCCTTCTCACAAAACACGTTTCCAATACACTATTCATCCAGAAAAAAGTATTTTTTCCTCCTAACTAAACACCCCTTTGTCTTGCCTATCGCTAGACTTGCAGCTAGAGTCATAGCTCCTCAGTCAGTAGTACAGAATTGAATGCTGTCCAAGTTCGTACAATCGTGGCGTGTCTCACTTGCGCTCCATCGTTGCATCCTGTGGTGGTTGTTGATCAGTGTGACAACAGGTCAAGTCAATTTACACTGCGGTACGGCAAATTTATGTGACCGCCACGTGATGACCAGACCGTTGCGACTTGTCACCATTGCCGAGCACAAACTTTTTATCAATTGTGTCCTCAATATTATTTACTGTTAGCAGGCCTCTCATGCAAACATGCAAAATTATTTGTACCCGACCTGTTTCAGAACCATGCAAATTCTTCGCGTGGAGGCTGTAGGGGACCTAACTCATTTCCCAAATAGCAAGCAGCCACATCTCTTGCAGCAAATTTCACTTGTCGTTGCATAGCAGACGAAAGACGGCGAGACCTCCATAGGCTAGCAAATTTCCACGTGACTAGAAAGTGGTCTACAATTGATTGATGTAGATACATATTCAAAAGGAATATGAAAAGGAAAAAAAGAGAAAAAATAAAAGTGAAAATTTTGGAAAAGTAAAAAAGAAAAAAAGAAAATTTTGGGAAAGTAAAAAAGAAAAGAATTACCGGTTGAGTCAACATTTCATATGTTCATGATTATGCTAATGGCTAACTGGAGCATTGCGTTGAGTGTGTTGTGTCGGTGGTGTTGGGTGTAAAACAATTTGGTATTGTGAATGTTCTCTTGATTTTTTATGTGTAGGGTGTAACGTGGCGGTGACAGTGCGTGGTGAAGGTTAGGCGTGAAAGGTCACGTCGATGGACCATGGTGAAGGCTGAGTGCGAGTAGGGTTGGGCCGTGGAGGGCAAGTGAAAGGTTCAGGCCGAAGGATCCAGACGGTGAAGGGTGGACACGATTAGGAGGGTGGACACAATTAGGCTTGGGCCAAAGGATACTAGAATATCGGATGGAGTCACGAGCTGCTCGTATGGTGTACGGACGAGCAAGAGTACTTGGTGAAGATGGTGTCAGGTAAGTCAAGAAGGATGGTGATGGCGAGCGTCGAGTAGACTTGCCATTGTGGCAGCGGCATGAAGGAGCTCGAGGCGTCGTCACACTTGGCAGAGGTCGGCCATGCATATTCATCGATGGTTTGGTCGGTTTGTCCTCAAAACTGGGGCCTTGGTATGTCGTGTGGCGACGAGCTGAGGGATTTCAAGGGGATTGTCTACAAAACCACCAAGGCAACAGCTTTGCTAGTTTGGCATGCGGCGTCGGACGGGAGAGTTTAGGTGGTTTGGCCACAAAACCACCTAGATACCGGGTTTCCTGGTTTGGGCGTAAATACCGAGGGCGGTCTCGGTGAGGGCGAGGGCCGCATGGAGGGCATGTGGTGTCATCGCGAGGCTCGCGCCGAGGCGAAGCAAAGGTGAAAATGCGACGTGCCCATCCGATGAAAAATATTCAAGTCTTTACCATTTTGTCTCTGCGCGGGTATGTATCTAGCGGCAATTTAGTCTCCAGGCTAAAGCTATAAATAGGACTTCAGTGTTGAAATTTCAGCCATCCTTTAAAGTGGTAGGTGACAGGCATATCATTTGGAATGTGAGGCTAGTCTCAATGCATAGTTTCATCACACAGTTACCAAGACTGCTATGTCACAATTATCATGGAATGAAACACCCTTTGTCAGTGCATAGTTTCATGTCACAATATCATATATAAATTCCACCATTATATTCTCACATGGCGTATGGCCAAATGTGTCTAGGGAAAAACAAAATAGCTCTCAATGCAGGTTTTATGTCTTGGTAACTGTACATGGTGAGTGTCATGGTGATAACACTCCCTTCTTTTCTTCCCTCCTAATTATCCTGCCACAAGCAATTTTGCCATTTAATGCCCATAAAACCCCATTCAGACTGGCCTGCGAGCCTGTGAGAGAAAAAGATGGGAGGCTGGGTTCCACGAGATCCAACAACCTGTAACTCACTCACACGAGAACCTTCCATTTCTAGCAGTGCTAGCCCTTAGCCGCCTTCTCCTCCTGATTGTTCGTATGTGCTTATCCTGAAGGCTGCAGGCGTCACACACACACGCGCACCACACAACTACTGATTCGCGGTGCATGCAGACCGGCAGGCAGAGTCTGAAGTAGTATAAACACTAGCGAGTCGATGCCTGATCATACCAATGCAACTCTTTAGTTGTTCTGTAATTGCCCAATGACCGGTAGATCAGATTCAAGATTTTCGAAGATAGATGCTCATCCAAACTTCAAGATTTGACCTTCTTTAATGATGATGATTTGGTAGAACATAATATCAACACCAGTGTTCGTCTACACGGCCGTTTAAGTCGTTTACATGGCGTGTAAACGCTACTCGACGGCAAACCATGTAGACCGACTAGCCGTGTAAAACCGTTTTAACTGTTTAAATAGCCGTGTAGACTGACTTTTTGCTAAATGATGGGCCACTGACCATTCATCGTTTAGAGTTTAGGCTAACATTGATCAACACTAGTACATTTACTTGTTTTTTTTTGAGGAAACACATTTACATCTTTTAGCTTTAATATTTGGGGATATGTCTGGTGGAATCCAACCTCCCATGAAAACTATGAAAACTTTAACCTGAGTCACATGATGTTAATCTAAGGGTGCGTTCAGGAGAGGTGGAGTGGTGATTTGTAAAGCTCAGGGAGGAGGGAGGGGTGATTTGCAAAGACACTTTTGCAAATCACTCCTCCCACTTCCACTTGGATCAACATCATATGGCCTAGTTTCCACGGAGATGTTGGTTTTCATACTATACGTTGCTTAATATTTAATATATTTCTTAATATTGTAAACATGGGACACATTAAAGTTATATAATTTAGTTAAATATATATGCGGAGTTACTTGACACCTCTAAGAAAGTTAAAGCCCCAATTTGCATTTCGCTCTGGGCCCCAAATTGCTGGAGACCGCCCTGATATCCCCTTTGTGAATCGCGGGTTGGCTACTACTATGCTTAGCTGTAGCTACGTGTCTTTTGTTTCCTTTCAACTTACTAATCGAATATGGTGATTTTCTTCACAGAGGAAGTACTTAAGAATGCTCGGATAGGCTAATAGTATACCCTGTTTGTATACAGAGGATATACCTTTTTTTTTACCTTACAATGGACGGATTCTGAGAGTAGAAAACTAGAGATCAGAAGCTACTCCCAATGAGAGGTTTTGTGGGGGTTTTATTTTCGTTAATTAGCTTAACAGATAAGATATCTTAATGAGATGTCACTAACTTTGAGAGGGAGAGAGAGGGAATAAGTTTCTTCTACATGTGTACCGAGGCAAACTACGAAACAATGAGCGAAGGGTTGCATATATATATATATATTCATAAGGGTGTGTGTCTGCGTTATGTAAGCGCCTTCGATTATACTGTCGTTCTAAAAAAACAACGAGTGAGAGATATTTCGGCTATGTTCCCCATAAAGCGCGGCATCCGGAAACTCACGCACAAGGCTCTATTGGCCAAGACAAGTCTCCGCAAGATTCCAAGTCTACGCTGCGGCCGCCGTGCCGGTGTGGCACATCCGGCGGTTTCACTTCACGCACTAATGGTTATCAGGCTGTGTTTAGATGGGTGGAGAAAAATTACTTTTTTTCTGAAATGCGTGTTATGTGAGGGGGATGAATAGAAAAGGTGAAAAATAAATTTTTGTGGATGCGTGTTCTGCGAGTGGGATGAATAGGAAGTAAAAAGAACTTTTAGAACTAACAGGGCCAAAAGTGTGAGACGAAACCCGTACACATGCATGCTGCTATGATCACTCATCCTTGTTAGCCCGCTATCTCCTTGGAGTACGGTACCAGTGTGCTACCACTCTACCACCCATGCCATGGTTTCTTTACACCCAGCGCCACGGCCGTGGCTTCCTCATCATCTTTGCCGTGGTGGCCAGCCTCGCCACCGTCATAACCTCCCAGCCCGAGAACAAAAACCCCTTCACGGCCGTCGACTGCCAATCCTTGGCACCATCTCCGTCTCCCTCGCCACCGCCGTCCTCCTCCGCCACCACACCAAACAGCACGCTCTGGTCCAACGTGATCGCGCTGCTGGACGATCTCCCGTCCGCCGTGGCGCCCACGGGCTTCGCCTCCACGTCCCGCGGCACCGGCGGCGACCGCGCCTTCGTCTGGGGCATCTGCCGCGGCGACGCCACGCCGGCCGAATGCGCCACGTACCTCCACAGCGCCGTGCTGGGCCGCCGCACGGGCATCTGGTACGACAAGTCCTCCGTCAGCTACGCCGACACGAACGCGTCCACACCCTACGAGCTGCGGTACCCGGTCATACTCTACAACGTGAACAACGTCTCAACAAGGACGCCTTCGAGCTCATGAGCCGCATGTTGACGTATTTCTGGTCAACACACGAATACGCTAGATCGTGCAGTCGTGGAAATCTCCTCGCCGGAACTCCTAGACGCAGCCGGTCAAACCACTTGTAGCGGCCGGTTTAGACCGTCTATAGCAGAGGCGCTGCGAAAACCTACGATCGCAACCTCGGCCCTTTATATTTATAGTGTGGAGAGGTCTTGCTCCGCAAGAAAGTCCTTGTACAGATCTAAAACGTGAGAAAACTCCAATTCTACTCGGACTCACGAACATGCAGTCAGACCGCCTGTGACAGGCGGTTAGACCGTCTGGCACATTGCCAGATCGGCTACAGGGATCAGCCGGTCTAACCGCATGCCACAGGCGGTCTAGACCGGCTGTCCTAGCCTGATCGACTTTACGCCATTTTTCGCCATCAACATATGCCCCTATTTTTGTGCTAAAGTTTTGCTTGCCATAAAAGATTTATTCAGACAGACTAAGGGCGACCCTCTATTGTCGGTCATATTTTCTCTAAGGGCGATATCATGTATCGGTCATATCCTTTCAAGCATGTTGCCAAACACTTGGATAATACTTCTTCAAGTACTTCTCATTTAGTGCTCTTGGTAACTGAAATCCTTGCAAAGTCTCCACCATATAGGAATTCCCAGAACAAACCTTCACAATACGATATGGCCCTTCCCAACTTGATGACCATTTGCCAAACTTGTTGATGTTCGTTCCTATAAGTAGAATAGTCTTCCAAACCAATTCATCAACTTCCAAGGATATAATTTTTACCTTTTTGTTATATGCCCAAGCTACTCTTCTTTTATCTTTTTCGATCTCCTCCAAGGCCTCCAAACGCTTGTCGGTCACTTCATCAATATTATCCATTATCAAATCACAATATGTACTAGCATCAAGATCATTTAGCTTAGCCAATCTATAAGCAACTTAATATTATCCATTATCTTCTTCTTTATGAGCTTGATCAGAATTTTATTGCTAGACTCGGTTTGACTATTAGCTTGAGCATAATATGGAGATGAATTAAGCAACTTAATACCATAGGATTCAACAAACTCACGTGCCTCCTTAGATATAAACGAGGTTCCTTGATCTGTCATCAATGTTTGAGGAATCCCAAATCTATGTATAATATGCTCAGTAACGAACTCAATTATCTCTCGATGTGTCATGTTCTTGAGGGGAACAGCTTAAGTCAACTTAGTAAAATAATCAGTAGCCACAATCACAAAACAATGCCCCTTGGATGAAGGAGGATGAATCTTACCAACAATGTGTAAACCCCATCCTCTAAAGGGCCAAGGTTTAATGATTGGATGCATCAATGCAGCAGGTGCTAACAGAATATCCCCAAACTTTTGACACTCTTCACATCCTTTGTAGTAACGAAAACAATTGGCTATCATTGTAGACCAATAGAAACAAGCCCGCCTAAGGAGCCACTTCATCATACAAGCCGATTGATGCGTACCACAAATTGCTTCATGAACCTCTAGCATAGCCAATCTAGATTGATCAAGATCTAAATATTTTAAGAGCAACCCATCTACGGTCCGACAATATAATTCACTATCAACCAAAGTAAACTTGAAAGCCCATCATCGGACTTTTTAAACCACTGACCTACTAGTATCCTGCAAATAATCGACTAGAGCAGACATGTTGGCCTCATGAAACATCGGCTTCTTTTCATGAAAATTTCTTTTCTGAATATTATAGCCGGATGCTTGCTGCGCCAACGTATTAGCTCTAGGATTCTTTTCTCTTGGCACATGATAAATCACAAATTTATCAAAGTAAGTTATAATATCTAAGCATTTATCAAGATAAGCATTTAAACCCCATCTAAGTATTGACAAACCTTAGATACTTGCTGCACCACTAATAGAGAATCACCATATGCTTCCATATGCTTCACTCCTATATCATGTCAAATCACCAACCCGAATAATAAAGCTTAATATTGGGTTTGGTTATTAGTGCATTTATGATCTAATCAGTTAAGAGCTTCAAAAATAACATCGTTTGGTGATATAAGAATAACACCAACTCCACAACCACTTTTACAAACCGATCTATCAAAATGCAATTTCCATGGAGTAAAAGTAATATAGCTGACATTTAAATCAAGATGCTCATCAATGCTATGTTCAACAATAAAATCGGCAATGATTTGTCCTTTCATAGATTTCAATAGCTCAAAGACTAAGTCATATTCAATCAAAGCATAAGACAATTTGCCGATTCTACCACTTAATATAGGTCTATGCAACATATATTTAATTAGGTCAGCTTGACTAGCAACTATGCTAGTATTCAATAATAAATAATGCCTCAACTCTGGACAAGCATTATATAATAACAATCATAACTTTTCAATAAAAGTATACCTTGTTTCGGTGTCCAATAATCTCCTACTTGCTTATGCAATAATATATTCCTTTCCTTCGGTCTCTTGGATCAAAACAGATCCAATAACACCTTCTTCGGCTGCAATATATAATTTGAAAGGAACTCCTCTCCTAGGTGCCCGAAGAACTAGAGGCGAAGATAAATAATGCTTGGTCTCATCAAATGCCTCTTGCTGTTCCCCCAAGTAAATTCAGAATCATCTTTCAACTGAAGTAAAGGAGTAAAAGCATTCACCTTTTCCGACAAATTGCAAATGAATCTTATCAAATAATTCATCTTGCCCAAGAATTTTTGCAATTATTTCTTAGAGCTAGGTGCCTGATATTTGATAATAGTATCGGCCTTTTTTGGATCTATCTCTATGCCATTCTCATGAACTATGATGCCCAAAAACTTCCCAGCCGGTACACCGAAAGCACATTTGAGTGGATTTATCTTCAAACCATACCGGCGCATCCTTTCAAATGCAAGTCTTAAATCTGCCAAATGAGAATCACTTCTAGCCGATTTCACTACAACATCATCAATATAAACCTCCAAGATGATACCAAGCAAATCATGTAAAATCAAATTCATTGTCCTTTGATAAGTAGCGCCAGCATTCTTCAAACCAAAAGTCATAACAATCCACTCAAATAAACTAATAAAGCCTGGACATACGAAAGCCGTTTTGGATATATCCTCTTCGACCATAAATATTTGATTGTAACTAGCGTTACCATCAAGAAAACTAATCATTCTATATTCAGAAGCAGCATCGATAAGCATATCGGCTATTGGCATAGGATATTCATCTTTATGAGTAGCACGATTAAGTTTTCTAAAATAAATACAAACTCTAATCTTACCCATCCCTTTTTTTCCACAGGCACAGTATTAGAAATCCAATCAGTATATCAACAAGGTCTAATAAACTTTGCTTGTAATAACCGATTTATTTCTTCTTTAACTTAGTCATAAATTTCAGGATTAAAACGCTTAGTTGGTTGTTTATAAGGCTTAAAACCAGATTTAATAGGCAACCGATGCTCAACAAGCTCTCGGCTCAAACCAGGCATTTATGATAATTACAAGCAAAGCAATCGACATACTCCTTTAACAACTTTATTAATTCAGATTTAAAAGCAGAATCTAAATTCTTATTTACAAACGTTGGCCTGGGTGTAGAACCATCACCAATGTCTACCTCCTCAAGAGGATCAACCGACGTAAAACCACATCCTAGCTTGCTTATATGATCAAAGTCTTCAATGGTTTCACACATATCATTCTGATGCGACTGATAGTGCTCAAGTCTCTACTGCAACCACTCCAGATTCTTATCCGTTAAATCACATGAGATGGTTCGGCCAATTGTTCATCGGCTTTATTATAGCAGGAACAAAGCCATTCTTGGTGCAACTGATAAACTCAAACTCAGAAAGATCTAAGCCTGACAAGCACTTAACATCATCATGAATGCGAATCAAAGAGCTACCAGCTAAAGCATAGCAAGCAAAAGTATCACCATGCACAACCTCTAGGTCATCATCTACCCACTGAATTAAGCATTGATGAAAAGTAGAAGGAATGCATTGATTTGCATGAATCCAATTACGAACCAAGATTAAACTAACCATGACACTCACCATGTACAGTTACCAAGACATAAAACCTGCATTGAGAGCTATTTTGTTTTTCCTAGACACATTTGGCCATACGCCATGTGAGAATTAAATGGTGGAATTTATATATGAAATTGTGACATGAAACTATGCACTGACAAAGGGTGTTTCATTCCATGATAATTGTGACATAGCAGTCTTGGTAACTGTGTGATGAAACTATGCATTGAGACTAGCCTCACATTCCAAATGATATGCCTGTCACCTACCACTTTAAAGGATGGCTGAAATTTCAGCACTGAAGTCCTATTTATAGCTTTAGCCTGGAGACTAAATTGCCGCTAGATACATACCCGCGCAGAGACAAAATGGTAAAGACTTGAATATTTTTCATCGGATGGGCACGTCGCATTTTCACCTTTGCTTCGCCTCGGCGCGAGCCTCGCGATGACACCACATGCCCTCCATGCGGCCCTCGCCCTCACCGAGACCGCCCTCGGTATTTACGCCCAAACCAGGAAACCCGGTATCTAGGTGGTTTTGTGGCCAAACCACCTAAACTCTCCCGTCCGACGCCGCATGCCAAACTAGCAAAGCTGTTGCCTTGGTGGTTTTGTAGACAATCCCCTTGAAATCCCTCAGCTCGTCGCCACACGACATACCAAGGCCCCAGTTTTGAGGACAAACCGACCAAACCATCGATGAATATGCATGGCCGACCTCTGCCAAGTGTGACGACGCCTCGAGCTCCTTCATGCCGCTGCCACAATGGCAAGCCTACTCGACGCTCGCCATCGCCATCCTTCTTGACTTACCTGACACCATCTTCACCAAGTACTCTTGCTCGTCCGTACACCATACGAGCAGCTCGTGACTCCATCCGATATTCTAGTATCCTTTGGCCCAAGCCTAATTGTGTCCACCCTCCTAATCGTGTCCACCCTTCACTGTCTGGATCCTTCGGCCTGAACCTTTCACTTGCCCTCCACAGCCCAACCCTACTCGCACTCAGCCTTCACCATGGTCCATCGACGTGACCTTTCACGCCTAACCTTCACCACGCACTGTCACCGCCACGTTACACCCTACACATAAAAAATCAAGAGAACATTCACAATACCAAATTGTTTTACACCCAACACCACCGACACAACACACTCAACGCAATGCTCCAGTTAGCCATTAGCATAATCATGAACATATGAAATGTTGACTCAACCGGTAATTCTTTTCTTTTTTACTTTCCCAAAATTTTCTTTTTTTCTTTTTTACTTTTCCAAAATTTTCACTTTTATTTTTTCTCTTTTTTTCCTTTTCATATTCCTTTTGAATATGTATCTACATCAATCAATTGTAGACCACTTTCTAGTCACGTGGAAATTTGCTAGCCTATGGAGGTCTCGCCGTCTTTCGTCTGCTATGCAACGACAAGTGAAATTTGCTGCAAGAGATGTGGCTGCTTGCTATTTGGGAAATGAGTTAGGTCCCCTACAGCCTCCACGCGAAGAATTTGCATGGTTCTGAAACAGGTCGGGTACAAATAATTTTGCATGTTTGCATGAGAGGCCTGCTAACAGTAAATAATATTGAGGACACAATTGATAAAAAGTTTGTGCTCGGCAATGGTGACAAGTCGCAACGGTCTGGTCATCACGTGGCGGTCACATAAATTTGCCGTACCGCAGTGTAAATTGACTTGACCTGTTGTCACACTGATCAACAACCACCACAGGATGCAACGATGGAGCGCAAGTGAGACACGCCACGATTGTACGAACTTGGACAGCATTCAATTCTGTACTACTGACTGAGGAGCTATGACTCTAGCTGCAAGTCTAGCGATAGGCAAGACAAAGGGGTGTTTAGTTAGGAGGAAAAAATACTTTTTTCTGGATGAATAGTGTATTGGAAACGTGTTTTGTGAGAAGGGTGAATAGCATAAATAGTGAAAAAAAATACTTTTAGGTGGAACTAAACAGGGTCAAAGTCTTTTTGCCATAGTACGTCCAAGGCTACGACGGCGCCGACATCGATTCCACGGTGCGATCCGTGACCATTCTTACGTCAATAATTTAGCCATTTCCTTTGAACACCATGCTACGGTATCCACGCCTTGGCCTTGGCCTTCGCCTCCTCCTCCACGCCGTGGCCGTGGTGAGCCTCACCGCCGTTGCCACCTCCACGGACACCTCGAACCCCTTCACATGGCTCGACTGCCCCTCGCCAGCGCCAGCACCATCTCCCTCGTCGCCGGCGTCCCCCACCATGAATACTAGTACCTTCCAATCCAACGTGTTCGCGCTACTAGACGCGCTCCCGACCGCCGCTGCGCCCACAGGATTCGCGTCCCTGAGCCGCGGCGACGGAACCGACCGTGCCTTCGTTCGAGGCCTCTGCCGCGGCGACTCCACCCCGGAAAATTGCACCAGGTACCTACAAAAGGCCGTGCTACACATCAAAGCACACTGCAACAGCAACCGCCGTGCGGCGATCTGGTATGACAAGTGCTTCCTCAGCTACGCCGACACCAACGAGCCCACCACATACGAGGAAGGCTTCCGGCAGGGGATCTGCCACGACCGGAAAATCTCCGACTCCGACATGGACGCCTTCAACACGAAGACGTACGTGTATCTCATGATCAACATCTCCGATGGCGCTGCCCACGGCGAGGAAGGCTCGTCGTCTGCGTTGCCGTCGGCTGTGCCGATGTTTGAGACGGGAGAGGCCGTGTACGACCGTGGAGCACCCAACGGCACCATGTACGGGATGGTGCAGTGCATGAGGGACCGGACAGCGGCGGAGTGTGCACTGTGCTTGTGGAACTCTATGTGGCAGCTAGCGACAAGCTGCTCTGGACATCAGGGAGGGGTGATGCTCGGCTACAATTGCTATCTGCGTGTGGAGATCTACAGCTACTATAATCTGTCACTCGATGCACCGAATGCTCTGCTACCTCTAGCACCAGCTCCATCAAGAATCTTGCCCAACGTCCAAGACAGGCACAGTGAGTTTCCTAGTCTTTTGAAATATCTAGGCTTTCGAATCAGTCTGTTGAATTGAGTTGTGGGCTTCTTCGGCAGACCTGGACATAGTGTAGTGGCGGATCGAATCATTCCCGGTTTCTTGTTGTATCTATCATGATGAGTAATTTAGTTCTCGACCCGGAGTAAATCACGGTCTTTTACTGTACCTATCATGAATTTTTTGTTATATCTATCATTTTCGGCCGGATTGAATCTAATGGAACCAAACAAGCTATTAACTATCTAGTCGCAAACCCGCAAGGATTAGAACCACAATAGAGATCTATAGCCATGTCCCAATTAATGGGGATATATGCAGCGAATTCCTGCATTACTAGCTACATAAATAAATACATCTAACACTGATAAACGTCCTTGTCTTGTGCAGTACACAAGAACGTTCCGCCAATTTGCAATTGATATATTTGGCATGGAAAACAATGTCAGTTATTTTGTGCGGAAAAGCGTGATTTTTTTACACAGTTGTCAATTTCATCCACCTGGCCCAGGAAACAGAGGTTCTGTAGGAGCTATAGCTGGAGGAATTGTTGGTGGTTTTGCGGCACTGCTCCTGGCTTTCGTTTGGCGAAGAAAGGTCAAAAAGGCTGCCGTGCTTCCATGTCCTGAAGATTCTACCCTACATGGTATTGACATTTTTGAGCTTCTCTTTCTGTATGTATACCCTGCAATATAGGTGGACATTCTTTTACATATTCAGAGTAAAAATATTTTTATAAGCCTCGTTCCACACTTAGAATTTTCTCCTTTGCTGCACATTAGCAACTTACATGCATAACATTGGCTTCTCAGATAATTAAACTTTCCAATGACATTATTTTCTCTGCCCGTAAACCTTAAATTTCCTGTTTAGAAATATAGTTTATGTGACCTGTGTACTTTGGATGGGCGAAAAGGATTTTGATATATTTCAATCAACTACTTTAATTTGAAGCACCCATAATAAGTGTACTTCTTATTAAACAGGTAGTTTGTCGCTATTGAATGATGTTGTGTATTCCTTTCAGTTTAACAATCTTTCTCATTGACAATTATAATGGAATAGCGATTCTACAATCTTCTAAACTACAACTATTTATTTTTCTCCAGGTAGTACATCATCCATGGATAAAATTGCACTGTCAAGCAGTGAAGCAGCCAGCGCCTCAAATTTAGGAATTACTGTTGAAAAATCTGTAGAGTTCTCATATACAGAACTTTTTGATGCGACAGAGGGATTTAGCATGAGTAATAAAATCGGGCAAGGTGGTTTCGGTGCTGTATATTATGCTGATTTCAGAGGCATGGTTAGTTCAAACATTTTGCAGTTGCCGGATAGTAAAGTATGAAAGTAGTACATTTATAAATACACAAACATGTTACTGCCTTCCTATAGAGTTTTGCGTAAACAAATAGCAAAAAAATATAAATCTACAAAATCTGTGATGGCCCATATGCATTCATAATCATGCAAACATCATAATCTATTCTCAATTTGATATGTTTTTCTTTGGGTGTATCCAGAAAGCTGCCATAAAGAAAATGGATATGCAAGCTTCTCATGAGTTTTTAGCTGAGCTAAAGGTTTTGACACATGTTCATCATCTGAATCTGGTTAGTGATTCGTTCATTTTTCTTTTGGAAATAGCATTAGATATAGTTTTTTTCCATCAGTTTTCCATTACTTTCTCACAATACTTAATCAGCTATCGTGTTTGAAGAAGTTGCTGCAAGAGTAATCTTTTAGATGAAGTTTGAACTTTGAACGCACGTTATTCTTATGTAGTACACAAAAATAATTTTAATTGCAGTTTAACACGCTTCTCAATTATTTGGGCATCATCTGGACAATGCAATTGGGCAATAAGGTGATAGCGTAATGCACAACGAGCTTACTCATGCTTTTTGTATTTTTGAGCTTTGGTAGGCTGACAAGGTTTCAATCAAGCTTGAGCTTGGCTGTTTATATGAACACAATGCTTTGCCTCCATATCGCTTACTTTTATGATTTTAAATTTCATTTGGAGAGAGTGCAAGGAGTCTCAATATGTGTCAGAATGAGATTATTTAGTGTATTACTAATTGGTGATGGATTCTGTGTCAACCTTGTACATGAAGATTGCGGTCATCATGTCCTTCACATCATTTAAACCAAACTTGAGAAAAAATATATGGCTCTGTCCTTTTCTTTTATCCTCGTGTGTATACCTGTGTTACCTAGCATGGATATTTTGTAAGTAAGAACAATCATATCGTTTACTTTTTATTTTCGTTGAGGTTAATCCCTATGTTAGTTATCACGGTGCCATTATCAATTTAATCTCACACAGGTGCGCTTAATTGGTTATTGTATTGAGAGCTCTCTGTTCATCGTTTATGAGTATATCGAGAATGGAAACTTAAGCCAGCATTTGCGTGGAACTGGAGGTAATGTCTCGCCTCTTAGATTGGTTGTTGTTTACATACGTACCTGTTCGGTGCTTCCTGCAAATTAATATCCATACACATTGACATAGGTTATGAGCCTCTGTCTTGGGCTAGGAGGGTCCAAATTGCTTTAGATTCAGCACGAGGTCTAGAGTACATTCATGAGCATACTGTTCCAGTATACATACATCGGGATGTCAAATCAGCAAACATCTTGATAGACAAGAACTACCGGTCAAAGGTTCAAATCGTTCATGGTTTTCTTGTTAATTAATGTTTTCCTATTCTTCGTGTAAGAAATATATCTAAGAAATATTTCTATAATCCAGGTTGCAGATTTTGGTATGACAAAACTTATACAGGTTGGTAATACATCGTTGCCAACGCGTGGCATTGTTGGTACATTTGGTTACATGTCTCCAGAGTAGGTCCCTTTAAATGTTTCATATGTCATCATCGCGTATCTGTGAAAATTGCAGTCTGGCACTGAATGTGATGAATATTGATGTCTATGGGACACGATGTTTGCAGATATGGTCAGTATGGTGATGTTTCTCCAAAGGTTGATGTCTATGCCTTTGGTGTTGTTCTTTATGAACTTATTTCTGCCAAAGAAGCTATTGTGAGATCAGCTGAGTCTTGTAGTGATTCAAAGGGATTGATTTATCTGGTAACAGCTAATCAACTTGTTTATGTTCAGATTCTTCTTTTAGTTGTGTTTCCAACACTTCTGATTTAGTGAAATGCTAGGGGTCCTTGCCAACTTACTAAGGAAATAAAAACTTTCTGCACACATAGTTGCTAAGGAAATGCTAGGGGTCCTTGCCAACTTATTAAGGAAAGAAAAACTTTCTGCTTACATAGTTGTACATTGTCTTGCAATAGCTATTAGTAAATCCATCTTTGAATAACTACTTGAATTCGATCATCTGCTATTTAGCATTTGATCTTATAAACGAGGTATAAATTTGATATTCCCATTTCTCATATCGTTGTCAAGCTCATGAACTATTACACATGCATAATCCTTTTTTGTCGCAATTATATATGTATGATATCTGAAAGCCATATTTTTTTGGAAATGATATTTGAAAGCCATATTACAAACATTGGATGCTAGAAGTAGTACACCCGTTTCCTTCCTGAACCAAATTTACAGGTTTCGGCTAACTCACCGATCACCCCTGAAAATTGCAGTTTGAGGTGGCTCTCAGTACACCGGATCCAAAGGAAGGCCTTCAGAGGCTCCTTGATCCGGCCCTAGGAGAGGATTGCCCCATTGACTCCGTCCTCGAGGTAAGAATCGGTCAGAGGCTGAACAATACAACGGTGCTTGATACATTTCCCTTGTTTGCTACGTTTTGTAAAATATAGCTATCTAAAACACGATTCACCTTGAGCAGATGGCAGTCTTGGCGAGGGCATGCACCCAGCTAGACCCCAAATCTAGGCCTACTATGAGATCCGTGGTGGTGGCATTGATGACACTCATTGTCAAGATGAGCGACCGGGTTCTTTGACACGAACTACATCTTGGAGAGAGCAAGGCCGGCCTGTGAATCTTACGTCAGGGACTCAGGGAGGTGGCTCATGTAGTGTTATTGTAGCCTGCCTCCTATCTCTGCCATGTCTATTTGGGCCCATTTCTAAAAAAATTGTCTATTAGGGCCCATCTGTGCCCTCTGTGGCTTTCATTAGGATCTAATACACACAAACAATGGAAGCACAAGAACACAGAAATTTTCCGAAGCATCAACAGCTTAGCTTTTTTTTTCTTTTTTCTCTATTTCTCACGATACAAAAAACTATTACATGCCCTTGCTTACATGACCGGCTAGATCCGCATGCTAACAACTCGTATCTGGACTACATCTCAAACAAGATTAATGCCACCTTCCGTGAGCTCATACACCTTCTACTATATGTGCTCTTATATGACATTTGACTAACGAAACAACCTACTACATGTTTAAACAAACTTCCCTAATTTAACAATGACAAAAACTTAGACATCCTAAAAACATACAAAAACAAATTAAAACAAATTAAACAGCCTGATGCCACCGAGAAGGGATGACACCATGTCCATCCCAACTGTAGATATTTATATGTAATTTCATTATGTCGGTCTACGATTTTATCTTATGTTGGTTTCTTTAATTGTATTTGCTCATTGCGAGCTATTGGTGACTTACTCGAGTGTGGAAGTTACCATATGATCGTTATTTTACCTGGAGAAAAATATAAATTATGTATGTAGATGTAGATATATGTAACGTCCCGCCACCCTAGGCCAAACATGCTTTATGCCTGGCAGCTCTCTAGTAGCTCAAGACTGCCCTAAAACACTAACACATGTCTTTGTTATGTACTTTTATCCTCGCTCATGCATACCAGGGAAGAACCTTCCGGCCAATCACCAATCGCTTTAGGCCAACCACATTCAACCCCAGATTTCTTTTGGATCAGATTTCAGAAAAGAAGCTGCAACTTATTGATTTGAATATTCTTATCATATGTCTCTGTAGCATCACTATCATCCACGACACTCTACCTTAGCTTGCGGTAGTATACAAATTTGTGTATTGTTAAGCTACAAAACGATTGAGTTGTTCGTTCCAGATGGATGACTTCTTTTTTTCTGAAATCACATGACCACGTTGCTACTCCCTCTGGCATCAATGAAAAAAAGAAGCTAAACACTGATCCGTTTCCAGAACTGAACTTTGATTGCTAATTTGTGCTCCTATATATATTTTATAAACACACACGTGTTCCTTTCGTCAGACATCTAGCCATCACAGAATTTAGTTGCCATCAAAATTTTACTACGTGAGAAACCCCAATAGGTAATGGACATAGATCGACATCGGTCACGCAAAAGCCGCCCATTACCGTTCTTGGGTTACTAATGACTCCTTAAAGGTATATATCCGAAGACAAGAACTTGCTTCAACCGCTAAATAGGGAGGACCTTAAAAAGGCATGAGAGGGAGTCCAACGGCAACTGCACTACTGTTATGAAAATCCCCAAACATGGTGGAGTCCAAGGGACAGACATGGCTATCACCACATGCTACCTACAAACACGGTACCATGGATGAAACACACACTACTACAAAAAAAACGTTTTAGAGGACACTTCATGAAAGCCCTCAGAGACGGACGAAAAAAAAGTCCACCTCTGTTAATGCGGGGATTATCGGAGGCGGGCATTTTTTTTATTTTCGGAATCGGTTGTTTCTGTCCGCCTCCAAAAATCATCTATTTTCGGAGACGGACATTATAAAGCGTCCGCCTCCATAAATCTATTTTCAGAGGCCCGCTTTCTAAGTTCTCGAGGCTCAAAGGAGCCAAATGATCCATCCAGGCCCGATAACATGCTCTTATATATAAACCAAACTTTAGGGTTCTCCCCCTCTCCAGCTGCCTGTCTCCCTCCCTCTCCCTCTCCCTCTCTCACCAGGCGCTGCCCTTCCTCCACCAGCGCTCACCCTCACCACCAAGGCTGCCTCCCTCTCCCTCTGCAGCGCCGCCTCCCTCTCACCCTGACCACCAGCGCCGCCTCCCTCTCCCTCTGTAGTGCCACCTCCCTTCTCCCACAGCTGCGTGGTGGCGCCCTCTCTTCCTCTCCTCTCTCCCGCGAGGCGTCGAGACACGGCAGCGACGCAAGGCGTGCTGCGGTGATGGATCCGGCGAGGCGCAGGCCTACGATGGCGGATCTGGCGAGACGCGGGCCTACGGTAGTGGATCCGGCGAGGTGGGGCCTACACCGGCAGATCCGTCGAGGCGGAGGCTGCAGCGGCGGATCCGGCAAGGCAGGGCTTACGGCGGCGGATCTGGCGACACGCGGTCGCTGCGGCGACGCGGATCCAGCAAGGTGCCCTGGATGGGCTCGGCGGTCCCGTCTAGGGTTTTGTTTTTTATTTTTTAATTCGATTAACGGAGGCGGGCAGGAATGCGCCTCCGGAAATAACTCATTAACAGAAGCGCTAGCTCGGAGACGGATCCAAAACTCGCCTCCGAAAATCAATTTTGCCCGCCTCCAAAAATCATTTTTGTAGTAGTGACACTTTCTAGCTAGAACCAAGCCAGGCACCTTGCCTACACTCGATACTAGGATTTATCCCAAGGCCTTCGAGAGAAATCCCCCTCAACTTAGAGAGCTAACTTGAACTCTGTAGTTCAGGTGAGAAAACCTGCAGGATAGAATCCCGATAAACTAAATAAATCTAAACTAATCTCGAGTAGGACTACACCACCCATTTCGACTTGATGAAAGATAAAGGAGGAAAAAGCTAAGCTTATTGAAGATATAAAGAAGATATAACTATATTGATAATATTCAAAGAAAAAAATATACAAGAGCTTTACCAAAACTCCGAGAGAAACTCTAGAAGCTCTGAGCAAGGCTCGAATCAACCCTACTCCCAACTCTATCTTACTCTAGAACAAAATAAAAAGGTATTAGAAGAGATCCTTTGGTGTGTGTCTTGAAGTGAAGCATCGATGCCTTTTATAGCAAGTTCACGTCGGTTGGGGGGTCAAAACTGCAATGAGCAACCGCCTGTTGAAGTTAGGCTTGGGCCGATCTAGTGGCCGTCCAGCCGGCCCTAGCATGGCCGGCCAGCTAGGCTCTGCAAAACCCGATCAAACCGCCTTAGGAATGGTCATCCTGGCTGGCTCCATGGTGACTGGTGACGGTTTGAAGGTCGGTTGCATGGCTGGTGTTGGTTCAGACCGAATGGTGGAACCTCCAATCCGTGACCTAATCCTTTCGGGTCCGTTGGATGCATTGTCATCAAATCCATGGTTTTGAGTGATGCGGACTGTGTTTCTCAGCACATGAATCAATGAAGTAGCAAAAGGCTGAGGTGGTCATCCGTCTGAACGGCAACATTTCGGCCGGCCAGCCGGGGGCTTTCCCTGATTTTATGTGATTTTTCTCCACTTTGTGACTGCAACCAAAATTTGTCTAAAGCTTGTGGAACTTGTTAGATTAATTAAAATATACATGAAACCTTATATAAATCTCTCATTTATTCTCGATATGTTGTCAACAATTTTGATATATCCCGTCAACACACCCCAAGCTTATCTCTTTGCTTGTCCTAGAGCAAAGCTAAGTCTTAGGCTCGGTGGATTAACAGTTTCATCAATGTTTTAACAGTGGGTCTTTTCTGCTCATCCTTCTTTGTCTTAGGAAGTTGGGAGTATGAACGGTCGCCGATAGAGTTTTTCCTGCAGCTGTTCAGGTCCCAACTCAATGATATAATTTTTCACAAAAGAAATGGTTAGCTTCTCCGATGATGCTCTCGAGTAACTCAGTGTGTATATACCTCACCAAGGTCAGTTGTTATCTACCTTCTTCTTCCTATCATAAAATCTTTATGCAGAGTTCATAGGTGTGGATATAGGAAGAAACTTACCTTGGTAACCTTGGCTGCGAAGTCGAAGAGTGGTTCACAAGAAGTAGTACTCAATCAAATCGTGATCTTTGGAATTTTAAACTTTCAAGGGAGAGGAGAGAAAATGGACTCACACATGGGAATTACTTGGTCTTTTATGCCTTCTCTCATGATACATTTTCACATTTTTCTAGGTATGGATCATCCCTCATTTCTTTTTGATACTTGGATGATATTCTCTTGTTCTCTTTTTTTTAAAGAAGATATCCACCTCTCTCTTTTAAGCTGAACTCTATGGGTATACGACATTTACTTTGGCATTTTTTTATGAGGAGGATGAACAAGTTCACAGTGTAGATTCTTGGTTGGTGTGGGAGATTAGCATATGTTCTTGCTCTTACATAGTATCCAAGCAAGTGTGTGTTGGTTGTGTTGTCGTGAATCACCAAAAAGGGAGGGATTGTAAAGAGAATTACCCTAGGCCATTATTTGTAATTTTAGCGATTGTTTGACAACATAACCAATGGGACTAACGGATTTGTCTAGATGAATATTTATAGATATTCATAGGTCCCAATGTTACTTCGGAATCCATCTAAATGCTTAACAACATCCAAGTCATCAACATCCAAATGATGGTTCTCCAAATTGAAGTCATCCAATTTATTGTGAAAAGTTGACTCAGTCATATATAAGATCATCCAAATGATGTCGAAGCCTTGGCAAGTTGGTGTATTCAAGCGCTTGGTCGTTGTAGTGTCATTTAGTCTAGTGCATGTGGTAGACTGTTAGCACTCCTTAGCGACATACTTTAGTGTTATTTAAGTGGAGTTTTTAGACTAATTCATATACTAACCCACCACATGGCACATGGAATAACCTCGTTCTCGCATGTACACATATTTTTGGAGAATTTCGGTTTATGCAGGTTTTTGAGCTATAAATGAGCATATTTGGACGAAGACCGAGATCATGATCGACCACCAAGGATGTGCACGGGCAAAGGCTTGAAGAACACACTCGGATTTCTTTGAGGTCAAGGCAAATCAATCAGACATTTGGAAAGTCATCAAAGATCCAATCTTATCCTAAAGCAAACAACGTCAAAAGGGCCACATATGTGAAGGACATGAGCAAGCAAAGTTGCAAGAAATGTCCACGCAAAAGCAAAGGCTAAGGTGGGCCAGGAAAGGTCTAGGTCGGTCGATCCAATGGGCCCCTACCTGGCCAGCCTAGGGTGTTTCTGCGCTGCCTCAACCTCCCCTTTGTGGTAAGGTTTCCTCGGGCTATTTAAAGCTCGGACCATAAAGGAATCCATAGTGAATTTTCACCAGAGAGCCGCTGAATCGAGGGACACATACCGGAAAAAGCCGACGGTCGCCGTCCTTGACGTTGCCTAGGAGATGGCTTAGGCTAGACCCTAGCCATCATGGTTGGCCCTGCGTGGTGAAGCCATGGTGGGATTTACTAGGCGCTATGGTTGGCCCTGCGTGATGCATCAAGGCACATGTAAATTGAATGGTGATACTAATCTAATCTTGTCTCATTACTTTGATCTTCTAATATGCGTACTTTATCTCATGTCTAGCTAGCTTATGATTAGATGTATTTATGGTGATTAGTCTATAAGTTTAGCTAGCTTATGTTCTTAGTAGGATTAGATCTAATCTTGGTGATTAGTCTAAGTCTTGCGGATAAATCTTAGTGGTGCATGAGAAGTCGGTGGTTGATTACCATAGTGTGGTGACAGCATGCGGGAGGGATAAGGCTTGTGGAATGTGTTTTATGGGATCATGTCCCCTTGTCGGTTCTCTTTGCTCAATGATTGACGCCTAGTGATGTGTGAAGAGTGTGGAAGGGAAAGGCATCGGCTTACGGAACTTTTGTGGGATCATATCCTTTTATCGGAGTACGAGATAGGTTAGCTTATCACTTAGGGCAGAATTGCAATGAAGAAGATGGTGGGATTGTGTTACCAAAGGTCGTGCTAACTCGAGGCGGCCGGTTGTGATCGCTCGCATTTTTCTCACACAATCACATGTCCATCCCTATATGTAATATGTGCTTCATGCTAGGATTAAATATGTCGAGCTAGGTAGAAAACCATAGTAAGTTCATTGTCGATCCACGGATGGATAAACCTTGGAGGAGTACTCTAAGGGAAGAACTACAATGTCGTACGCTTGTGGATTACAATTGATGCGTCTAAGGAGCGTCAACGTAGACTCCAACGATTTGGGTGTAACGAGTCAGACAACATATGAAAATTTTGTGCTTCCATGCTTTAGAAATAAGTATATGGATGGATGGAAAAAAAATGAAAAGCTACATATCATGTTAGTGTCAATGAATCCTATTGAAAGAAATTACCCTTTAACGGCTCCTCTGTTTCGTATATAGCCCGACAATCTGTAAACAGCTCGTTTCCTTGCTTTTATAAAATGACATTCAAACTCTTTCTATAGGGTGTCGCATTAATTCCTCATGGGAGTGTAGGATTCCGATCATCTACAGGTATCGAATTCTTTGGCAAGAGACGCTTCTTTTGATCTTCCCCTTTTATCGCAATTGGATTTGGAAATCTCGACTCATTCGTATTTGATCTAAGCACGAGAAGATTCATACTATCGACGAAAGGAAATGTCACTATAATACATTTGTTTGATCAATGTTATAGAGGTTTGAATTAGAACAAGAGCAATACGTCTTGATCAATGTACTCCACCACTCCGAAACAGTGAGAACAACATCAACTAGGTCGAATCACAAAACCATACGTGTTTGTTGCAACAATTGAGCTCTAAACTACTACACATGCGTGGTATATCCACGAAAACAAAGGTTTAATTATTTGTTGCTCCCCCGTCGTCATCCGTCCTCTCTTCACTCCCACGCAGGAAATGCCCCTTGAGGTAGATGGCAATGCCAGTTAAGATCAAACCACCCGCTGCCACTCGTCTACGCCTACAAAAAGAAACCATACATACGAAAACAAAAAATCAACAATAAGAATATATAGAGTAATATAAAATATTAAAGTACTTATTTGCACATAGATTTTCGTACCTCTCACGCTTCTTCTTCTCTCGTAGGGCTACTCCGACTCGCTTGTAGATGTCACTGATCTCATTATAGTTACTGTTTATTTTGCCAAGCTTCATTGAGACACGCTCTTTGCTGGTCACCTTCTTCGGCAGCTGATGTCCCGAATTTCGGAGCGTCACGGGAGGATCAAAAGGTAAATAAAACTAGAGAAACAATTTGTTGACGACCGAAAATGGCAAGGATGCCGATCTGGCTCGACAGCCGGTCTAACCGCCTGTAACAAGCGGTCTGACCGGCTGTACCTTGTAGCCGGTCTGGCAATGGGCCAAGCGGTCTGACCGCTTGGCCCATTGCCAGACCGGCTACAAGGTACAGCCGGTCTAGACCGCCTGTAGGAAAGTGCTCAAAATATGATTTTGACTCCATTGCGTAGGGCTCGTCGAGAAGGTCAAAATGCATATGTGGATCGCCTGATTTGGACTTCGGATGAGGGAGTAATGGCTTTGTCAAGGGTCAACCCCGGGCCCACACGGTTAGACCGCCTGTACAGGAGGTCAGACCGCCTGTAGCAGTTCTAGTCCGAATTAGAGTTGTATTTTGATGGGACTTCATTGGAATTGACTCCCCACGGAGAAAAACCTCCCCACCCTATATTATGAAGGGCCGTGGCCGATTGAGGACCTCTACCCAATCGTACAATCAATTTATCTTTACTCTTTTATCTCAAACTCTAGCTTTTCCAACCTCCTCTTCTTCCTTCTTCGTCTCCATGGCGTTTTAGGACGTTCTAGGTGGCCTTGCCGACCTTAGAACAACCCTAGGTTCGCTGCCTCCGACGGGGTCTCTCCCGAGGCGACGATCGTAGGCTTTCGCGGCGCCTCTGCCTACAGGCGGTCTGACCCCCTGTGACAGGTGGTCTGACTCCCTGTCCAGAAGTTCTGACGAGGAGATTCCGGCTACTGCACGATCTAGCGTTTATCGTGTGTTGACCCGAAAAGGAAGGTGTATCGGCCTAAGAAGATAGAGGAGAAAGTTCTGGAGAAGAACGTGGAGTCAGTAAAGGCTACTACAGTTGATGGAGACAAAAGACCGATTGTTTTAGACAATCTGGTTGAAAAGTCCATTTCAGAGACTCCCACTGCTAATGGTCATGAGGTTAGTCGCAATGAGTTTAACTTTCTTCCTAGATGGTGTCCTCCAGGTTTGACTCGTACGCAAAGAAGGAAACTTCAAAGGCTGCATCTTCAGGAGAGAAAGAAACAAGAGCTAGAGAAGCAAGAGCCAGAAAAGCAAGAGCTTTTCAACAAGCATAGACTTATGCTTCCTCAGAAGAAGGAGTGGAGAGTCAAAAAGAACGATCAGCCGAAGCCAGCAGTACAGACGGTCCAACCGGTTGTACAGCGGTCCAGACTGCCAGTTCTACAAAGTCGACCGAGCAGGCGGTCAGACCGCCTGCACAGCCGGTCAGACCGGTTGAGGCAGAAATACTGCCGGATGATGTTTCTTCTGCTCCCGTGGTTCGTGATGGCAAGTTGACATCGGTTCCCACTGCTGAGGACGATGAACAATTTGTTGATTACAGTTCGTCACCAGAGCATATAGATATGGATGCTAATGTCCCATACTTGGGTGATTATATTCTTATGAAGGAAGATCCTGATCATCCTGATTTTGATCCTGAGGTAGCTATGTAGGTGTTCTTACTCCTTACTTCGGTCGAAGGATGATGCTGAATTTACTCGGGGGGCAAGACAGCAAGGAGCCTTTGAGGTAAAATCTTATTTATCTTTGCCTCCGGTTCTCCGGGCACCTAGGAGAAGGGATAGTTTTGAACTATATATTATGGCCGAAGAGAGCGTTATTGGAGCTGTTTTGATTCAAAAGACCGAAGGGAAAGATTTTATTATTGCATATGCAAGTAGAAGATTATTGGACGCCGAAATGAGGTATGCTTTTAGTTGTATACATCATGCTTATACCAGGTTGAGACATTATTTACTATAAAATACTAGCATAATTGCTTGTTAAGCCGACATAATTAAATACATGTTGCATAGACCAAATATTGAGTGATAGAATCGGCAAATAGCTTATGCATTAATTTAATATGATTTAGTCTTTGATTCATTGAAATTTATAAAGACATATCGTTGCCAATTTTATCATTTAACATTGATTAATGAGCAACTTAATTTAAATGTCGGCTATATTGCTTTTACTCCATGCAATTTGCATTTTGATGGATCAGTTTGCAAAGGTGATTGTGGTGTTGGTGTTATTATTATATCACCAAACATTATTATTTTTGAAGCTCTTAACCGATTGGATCATAGATGCATAAATGACCAAACCGAGTATGAGCCTTATTATTCGGTTTGGACATCTTACATTACATGGGAGTAAAACATGTAGAAGCTTGTGGTGCTTCTTTTCTATTGGTACAGCAAGTATTCAAAGCATGTCAATGTTTAGATGAATTTCTAAATGTTTATCTTGATAAATGATTAGACATTATAATTTGATTTGATGAAATTGTGATTTACCATGTACCAAGAGAAGAGAATCTTAGAGCTAATATGTTGGCACAGCAAGCATCAGGCTATAATATTCAGAAAAGAAATTTTCGAGAAAAGAAGCCGATGTTTTGCGAAGTCAACATGCTTTCTCTAGGACAGGCGGTCCAACCGCCTGGTGTAGCCGGTCTAAACGGCCTGGCCGGTCTAACCGCCATGGCAAGCGGTCTGACCGCCTGTGCCTCTGAAAGACCGATTCGGCTGTGGATGCCTCTCAATCTGTTGAGGCCGATGTTGCTATTTTGAGGAAGCCTCTGATGGTATTTGCAGGATACTAGCAGGTCAATGGATTGAAAAGTCCGACGATGGGCTTTCAAGTTTGCTTTGGTTGATAGTGAACTATATCGTCGGACCGCGGATGGTTTGCTCTTAAAATGTTTATATCCTGATCAAGCTAGGTTGGTTATGGCAGAGGTTCATGTAGAAATTTGTGGTGCGCAACAATCGGCTCGCATGATGAAGTGGCTCCTTAAGCGGGTTTACTATTATTGGTTTACAATAATTGCCGATTGTTTTTGTTACTATGAAAGAGGTGATTGAGTTTATTATCGAGCATGTTACACATGGATTTGGGATTCGTTTGCCAATGAACATCATTCATATCTAAGGAGGTACGTGAGTTCGTTGAATCCAATGGTATTAAATTGCTCAATTCATCTCCATATTATGCTCAAGCTAATGGTGAAGTTGAGTTTAGCAATAAGACATGTTTCTAGACATGGTTCTGCCAAAGTTACTCTGTATGAGTTTGTCTATGGTCAAGAAGTCCTTTGAGTGACCGGCAAGCGTTTGGAGGCTTTGGAGCATGTCTAAAAAGAAGATAGCTCGAGTATGTAATAAGAAGGCAAAGGTAACATCCTTTCAAGTTGATGATTGCATGAATTTCAGTTGCCAAGGGCATTTGAAGGTGTTATCCAAGTGTTTGGCAAAGTGTTTGAAAGGATTTGGCTGATATGTTGATATTGCTATTAGAACAAAATGGCCGACAATAGAGGGTCACCCTTAGACTGAATTAATGTTTCTTGATACACAAGCTTTACCAAGAAACAGGGGGCCATATGTTGACGACCGAAAATGGCAAGGATGCCGATCTAGCTCGACAGCCGGTCTAACCGCCTGTAACAAGCGGTCTGACCGACTGTACCCTGTAGCCGGTCTGGCAATGGGCCAGGCGGTCTGACTGCCTGTACAGCTGGTCTAGACCGCCTATAGGAAAGTGCTCAAAATATGATTTTGACTCCACCATTGCGTAGGGCTCGTCGAGAAGGTCAAAATGCATATGTGGATCGCCTGATTTGGACTCCGGATGAGAGAGTTATGGCTCTGTCAAGGGTCAACCCCGGGCCCAGGCGGTTAGACCGCCGGTAGCAGTACTAATCCGAATTAGAGTTGTATTTTAATGGGACTTCATTATGGAATTGACTCCCCACGGGGCAAGACCTCCCCACCCTATATTATGAAGGGCCGTGGCCGATTGAAGACCTCTACCCAATCGTACAATCAATTTATCTTTACTCTTTTATCTCAAACCCTATCTTTTCCAACCCCCTCTTCTTCCTTCTTCGTCTCCATTGCGTTTTAGGTCGTTATAGGTGGCCTTGCCGACCTTAGAACAACCCTAGGTTCGCCGCCTCCGACGGGGTCCCTCCCGAGGCGATGATCGTAGGCTTTCGCGGCGCCTCTGCCTACAGGCGGTCGGACCCCCTATGACAGGCTGTCTGACCCCCTGTGACAGGTGGTCTAACCCCCTGTACAGGCGGTCTGACTCCCTGTCCAGAAGTTCCGACGAGGAGATTCCGGCTACCGCGTGATCTAGCGCTTATCGTGTGTTGACCCGAAAAGGCGTCAACACAATTGTATTTTTCCAGCTATAATTTACAAGAATGACAGGCCTTATAAAGACAGGCATACCTTAGGGTTGACGAGTTCGGTACTGTACTTGCGTTGCAGAAATATGATCTCCGACGGCATCAGAGAGCGTTGTAGTTGGAACTGCTGTCTCTCCGCGATGACAGCGAGCGGGAACGAAGAAGAAGACCGCCCACGGAGAGTGCGGCCGGCCAGCCTGAGCACTGCCAGCGATGACGCCATGCTTTTCCTAGTTTTCTATGGCAACGTGATGGTGGCGGATTTGGATCGGAGCCCTAACCTGTCGGCGCACTGTTAACACAAATTACTCTCCTCTGTGTTGTGAATGAGAAAAGTGGAAGGCAATGATGGAATGGAATGGATGTTCTCATTGATGGGGATTGTTTACAACATATATCTGTCCAAAGGACAGGTTGGCCCTTTGGAGGCACCCTTCCCATAAAAGGATGGCCCCTTGGGAAAGAATCTACTAATTACATATAGGGAATATTCTTAGCATCTAATTGATCACTATACAATAACTACTATTTCATAACACTCCCTCTTGAGCAATTAGCTTCATGTAGTCCCCATCCATTGATTATCTTGTGGAAAAACTCCTCCAAAAACCCAGTGGGAAAATCTTGAGGAGAAACCATCTTGTATGTTGAGATGTCATTAAAACTCCTTTAAAACCCGGTGGGAAAAATATAAGAAGAAAATGATATGACATATTGTTGATCAATATATTATATTATATGAGAAAACCTTGATAGGAAACTCATAGGTAAAATATGAACTATGGATCATGTCTGATATAATCTTCCCTAGCTAAAACCCGATGGGAAAAATATGAGGAAGAATAATATATTGAATATCTTCTTTAAAAACCCTAGTGGGGAAAATTTTAGAGATATATAATAAAATGTTGCCTCATACACAGCAACATGGGTATATAATGAATTCGATAGTTATAGTAAATTAATACACAATCTGTACAAGAAGGAATTGATTCTTAATCGTAAAATGCTTGCACAAGTAGCTGTATCAAATCCAAATAATCTTTACACGATTTCCAATAAAATAAAGACCATTGATTAAAGGGATAAAATAAAATTAAAGAACCTATATTATGATATGGGTTTTGTGATTAATCGTTTGCTATGTCAGTATCTATCCGTATTAGATGTATAAAGCCCTTCCTTTTCTAATTTTGAAGGAGTTCCACTACCAACACAATGTAATTACTTCCATTCGTTAGAACAGCTTCCATTGAGTCTCTGCACCTATCCTTTTCCTTTGGGTTCTAGTTTGAAAACCGCTTGTTTTTTCAAAAAAGGGATTTGGCTCAGGATTGCCCATTTTTCATTCCAGGGTTTCTCTGAATTTGGAAGTTACCACTTAGCAGGTTTCCATACCAAGGCTCAATACAATCAAGTCCGTAGCGTCTACCGATTTCGCCATATCCCAACAAGGGTGGATTCGACCTCCTAGAGTTCAACTCCCGCTCTCAACCCGTGAACAATATGAGTCCGAAGCTTCTTTCGTAACTCCCGGAATTTCTTCGTAGTGGCTCCGTTCCATGCCTCATTTCATAGGGAAGCCCAAAGTGGCTCTATTTCATTCTATTTCACTTCCTAGCATTTCCTATCATTTAATATCCATCCCTTTGGTCTTATTGACATAAGAGATGTCATTTATAGTCTATCTCTTTCTATATATGGAAAGTCAAGAAATTCTCATCGAAACATCAAGAAATTGTGCATATAGAAAACTCTAAAGAAAGAAAAAAAGGAGACCCATGCCATGATTTTCAAATCTTTTCTACTTAGTAGTCTAAGTTTCTCGATGAGGATAATTAATTCGGTCATTGTGGTCGGACTCTATTATGGATTTCTGACCACATTCTCCATAGGTCTCTCTTAGATCTTTTTCTCCAATCTTGGGTTAGAGAAGAAGGAGATATTCGCGACTACTGGAACATCAAAAGTAAGGGTTTCCGAAGATGGAATGTCTAATGTTTTTTTACCTGGGGAATTAATAGGACTATTGCGAGCGGAACGAGCAGGGCGGGCTTTAGATGAATCGATCTATTATCGGGCAATCTTATTGGGAATAATAACCCCATAGATCCTATATCTATCTATATAAAGAGGCAATTGTGTCAGGAAGCGGCTTTTTCTTTGGCCAAACGGTACTTCGAACTTGGAACGAGCATGAAGAGATTAACGAGACTTCTTTCTCTTTTGAGTTTTTCTGGCGCACCGGTCGCACAAGATCTTCGGTCTTCCCCCGGAACCTATGAAAAAGTGGGTCGCTTCTTATGGACTCGCTCAGAATGATTCTTCTCTATCTATAGTTCATGGCCTATTAGAAGTAGAAGGTGCTCTGGTGCAATCCTTACCGACAGAAAAAGATTGCACTCGGGTTGATAATAATCGAGTGCCATTACTTCGTCGGTCCGAACCAAGGCTTAGAGATTGCATTTGCCCTTAACCGGTAACCTCCTTTGAATCCTTACTTCAGTGGAAGGCCCTGGGAATCCCTCTTTTAGTTGGTAAGGTCAATCTAGCTGATGGTAGGTCTAGAGATAGCTGGCTTTAGGGGTTATAGGGCAAAAGCTATATCAGTGCCGAGTGGAAGGGCCGTCGCTCAACGGATAAAAGTTACTCTAGGGGTAACAGACTGATCTTCCCCAAGAGTCCACATCGACGGGAAGGTTTGGCACCTCGATGTCGTTTTGTATTTTAATAAATATTTTTTTAACTAAAAACTAGATAAGGAAATTCTTTGATTCATTTTTTGAATTTAAGCAATTAACGAATTTTCAATAGCATAGCTTGGGCTCCTAGAATATGGGGCCCTTGGGCCAATCTATTTGATTGCAAGGCCCTGCAGAGGAAAAGCTTAATCCCAGCAAATAGAAGATGCTCAGCTCCGCACAACATAGGGATTGGCACGCTTTCGGAAAGAACATAGAATAGTAGAGGATCCAGCATGCAGGACACGGCGATCATTAGAAATTCACGAATTAGAAATGCTGTAATATACTCTTTTCCAAAACTTCTCATACCAGACCAACCCACTGAAATGCAAATAGGGATCAGAAATGTGGTCAATATCACGAAGAATAATGAAAGACCGTCTATACCCATATACAAATGGATGTTTTCATAAGAAAGCCATCGAAGGCTTTCCACAAATTGAGAATTGGCCGTAGAAGGATCGAATTGTATCCAAGGAACCGGGGGCATAGGTCTAGTCCAGGGGACAAATCAATAGGAAATGCTATTTCCTTCTTAAGAAGAAGAACTTTTTTGAAATGAAAAAGAGGGCGTCGGTATTCATTTCTTCAAATAAGGAAGAAGTGTTATCGTTGACATAATAACTGGAAGTGGGAGAAGAGGGATTACCCAGGCATATTGATATGTATGTTCCATAAAAAAAGAAATAACAATTTTGAGTTGAAATTTATAGTTCAAAATTCTCCTAAATATCTATCTAATCTACTTACTTCGTTCCCTAATTTCATTCAAGAGATCCTGAGGAAAAGAGTTGGGTTTCCACCGAGCTGAAACAATATACTGATGGTTCTAGTAAACCAAAACCATCATTTTTTAGCTATTGGGCTTCAACGAATCGGACGCCCCGGAACATCGAATGAAAATACGTGGTCTTTCTACAACCCTATTTATCTAATTAAAGTGCAGCAGCAGCGCCAAAGAAAGAAAGAAATTGAATGTGGCAAGCATAGTGGCATGCTCTCCAGTCGGCAAATGAAGGATTCACTTCACTAGCTAGCCATTGGCTTAGGCAGCGACCCAAAAGCTACGACTAGGGAGGCATCACCCGAGGCCGATTCCTGTGGATCACTATAGAATCTCCTAGAAGCAAGCTAGGCTACCTTCTGGCTAGCTCTGCCATCTTAGAAAAATTCCTTCGCGCTTAGCTTAGTAAGCTAGCTTGGTAAGCTAAGCAAGCCTGGTTCTCCGGGCACTATGGTAGGACGTCCCAGACGGAAACTAAGTTCCCACTCACGACCCATATAACAAGCTACACCAAGTAAGAAGTGTAGAACAATTAGCTCATAAGGACCGCCATTGTATAACCACTCATCAACAGATGCAGCTTCCCAAAAAAAAACCTATATATTATAAGTAAAAACCTTGTTAGGAAAAACTCATTTCAGGAAAAGAGTGCAATATATAATCAGAAGATTATATTTTTAGGAGTTTGATACTCCCCCTGATACTTGCAAATCCTTAATCCTTCTCATACCAATTCCAAAAACATATTTTTTGGAATAATGATGTTGGTAGAGATTTAGTGAATAAATCTGCAAGATTATCACATGATTTCGTTTGCAATATATCAATTTCCCCATTTTGTTGTAACTCATGAGGATAGAATAATTTAGGAGCAATATGTTTAGTAATATTGCTCTTTATATAACCTGTATTCATTTGGGCAATGCAAGCCGAATTATCTTCATAGATAATTGTTGGTTCTGTAATTAGAGCAATACCACAAGCTTGTAGTATGTGATTTGTAAATGTGCGAAGCCATACACATTCACGTGAAGCTTCATATAATGAAATTATTTCAGAATGATTAGTGGATGTAGCTATTAAAGTTTGTTTTGATGATTTCCAAGATATAGCTGTTCCAAAACCTGCTTGAGATCTAGCATTGTGAGGATCAGACATATAGCCAGCATCGGTGTAACCTACTAAGGTTTTGTTAAAGCCAAATTTATAAAATGAACCAAGGTCAATAGTTCCTTGGAGATATCGGAAGATATTCTTAATTCCCGCCCAATGGCGTTTGGTTGGGGCTGCGCTATGTCTAGCAAGCAAATTTTCCACAAAAGCTATGTCTGGTCTTGTGCAATTTGCGATATACATAAGTGCTCCAATTGCACTTAGATATGGAACTTCAGGTCCTAATGTTTCTTCGTCATCATCCTTTGGTCGAAATTGATCTTTATTCATATCAAGAGATCGAGCGACCATAGGTGTTTTAGATGGATAAGATTTATCCATATTAAATTTCTGCAAAATTTTCTGAATATATGCAGACTGATGAATTAATATCCCTGTAGGGAGATGCTCAAGCTGAAGGCCTAAGCAAAATTTGGTTTTACCCAAATCTTTCATTTCAAATTCTGATTTTAGGCTCTGGCCGAGCTACAATAATTCTCCCTATGGGTACTCAATTAGAAATTGAGGATGCACTCCTGTATCCTGAATCAACTCGTACCCTATTGAGTTACAAAGATATCCGTCAAAATGGTTTCCATATAGAAACACAAAATGACAACAATAGTGAATTTCTATTCATTACTAAAGATGACGGATATGCCAAGCAAACGCTTGAGAAAATTCCTTCACTATCAACTGGATTGTATTTCACATATATTAAACCCGTACAACATGTTGCATACAAGATAATTTTTTTTTGAGGGAATGTTTTTAGCATCTAATTGATCACTATACAATAACTACTATTTCATAACACTCTGCAGCGCGTGTTGACGTTTGGAGCCCAGCCGCGGGTTATGCGTTCGTGCATAAATATTGGGCTGCCTGCACGAATCGAACTCGGAGTGTCGCGGTAGTCCGATAGCGTGACTGGTGCGGTCCCAGAAGTGTCATACCGTTCGGGTCCGGAATAAGTCCATGTCCCAGACAAAGCAGATGTAAAACAAGTTGTCAATGGTTGGATTTTTTCCCTCTCGCATCTCTCATGATTAGCTAAAGAACAAAATAGACAAGACACAATGTTGGTAGAGCTTCTCTTTATTCCTCATATTAGATGTTTTACAATGACAATCTCCCCCATACATATACTCCGACCTATGACTAGAGTTTCGGTAAGAGTCCACAAGCAACCGGACATGGACTAGAACTTCTAGTACTCCTTTCCTTCTATACGTAGTCCTGGTTATTTTATATCACTCCCCCTTGGGCGATTACCAGCTTACCGCAAAAGCATATGCCTCATTAAAAACTTCATCCGAAAACCCATGTGGAAAAAAGGTTACTGGAGAAAAGAGTACATATCAACCACTATTGCATTGCACATGTTGTCTCGTTAAAAACCTTATGTCAGAAACATTCAAGTAAAAACTTACAAACGGAAAAAGAGTACAACATCAAACCTTTTTTGTTACGTATAATTATACATTTATCATTCTTCATGAACAACGATCAATCTTCAAGATTATGTATAAACTTCAGGTTCTTGCAACAGTGATATATGTGATCTTGAATAATCAAGTGGTACACCTTCATGGTAAAATAATTATTAAGTTGGTTCATTCTAGGTAGTAATTAATGAAGATATGTGCTCCCCTCATAATGACATTTCTTAACTTCATGTTCTTAGTTATTTTAAGCACATTCTTTGTAAATGTGTTCGAGTTTAGTCCTTCAAATACTTATATAGTTCTTCCAGAATATGTTCGGAGCAATGCTTTAAGCACTAATAGCCACTTATTTAATTGTGCAATATAAATAAGTTTAATCCTTTCATAGGATTATGGGGACATGAGTTCCAAATTTGTATACTTTTGAGGTATTGTATTTTCAAACATCAGTGTTTGAAGTTAATTAGTCTTCATCTGACATTTGAAGGGGATAATTCAACTTGCCAGTCGGCAATATACCTTCTATGGTATTCGAAAATACTAGCTATTCATGTACATACATGTCCTTGTATGGTACATTCAAGACCATTTCAATCCTCATTCCATTTTTATATTAATCATTCGGGTATGTACGAGTCTTCTCATGCAGGAGTTGACTAATGATAAGTCATTCAGTAACTATTTTCTTTAGGAATCTTTAATTTTTCAAGAATATTACTTCTCTTTTATGATAAATTCTCTCATGATAGAGAGAAATGATTTTTCATAATAATTTGATATCTTCTATAAACTTTTTACTTTTACTTTTACTTCTACTTCTACTACTACTAGGATATGCTCTTCGTGAGACTTATAAATATTCATTCAAGAATATTACGTACATTAGACATTTAATATTATTTGGAACATGCACAACCTACTGGATAAAAGTGCCTAAAAACATGCTGGATTAAACGAGTAATGTTTTTGAACGGAAAAACGGGTAATGTTTTGGACAAGTGTAATCCGAAATTATGTACCAGTTCTATAAAGCACTTCCTCAGTGGTCACTGACGATCGCATCCGACGCACGCAAGCAAAGCGCTCTGCGGTCCAGTGCGCTTGGACAGGGATGTCTGCAGATTTGTCATTCACTAGGCAGATCGATCTTTTATATGTCGAAAACGATGGGGCCTCGAGAGGTTCAATCCACCACGGCCTTTTTGATGGGCAATCACCTGCCATCACCGGAGAAACGCCTTCGCTCGTGGCTCGTGTGCCCGACCATCCGTGACCACGGACGGATCGTACTGAGAGACTGACATGCCATGCCTCGTCACTCGGGCACAAGCTTGGCCGCTACCTTCTGTTTGGTTCGGAAGGATGCGGACGTGTCAGGGATGTCAGCTTATGATTCATCACCGTGAATGAGAGTAGTAGTGGTTGGTGTAACCCAAATCAAGTGATGCCAGACGAAGAGCGTGTTACTGTAAAATCATCAGCCGTAAAGTTTTTCTGTGCACGCAACTTTGTCGGGATCAGCGGTTTGAGGTGTCAGGTGTCACTTGACCCCTGTCTTGTTGGCGATATCGATGTGGTGTTTAGTTGATTGGAGGAGAAAAAAACTTTTTTTAAGCGTGTTTTGCGAGAGAGACGAATAGAAAAGTTGAAGGGAGTTGAAGGAGAATTTTTCTAGAAAGCATGTTTTCTGAGAGGGATGAATAGGAAAGTTGAAAAGATCTTATGCAACTAAACATGGCACGAGTCTTGCCACACTGACCCAGCAGGCCAGGGGGCAAGTCCGGTTATTATATATACTCTGCGAGACTGCGATCCAATATCGCTGACTTTGCTGTCTCCTCTTGTTCTGGCTTGGACTAAAAAAGGTAAGCACATTTTATTTGGCCTCACTGCCGATTTTTTGTGACAGCCTGCTCTGATGCTTGCTCCTCCACGAACTGGACAATTACCTGAACGACCCATGGTGACATGCTGCCATTTCCAAACCCTTGTGTGTTTAGCATGATGTGCAAGTAGAAAAAAGAAAGATACATCGACGACAACGTCGGTGTTGGAAGAGCTTCAATTTCACTTCAAAAATTTATTAAGATTGATTTTCCTCCAAATAATGTTTCTAATAATCTTGGTATTCTAAATAAAAAATAACAAGATTATACTAACATAAAATGACAGCTCCGATCTCTAAATCTAATAGTGCCCTACAACTTAAGTTTTGGTTACACCGTGTTGACGCGGGTCAACACACGATAAGCGCTAGATCGCGCGGTAATCGGAATCTCCTCGTCGGAGCTCCTGGACGCAGCTGGTCAGACCGCCTGTAGGGGCCGGTCAGACCACCTGTGGCAGAGGCGCCGCGAAAGCCTATCACAACCTCGGGAGGGACCCCGTCGGAGGCTGCGAACCTAGGGTTGTTCTAAGGTCGGCAAGGTCACCTAGAACGTCCTAAAACACCATGGAGACGAAGAAGGAAGAAGAGGGGGTTGGAAAAGCTAGGGTTTGAGATAAAAAGTAAAGGTAGATATGTTTGTACGATTGGGTAGAGGTCCTCAATCGACCACGACCCTTCATAATATAGGGTGGGGAGGTCTTGCCCCGTGGGGAGTCAATTCCATAATGAAATCCCATCAAAATTCAACTCTAACTCGGATTAGAACTGCTACAGGCGGTCTAACCGCCTGGGCGCAGGGTCGATCTTGACAGAGCCATAACTCCCTCATCTGGAGTCTAAATCAGGCGATCCACATATGCATTTTGACCTTCTCGACGAGCCCTACGTAATGGTGGAGTCAAAATCATATTTTGAGCACTTTCCTACAGGCGGTCTAGACCGGCTGTACAGGAGGTCAGACCGCCTGGCCCATTGCCAGACCGGCTACAGGGTACAGCCGGTCAGACTGCTTGCTACAGGCGGTTAGACCGGCTGTTGAGTCAAATCGGCATTCTTGCCATTTTCTGTCGTCAACATATGCCCCCCTGTTTCTTGGTAAAGCTTGCGTATCAAGAAACATTAATTCAGTCTAAGGGTGACCCTCTATTGTCGGCCATTTTGTTCTAAGAGCAATATCAACATATCAATCAAATCCTTTCAAACACTTTGTCAAACACTTAAATAATACCTTCAAATGCTCGCGGCAACTGAAATTCATGCAATCATCAACTTGAAAGGATGTTACCTTTGCCTTCTTATTACCTGCTCGAGCTATCCTCTTTCTTGACCTCCTTAGATATGAATGATGTCCATTGGCAAACGAATCCCAAATGCATGTATAATATGCTCGATAATAAACTCAATCACCTCCCGATGCGTCTTATCCGGACATTCTTCACATCTTTTGTAGTAACGAAAACAATCGCCAATTATTGTAAGCTAATAAAAGTAAACCCGCTTAAGTAGTAACTTCATCATGCGAGCCGATTGATGCGCACCACAAATTTCTTCATGAACCTCTGCCATAGCCAACCTAGCTTGATCAGGATCGAAACACTTTAAAAGCAAACCATCCGTGGTCCAACGATATAGTTCACTATCAACCAAAGCAAACTCGAAATCCCATCGTCGGACTTTTCGATTCATTGACCTGCTAGTATCCTACAAATATCACTAGAGGCTCCCTCCAAACACCAACATCGGCCTCAACAGATTGAGAAGCATCCACAGCCGAATCGGTTTTTTCAGAGGCACAGGCAGTCAGACCGCTTGTCATGGCGGTTGGACCAGCCAGGCCGGTTAGACCGTCTGCACCAGGCGGTTGGACCGCATGTACTAGAGCAAGCATGTCGGCTTCGCAAAACATCGGCTTCTTTTCTCAAAAATATCTTTTCTGAATATTATAGCCTGATGCTTGTTGCGCCAGCACATTAGCTCTAAGATTATCTTCTCTTGGTACATAATAAATCACAAATTCATCAAAGCAAATTATAATGTCTAAACATTTATCAAGACAAGCATTTAGAAAACCATCTAAATATTGACATGCTTTGAATATTTGCTGTACCAATAGAAAAGAATCACCAACCCGAATAATAAGGCTCATACTCGGTTTTGTTATTTATGCATCTATGATCCAATCGGTTAAGAGCTTCAAAAATAATATTGTTTGGTGATATAATAATAACACCAACACCACAATCACCTTTGCAAATCGATCCATCAAAATGAAAATTGCATGGAGTAAAAGTAATATAGCCGACATTTAAATTAAGTTGCTCATTAATCAATGTTAAACAATAAAATCGGCAACGATATGTCTATATAAATTTCAATGAATCAAAGACTAAACCATATCAATTAAAGCATAAGCCATTTGCCGATTCTATCACTCAATATTTAGTCTATGCAACATGTATTTAATTATGTTGGCTTAACAAGCAATTATACAAGTATTTCATAGTAAATAATGCCTCAAGGTGGTATAAGCATGATGTATACAACTAAAATCATACCTCATTTCGGCGTCCAATAATCTTCTACCTGCATACGCAATAATAAAATCCTTCCCTTCGGTCTTTTGAATCAAAACAGCTCCAATAACGCTTTCTTCGGCCATAATATATAGTTCAAAAGAAACCCTTCTCCTAGGTGCCCGAAGAACCGGAGACGAAGATAAATAGGACTTTACTTCAAAAGCTCCTTGCTGTTTTGCCCCCGGAGTAAATTCAGCATCATCCTTCGACCGAAGTAAGGAGTAAGAACACCTACATAGCTTCCTCAGGATCAAAATCAGGATGATCAGGATCTTCCTCCATAAGAATATAATCACCCAAGTATGGGACATTAGCATCCATATCCATATGCTCTGGTGACGAACTGTAATCAACAAGTTGTTCATCGTCCTCAACACTGGGAACCGATGTCAACTCGTCATCACAAACCATGCGAGCAGAAGAAACATCATCCGGCAGTATTTCTGCCCCAACCAGTCTGACCGCCTGCTCGGTCGACTTTGTAGAACTGGCGGTCTGGACCGCCTATACAACCGGTTGGACCACCTGTACTGCTGGCTTCGGCTGATCGTTCTTTTTTACTCTCCACTCCTTCTTCTGAGGAAGCATAGATCTATGCTTGTTGAAAAGCTCTTGCTTCTCTGGCTCTTGTTTCTTTCTCTTCTGAAGACGCAGCCTTTGAAGTTTCCTTCTCTGCGTACGAGTCAAACCTGGAGGACACCATCTAGGAAGAAAGTTAAACTCATTACGGCTAACCTCATGACCATTAGCAGTAGGAGTCCCTGAAATGGACTTGTCAACCAGATTGTTCAAAACAATCGGTCTTTTGTCTCCATCAAGTGTAGTAGCCTTTACTGAGTCTACATTCTTCTCTTGAACTTTCTCCTCCCTCTTCTTAGGCCGATACACCTGTTTTAGAGCAGGTGCCTTCCTCTTTTGGGACGGCCGGTCTAGACCGCTGGTAACTGGCGGTCTAACCGCCTGGGCCCGATGCCTTTGACCAGATTGACGAACAGCCAAACGGTCATGAACGGGTAGTGCAACCTTGTCTAGAACATGTCTTCTTGGTTCCCTCCATCTAGAATGCAAAGAATGTTGTGACACCGACTGATACGGCACCCACATCAGACCATTGTCATCCCATATCGGACTTAACTCCCAAGACACATGATGATGCTGCACTGGCTTGAAAGATCCACCTTTAGGTGATCTCACTTCTTTCTTTAATGGCCGATCGCTTGGAACGGCCTTCTGCTTGGAGTACTTGTCGAGAAGCATATCGAATGTGACCTTTGGCTTTATACCAGATCCTCTGTCTTTAGCCAAACCCACTTTCAAAGCTCCAATCTCTGAATGCTCCGTTTTCAGCGCCTTTGGACGACCATGGTGCCGGTCTCACCACCCGGCCGGTCTGACCGCCTGCTGCAGCCGGTCTGACCGCCAGTAGTAGAGCCCAGACGGCTGCAGTCCAGGTGAAATGACCGACCTTTGCCTCCCATGTCCAGAGGCTCTCAATGTAACTTTGAACGTCTCTTTTCCATCAGAAAATTTCTCACATGTCACTTCACGGATCAACTCCTTCCCCGTCAAAGTGGGTCTTTCATCTCCCACCACTACATTCTTCCCTTTGGTAGATTTAACTTGATGCGGCCGAATCAAAACCTTAGGTTGCTGCAAATCCAAAGTACAGACCGGGAAAAAAATTTTATCCACATGCATGTTATGAAATCTCAAACGGCCTTCATTTATAGCCGATTGAACTTGCCGACAGAAAACAATGCAATCATTGATAGCATGCGAATAAGAATTATGAAATTTACAATATGCATGCCTTTTCAACTCTTCCAATGCAGGTATAACACGAGAAATCTTAATGTATCCAAATTTATGCAATTCATCAAAAATGCGATCACATTTAGATACATCAAATGTAAATTTCAATTCTTCTTGCCGACTCTTATGAGCCGGCTTAAGAGATGAACAAGAATAAGCTTCAGCTTTAGAAGGCCATGTAAATTCAGCAATATTAACATTATTATCATTATCGGTCAAAGCAACGGATTTACAATCAATAGCATGCATATTAGACCGACATGATGTAAGACCTTTATTCATTCAGTTTTGAGCCACTTCAGCTCTAATGTGAACTTGAGCAACCGAATGATAATCACAATTATCAATTTTCTCTCTAATAGAGGATTTTAATCCTCTAAAGCATAATCGAGCAAGATCAACATCAGAAATTGATAAATTGAAGCAACGGTTTTTAATCTCTTTAAATTTTCTAAAATATTGAGAGACGGTTTCATCCTGACCTTGTTTAACCGATGCTAAATCCTGCAACATTATTTCGTATATAGCATTGACCGCATCCAGCATACCATCACGGCTATCAGCAGCCGAATTTGGCATAACGGCTAGCGGTGTAAGCCACTCCGGAACAACTGTCACCGTACTAGAAAGATTGGTCTGACCAACCGTTGAGGGGATGTGACCGGCTATACCGATGGTCTGACCGCCTGCAAGCATTGATCCAATTGCAATGACCGTGTTCGGTCTGGGCAACTGGATCAGCGGCGTAGTCTGACCATCAAAGGAATTAGGCAATGTACCACAGAACGTATTATTAATATGAGACCATGGTATGACAGGCACATCACTATTATGAACCGATTTCCCCTTTTTAAGTATCTCTAGTCGATCTAAATGTGCAGAGAGTTCATCAAGACTAGGCATACTATTAACAACAATCGGGCTAACCGTATCAATAGGGGAAGACGGTTGTGAAGATGAACTTACAGTATCAATTACCTCAATCTTATCGCAGCTCATCTTGAAGGATGGCATCACAAACTCTAGAACGCGTGTCACCGTGTCATGATCTTTCTTGAAGCCCTTTAAGAACTCGTTCTGGAGATGCGCTAAAGCCATCAAACACTTCTAGCGTCCTTCCTCATCGAGACCTTCTATGTTAGAGGGGATATCGTCTTGATTAATCTTGGATCCCATTGGGCTAGGGTCGAATAGATCGGTTATGAAAACCAGATTTATCTTCCCCAGCGGAGTCGCCAAAATATGTTGACGCCTTTTCGGGTCAACACACGATAAGCGCTAGATCACGCGGTAGTCGGAATCTCCTCGTCGGAGCTCCTGGATGCAGCCAGTCAGACCGCCTGTAGGGGTCGGTCAGACCGCTTGTGGCAGAGGCGCCGTGAAAGCCTACGATCACAACCTCGGGAGGGACCCCGTCGGAGGCTGCGAACCTAGTGTTGTTCTAAGGTCAGCAAGGCCACCTAGAACGTCCTAAAATACCATGGAGACGAAGAAGCAAGAAGAGGGGGTTGGAAAAGCTAGGGTTTGAGATAAAAAGTAAAGGTAGATATGTTTGTCCGATTGGGTAGAGGTCCTCAATCGGCCACGACCCTTCATAATATAGGGTGGGGACGTCTTGCCCCGTGGGGAGTCAATTCCATAATGGAATCGCATCAAAATACAACTCTAACTCGGATTAGAACTGCTACAGACGGTCTAACCTCCTGGGCGCAGGGTCGATCTTGACAGAGCCATAACTCCCTCATCCGGAGTCTAAATCAGGCGATCCACATATGCATTTTGACCTCTCGACGAGCCCTACGCAATGGTGGAGTCAAAATCATATTTTGAGCATTTTTCTACAGTCGGTCTAGACCGGCTGTATTGGCGGTCAGACCGCCTGGCCCATTGCCAGACAGGCTACAGGGTATAGCCGGTCAGACCGCTTGTTACAGGCGGTTAGACCGGCTGTTGAGCTAAATCGGCATTCTTGCCATTTTCTGTCGTCAACACACCGGCCCCAACGATAAATGATTGGGGATGAAAGTGGATCGAAGGGGAGCGAATAATAGTTTTTTCATATCTTTATATTTTTTGTCGGGTGCAGACCGGAGTTGATATTGTGCGAATGTGGTTTTAGAGAAAGATTTTTTTCAGATGTTGAGAAAGGTTTCGAGTCGAACAAGAGTCAGAGTAGACACATATTATTATAGTTGAATTATACATGCTTACGTGTATCTTTTGATGCCAATGAATAATTCGCGAGCCAAAAGTCATAAAATAGTAACATAACACAAGAAACATTCACCTTTACTGTTCATAACAGAACTAAAATGAGTAACAGTTGACAATGTCACTAGACACTTTTTTTTAGAAAGGGGTCCGATTTCATTAAAATAGAACCCCTTTTACAACTGAGACTGCAACATAAAACAAAATTACATTGATGTATGTCACAATGTCCATTGCTTCAAGAAACTCCATCGCCATGGAACTTCACCGGATGCAGCCATGAAAATCGCAATTTTCACCAATAGAAGACTCCACAATTACGGAGACCACATAAGAGGCACAATTTGCTCGACCACTCAGGGGAGTAAAGGGCACCAAAAGCAAATATGTCATCTCTTCTGAAGGTTGAACCGATCATAAGATCCGACACGGTTAGCTATGGCTAGCGACGGTCAGAAGGACAGATCCGCCACCACAAGTAGTATCACCGGCAGCTGGAAAGATGATTCCATCGAAGGAGAAAATAGATATGATCCCTCCTGAAACAGGACTAGACCAACGTACCTTGATCCCTTAATGAAGAACACTATACACTTAAGATGCATGACAATGAACATAATGACACCTAACAAAAGAAGCTCAAAACCTTGGAACCCCCCGCAAGCAAGGGATGTATGTAGAGAAATGTAGGTTCAACTCTAACCGACTTTGGTAGGCGCTGGTGTCTATGAATGACCATTATTGCTTCCTCTCTTAGGTAGATCATGAACCTGATGACCTGAAGCGTCATGAGAGTGTGTGTGGGGGGGGGGGGCCTTCATTAAACAAACTGTATAAGGTAATCGTCACCATACAAGGGGATTTTTTTCGAAACACTGCAGTATTATTAAAGACAGTATATACACTTAGCCATACAAATACATATACAGAACCCAACTCTTATCAGCAGCTTTAAGAGACTGAACCAGCTGATCTCGAGGTTGGCAAAGTCGTCATTATAGGCACCTCTCTATCGGCGGGTATGTAGAGAGAAAATGCATGAATTTGTCACCATAAGAAACTAAATTCTAGCCTAGTAGATGCAACTACTAGTGTAGGTTGTTAGTTGTACAATGCTTTGTATACACCCCCGTCCTAAAAATATATCTGAAAAATCTTAAATGCACATATCATCCTTACGATAATCTTAACGTTAGGAGAGGAGAAAAAGAATCGGAAAAGAAATGAGAGCTTGGTTCCCTTTGCTTGCTACGGAAGATAGAATCGAGTAGGACGTAGTACCATTTACCCAAAGCCCAAAGGCTGTGAAAACGATGCTGCAGCTTCGGTGAACACCTTGGTTTCACTTTTACTGCAGCTTTGGCTTTGGCCAAGGAACGATATTCTCCTGTTCTTTACCGACTTTCCTTTTTCCACCCATTAACCTTTTCCTTTGCCTTATTTTTCTTATCGTTTTCCCTTTTTTTACAAATATCCAACGTTAGCTTGAAGCGATCCAAAGTGCATGCGGTTTGTTGGAACCGTTAGCTCAAATTTACCTCTCGTCAGCTGATTTTACTGCCGGTCAACTAATAAGTTCAAGTTGCCGATATGCTGTCCAGCCTCCAGTCTCGATAACAAGAAAAAAAAACTTAATGCATAAAAGCCTTATATTAATGCATTGTCGTAGACTGCTACACATTTTAAAGTATAATTGAAGACAATGGAGTACTGGTTTTCGTATAATAAGACGCAAATCATACTGTTCACAGCTCTTATTTGTCGAATTAGACTCTCACTATGTCGTGGAAAAAATTTATGAGTATGAAATAATGTGCTCGGTGCTCCCATTGGAATGGGGTGATAAGCACTTTAGCCCGAAATACGCTACCAATCATATGGATCAACGGCCAGCTATGATTCAGAACCTCAATTTATCTGACCATGCTACATATATAGAGCCTGGGGTTCGTTCTGTCTAGAAATCAAGAGAGGCCTTTTCTCAGCTTAGCTAAAGTAACAGTAGGCGGCTGCTTCTTTTCCTCGAGACACACGCGCGGCACGCCTGCAGGCATGCATGCGCAAATACAAACCTTGTACAATAACAATGCTTACTTGCATCAGCAACGTCTATAGCCATGTTACGTTGAGTTTGAGATGGTTTGTATATCTCTTGAAGGCCAGGAGCAATTATTGGTTTAAAATTTAAAGGTTATCATATTTGTTTAAAAAATTTGGTCACATTTTTTTTCTAGTGTGAAGGACTGTAGAATTTTATCAGTTTGTGTAAATGATCGTGGTTGTTGTGTGCCCGCGTATGATTGTATTTGTACCCTCCATTATCAAATATTGACAATCTCTGAATTTCATTGTACTTCGTTAACTAATTTTGTATTGTGATGTACTTATAAAGATAATGTATTAAATTTTATTCTTCAAGACATTTACATATATGGTTATAGATTATTAATTGTTGATGGCCAAAGTTACAAAAAATTTGGTGAAGTATATTATATGTAGTACATATACAAGTAACCCAACTGCTATACATACATACTTATCCAACTAATCCTAACATTAAATATCAAACACAGATAGAAAAAAAAAGTTTTATTCAAGGCAGGATAAGAAGAAGAAAACAACTGGAAACTGGACATTAATGGGCCACCGCTTCGCTCTTGTGCCTCTCAACGTCCACCAACCATGGCGGCACACTCCCGTGACCGCCGCCACCATGCGCCCTCACCGCCTCACCGGCCAGCGCTGCCCTTCGGACCTTCACGGGCCGCACCAGCCACGATCACCCGCAACGCCTGCCGGTCCCTACTTCACTTTGTACGTACCTACACCAGCCTCACCGGCGCCGCGGCGGCCGCCACGGCCTCGACGCCCTTGCAGCTCAGCGACCGGATCAGCCTCCACGGCGCCCACCCCGCGGCGGCGGCGGAGGAGGACGGCTCGTTCCGGGCCATGGCCTGCGGCCGCGAGTTGAGGCGCCTCCTGATGTCGCCCATGTCCATGGCCGCCGGAACACGCACGGACCCGAACGCCATGTCGTGCCACCGCACCTTCCGGCTCGCCGGCGTCGTCGCCACTGCCGCGGCGCCCCGACGCGGGCGCTGTGGTGGTGGCTGAAGCTGGGCGATCGTTGCCGCGGCGACTTGGTCGGTTGTTCTTGGACGCTCGGTGCGTGCTCTGCTCCGCCAGCGCCGGGGCTTGAGTAGGAGAGGCGTGAACTCGAAGTCGTCGTCTTCGTAGTAGTCGTCGTCGTCGTCGGGGGAACATGGGCACCGGTGATCGTAGCCGGCGGTGGAGAGAACGGCGAGGGAAGACGGCGAGAGGGTGGGCCCCATCTCTCTCTGGACAGAGGGAGAGATGGGAGTGTGTGTGAGAGAGATTGTGGAGTGTGTGTGTGGGCTTTTGCGTCGTGTGAAGGGCGTGCTATGGTGATGAAGATTGAAGAGAGAGGAGGGAGTGAGATGCTTTAATTAGAAAGAGAGGGAGCGAGAGATGCCGTGATGGTTGGTCGTGCCTTTTGTGGTCGTTTGGCTGAGCTTGTCGTTGAATAAAAACCATGAGACGCTTTGCTTTCTGCGTAGGTAAGGCCGTAAGGTACACCACCAGTGGTCGGCCCTTGATGACGTTGATATGGAAGCATCGAAAGGATTGCATAATTTGACTGTGCAGATGTAAAAAGAGACCCACTAGATTATCCAGCCTACTAGTCCAGAAAACTTGAAATTCAATGAGATGTGAAGGTACAATTTCTAGAAACATAGTATTTGAGGAAATAGAGTGAAACCATGACCAACTGTTTTTTGGATTGTTTATTCCACTTGATATTTTGCCTTTATCCATGTTTTTTATGCTCTTAACGATTTTTCCCCTTTTTTAGGGAAATTATAGCGCAATGCTTAAATGACTCGATGCGCTGTAGCTAGGTCTGCTTGCTAGTGCTTAATATAAATGGATCAGAAGTCTCATGACAATAAGCGGACAAAGTTCAGTTGTATTAGCATGGCGACAACAGTTGTCAGTCCATCTACAGCCTAGAGCCACTAGAGACAAAGGGAGGTTAGGATGTGGCTGCGGACGTGGTTGACAAAAGTCCTTGGCTTGGATAAAATGGGATATGGTGGTTTGGATCGATGGCGAAGGAGGAGGGAGGACGAGCTTGACGCACTGCTCGTCTATCCAACATTAGAAGTTATTCCAGTGAGTTGAAGGACGTGGAGGAACGCTAGGTAGTGCTGGTGTAAGCAGATTGAGCTCAGGAGAAGGTTCATCATGCATCTCATGACCTAAGCTACTCTAGCCTAGTGGTTAAGGACTAGCGGTATGGTTGCACCAACTCAGGTTTAATTCCTCACGGAAGCAGATTTATGGGTTGGTTTTAAAAAAAATCCCCTCGTCGGCGTAGCAGGGGTTCGGGGGTTTTTCAAGACTCGGAGAAGGTCTCCCTTCTTAATGAAAAACCCCGGGGCTGTTATCCCCGTCGGGTCTAGTTTTTTATCATGCGTCTTATGATCTAGAAAACTGATATTAGGATCGGTAAATGATAGGAATATGTAACTCAGCTATAACGAGTTTGTAAAAGATTAGCTAATCCCTATTGAGTAGTAACTTCCTCTTTCTTGCAAGAAGAATCAGTTACTTTTGATGATTATAGGAGCTTTCATTAGTTTGTCATAGCAAATAATCCCCAGATATTTATTCAATAATCCAAATATCTTGACTAGTTTTTGGCGGATTTAGACTTAATTTCATTAATTGATTGGCAGACAAAACTATTTAACCTTTTTCCAAGAACAAAAGATTGCCAGGCTTTCTAGAAATGAAAAAGGTGACGTATAGTATTAGGTAGTTTTTATGGCATCGACAAAACATACTCAAACTTTCTTGAGAAACAGTCACATGTCCAGCTACTGCTGGGCTCACAAACACGCGTGTACACTAAACGAACCATCATTTTAGTTCTACTGTTTCTAGATGCTTTGACAAATCGATCGAGAGAGTAACCATACCGGGAAAATATACCAGAGAAAAGGGCTGGAAAAAAGGGCTGATCGAAGACAGGACATTGCGGTCAACTTTCAGTGATGTGTGCTGGCCCTGGAAGGTCAACCTTCTTCCTACATTTTTTTTTGTGTGAATCACATAGAATATACGTAGACGCTCACATATACACACGTATACTTGTCCCTATAAACATATGCACGCAACCATACCCATATAATTCACATGTACAGTCAGTTCAAACTTTTCAAAACGATATGACTCCAGAAGGAGGTACTAAGGAGAGAGTGCATCTTCATGTTTAAGATTGCCAGATTATCTTTTAGAAATCGATAGAAACAAGGGGACATATCTGGTGGAAACCAACTTCCCATGGAAACTATGGAAACTTTAATCTGGATCACACGATATTGATCCAAGGGCGCGCCTAAATCAGGTGGAGGGGGTGAATTGCAAAGCTCAGGAGAGGTGGGAGGGGTGATTTGCAAAACACTTTTGCAAATCACCCCTCCCACCTAATCTGGTCGTGCCTTTGGATCAACATCGTGTGACCCAAAATTTTAGTTTCCATAGTTTCATAGTTTCCACGGAGAGGTTAGTTTCCATACGATACGTTGCCTAGAAACAATACATTAAAAATTACAACCGAAGAGATGGTACCAGATCTACTGGTAGATCAGGTGCCAATAATATAGGAAAGTAAGTTACCAAAAGCAAAGGAAGAAAGATAAAGTCCGCCTTTCGTCAGGTACTCGCCGTGAGATTAGAGTATAGCGTAGATCCATATGTCAATGAGACGCCCATGGGCGCATATATAAGAGCTGCTTCTATCATGAGTAGCAATCTTTGTCACATAAGTATATTCTTAAATTAAAGTACAAAAATTTGAAACGAGTACACAAGAAAAGAAATATTTTTTTAGTGGTAAGGCAATGAATATTTAAAAAATAGAGTAATCTCTCATTTTTAAATCGACTCCCAGGAACCACCTTACCCTTTCCATCTCCGTTTTACTGTATTTCTCAACTTTTGCATGCATGCATGCGTGACACTGATCATCATGAGTGACGACTCGAATCATGAGAGAACAGTGAATATTAGTCAAATGCACAATTCACATCCGTACATGCACGGAAAATACGAGTGCCGCACTGATTCATGATTGCACCATATGTCTATGATCTCTTCATATGATAGCTGAATGCTTGTTTAAGGAGATAACTTGTGTTGTGTTCAATTCATCACCTCCTTAAAGTGTGCATAGTTCCCGAAAGTTTCTTGTATAACTAGCCCAATTATTTCGTTTAAAAAGAGAGGCGCAACACAATGCACAGCCTTCAACATTGTCTACTCAATTGACACACAAAGCCCTCCACTTCTACCTACCCAAAAAGAGAGCCTCCACTCCTAGCTTCACGCCAAAACTGTCTCAAATCATAAACTGATAAACCAGCTCAAATTATTTTCCATGATCTAATTTTTTTCACTGCACTTGTTCACAGTCCTTTCACACAAAACGAGCTCAAACGAATTTCAATATCTTTCTCATTGACACTTGCTGTCCTTGTGGACAACAAAGGGTGCTGATTTCAGAAGGACAGTTAGCACAGTGAAGCTTTGTTGAAACAGAGGGGGCGCAATGTTATGTATGATTGTATCCTTTCCAGGAAGGGAACCTACAGCTGCTGTGTATGTGTGGCTACGGCAACCTGATCCCTAACAAATTCGCAATGCATATGCATGATTGCATGCCCCGCAGGCTTGAAAAGAACCTTGATTCCCAGCTGCCCTATGGAGCATGGAGTGGGACTTCACATACAAACTTTTTCTTGGTCCCCCAATTGCTTACCCTACCATCATCCATAGGTGCATGCTATATGTTTGGCATGAGATTAGCTTGGCATATCATAACATTCACGACAATGAAACTCGTACATATGAGAACGTGTTAATTATGTTCTCAGGTATCTCAAAAACTAATGTTGGTATTGCAATGAGAATTGACTTCCCAATTCTCATAATCCGGAGAGATGGAACATTGACGACTCCAGGACCAAACATCACCCGAATGTTTGCAGGTTATTGTCACTTGCCTGTTGCCTAGCACTATACACTGCTACAAAAACAATTTTCAGAGACGGTCAAAAACGATTTTTTGAGACGTTTTTACATGACGCCTCCGAACCAAGCCTTATGTAAATCAAGCATTTTCCGAGGCAGTTTTGTGTCGGTCTCTGTTAATAAAAAAAAATCAAAACCCTAGAATGAGACCGCCGAGCCCATCCACTAGCCTGTTGAAACCATCTACGGTATCGGCATGTCGTGCTGCCACGTAGATCCGCTCCGCCGCATCTCCTCTCCACCATCAGATCCACACTGCCGCCGCCGCAACTAGGAGGAGGAAGCGCCTACTCTGGCCTCAGCTCTCCTGCATTGCGCGCCATCGCCTGCTTCGCACTGCTGCTTGGTCGTGGCGCTGCTTAGGATGACAGTGAGGAAGAAAGGGGAGGCAGCACGGCTGGAGAGAGGAAGGGAGGAAGGGGAGAGAGGTGGCGCGGCTTGAAGAGGGAGGGGGAGGGAAGGCGGCGCGGGTGAGAGAGAGAAGGGTTTGTGGTTTATATACGAGGTGTGATTATCGGGTTAGGCTGGGCCTGTTGGGTAGGCCTTTTTCGGAGGCAGGCTTTACATGTTGCCCGTCTTCGAAAATCGATTATGGAGACGAACACCTTAGAACGTTCGCCTTCGAAAATAACATACTTTTGGATACGGTTGTACCAAAATGTTCCTCTCTTTAAATTAATTTTGGAGGCAGACATATGCAAACATATCTTTAAATAAAAAATGCATGTCTCTGTTAATGTCTGAGATAATGGAGGCGGAAGGATTTTGTTTCCGCCTTCTCAAATAAAAACCATGTGGTGATTTCATCGGCTGGAGAAGATTGTTGGGGGAGCGACCTTGGGTGGACGAGGGTGAGACAACATTTTTTGTATTGATGCTTACTTATGCAGAATCCATTCTAGCATGTTGAAATTACTCATTTGCCCCCACTGGCATTATCTATTCCCTGGTTCACTGCATTTCTTTCCCTCTCCACAATTCGACTGCCCCCATTTGCTTTATATTTGTAATGACTTTCAATCATGTGGATGCCCAATTATGTTTGTAATGGTTGAGCTGAAATGATATGATCAAATTGGTTGAGCCATGACACATTGAGTCTATTACATTCATTTTTTTATTGCGGGTAGTCTATTACATTCACGGTCTGGACAAAAAAAAAGAATGTGAAAAAACTGTTACATTCATGGCCTGGACAAAAAAATGTGAAAAAAAATTATTGCATTCATGGTCTGAATGCAAGGAATAAAGACTGAATGTTAACGTGAAGGGAGGTGTGAGGGCAATTGAAAAATTTCAGCAAGTCTGTTAGTGGTTAACTAAGGGTGTTAAGGTGGAAATGGGATGGAAGATGTAATTGAACCACAAAACAAGAGTTCGGGGACTAAATTGCCCAAATAGAAAGTACAGGAAGGAGCTTGACTCTTGGCCTAGAATTTAGGGACGAATTTATCTATTTTGCCATTGAAAACTGAAAGCATAATCAACCGGCTGACATGTCAGGAAATTGACTCAGGATCACCGATCATCCTCCAATCCCACTGCGGCCTGAACAATCGTTTTGTGGGTCGAAAAATCAGAGCCCAATGTTCCTCGAACCGGCCCACAATTAGGTCCTTCAGAGTCCAGACCTCCACAGTCCACACCCTCCCCGCGTCCCCGGAGGCCTGAAGCAGCGCCGTCTGTCGGTCGGCTGGAGTGCGGAGATCGGCAAATCACCCAAAGATTCCAGGCAGGCACCGAGACCTGGGCAGATCTCTCTCGCTCGCTCACCGGGGCGCGCCGATGGCATCCACCGGCGCCGACGAGGCGGCTGCGGCGGCGCAGCCCAGGGCCACCATCTCGCACGTCATCTTCGACATGGACGGACTCCTCCTGGGTATCTTTTCCTCTCCCTTCCTCTTGTTTATTGGATTCAAAGAGAGTTTCTTGGGTCTCGATTCTGTCGTGGCTGTGCTGGCTCTGAGCTCGTCCGTTGGTGCTGCAGACACGGAGGGATTCTACACGGAGGTGCAGGAGAAGATCCTTGCGAGGTACGGCAAGGTCTTCGATTGGTCCCTCAAGGCGAAGATGATGGGCAAGAAGGCCACCGAGTCGGCGCGCATCTTCGTCGATGAGTGCGGCCTCAACGGTCTGCTCACACCCGAGCAGTTCCTCGAGGAGCGCGAGAGCATGCTACAGGCGCTCTTCCCATCGTGCACTAAGCTGCCAGGTGAGCAAATGATAACATGATGTCTACATTTCAGCATAATCGATGTAAAACTAATATAGGATTATTCTATGTTGACGATTTCTTTTGCCCGGTGAATTTCTGGGGAAAAGATAAAAGGAACGAACCTCAGCTGGCAAATGTTATCTATTCATTAGCAATTTCCTAGGTGGCTTGTGGCATTTGGTTGATTCTTAGTTCTGACTCAAAGTTGTTCTTTTTAGCAAGATGCAGATTTGGATCCCTTGTTTATTGTACCATCATCATGACTCATGAAACTAAGGTGTGAAGCTGAAGATTATTGTCTAGACTAATTATCAAGCAGTATCAGTAACATCTTAATTCCAATATATATAGTGTGATTTACTATGTAGTTAGGTGGTGCCAAACAGAATTGGCCACCGTGCACTCATAGACAATATCTTTGGTGCTCATAGACAATATTCGAGGTCTTGTGGAATGTGTAGCCATGTATCATTTATGTGGTGTAATTCTATGTTTTACTGAAATCAGTTCCCTACGACCTGCCTGCAATTGCCACATTGTCTGCCAAGTTCGAGTCCCAGGACAGTTTCCACTTTGCATTTGTTCCTCTTGTGATACCTTCATGTCACAGCTACCAATTAGTACTGTTGTTTTTGGGAATGCACATTCTTACTGACTAATGGCATTACTGAAGAAGTAAATTCAGTTCTTAAACGTTACTGATCAAGTGTTTTTAGCTTTCTGCGTAATGTGATTGCACTAAGTCATTCTTTAAATGGTAATAGTTAGTGTCCTGAGTGTAGCATGGTGAATTAGATGTGTACCTCGTTTGCTTATGGTATCAGTTAATGAAACCTGTTTCCTGCAGGGGTACTTCGTTTGATCCATCATCTTCATGGCAATGGAATACCAATGGCTGTTGCAACAGGGTATGCCTTTGTTAGAAGCTCAATTTTCACTCTCATTGAGCTGAGAGAATGACAAGGAACTTGGGAATTTTCGGAGTCTTTTTCATTCACAAACTACAAGCCATGCTCTCCACTGGAGAGGAGGTTACATATTTATAGGCTACTAGCCAGCCAAGCTGAAACACTAGTCTAAGATGCTAGATGCTAAAGCATTAGATGTTGTCCTCTAGTCTAACTGCTGTCCTTGAGCAGCAGCAAAGCCACCACTCTCCTGCTGCATACAGGACAGTCCAAGATGCTAAAAACCTCCCACATGCTGCAGCTGGTCCATGCAAGGACCATGTGCTGCTGCAGCCCCACAAAGACTACTAGTACAAGACTTATCCATCATTCTCCCCCTAAGTCTTGTTCGTCTTGTGAGAACGCTGAACCATCCCAATCTTGGAGCAGAGCTCCAGGAACCTGATCCTCCCAAGAGGCTTGGTGAGTAGGTCCGCAAGCTGATCCTTGGTGTTGATGTATCTTGCCTTGATGCTCCCGTCCTCCAAGCAGCCTCGGATGAAGTGGTACCTCACCCTGATGTGCTTGCTCCGTTCGTGGAAAACGGGGTTCTTCGCCAAAGCCAGAGCAGACTTGCTGTCCACTCTAAGGTCCACTGCTTTAGTGTCCCTGCCGAGGAGATCACCGAGCAGTCGAGCGAGCCAGAGCGCCTGAGTCGAAGCGGTGGAAGCTGCTATGTACTCAGCCTCGCAACTGGACAGAGCCACCACCTGCTGCTTGACCGACTGCCAGCTCACGAGGCACTCGCTGAGGAAGAAGAGGATCCCGCTTGTGCTCTTGCTGGTGTCGATGTCGCCGGCGTGGTCGCTGTCGCTGTACCCGACGAAGTGTGCCGTCCCAGGGCACCTCGGGTAGTGGAGACCGTGGTCGAGGGTCACCGCAACATAGCGGATGATCCTCTTCACAGCCTGCTGGTGCTCCGTCGTCGGTCGCTGCATGAACCGACTAACGTAGCCGACGGAGAACGCCAAGTCCGGCCGTGTGTGGGCGAGGTAGCGAAGGCTCCCCACAAGACGCCGGTACTGAGTAGCGTCCACCTCCTCCGCCGTGCTGTCACGGCTCAGCTTCACCAAGTCGTCGACGTAGACACCCACCAGCAGGGCATTTCCTCCATTGCCCCGCCGGTAGATGGCCGCCTCGTGCGGGCTTTGCTCGAAGCCCATCCCCTTGAGCGTGGAATCCAGCTTGGCGTTCCACGCCCTCGGGGCCTGCCGCAAGCCGTAGAGGGCCTTGCGCAGACGTAGCACCTTGCCCTCCTTGCCGGGGGTTGCAAACCCCGGCGGCTGGTGCACGTAGACCTCCTCCTTCAAGTCGCCGTTAAGAAACGCCAACTTAACGTCCATGTGATGGACGCACCAGCCCTCCTGGGCGGCTAGTGAAAGGAGAAGCCGCACGGACTCTATCCGTGCAACGGGGCAAGGCGTCGTCGAAGTCAACCCCCTCCTGCTGCACGAAACCTCGTGCCACAAGACGAGCCTTGTGCTTGACGATGGCGCCGGCTTCATCCCGCTTCAACTTGAACACCCATTTAAGGGTGATCGCGCGGTGACCACGAGGAAGGTCAGCAAGCTCCCAAGTGCGGTTCTTCTCAACCGCGTCCATTTCCGCCTGCATCGCAGCACGCCATGCCGCCTGTCCCTCGGCCTCTGCGAAAGACCGAGGCTCGCCGTCGTCGCACGCGAGGTGCAACTGTGCCTCCAGGTCATGAGGCACCAGTCCCGGCACCGGCTGGTCGCCGAGAAGGTCCTCCATCGTACGATACCGCAACGGCTCGCCGTCGTGGTACGCGTCGACCCGCTCCTCGTCGTGAGTGAGCGGAGTAGCAAACTCCACCGGGCTGTGCTCAGCATGAGCAGGTGTTGGAGTAGACGTGCCAGGAGGAGTGGCTGTCGGTGCTGGAGTGCGTGGCGTTGCCGGCTGTGGTGGCGCCGGCGAGGGGCTCGTCGCAGCCAGAGTCGTGGCTGGAGAGCGTGGTGCTACCGGTGTGGCAGGCACCGGAGTCGGTGGAGGCTCGGGGACTAGGGTAGGCACGCTCGGCGAAGAAGAGCTGTCTGCTCCCCCAGCTCCCTCGAAGTGGATGTACTCCACGGTGAAGTCGTTGTACATCGGAGCTGAGCCTCCGTCTGCCGTCTTGTCCCACGCCCATCCTCGCCCTTCGTCGAACACAACGTCGCGCGCCGTGCGCACACGCTGTGTCTCCGGGTCGAGGATGCGATAGGCCTTCGAGCCCTCCGCGTAGCCGATGAACACTCCCGGAGTGCTCCTGTCGTCGAGCTTGCTGACGTGGCCAAGCTCCTTGGCAAACGCGAGGCAGCCGAAGACCCGTAGGTGGGAGACCGCCGGCTTGCGCCCATGCCAAGCCTCATACGGTGTCATACCGTCGAGAGCCTTGGTGGGCGAACGGTTGAGGATGTAGACGGCTGTCACCACCGCCTCTCCCCAGTACACTGCCGGCACCCCCCTCTGCTTGAGGATGGCCCGAGCCATCCCCACAACCGTCTGGTTGCGTCGCTCGACGACGCCGTTCTGCTGCGGGCTGTACGGTGCGGAGAAGTGGCGCTGGATGCCCTTATCCGCGCAGTACGCCGCGAACTCGGCGGCCGTGAACTCGCCGCCGTTGTCGGTGCGCAGTACGCGCAACTTGCGGCCGCTCTTCGCCTCCGCAGCAGCCTGAGCACGCCTGATGGCGTCTGCAGCTTCTCCCTTGCTGCCAAGGATCATCACCCACATATAGCGGGAGAGATTGTCGACGAGCAGCAGGAAGTAGCGTCGTCCTCCTGGTGTGGTCGGTGTCACCGGACCACACAAGTCCCCGTGGATGAGCTCGAGCCGCTCCTTGGCTCGGAAGCTCGCCTGCTGGGGGAAAGGGTGTCGCCTCTGCTTCGTCAGCACACAGACGTCGCAGAGCTGCTCCACATGGTCAAGGCACGGGAGGCCTCGGACCATCTCCTTGGCGCTAAGCCGCTTCAGGGCCTCAAAGTGGAGGTGCCTGAAGCGCTCGTGCCACTGCCATGCCTCGTCGTCCCTGCGAGCTGCAAGACACAGAGGCTGGGCCACCTCGACGTGGAGGATGTAGAGGCGGTTCTTCCCTCAAACCACCCGGGCGAGAAGCTTGCGACGGTGGTCCCAGATCCGGAGGACCCCGCCATCGGTCACCATACGTGAGTCGCTCTCATCGAGCTGCCCAAGGCTGATGATGGAGTTCCGTAGCGCCGGAATGTAGTAGACTCCGGTGAGCATCCGGTGCTCTCCGGACTTGGCGGTGAAGATCACGGAGCCCACACCCTTGATCTCCACAGCAGAGGAGTCCCCGAACCTGACAGAGCCACGTACGTCGGTGTCCAGGTCGGAGAAGAACTCTCGCCGCCCGGTAATGTGGTGTGTGGCGCCGGAGTCGAGGTACCAGCCGTCGATCTTGTCGTCGTCGGAGCCGTCACCAAGAAGGACTCAGGCAGGCGGCTCGTCGAGCTGAAGTAGAGCAGTGGCGGGCGGTGCCTCCGGGTGCAGCTCCATAACCCCGTGGAGCAGGAACAGAGTCGGCTCGTCGTCCGGCTAGGCCTCCGCGACGTGGGCTTGGCCCCCACGCCGCCGCTGCGGGCAGTCCTTGGCCTAGTGGCCAGCCTTGCCACAGATGTGGCAAGCGTCGTCTCGTGCCTCCTTGGGCTTGGCGGTGGTGCCACCCTGAGCGCCTCTGCGGGCACCGCCATCAGCTCGCCCTCGTGCCCCCGCCTGGGCACCTCCGCGCCCCTTTCGGGGCTTGCCGCGCTTGCGGCCACTGGTCGAGGAGGAAGGCTCCCCCTTCTTCACGTCACCTCGTCGGGCCTCCCACTGGTCCTGGGTGAGGTGGAGCTTCCCGTTGATGGTGATGCCTCCTGAGAGAGACTGTGGCTCGTCGCTGTCGACGACCTTGAGGCGACCAATCGCCTCCTCGATCGTCATGGTGGAGAGGTCCAGCAGAGACTCGATCGAGCGAGTGGTCTGCCTGTACCTCTCGGGGACGCAGCGAAAGAGGTTCTCGACAGCTCTCTCCTCGTCGTAGTCACCGAACGTCACCATCTTCTGCAGCAGTGTTAAGACGTAGAGCGAAGTCGTCGACGTCTTCACCTGGCTTAAAAGCCAAGTTCTCCCACTCCTTGCGAAGTGCCTGCAACGTGGACTTGCGAGCCCGGTCGCTGCCGATGCGAGCTGCCGCGATGGCGTCCCAGGCCTCCTTGGCAGTCGCCTTCTGCAAAAGCGAGAACTGCATCGCGGGAGGAACTGTGTCGATGAGCGCATCCAGCGCCCGACGATCTTCATCGTAGTCGATGTCGTCGTACTGGACGGCATCCCACATGCGCCGCACCTGGAGCCTCACCCTCATCACCGCAGCCCACTCGACGTAGTTGGTCTTGGTGAGAGTCGGCCATCCGCCGCTGGGACCGGCATCCCTGACCCCCGTCTGGATGCCGTGGTAGCCAGGGGCACCGTCGCGCACTTGCCGGCCGGGGGCGTCACCGCCGCCGCCGGGCGCGCGTTGCTGCAGACTGCCGCCGCCGGGATTGCGCTGCTGCAGGCCGCCGCCGCCGGGCGTGCGCTGCTGCAGGCCGCCGCCGGCGGGCGCGTGCTGCTGCTCGCCACCGCCGTGGGGGTGGGCCTCTGCTCACCGCGCAGTCCGCTCCTGCGCCCTCTCCCTCGCCAGCACCTCAAGGTCCCCGTCGCCAGTGATGTCGCCGGCGATGGAGCCGCTGAGGCTGCCGCGCAGGGTCTCAACCTCTGCCTCTGCCGCACGTGCTGCATCTGCCGCCTCCTCTGCTTCCACCTCCGCCCGCGCTGCCGCCAACTCCGCTGCTGCCAGTCTGGCCGCCCTCGCTGCTGCTGCAGCGGCTCGCGCCGTCGCTTGCCTGCGCTCCTCTGCCGTGGCGAGCTCGGCGTCCTCCCGACGCCGTGCACTTGATGTTGCCGAGCGTCGAGACTGAGCGTCGGCCATGGCGAGCCACCAAGGGGCTGCTACTGCGTGGGGAGGACGCAGCCTCAGACGAGCTGCTGCTGGTCTGCTCGGGTGAGGAAGAAGAGGCCGGGGATGCTGCAGCTGCTGCTCTGGCTGCTGCTGCTGCTCTAGCTGCTGCTGCGTGAGCTGCAGCTGCTGCTGGAAGTGGCTGGGCTGCTTGGGGAGGGGAAGAGCAAGAGATATCTAGCCTACAAGAAAGTACGGCCCTGATACCAGTTGTTAGAAGCTCAATTTTCACTCTCATTAAGCTGAGAGGATGACAAGGAACTTGGGAATTTTCGGGGTCTTTTTCATTCACAAACTACAAGCCATGCTCTCCACTGGAGAGGAGGTTACATATTTATAGGCTGCTAGCCAGCCAAGCTGAAACACTAGTCTAAGATGCTAGATGCTAAAGCACTAGATGCTGTCCTCTAGTCTAACTGTTGTCCTTGAGCAGCAGCAAAGCCACTACTCTCCTGCTGCGTACAGGACAGTCCAAGATGCTAAAAACCTCCTACATGCTGCAGCTGGTCTATGCAAGGACCATGTGCTGTTGCAGCCCCACAAAGACTACTAATACAAGACTTATCCATCAGCCTTTACATGTTCCTATCCATTTGATCTTATTTTTGTAAAACTACCCTTTCTGCAATTCTTATTTTACTTTTCTGAATTATATCATATGAATGGCGTGTTCTTTATGTGTCCTACAGATCCCATAAACGTCATTTTGCCCTGAAGACGCAGAACCATCAGGAGATGTTCTCCCTGATGCATCATGTTGTCATGGGAGATGATCCGGAGGTGAAGGCTGGCAAGCCATCTCCTGATATTTTTCTCGCTGCTATGAGGAGGTTTGAGGTATTGGGGTTTGACAATATGGGAACACCTGTAATTGCAATGTTTCTTTAGGATATTGTGGCCCTGATGCAATTGTATTACATTGCTTTCAGGGCAATGTTGAACCCAGTAAATGCTTGGTTTTTGAAGATGCGCCCTCTGGGGTAGCAGCAGCAAAAAATGCTGGAATGTGAGTGGCTGTTCTAGGTACATAATATACTTCTCTCAATCTTTTGTACTGACTATAAATCTGCTTCCTATACAGGTCTGCGGTGATGGTCCCAGATCCGAGGCTTGATGTTTCATATCACAAAGGAGCTGACCAAGTTCTCAGTTCATTGTTGGACTTCAATCCCAGCGAATGGGGCTTACCCCCTTTTAAAGAGTAGATAAACTCCCTGCGAAGATTATATAACTCATGAATAAGATCGTGAGATTCAAATACTGACAGCATTGATATTCATAAGATGTTGCTGAAGATTCGATTTGTGTTAGGCCTTACCATAGTATTAACAATTTGAACATTCTTGTTGCCTTTTATTCCGTTGCAGCAAACTACTTCATTTGACTCTTTCATTGATCTTTGTGTGCGGCATTTGCGGACAAGCTCATTTTCTCGTTATAAACTATTCTTTCCGTTCTAAATTATAGGTTGTTTTAGTTTTTCTAAGTGTATACATTTTGTAAACTATGTACCTAATAAATATACCAAAACGGACAGTATAATTTAGGACGGAGGTGTTCACAAATTTGCTCTTGAGTTGTTGTTGTTGTTTTTTTTTGAGGCAGCTCTTGACGTTAATATATATACATTATAAATTGAGGAATGCTCATGGGTGGCACAACAGTTGACAAAAGAACTACCCTTCGTGCGTGTTATCTTTACGTGTTCTATGGCACCAAAAATCTTATTCAATTACTCTATGCGTCCACGAAAGAATGCAACTTAGCAGCCAAAGGAGTCAAACAATTTAAGTCTGACTAAATTTATACGAAATAACACAAGCAATTATGGCACAAAATAAATATAATTAGATTAACCCTAGGATATATTTTCATACTAAATCTACTTATAGACATAAATGTTAGTAATTTATAAAATTTGGTCAAATTTAAAATTATTTGACAGTAGAGTTTTATAGATGAAAGGAGTAAGGAAAAAGTCTATTTAACCCCCCAACTATGGAGGGTGGAACACATCACCCCCTCCCCCAAATTATGAAAGTGGCTTTTTTACCTCCTGAACTTTTCAAAACCGGGCAAATCACCCCTGGAGCGGTTTTGGACGGCGGTTTTCTACAATAAGGTTTGTGTTTTTTCTTTTTTTGTTATTTTGGTTGAAACTTTGGAAAATCATAATAAATCACACAAAAATCATAAAATAGGAAATACAATTTTGTTGGACTGCACACTACACAGTCAACATATAATATAGTATGCTTTAGAATATTTTTTTACAACTATAAACTAATTACAGAAAAGCATAGATATAAATTTATAGAAAAAAATGTTTAAAGCATATTATATTATATGTTCGTTATATAGATCTACTCATGTGGACTGCAACAAAATTGAATTTTCTATTTTATAATTTTTTTATGATTTATTATGATTTTTTAAAGTTTCAACCGAAATAACAAAAAAAAACACAACCCGTAGAAAACCGCCGCCCAAAACCGTTCCAGGGGTGATTTGCCCGGTTTTGAAAAGTTCAGGAGGGTAAAAAATCCACTTTCATAGTTCGGGAGGTGATGTGTTCCAACCTCTATTGTTAGGGGGTTAAATAGACTTTTTCCATGGTTCCAAGGAGTAATATCTTACGACAGTGTATAGACTTGGCCGCTAGCATCAACTTCCTCCGTCCCTCCAAAAAAAAAATGCAATTTTAAGTTTGTCTCCGCCAAAACTTTCTTAGATTTGACTAAGTTTATCAAAAATATTATTAACTTTTGGACTCCAAATTTATATCATATGATAATATATTTCAGAAAAAGTAATATATATAGATAGATATATATTTTATATCATGAATATTATTATTTTCTTGTATATAGTTGATCAAAGTAAAGATTGATTGACTCCTCAAGATGTGAGATTTACATTCTTTTTTAGACAAAGGGATTAGTGACTATAGATGTACAGAAAGCCCGTAGTCTAGTGGCCCGCCCAGAAGCCCGGATTTTTGGCCTGGCCCAAGCCCAGCCCGGTCCGGTCTAGCCCGGCCCGTTACCTGGTGCCGGGCCTGGGCCGTCACCTCGGCCTGCAGGCCAGCCCGGCCCGGCCCGCTGGAAGAGAAGGGGCTGGTCAGGGCCCGATGTCTCCTCCATCTGGGGCTCCTATCCATCTTCAACATTTTTATTGTGCTAACTCAACAACGTGAATGAAATTTCTCAATATTAGATTTGAACATGTTCAACATTTGAGACTCAAAATATTGAAACTGCACATATAAGATGTTGAAATAGAAATTAATAAATGTTGAACCTATAAATTTAGAATGTTGAAATTTCGGTTTTTTTTTCTATTCGCGGGCTATGGGCCAGCCCAGCCCTTTATTTGTGACCGGGCTTTCCGAGCTGGCCCGGCCCAGAAACAGCCCGCAGGCCCGGGCTTGAGCCGTCGCCTCAGCCCGCAGGCCAGCCCGGTCCGGCCCGGTGGGAGGTAGGGCTGGGCCTGGCCCGGCCCGATTTTAACCGGGCCACCCCGGGGCCGGGCCGCCCAATTGTACATCTATAGTAGTGACCAAAGTATTTTCGGTCAAACTATACTATCAATAGTTATCAATATCCCAGCTCAGTTGCTACCTTTTTCAAATTTCAATGGTAACAATCACCGAGTTATATTGACATGCCATCGACATTTGTGACTGCTGGTGAGTTAATCTTCGTGTTACAAACTAAATAACATAATCCAATATTCACACATTTGCACATGATATTGATATAAACATTGTACATTTGAGTTATGCCCATGGATGGTGCGACAGTACTCTACCCATCACCGGTGTCAGATGGAATACTGGAACGGACACCTCCATTGACGAACAGTGTGTGCCCCAGCTTGAACCCAAATAACAGGACCTGTCAGTTCTCACCAATTAGCAGGGCTCATTTAGTCTACACTAACATTTTTCTTACCTCAGAACAGTCAGCTGGAATGATCAAAACGAACCAAAAATAATACTGTACATATTAGTTCCCTTCGCAAAGAGTGTATGACACTCCCAAACTAAATAGTATCATGACAACAGGGAAACATTACCAAACTCATGTACAGAATTGTGCTTGACTTCTGCTTCAGCTTATCGCCAATACTGGGCCCATCTATGGATGGTCTCAACCATTTGAGGGAACAGAGCACTGACACTTTCATTGATAAGATCCTGGAAGAAATGTATAGCCTCCTCATCATCCAGGTCCAGCCTAAATTTCTCCTGGAGCTGATTGATGATACACCACAGAAACAGAAAACATGTCATTCTGACTGCTCTTTTTAGAGTTCACAAGTTCCACTCGTAAACAACCAATTTACCTTGAGACCTCCACTTTCATCGGCGGAGATATCTGGAATGCCTGACCGTTCCATCAGCTTGAACAGATTCAAAATGAGGCTGCTCGACTTTCTTAGGATGTTGTATGCTTCACAACAATAGGACTTGAATCTCGTATAGTACTGACTGAAACACAAAGATGAGTTTTGACGGTAAATAACCATCTATCAAATGAGTGAAAATGCAAAAACATGACGAAACCGTCAACTAATTACCTTTCTGCACCACCCATGGCCTCAACCATTTCTTTACATAGTTTCATCGGTGGTGGAAATGGCTTTGGATCTCGGCCAAGGATAAAAGCAAAGTCAACATGGAAAAGGCGTCCATCATCTGTTAGAAGAAGATTATCCAGATGCCTAGAGAACACAAACAAAAAATGTTATTGCTAGTAAATTATGTGTTGCACCATTGTCAATGGCCAACATGGTTAACTTTGTCTATCAAAAGGAAGAGAATGAAAAGAGCTGCATAACAATGCCAGCCAGACTCTTAACAAACATTGCTACAAAATAAGTCCTGATCATGAATAACTTCCATTAATGTGATAAGCACCAGCACACTAGAGTTGTTATTTAGAAAAATAACCAGGAATACCCATGTTTAGCTACACAATCCTAGTAAACAAAACAGAAATCAACTATAACATATATTTAATGCCTGGGCAATCACTACAAAAAAATTGAATAGATAAATAGGTTTACAGTCCTCATCTGACTATTCATGCTTGCTGATTGTAATATTGGAGTACTAACAGCTATGTTTGTTAGAGAGCTGAAAACAAGGCCTTTAAATCAGAAGGTTACTATCAGAGAGGTACTTAAAACCAAAAAGCGTTAAAAAGACAAACCTGTCTCCAACCCCCAATATATATGTAATGACAGAGTAACCAGCACAGCTTTTTATGAAAGTCTCCAAACATTGAGCTGTTATACCAAAAGGACCATCCTCATCAGGATGGAACTTCTGTAGGTAACTTGTAATACTGCGATGTTCTGATAGAATCTGGGAACAGAAAATACTTCAATCAACACACCTATCTTCGTAAGTTTGTAGAAATAAAGCCTACTAATGAACCGAATCTAGAATTTGTAGGAAGCTTAATTGCAATGGAAAGAATATATTGGCATTTGGCAAGTCAATAGTAGCTATTCCATTACCAAGTTACCTGTGCAAGAGAACTGGAAGGTATAAATTCAAGCATTCCTTCGTCTTGTCCTGTTGCAAGAACTCGATATGGGGTAAGCTGCAAGTCCAGGTTTTCTAATTTGAGTAACCGGTCCATCAAAGAAACTGTTTGAATGACCTACAATCATACAGAAACAATTAGCCATGATTCTCCCCTCCCAATCAAGTCCTATGTCAATGGCCAAGGGGTATCGGGTACCCTTGAATACGTTACATATTACAGTTCACAATGTCTCACTTGTCAAGTAACTTATAAATATTAATCACCCGTTTAGAGATGTCAAGCACCAAAACCATTACACAACGAGGGTGATAGTGTACAGATTGGAACAAAAGTAGTAAATGTAAATCAACAGTGCTTACATACCAACTGATCTTGCCGGAGGTCATCACCCTTTTTGTAAATAATCTTGGATGTTCCCCCGTATGCTGTCTTAAATGTCAGGCGCAAAGGGTTCAAGGCACTTTTAAATATAGATGATTCATGAGGCACAACTCCTGTAAGGAGAAGAGTTGGCGCTAACGGTGAACGAATTGGCTGGGATAAGTTCAAACGAACAAGTCAGTTAGAGCAATAAACCAAAGTTAGTCTCAAATCCTTTTTTTTTCTTTTGCATTAACAAACAATACAGATTTACCTCATCAAAGTTTGTAAGCTCACTGAAAACTCCTGATAATAACTGCCTTAATTTTTCAATTTTCTTTTGTGCACTACCGCGTACATTTCTTACGTCCTTCATTATAGAACATAATTGAGCAGTGAGGTCTGTCTGCCGGGTTAAACTCTGCCATAGTCGAAACCCATCTTCATCCCCATCCTCCCTACCAACCAACTGTTAAGACCAAAAACAACAATCTATATATAAATAATGCCAAGTTACAAACTGGGAATGATATAACCAAGAGGATTGTGCAAAAGGAAGAAAACCGTACTTTCATCATACTATTTTCAAGCATGTCATATGTACCGTAGTATCGTCTTGCATATGCAGGACTATGAAGCTCAACTAGTATATACCACCGAAGGAAGCTAGCAATTTCAATGTTTGACAAAGCTGGAATGGAAAAGAAAAAAAAATATCACAACACTGCTGTTAGCTCTTATAGAAACAGTTTCGTTAGGACATCAACATAAGCTGACAAAAAGACTGCTCGGTAAATTTTAGCATTTCATGGAAGCTAAAAGTTTACATGGAAGACTTAATCTTGCATCAGAAATAATAAGAATAATAAGTGTTTTATTGCCTCAGAACCAAATAAGTGTTTTATTGTATCAGAAATAATAAGTGTTTTATTGCATCAGAATAATAAGGGTTTTATTGCATCAGAAATAATAAATTAAGCATTTTTAGTAGCACATGGTGCTAAAATATTTCAGAGTAACCAAATGCGACACATGGATTTGTGATCAGATATTACACAGGCACTTAAACATACCACGATTTACAAGAAAGAGTGCTAGACGGGACTTGTCAGATCGTTCAAACCGAAGAGCTTGCACCAACTGGAGTAAATAGCACTGTAATTCTTCATCATCAGCCCTTTCAAGTACACTGACAGCATAACCGCGGACCTTTGCACAAAAATTACTGTTAACTTAAAGAATAGATCGTGAGATGATAGAGCATATAGCCAGAAGCAGAGTCTAATTATTGAATTGTTGTCTAGAAAATGAAATAATTAATAGGATAATTATTTGTAACTAAACATTTCACTCAGGAATAAAAATTTGCTATTACGGCCTACGGGAGCATGATCCTTTTGAAAAAGAAAAACAGGGAGGCACACAAGTCAAGAAAAAAAGGGCACATTAGATAATCTTATGCAAATGATATAGGTCTTGGATAAGAATATACAATACAGTAGAACACTGACAACTCTTTACAGCAGTGCCATCGAGAGTATTACCAAGCAAAGAAAATATAGTAAATAGTGCCACCAGATAAGCAACCAGCAAACAACTACAGACGCAATGCCACCTCTAACCCAGGTGAAACCTACTACGAAAACTGAACAAAGAAATTTGACAAAAGAATGTATTTCTTTCTACTTGTTAACAGCAAACTGCTAAGAAAAATTCCAGAACAAGAATTGCATTGGGATTCAGACTAATTCATGTAAGTGAACAAAGGATGAAGAAGAGACATTTACAAAATCTACAAAGAAGTAAACATAATAAAACAGGAAAGATGCATAAATAAACGTGGCAGACCCCATACTTCGTCACTTTCAAAATCTGGTGAGAGAAGCTCTAGTGCATCAGCCACATCAATCATTTCCCATTTTCCAATCAATTCAACAGCTTGCTTAGCTTCCTGCACAGCATCACATTTAGGATTTAGACCATGCAGTGTTCATCACATTCCTTCCAGTATGTAATAAAATAATTCGGCATGATAAAAAATGTGACATTGCATAAGCTAAATGCAAATTTTCTGTACACTTTATGTGCATATAACTTAGTCCTATGACCGTACAAAACAAAAGAAACACATATGGGTTTCTTTACTTACTTGGTTATCACTCCAATCCACTGAGCGGACAAATTTTGTTAGAGCTTTCTTCTCAGACATCAAAGAGAAACGAAATTTCCACACCAATTGCTTCTCATCCACCTCTAAAGTGCGCGTAGGCGGAAATTTGATAATTGTTTGTAGTAACCTACATAGTAAGGACAATCAATGAGCAAAGTTCTGCTTCCATCATATCCTAATTGGCTAATACATTCAGCTGGCATATGAATGTGGCTCTCTCACATGTTGGTGACAGCATGAAACTAAAAGTTAGAGAAGATTCCTCACAAAAGATCACAAGTTGACAGGAGGCAGGAGGAATTAAAAAACAATACAACTTGCACTTACTTTCTCTCATTCGAGCTCGGTTTTAGATCTCTATCAACAATCCCACGAGTCAAGCTTCTAGCAAGCTTTAACTGCTTGTGCTCAGATGGATTGGTTCGTCCAAGCTCAGGGTCCCATACAGTAACCAGCTCATTTGATAACGATACTGGGGCCGGAGCATAAAAATTTGTTCCAGATTCCTGCATGAACAAAAAAGAGTTAACATTTATCCAGCAAAGATGAACAATTACATTTTCTATACTGCAAGCAGAAGTCATGTTCAGATAAATGTTATATGTTTCCACAAATTCAAAAGGTGAATTCATCCAATTACAAAAGGTAGCCTGTGAGATCACCTTGTGCACAAAAACATAGCCAAATAAATTTTAACAAATAAAAGAGTCATTTAGTTACATAGGGGGTTAAAGGGAAAAGAAATAGCCCAGTACCAGAATACATATGTATAACAAGGTAAGCAATGTTAACCTGGAAGACAACTCTATGTTCGAAACTGCACAGGTCAACAACCAGGCTAGGGTACAAATTGGCCTTCCTCTCACACTCTTTCTCCTTAGCTTTGTCCATAGCACTGAATGCAAGACGATCAAGCCAATCTACATGTTGTATCTGCCCTCTCTCATACTTGTTAACAAGCCTCTCCAAACGCTCTATCTCACCCCTCTCGTTTTTAGGAACCTAAATGTTACATAGGAAAAAAAAAGAAGGTAAGTCCGCGTTTAGGTAAGCAAACAATAAGTGCAGATATTAGTTGAGAAGAGAACTACAACGGATGAATCCAGAGTTCAAAAAAGCATTTGCATGTTACCTTGCCAGGGGTTGTGGTGGGGACTCCTCCATCTGCTTCCTTTTTGGGCCATAGCCGCAGCTTCTGCCTTCCTGTTTTAAGCTGCCTTTTGCTGTTGAAAAGAAATATGGTGGCTCCACCGACAATCTCAGGGTCCTCGCCAGATGAGACATCCCACACCTACATCAGATATAAAAAGCATAGCAAGCTAAAATGATGGAAACCATTCAGTTGAGAAGTACATAACCATGATGGACCCCGTTAACCTAATAGCTGGATTTATTAAAACATGCACACCACTTATTAGGCACAGGCAGAGCAAGGTCACTTCCCAAAATATAGTGTGAATTCACTACTGGTAAGGTATAACAAGGGATCTTACAACACATATTCCTGTTTGGTATATTCAATGTGCAAATTGAAATCATGCATTGCCTCTACTTAAATAGGAAGCCAACAATTTTCTACCAATCAAAACAATAACTGCACAGCATGTTGAGTACGACCTACATATCAGCACAAGTTTATTAGATTAAACAAATACGTTTGATTTTTTCAGTCTTCTTATGCACAGGACCGCCTCTGAATGAGTGAAGAGCAATATCAACCTCTGATACACACAAAGATATAATTCATTTCATTTACAACTGACAGGAATGGTGCACAAATCTAAGAAATATACCGTAAATGCAAGCTGTGAGAGGGAAGTCAGGTCCCGGTATTTGGTACTCAGTGTTATCAGCTCATTCCAAAGATACTTCGGCCCTGAATGTTCCAGCCTAGCATAAGAAAATTTTGCATCAAATCAAATCCAAATAAATAGAACCGGCCACCAATGATTATTCCATAGAAAGAACATTTGAAGTATCTAAGTGCAGTAGATTGGTTGATGTTCCATTTGTTCTAAAATGTAAGATATTACAGTTTTGTCCTAAATCAAACTTATCTAACATTGACCAAGTTTATAGAAAAAATATATTAGAGGTTACATTACAAATTAAATTCACTCTCAAGAAATATTTCCTTGTGGATTTAACAAAATTAATTTTTTTGCTGTAGATATTCGTGCATTGTTTATTTTTTCTACAAACATGGTCAAAATCAGAGAAGTTTGACTTGGGACAAAACCAAACATCTTAAATTTTGTAACAGAGAGAATAATAATAATACACAAAACAGTGTACCTTGTCTTTACGGGCAAACCAAATAATATCCCATCGATGTATAGCTTACACTCAACAAAGAGCTCAGGGACTTTTTGGCGGGTCGATAGGATATGTTCTGGAAACAAGGAATGTAAATGAATTGTGAAATATACATGAAAGACAAAAGGTAATTTAAAATAATTACTCTTTTTTTAATAATGATAGATGCTGCTAAACATAGAAATATTTCTATTTTTGTCAGTAGTACAGTAAGAAGTAAAAGCAGCCTATGTTTCTCTTGTGGGATGGAATCCAGAGGCAGAAGCATCTTTGGATTGAAGTAAACGCCGAATAAGAAATAAATATGGATGGGTGATGGGATGAATCAGCAGTGTAAATTACAGGATCAATTGGATTGGGATCACAGTTGGGGAGGATTTGGGAGTGGAAAATTTCGGGATGGGGTGGAGTATGTCGAATTGGCAAGCAAATTGCGAGAAGGGAGAGAGGCCGTAGTCATATACCTGCGTGGAAGACGCGGAAGGCGAGCGGGAGGCTGATGTCGCAGGACAAGAAGAAGCGGAACTCGTTGCCGCCGCCGACCATCTTTCGGTGACGGAGAACCGATATGCTGCGGGAGAAGAATTTGAGGAAAGGACGACGAGATCAAGAAAGCGCGGAGCGATTTCGGTTTCTTGCCATGGACGGCATGGGACCGGAGGAGGAAAAGGACGCCGGGGACAAGTGGGGAAAAGCGGCGGCGAACGGGCGGAGCGATTCCAGGGCGGGGCGGGGCGGCGAGTGAAGGTCTTGCGGTTCTGCCGATCCTCTCCTTCTCCTTCTTTAAATTTTTCTGCGTGCAGCAGGCGCTGGTCGAGCCGACGAGGAGAGAGGCGGCGACGGTGGCGGAGCTTTCCGGCGAGGAGACGGCGGTTGCGTGACTCCAGCCGCGAGAGGCTTGGCGTGGTCGCGTGGATGTGGAAGATGCTGTGCCTGCCAAACCGTAATTGAGCCCAGCCCGTTTAACCCGAAGAAACACGGCCCATTAGAAATGAGCAGGCTGATATATTCAGAATTATTGTGATTCAGATTCCGTTCCAAATATTCAGGGCTAGAACACAGAGTAATCTATCGATAGACCGTGTTGACGACAGAAAATGGCAAGAATGCCGATTTGGCTCAACAACCGGTCTAATCGTCTGTAACAAGCGGTCTGACCGGCTGTACCCTGTAGCCGGTCTGGAGATGGGTTAGGCGGTTTGACCGCCTGTACGGCCGGTCTAAACCGCCTGTAGGAAAGTGCTCAAAATATGATTTTGACTTCACCATTGCGTAGGGCTCGTCGAAAAGGTCAAAATGCATATGTAGATCGCCTGATTTAGACTCTGGATGAGGGAGTTATGGCTCTGTCAAGGATCAACCCCGGGTCCAGCCGGTTAGACCGATAATGATTGAGGTAATCGACACTGTAAGTTCATCTTCACAACCGTCTTCCCTTATTGATACGGTTAGCCCGATTGTTGTTAATAGTATGTCTAGTCTTGATGAACTCTCTGCACGTTTAGATCGACTAGAGATACTTAAAAAGAGAAAATCGGTTCATAATAGTGATGTGCATGTCATACCATGGTCTAATATTGATAATACGTTTTGTGGTATGTTGCCTAGTTCTTCTGACGGTCAAACTACACCGCCGATCCAGTTGCCCAGACCGAACACGGTCATTGCAATTGGATCAACGCTTGCAGGCGGTCAGACCGCTAGTACAGCCGGTCAGACCCCCTCAACCGGTCAGACCGCTTGTACGGCCGGTCACATCCCCTTCGCGGCCGGTCAGACCAATCTTTCTAGTACTGTGACAGTTGTTCCGGAGTGGCTTCCACCGTTAGCCGTTATACCAAATTCGGCTGCTGATAGCCGTGCTGGTATGCTGGATACAGCCAATGTCACGCACAGAACAACGTTGCAGGATTTAGCATCAGTTAAACAAGGTCCAGAGGAAACCGTCTCTCAATATTTTAGAAGATTTAAAGAGATTAAAAACCATTGTTTTAATTTATCAATTTCTGATGTTGATCTTGCTCGATTATGCTTTAGAGGATTAAAATCCTCTATTAGAGAGAAAATTGATAATTGTGATTATCATTCGGTTGCTCAAGTTCACATTAGAGCTGAAGTGGCTGAAAACCGAATGAGCAAAGAAAAGGAGGGTCTTAAATCATGTCGGTCTAATATGCATTCTATTGATTGTAAATCTATTGTTTCGACCGATAATGATAATAATGTTAATTTTGCTGAATTTGCATGGCCTTCTAAAGTTGAAGCGTATTCTTGTTCATCTCTTAGGCCGGCTCATAAGAGTCGGTAAGAAGAATTGAAATTTACATTTGATATATCTAAATGTGATCGCATTTTTGATGAATTGCATAAACATAGATACATTAAGATTTCTCATGTTATACCTGCATTAGAAGAGTTGAAAAGGCATGCATATTGTAAATTTCATAATTCTTATTCGCATGCTATCAATGATTGCAATGTTTTCCATTTGGCAAGTTCAATCGGCTATAAACGAAGGTCGTTTGAGATTCCATAACATGAAGGTGGATAAAACTTCTTTCCCAAGTCAGTACTTTGGATTTGCAACAACCTAAGGTTTTGATTCGGCCGCATCAAGTCGAATCTACCAAAGGGAAGAATGTGGTGGTGGGAGATGAAAGACTCACTTTGACGGGGAAGGAGTTGATCCGTGAAGTGACATGTGAGAAATCTTCTGATGGAAAAGAGACATTCAAAGTTACATTGAGAGCCTCTGGACATGAGGGGCAAAGGTCGGTCGTTTCACCTGGACCGCAGCCGTCTAGACCTGCTGTACTACAGGCGGTCGGACCGGCTGCAGCAGGCGGTCAGACCGGCCTACACCATGGTCGTCCAAAGGCGCTAAAAACGGAGCGTTCAGAGATTGGAGCTTCAAAAGTGGGTTTGGCTAAAGACAGAGGATCTGGTGTAAAGCCAAATGTCACATGCAATATGCTTCTCGACAAGTACTCCAAGCAAAAGGCCGTTCCAAGCGATCGGCCATTAAAAAAAGAAGTGAGATCACTTAAAGGTAGATCTTTCAAGCCAGTGCAACGTCATCATGTGTCTTGGAAGTTAAGTCCGATATGGGATGACAATGGTGTGATGTGGGTGCCGTATCAGTCGGTCCAACCGGTTGTACAGGCGGTCCAAACCGCCAGTTCTACAAAGTCGACCGAGCAGGCGGTCAGACCGCCTGCACAGCCGGTTAGACAGGTTGAGGCAGAGATATTACCGGGTGATGTTTCTTCTGCTCGCATGGTTTGTGAGGACGAGCTGACACCAGTTCCCAGTGTTGAGGACGATGAACAACTTCTTGATTGCAGTTCGTCACCAGAGCATATGGATATGGATGCTAATGTTCCATACTTGGGTGATTATATTCTTATGGAGGAAGATCCTGATCATCCTGATTTTGATCCTGAGAAAACTATGTAGGTGTTCTTATTCCTTATTTCGGTCGAAGGATGATGCTGCATTTACTCGAGGGCAAAACATCAAGGAGCCTTTGAGGTAAAATCTTATTTATCTTCACCTCCGGTTCTTCGGGCACTTAGGAGAAGGGTTTCTTTTGAACTATATATTATGGCTGAAGAAAGCGTTATTGGAGCTGTTTTGATTCAAAAGACCGAAGGGAAGGATTTTATTATTGCATATGCAAGTAGAAGATTATTGGACGCCGAAATGAGGTATGCTTTTAGTTGTATACATCATGCTTATACCAGGTTGAGGCATTATTTACTATGAAATACTTGCATAATTGCTTGTTAAGCCGACATAATTAAATACATGTTGCATAGACCGAATATTGAGTGATGAAACCGGCAAATGACTTATTCTTTAATTGAATATGATTTAGTCTTTGATTTTTTGAAATCTATAAAAGACATATCATTGCCGATTTTATTTAACATTGATTAATGAGCAACTTAATTTAAATGTCGGCTATGTTACTTTTACTCCATGCAAACTGAGTTTTGATGGATCGGTTTGCAAAGGTGAATGTGGTGTTGGTGTTATTATTGTATCGCCAAACAATATTGTTTTTGAAGCTTTTAACCGATTGGATCATAGATGCATAAATAACCAAACCGAGTGTGAGCCTTACTATTCGAGTTGGAGATTTTATATTACATGGAAGTAAAACATATAGAAGCTTGTGGCGATTCTTTTCTATGGGTACATCAAGTATTCAAAGCATGTCAATGTTTAGATGGATTTCTAAATGTTTATCTTGATAAATGAATAGACATTATAATTTGCTTTGATGGATTTGTGATTTATCATGTACCAAGAGAAAAGAATCTTAGAATAATGTGTTGGCATAGCAAGCATCAGGTTATAATATTCAGAAAAAAAATTTCGAGAAAAGAAGCCGATGTTTTGTGAATCCGACATGCTTGCTCTAGGACAGGCGGTCCAACCGCCTGGTGCAGCCGGTCTAACCTGCCTGGCCGGTCTGACCGCCATGACAAGCGGTCTGACCGCCTGTGCCTATGAAAAAACCGATTCGGCTGTGGATGCCTCTCAATCTGTTGAGGCCGATGTTGGTATTTGGAGGAAACCTCTGGTGGTATTTGCAGGATACTAGCAGGTCAATGGATCAAAAAGTCCGACGATGGGCTTTCAAGTTAGCTTTGGTTGATAGTGAACTATATCGTCGGACCGCGGATGGTTTGCTCTTGAAGTGTCTAGACCCTGATCAAGCCAGGTTGGCTATGATAGAGGTTCATGAAGGAATTTGTGGTGCGCATCAATCGGCTTGCATGATGAAGTGGCTCCTTAAGCAGGTTTATTCTTATTGGCTTACAATAATTGCCAATTGTTTTCGTTACTGCGAAAGGGTGATTCAGTTTATTATCAAGCATATTATACATAGATTTCGGATTCGTTTGCCCATGGCCATCATTCATATCTAAGGAGGTACGTGAGTTCGTTAAATCCAATGCTATTAAATTGCTCAATTCATCTCCATATTATGCTCAAGCTAATGGTGAAGTTGAGTTTAGCAATAAGGCATGTTTATGAACATGGTTCTGCCAAAGTTACTCCGTATGAGTTTGTCTATGGTCAAGAAGCGTTTGGAGGTTTTGGAGCATGTCAAGAAAGAGGATAGCTCGAGCATGTGATAAGAAGGTAAATGTAATATCCTTTCAAGTTGATGATTGCATGGATTTCAGTTGCCAAGAGCATTTGAAGGTATTATCCAAGTGTTTGGCAAAGTATTTGGAAGGATTTGGCCGATATGTTGATATCACTTTTAGAATAAGATGGCCGACAATAGAGGGTCGCCCGTAGACTGAATTAATGTTTCTTTATACGCAAGCTTTACCAAGAAACAGGGGGGCATATATTGACGACAGAAAATGGCAAGAATGTCGATTTGGCTCAACAGCCGGTCTAACCGCCTGTAACAAGCGGTCTGACCGGCTGTATCCTGTAGTCGGTCTGGCGATGGGCCAGGCGGTCTAACCGCCTGTAGAAAAGTGTTCAAAATATGATTTTGACTTCACCATTGCGTAGGGCTCGTCGAGAAGGTCAAAATGCATATGTAGATGCCTGATTTGGACTCTGGATGAGAGAGTTTTGGCTCTGTCAAGGATCAACCCCGGGTCCAGCCGGTTAGACCGCCTGTACAGGGGGTCAGACCGCCTATACCAGTTCTAGTCCGAATTAGAGTTGTATTTTGATGGGTCTTCATTATGGAATTGACTCCCCACGGGGCATGACCTCTCCACCCTATATTATGAAGGGCCATGGCCGACTGAGGACCTCTACCCAATCGTACAAACACATTTACCTTTACTTTTTATCTCAAACCCTAGCTTTTCCAACCCCCTCTTCTTCCTTCTTCGTCTCCATGGCGTTTTAGGACATTCTAGGTGGCATTGCCGACCTTAGAAAAACCCTAGGTTCGCAGCCTCCGACGGGGTCCCTCCCGAGGTTGTGATCATAGGCTTTCGCGGCGCCACTGCCACAGACGGTCTGACCGGCCCCTACAGTTGGTCTGACCAGCCCCTACAGGTGGTCTGACCGGCTGTGTCCAGGAGCTTCGACAAGGAGATTCCGACTACCGCGCGATATAGCGCTTATCGTGTGGCAGACTGGAATGATTGTTTTTTGAACTTGCTGCTCGCAGTCACAAGCTACCCCACTTTCAACTGCTAAAACTCACACTTTGAATCCAATTTAGCCTCCAATTAAAACTCAAATCATTTCCAAAATTCGAAACTGGAATAATCCCATTCAGTTCAATTATGCCTACACCAGGAACCAACATGGCGAGCATAGGGTAACTCGGTTATGTTCCCTATAGTAGAATCTAGGTAATCTATTAATCCATATTTAAATTCGTGACTTTTCTAAAGTCATTTTAGAAATTACAACTCTATTTTTTCACTGGCACACGACACCTTTATTCATAGTGAGGCACACGACGTCATCGATCTATTCGTTGGATAGGGTCTCTAGAAAATCCTCGACTTCTCTGAATTACGTACATGCATAAATTACGTACATGCTTTGTTCGGTTAGGCATGGATTGGTTGGATTACATGTGGAATGAGTGGGATTGATTCCATGAGTAACTAGGGCTCGTTCGGTTCCATCGGATTCAATCCGAGCCGGAAATGGTAGATATAATAAGAAATTTATGATAAGTACATCTAGAGACCGGGATTTATCCTGGGTCATAAACTAATTTATTCGTGACGGATACATCAAGAGACCCGGAATGATTCCCCAACTCTTGACTAGTGTATTGATTCCTTGTCTTTTGGTGTCACTATGGTGAGTAAATTAGTTTTTGACCCGGTCATGATGGATACATCAAGAGACCCAGAATGATTCTCCACCTCTTGACTAGTGGATTGATTCCTTGTCTTTTGGTCTCACTATAGTGAGTAAATTAGTTTTTAACCCGGAATGAATCCCGGTCTCTTATTGTACCTATCATAAATTTCTTAGGCCTTGTTCGTTTTGGCCTGGAATAGGCTCCAAACCACATAGAATATCTCGGCATGGAATCAATCACAATCCACCCAAAATATTTGTTCGGTTAGGCCTGGAAGGGTTTGAAACCCAGTATGGTTTGACCTCGTTCCATGCCAAAAGGCTAGTTTCGTTCCATGAGTCTGACCTCATAGAACCAAACCACATGGTTTGAGTGACATGCATGGAACCACTCAAACCATGTATGGATCTGATCCAGCTCGGGAATTAAACCCGAGCAACCGAACAAAACCTTAGGGCTTGTTCGGTTAGGCAAGGATTGGTTGGGTTCCATAATTCATACCTAACCGAACAAGCCCTTATTATATTTTTATTCCCGGCTCGGATTGAATCCGATGGAACCGAACAAGCCCTAAAGGATCCAATCCCACTCTATCCACATGTAACCAAACCATTTCATGCCTAAACGAACAAGCCCTTGTGAGGTTGAGGCACACCTTATGAGGTTGAGGCACACCTTGGCGAGCCGTGGGTAACTCAATCGGTCGTGTTCCTTATAGCAGAATCTATCAATCCAGATTCAAATCTTCCACTTTTGTAAATTTATTTTAGAAAATAACAGAAATATATTCTTGTTGTGGCATGTGACATATGCTCATAGCTAGGCACACGATGTTATCAATCTATTTTTCGTCTCTCGAAGATCCTCATAGGGATAGAAATTGCGTACAAACATTCATGGGGTTCTTTATCTAAAAACATAACATTCATGGGGTTGAGGCGTGTGCATGTTTATAAGCAGCACTTGTACTGTATTTGTATCAGCAACAGCAAACTAAAAGTCGAAGACGATCTGCTCAAGGTGTTGCACACGCGGCTAAAACTGACTCAAAAGCACAACAAATAAGTAGCTCCGCCGCTGCTTCTCACATTCTCGCCCTTAGGGAACAGCTTACAATATCGAGGAGCAAATTATGGACATTTGATAAGACCAGTCTCAGTGGGGTTTCACGGGCAATAAATAAGGTGCCACATAGGCAAATCTGATGACATGACACTGTATTAATGAAGAGGGAGAAAACAATCGTTTCATGGTGATGAAACGAGCCCGCTACGGTTACCAAGACATCGGAGGCCACGCGATTGGTTCTGAGGGCCTCACGTTAGGGCCTCACGTTATCCCCGATACCGTGGCGAAGATCCATTGTGGCCTGAGGATTTTCTGCCAATCCCACCAACGTGTGATTTCTTCCTGCGAAATTTTTTGGCAGCGTCAATTTCCATCCATCATGGATGATTTCCATCCATATATGGAGTTCTTCCAAATCCGTCTCTCTTATCCAGTCCAATCTCACCTCCCTCGCTTCAATCACCCGTCATCGCCATAGCTAACAGCAGGGCCGCTGTCCACGGCGGCGTCCTCCGTCGGGTCGGACACCGAGGCCGCTCTCTGCGGTGGCGTCCTCCGTCGGACACCAGGGCCGCTCTCCGCAGCGGTGTCCTCGTTGCTCCCCTGCCGACACTGGAGCATACGAGCAGTTCTTCACCAACGTGGAATTCCCACCGCTGCCTCCATCTGCTGCGCCTGCACCATGGCAACCACAGCCTCCGCCAAATGCAGCATGGTGGATGATTGATTGTTTAATTTAGTGCAGATCCGTACTACAATCCCTTGCTGACTCCTTTGTTCCTAGCAATTGCATGATTCCTATATGCAGGTTTCAATATACACATGATTTTGTATTTTTTTTATCAGTGAAGTTCATCAAAAACAGAGCCAGCAAATTCGTTCAGAAATCACAAACTAATTGTGAGATGTTTTTGTTTGGAGTTTTGCTGTCTACCCATCGTCTGAAAGGTTTGCTACTTCTCCATTCTGATTAGGTCTACCGTCCACAACGTGTGAGAGGAACATGATGATCCTTTCTCGGATGAAAACCAAAATCTATATTCACTATACTGAAATTTAAATTAGATACAACTGCAAAATGGCTAGAGTTCTCGTGGCACACATGATCACAACAAAATAAAGGATGTACTGTCTATGTAACCCTGCTATGAAACTGTGCACTGAGAGTGACAGTTTTATCCCATTAAAAAGCTGATGTGGCTATCTTGGTAATTGTGCCCATAAAACTACCACTAAGACTGGCCTAAGAAAATGGAGAATATATGCAAAGTAACATACTCCTCCGTGTAGGAAAAGAAAGTCGCATTAAAATTATCTTAAATCAACTTTTTTTAAACTTTGACTATGTGTAACATTTAGAAATGTCAAAATGATACGAGTAAATTCGTATTGAAATATAGTTTCACAAAAAATATATTTAAATATATTTTATAAATATTTTATAGCAAAAAGTATTAGTCAAAACTATGTTTTGGAGACTATGTCAATGTCCTAAACGGAAGGGAGTATACAAACCAAGTAGTTTGCACATCATGCACACATTTCACGTTTCAACTTCAAATATCCGGATTTATACGCTGGTTAAAAAATACTACACTCTGTTTTTCTGGAATCCGACTTGCTCTATGCTGACTGTTCCAATTTTAGGTTTAAACCGATAATTCACAACCATATCTTTAAACATAATCTATTATCAACCGAAACAGGCTTATTGTCAAAATTGTCCTCATCTTATACATAAAGAATTTATAATACACAGGCCCAAAAACCTCCTGAGAAAATCTCAAAAACAAAATAAAATAAGAGAGAAATTTTAAAAAATGCAGGGGCACTAGAAACATCTGATCTTAGTCTGTTGTCAGTGCTCTTCTGGAAATAGTTGTACACTTGTGTGACATGAATGAATGTTGTGGCCCATGAATAAAGGGATTTTTCCATGTCCACCGCTTACCATACATCCCTCAGATACCTGCTCTCCATTTGGAGATTCTTTACAAAGCTCTCTGCTTTAGAACTGTCAAGCGAACCCTGTTTTAACGAAAAAAATCAGAATTTTCATGAGAGATGAGGAATGCATCTAATATGAACCATATTTTACTGGTATTAATCCCCCATTAAAATGAGGTCTAGCATCAATACCTGCTCCTGAACGATAGTGTGGAGAACCTTATGTACATCTCTGGCCATGCCTTTGGCATCACCACAGACATAGATGTAAGCGCCTTGGGAGATCATGTCCCAGATTTCGGGTGCCTAGAAATGAACAAAGGGGAATTATGAGTATGACTTGGGTCTGGAGAGGCAACAGAAATTTAGAAGAAAGGGTCAGCTGAATTACTTTCTGCGCCATTTTGTGTTGCACATATTCCTTGGTAGGGCCCTGACGCGAGAAGGCAAGAACCAGCTCAGACAGTGCTCCTTGCTCAAGGAAATTGTTCAGCTCATCCTCATAGATGTAGTCCTGAAAAAACAAAATTATGTCAGCTACAGCCTACGGCAGTGCAGATCTTTGGTGTTAAGTGGAACAGCTGTTTGGTGTGTACCATCTTGCTATTCCTGCATCCAAAGAAGAACACGGATCGACCAAGCTCGGCTCCAGATTCTTTTTGAGCTAGCCTTTCCTGGTATCATGGATGAAATTTACACATTAGCAGTCTGACTGATGGCCAGTAGAAATACATAAGAACCATGAGGCATGGGGCAGCAATGAACCTGCAAGAAGCCGCGGAAGGGTGCTAGACCAGTCCCAGGGCCAATCATGATAATGGGCACTGAAGGATCAGATGGGAGTTTGAAGTTTGATTGCCTCACAAATATCGGAGCCCAGCTGCATTCCTTGCTCTCTTCTGATGGAACAGCGTTCTGAAAATCCAATTTGAATGGCAAAGCAATTTCAGATAAATATGTGGATACATTGAGACAATCACAGCTCAATGTACTTGTTTAACGAGAGTTGTCATATTTAGTACAATCATGATAGGTGAGAACATAAAGAGTTTTATTTCTATGGAAAGAACACAGAGATTTCAAGCCCTTAACACACACCAAAAAATACCACCATAAGTTACCTTGATCCAAGTTGAGCAGACCCCCTTATGTACCCTTCCAGCGGGTGTTGTTTCATTCACAAGCGCACATGTGACATGAATCCTAGTTGGTGCCAAACTGATAGACAAAACAAATATATAGGTCAGCAACAAGAACTATTCATAATGGGAAGTAAAATATATAGGTCAGATTGTTTACCTAGGTGAAGATGAAATAGAGTAGTATCTCGGTTGAAGGCGAGGGGCCACAGCCGCAAAGAAGACTCCAAGCGGAGGCTTTGCCGAAGGGAACTCTGCCATGACTTCCAACAAGCTCCTCTGACTCGCCACAACCCATTGAGCGTACTCATCCTGAATCATGAATAAACTTGTTAAATTTTATGCCTAAATTTTCCGTATAAAGATGAAAACTTGCACTGTCACCGAGAAAGCTCACCTTCCCAGAAGGAGAGGCCAAGAACTTCAAACGGTCAGCCTCAGAAGGATCTGAAGCATAGGTAGCCAATGCAACCAATGAACTCTGCAAATTATACACGTCATTTGATTAAGCAGAATTGATTGAACTATCTCGTCAATTGTCATAAACTTTGTAGGATTTTTGGCGTTTTGCACTAATAAAACACTCACCTTCTTTGGTGAATTCATAAGATCGGCATATCGGGCAAGTGCATTCCTCACAGTGATCGGGGAGGGGAAAGGAGGAGCAAGAGAACCACTACCTAGCGGAGTACCATCCTCTTTGTCTGCATGGATGGTGAAAAATGTCTCTGGTGAGTAGCCTAACAGCTTCTCTGCTTCCTCTACGACTTCAGCGCAGTTTTCGGTGTATACACCAACATGGTCACCAGTTTCATACCTGATAAGCAGCATGGAAAATTATGTTAGGAACACCAATGAAAGGATGTGAGGGAGTGGAAATTTAGCAATTCCACTAGCAGTATATTTCGGATTAAACGATGCTCAGAACTTTAGATGATGACTTACATAAGACCAGATCCAGCAATGTCAAATTCCAAGTGAGTGCATGAACGGTCAGAAGCAGGAGTGTGGAGCTCCCGCCGCACAGCCACATTAGCCCTACAGATGCAAAGAGTGCAAATTATTAATGTGAACTCCAATATTACAGAAAATGTAAGGGCTTGCTTCCCTTACTTCAAACGTAGAAAAAATAGTTCATACTGGCAAGGATGCTGGGCATCATGGACTGTATAACCGTTTGCAAGGCTGAAGGTTCTCTCCAAATGAGCTGCCTCCTCAGGCTTTATGAATTCAACCCGGTATTCAGGAATAGCAGCTGTGTAAGTAGTGCCTGTGGGGACATCATTTTCGTCACGAAGTAAACGATCCAACTCTGGCCAGAGAGCTTCTTTCCTGAGGACAGAAGAAAGTTCAGGAAGAGCACCGTAAATAACACTGAAGCAGTCAAATGACAAGTTTCCAGCTAGAGAGAAACTAAGAATACATACCATGCATTGAAGTCATCCTCGATGCATTGATCATCGTCCCCAAGACCAACAGGGACAAGCCTTTTTCCACCTAGTCGAACATGAAACACCTAAGATTAGCTGAACAGCTTCACTAATGAAAAAGATGTGTGTGATATAGTCATGACTCATATCCATACCTTGTTCGGTTAGGAGGTCGTCAACAACCTTGGCTACCTGTAGCAGAACCCAAATATAACAAAAAATGATTGCCAGCATAACAACATTTTACAAATGTCGAAACACATTTAGTAAAATGATCTGATAAGTTGTATCTGTGAGTACCTTGTTGAAATGTTCATACTGTCGATTGCCCAGACCAAATACAGCATACTCAAGGTCACTCAACCAGACTCCCCTCTCATTTCCTTCAGAGAACCATTTGTAGAACCTAGCAGCATTGTCAGTTGGCTCACCATCTCCGTACCTGAAATTTTACCAAACCAACATCAGCAATGCTTCCCTTGGATGTAGCAATACGAGTAAATGACAACATTCATCAGATTTGGACACTTCCTGAATTGGTGGCAGATTGAAGTGCAACATTCAAAGCATCAGAACACAGTATATCACAATGGCAAGAATAAACGCCTTACGTTGCCACGAAGAACAATGCTAGCTTCTCCTTCTTCAACTTCTCCTCATACTCCTCATCCTCTGCCGCGTAATCATCCTAGAAACACCCATACTTTGTGTCTAAGATCATTTGAAGTGATCCTTCTCTTAAATTGCTACACCAGACAAAAGTTCCAATAATGCTTACCAAGTCCACAACTTTAAAGATTGCCTTGTCGTATCTTGCCTTTGCCTCCTCAGCAAGCGACTGTCATATACATAGCAGATCAAATCATTAGAAGACGATTATCCCCAAGGAAAGACTTCCACACACTGAAGATTACAAAAAAATGGTTCAAGACTAGAAGAGACAATTGCCTTTTCCCACCAAATCTACCAAAGAACTCCACTTTTCCCCTCTGTTCGTTCCTTTGACACACGAAACCAACCACGACGACGTGATTTGGTTGTGGCCCAGAAAAAAAAGGTGACAAGGAGAAGGTCTGTTTAGCCCACCAACCCCCTCCTCGAGAGTTGACGTTGACATCCATGTTATTTGCAGCCAGATTCTTGGGTTGCTTATCTGTGGTCAACATTCTGCTACGGCACATGCCTATTGCACGCTGGCAGCAGCATGCAGTTGAAAAGTTTCTGACGGGTGATGAAGGAGCTAGCGGTCTGACTTTTTCAAGCAGATTGTAGGTGTGGGATAGTTGGACAAGGACACACCGGAAATTGAGTCTGATGAAATTTGTATCTTGTTCCAAATAAACTATTCAAAACGTGGCGGTAACATTTGTCGGGGTCCTGCGCGGTGAAACTTCCTGCCTTGACGAAAGCGATCCGGAGGAGAAGGCCGGCACGACAATGATGGAGAAGATTTTAAAAGTCCATCGCCATCTCCCATGACGGAGTAGTTGCTCAAATTTTTTTAGCTTACAATCGAAGCAATTCAGCTACTACAATTCGCCCAGAGAGAAAAATACGAAAAAAAAAAACAAACAAAACAGAGACAACGGAGAGGATTAAAATTGGGCGTCGCCGAGAAACGAACTAACCTTGGCGAATCCCTCGGCGGTGCCGGTCTGCGTGCCGAAGAAGACGGTGACCTTCTTCCTCCCGTCGTCGGCGGCGTCCTCCACGGGCTTGGCGTCCCGGGCCTTGCCCTTGGCGGCCTCCGCCGCGACGACCACCTCCCGCTTGCGCTTCTTCCCGGCGGCGGCCCGGCGCCACAGCACGAAGAGCGCGGCGCCGAGCACGGCGGCGGCGAGCGTGGCGACGAGCGCGCGGCGGCCCTCGGCGCCCTCCCCTCCCAGCAGCTCCGGCGGGACGCGCCCCCGCAGCAGCGCCGCCACCAGCTCCGTCGCCGCCGACGACGCCGAGTCCATCGCTCGCCGGCCTGATCGATCGGTCGAGGGAGGCGGCCGGGGGTTGGTTGGTTGGTTGGTTGTTGGTGGCGCGCGGCGCGCGGACGGATGGAGTAGAGTAGGAGTGAATGCTGAGCGCAGCAACAGCAGCGGCAATGGGGGTTCGGTTGTGTTACGGGGCCGGCAACTACAACAGCTGTTGCTGCTGCCGGCGAGGGGGAGGAGGAGATGAGGGTTTTATAGCTCGGGACTGGGCGGGGTTGGCGCGGCGCGGTCAAACCACCTACCACCGCGCCGGAGAGGGAGAGAGAGAGGGAGCTTCGCTGCGACTGCGCGGTGGGGGCGGTGTGGCGTCAGCGTGGACCAGGAGGAGTGAGTGGTGGTGGGGGTTGGTTTGCGGGAGGGGGGAGGGGATGGGAGAAGCGTGGCTGCTCGGTGGCGTCGCGTTGGGACGGGACGGGGCGGCGGTGGGCCCGTGTGTCAGTGAGGGTCGTGGGATGGAGGCGTGTGTTCCGTGGCGCTGGGTGTAGGTGAAGCATGGGAACGGGAAGAGACGGCGTGGCGAATGGCGGGAATTATGACGTAGCTTTCTCGGCTTAATGACGTCCTAACTTTGGACCTCACAATTTGTTGCACAAACTTGGTTGGTGTTTGCCTGTTTGGACCTCAGGTTCGTGGGGTGTGTGGGGCGCGCGTGCGGTGGCTAACTGGCAAGCGAGGTGGCCATAGCCCCATTAAAGCCATGTGTATGTGTCCCAACACTTGGGGGTCTTGGGCTGCTAGCTTGCCTCGACGAACGTACTTCCGGGGCTCGACGGTGAAGGTGGGTTCAAGCTCACAAATTACTCATTAGGTTCGCCTTAAGCTCTCTATGAGATGTTAGCGAAAAGGAGGGTAAATAAGGAAAGGCTATGTCGTTGGAAACTCTTTTTTTTTTTTACTTAGCTCATGGATCACCGATCACCTCAGTCCAGTTCTGCGGGTGGAATTTAGGACAATGTTTTATAAGATAACTTTCAGTCATGTGTCCTAGGAGGTTTCATGACATTCGAGCAGGTACAACAATGCCAAATCTGTGGCAGAACCGTCCAATTTTTACTGGGTTAAGTGCGCCTAATCACCCCAATTCAAGATAATATCGGTAAATGCACTTCAAACAGTTTAAACCCGGTAGTCCGTCGAGTGTCCCCGGGACATCCCGAATCATCCACTGACAACTTTGATTCAACCATAACTCAGGATCAACTCCACGTTGGGATACACAACAGGCATTACCTTTTTACATAAATACGGAAAGGTACGAATTATTACAAATCGAGTTTGAAACAACCTTAGATGCAAGTCAAGGTACTAAGATCTTAATACAAACTGGTTTGGGCAACTAAAAGTCATATTACAACACAAGGTGACTTTATTCGTCTAGAGACATCCGGGACCAACTAATGCTCTAGGGCTTCTGGTTCTCCTCCTCGCCTTCCTGCTGCGGAGCATCCTCTGGAAAAAAAAACAAAAAGGGAAGAATCCTGAGTACGAAGGTACTCAGCAAGGCTTACCCGCCTTACCAAAGAAAAGACTCTCAAGGAGATATGATTAGGCCTTTGAGTGGATGTTTGGCTGACTCAACTCTTTTTGCGAAAAGGCTTACTAATGGTTGGTCCTTATTTGGCAGTTATTAACTCAATTGATTAGTTACCAATCCAACTATGTTTTAAAGTACTTTTTCATACATGTGATTCTAGGCTCAAACAACATTTTTGAATCCACCACATCTATTGTTCAACTTGTTTCCTCTACGATGTTTAACACCTGATCAAGTGCACTCATAACCAAGAGTTGTGGCGATCCGGATCAATTTTACATCCTACAGGAGATACTAGCCCCCAGTCACGTACAGCTGCGCCGACTGCACGCAACAACCATTTGATCAGCTGGGCCAAAGACCGGAAATATCCTTACTCGAACCCGGGAACGCACCCCCACGTGGGCCCCACGTCTGGCGACCACCCCGTGAGTTACTGGCTACGTCCCCGCCTTTCTCTGACCCAGCAAGCACGGGTAAGCGATATTTCCAATCAGTGAGCTAACTAATCTAGTTGGCTTTCTAGTCCCATAACCCAGTAAGAAACCAGGTAGAATCACTTGATCAATCAATTAAATAACGGATCGGTCCTTAGTCACTTAAACTAGTAGGCAGAACTAAGGATCGAGCCTACCTCAATCCCTTCTATCAACTTCTGCCCACTATCTTTTCATATCAAGTCTTCCATGATTCATATAGGATTAGTGAGAACCTAGATCAACATCTTTTATTTATCCTTGCTAAGCATAGCCAAGTAGATATTGCTAATCAACTTTCTTTACTAACAAGGGTAGTTCTACCAAGGAGTAATTCATGCATCAAGGGTTTTCAACCAATTCCTAACCTGATGCACATAAAGACATAATGTTTGGACTAGTGAACCTTGTTAAATAAAATAGGTAGAGATGCTCCGGGGCTTGCCTTGAGTCTCAAAAAGATTAGCGGCGTCAACAACTTCTAGGGACTCCGGAGCTACCACCAGAACTTCCTAGTACTGAACTTGTTCTTCGGGAAGTTCAATGTACTCCACCTCCGAGACTTCAAGTTCTAACATGCAATGCAAGTCAAGGATTAGAGATGCAACAAGTTTTAAAACTTAGCACACAAAACTTTCTCTCGATAAAGTTGCAAGCCAACACAACAACCCATCTACTATTAAAGAAAAACTTTGAAATGTTTGTTTGGGTGAATTAGTCCTTATTTCTTTTACATTTATTAAAGAAGAATTATTAAGTATGCCAAAATTACCCACCAAGGTATAAAACTCTCCCTTTCTTTTTAGTTGTGCTTATAAAGCATAAAACAAGTTTTTAAGTATTTTTACAAATATCCTAAACATTTTTACCAATTGAATTCCAAAACATGAAGTTGTTATTAAATTCTAAACAGCACAAATTAAAAGGTTTGACATTTTTAAAGCAGGAAGGAAAATCTAAGGAAGCTATAAAAATTAATTTCACCTTTTTCTGATTTTTCTATAGTTAAAACAGTGGAGAACATAAATTAAATCTAAATCTAAAACCTATTTGGCTTTCTTGCAAACCCCCCCCGAACTTCCTTCTCTTCCTCCCCGCAGTCCCTGCCCACGCAAAACAGAGCGCCGGCGTGGACCGGGCTCCGCCGGCGCTGACCGGCGCCTGCTCGCCGGCGGCGGGGTCCCCCGACGACGATGGCTAGCCCTAAGGCTACCCCACACAACCGCGCACCCATCTAGCCTAACATTCCCGCGACAAAACTCTAACCCTAGCACTCCGGCGACCACGGTGGCGACGCACGGCGGCGCGACGAACTCCAACGAGCACACTGCTAGAACCTGCACCCAAGCTGGCCCACGAGCAACACTGAGACAAGAGACGGCTCGTGCGCAAGCCAACTCGACCATCGCGACGCAAAGCGCGCTAGCTCCACGTGCCAGCCATGGCGGGAGCGCGCATGGCGAGAGCGGTGGCGAGCGCCTGGCAAAGCGGACATGGCGAGACGACGATCAACAACACCTCTCTAAGCACCAGCAGACCCTAGCGCATCTAGTGCTCACAACAGCGCGGCCGGAGAAGACCCGAGCAAGGCTGGCCACGTGCGCCGGCCATGGCGGAAGAGCGCCACGGCGGCGAACGGTGTTCCCGGCACAAGGAAAGACGCGCCCGACCAACTAAACCCCCAAACACGCTCCACGACTCAAGATAAACCCTGCTGCACTCTCAAACCCCATCTAAACACACGGCAACAGCACCACCTCGGTGAACCGAGCTTACCCCGACGAGAACGGCGACGAGGAGCTTGAAAAAGGGACTGCGCTGAGCTGCGGAGAGGTGGATGAAGGACGAGAGCTAGCAGAAACTAAAGATGAGGTGAAGGCGAAGCTTTTGGTGGAGAGGAACTGGATGGAAGGGTTCGGACGGCGGCGACCGAACTGCGGCTAGCCGGCGGCCATGGTGAAACGGATGGCGATGGGGTGAAAGAAGAGAAAGGGAAGTCGACGACAACGTCTTTAACCGCGAGTCAACGCAGCCGTCGCTTGCCACCTCCTGCTGCGCCTTCTCTCGAGCTATCTCCGAGCGGACTCGATGCGTGGCCGGCGAACCGACCTGCCACCGCCGGCGGCAACTGCCCAGCAGCTGGCCGACGCCAGTTTTCCCCAAAACAGCTTCAAACTGAGATTTTTGCACTCCATTTTTCTGCGAAAAGTACATTGTAACATCCAAAACTCCCAAAAAAAAACTTGTAGCTGGGCCATTGAATTTCATTTCCCCTGTTGGCACTTTCTCCATTTGAGCAAAGATTGCGGTCGAATTTGAGCCTCAAAGTATCAGCCTCGACACTTTTCAAATTCAGGGCTGCTAACTGAATTTCTCAAATTACTCTCAAAACTTGAACAGAATATGGATCAGGTGTCAAAAACAAGATTGAAATTCACATTCAGAAGCACAACTTCCTAGTTGGAAGTTTTTGCAGAAAACTTCAAATTCGAGTTCAAATCACACAAATTCAGTTCAGCTGTATGTTTCACGGAATTTACTGAAAACATCTTCTGAACCAATTTCTCTCGCGATTTTCTCCTGAATCCAGGCATATTCTGAGTCTGGTACGAAAACAAAAGTTGTCCCAAAATCTTCCCTTAACCACTTTATTTTTAACACCCAACTCAGAAAATACACAGATCGACCGCAATCTCTCCTCAAAGACAGCTGCTCATTATGCTCAAACAGCGAAATCTGAAAATGGTCAAGTCCTGTTTTCAGACCATGAATAGTGCCATTTCTCTTTTCTTTCTTTCATTTTATTGAAGCATCATCACAAAAAGTTTACACAAAACTTTTGGACAACCAAGTTTCTTAGCTTATGAACCAAATTTAGAAACTCTTGGCTTCCAAAAAATCCAAATCTTAGCCAAATTTTTGACTTTGGTCAAAAGATCTCCTTATGTGTCTCTTTTCCTTTTTCTCTCTTTTTTTTTTAACTCAACTCTCCAACCAAATCATGACACTAGCACATTCTCAATATGGGATGTCACAAAATCATTTGGCAATTAGCCAAGACACCTCAACAGAAGCTTTCGTGGAGGAGAGATAAAAAGGGAGAGAGGCAAAACTTGTCGTTGTCGCCACTGCTCGCGTCGAGCGAATTCATGGGGCCCGCAGTAATTATGAGTGCGGCTGTCCACCTATGGCTGCTCGTATCGGGGGATTGAGGAGCATTAGAAATTCTAACAAGTGGGTCCTATTTAAATAAAATAATAAAGTTAGATTGTTTGAACAGCCAACTTCTTGTATGCTTTGGCTGCTGGACTTGTCTCTTGATGACGTGTCTTGTCTTATAGACAAACTTATTAACCATGCTCTTAGATTGTTGGACAAATCGGCATGTTTGCTGATATGACATAGTTTAATGAGGGAAGAGAAAAAGAGAGTTTCATGGGCATGACACTCCTCATTACCTAGTCAATGAAACTCACGTTAAGAGCGTTTTGTTTAACCATCTAACACATTTGACCAAACACCAAGTATGCATTAAGTGCTACATGTCTATGAAACTATTTCATGAAATTGTACATTGAGAGTAACAGTTGCATTCCCCTTAAAAGTTGAAGTAGCACTCTAGATAACTATGTAATGAAACTCCTGACTAAGAGTGGCCGAAATCTAACAAGGTAAAAAAGGCATAGCAACATGATTTTCAAAAGTTCATGTCAAATAAATACTCGTAAGAAGATAGTACATGCATATTGGCATTCAAAATTGAATCGTGCTAAGTGCACGAACTACTGCTAGGTTTAATTTTGAATACGACGGATGGGAAAACTACTCTCGCTCTCTCCCTCTGTTTCTTCTTATAATCTCTACTACTAAAAAGAACGATTGGGGTAGTCGTCGACCACCAAACTTTCGCGACCGCGACCCACCTCCCGTCCGCCCTCGCCCTTCTCCCTCGATCATCTCCCTCTAGGATGCCTCCCTCTTCCCTCGCAATTGCCCTGGAAAAGCGATGGCATCCAAGGACGGCGTTAGCCTGCTCAGCCCACAGTTCTGGTCAGCCACCACGTTGGTCCCTAATCGCGCTGCCTCCCCGTCGCTCGCATCGCTGCCGCCTAGATCAGACCTTCCCTCCACATCTGCTCCTCCGCCGGCTCGCGCCCCCACCATCGACGCATCAGCGCCAAAGGCACTCTCCACCGGCACTCCCTCACCGCAGCAGATCCCAGCCTCCCTCGGTGCTGCCCTGACGGCCCTAGCGCCGGCCGAGTCGCGCGCCACAGCGGCGGTGCAGCACCGTACCGCTTCACCGCGTCGGCCTCCGCCTCCATCGAGTCGCTGTATCCTCCTCTATGCCCGTGGCTGTCGCTCTCGCGGTCCGGATCGGCTGCTGTGCAGCGCCGCTGGCTACGGCAACGATGAGGTGGATGGTTCTTCGACGGCGAGCGGATACGGCGCGCACTGGAGGAGGCGCTCGTGCCGTTCTACCTCACGGCGGTGCTTATGTGTAGGAATAGTGCTCGTTGTCACTTATAAATGCTAATGGGACCTTGTCTGTGATGACTGGATTTTCTTTTCATTCTTTTTCAGTGATCTGCACAGCATCTCCCAGTTAGCTAATATACTATGATCCGATAGCGAAGCACATCAAGGACCCTTTATTACAATCTCCGAAATCTTGAGATGATGAATTCACTAGAACAACATATCCCCACAAAGTCGCAATGGTGGATATAATATCCCATTCAACAATGCTGTCAGGTGTCAGCTACTGAACATTGAGTAGAACTAACACTACAACTGTACCTTCTCGCTATGTCTTTGATCGATGATGCTTTTAGACAATGCACATGTTATCTAGACTTCCTGAGCCGGCCAATTATTAAGCATATTAGATAATTTGATTTATTTTGTTAATACATTGCAGTACGTGTAGGTTCCACTCTTCACCATTTCTGCTACAAGGGAGGCTTCACTCTATGGCGTGCCTTCAATTGCAATCTCATATTGAATTGGTGAGCATGCCTTGAAATAGGAGGGGCTGAGGCGCTGGCGCAATAGCCATTTCACTACAGTTGAGGTACGGAGGAGAGGCCAAGCAGAGTACCAACAGGATGTCTAATATTTGGTTTTAGATAGCATTTCAAACATCCTTGCTACATAGATTGAGAGAGTAGCATATTTTATTGATGAAATCAAGATGGTAAGCCTATAAGCCTAATCAGAAGCAACATTTAACAAACCCATTATGTAGCTACTACTTGGAGAAAGTAAGCATGTCGTTAAGCAAAGACTGGTATGTACCATATCATGCTTGCTGCAAATATTTGTACCTGTAAGGTTTTTTAAAAAAGTGTCTACTTTGCGTTCAGTTGCATATCATGACAATAGTTTTTGCTTGAGTATTTCACATCTCTTATATTACATTTTTTCTTCTATTTATGAAGACTGCTGCTCGTACAAATAATTTGCCTTTTTTTTTCTTTAACTGGATCACTACTCTAAAAGCTGCAACATTACTTGTTCCCTTGCCATTTCAACATAAAAAGTGAACAGAATTGCCTTCTTGTTTGTTTGCTTTTTTTGTCATATGCCCAGTGCTGAGCATTATTGTCTACTTCATGCTCTATGTATTGTATTGCAAACTTTTTTAAACCCGTAGCAACGAACGGGCACGAACCTAGTTTTTAAGAAGAGAGAAACTTATGGTGGACACTTACGTATCCTAGCCTCCTAGGTGATGGAGAGTTAAAATAGAAGCGTCATCAGATTGAGTACGTTAGTAACTTGGTTGGGCAGGAAGGGGAGTGAGCGGATCGGATCGAACAAGCTAGTTTTGAGAGAAATGTCTTTGACGTGATTCCATCAGTTGGGAGCCGGCAGGCAAGAACCGGTGGTTTCTTGGGCAACAAAACAAAAACGGAGAGAAGGCAACGTAGCCGCCCCGCGTAGTGGTGGGGAAACGTGGGCAGCAGGGTGGGTGACTTGGAGGCGAAGGCCTTCCCTCTCTTCCTGGATCCAAGTGGGCGTGCAAGGGCAAAGAGGGCTGACCCCGTCAGTTCGAGCGAACCAATTGCAGATCTGCCGCTGCCAGCAGGATAAGCCTGCACGCTTACGAACGAAAACGAATCCTGGACTGCATCCATTTCGGCTAGACGTGGCTGTACTCTGTAGCTGTATACACAGTAGTCAAAGATCGATCAGACGGCACACACGCATGCACGTTGTGTGTGTCTGTTTAGCTCTGGGTTTACTATAAAGGGCAGTACACTACCGGAAAATCGTTGTTTGCCGTGAGCCAAAATGTTTGCCATGAGCCAAAAATCGGGCTCACGGCAAACACCTTTTTGCCGTGAGTAGCTGTATACACAGTAGTCAAAGATCGATCAGACGGCACACACGCATGCACGTTGTGTGTGTCTGTTTAGCTCTGGGTTTACTATAAAGGGCAGTACACTACCGGAAAATCGTTGTTTGCCGTGAGCCAAAATGTTTGCCATGAGCCAAAAATCGGGCTCACGGCAAACACCTTTTTGCCGTGAGCATAGAAGCGGAAGCTCACGGCAAATACAAACTCACGGCAAAATCTTTCTTTGCTGTGGGCCTAAAAAGAAAAGCTCACGGCAAAGATGTGCACACGGCAAAAGAGATCTTTTATCGTGAGCTAAACAAGAGAAGCTCACGGCAAACAGAAACTCACGGCAAAATCTACCTTTGCCATGAGCTAAAATAACATGGCTATTGGCAAAATAATTTTAAATTATTTAAAATGTCGCCTCCCGTGACGGTACTAACGGCCGTTAGGACCATAATTTGCCGTGAGCATTATAAGGCTCACGGCAAATAGGTTGTTTGCCGTGAGCATCAGAAAAGCTCACGGCAAAGAGGTTGTTTGCCGTGAGCTTTCCAAACGCGCACGGCAAATATTATGTTTCATAATTATTATAAAATATCAAAACAAATTCTAAAAATTATAAAATTTGTTGAGGTATAATAATATGAGGCAAAGAGGTTGTGGCAAAGTTTTGAGAAGGTTTCGCAAAACTTTATGTCGTACGATGCACAAATCCTAACATCTCCGTAGAAGTTTCATAAGTCGAATGAAGTGTAAGTTTGAGTTGGGCTTCAAAACTCTATGTATGTGCTGTAGACACTAAAATATGGTCATGCCGATAGACTTGTATTTTTTTGGTCGTTTTTTATATCATTTTGTATTTTCAATATACATGAAATGATGAAAATTTATTGAAATATACATTAAAATTCGAAATAATATACCATCAAATTAGACTAAAGTTACTAATATTAAGTTACAATAATTAAGGTGAACATTAGGAGGACATTAGAACTAAAAAACAATAGAGAAAAAATATAAAAAAAATTAACACCCTTTTGCTGTGAGCAGTACAAATACTCACGGCAAATGGCCAGTTTGCCGTGAGCATTTATGATGCTCACGGCAAAAGGCATGTTTGCCGTGAGCTGTTATGAAGCTCACGGCAAAGAATGGGCAAAAAAATTCAAATAACGTCTCTTTTATTTCAGAAATAGTAGGAAAAAAAATGAAAAAAAATCTTTGCTGAGAGCCGGATCTGGGCTCTCGGCAAAGAGCCCATGTTTGCCGTGAGCAGTTGTGACGCTCACGGCAAAGAATGGGCAAAAATAACGTCTGTTTTATTACAGAAATAATAGGAAAAAAATCAAAAAAAATAAATCTTTGCCGAGAGCTGGATCTGGGCTCTCGGCAAAGAGCCCCTTTGCCGAGAGCTAGATCTGGGCTCTCGGCAAAGTCCTCAGCCCAAAAGGCCTACCCCGTCCTTCAACCCTTCATTTCTCAGCTCTCTCCTCAGTCCCTCCCTCCGAACCGCGCCAACACCATCGCCGCGCCACCGCCGTCCCCGCGCCGCGCCTCCCCGATGCCATCGAGCAGGGCCTCGGGTCGCGCCGCTGCCTCCGCCTCGGGCCGCACCACCGCCTCGACGCCAGCCGCGCCGCCGCCTCGGGCCGCACCGCCGCCTCAGCGCCAGCCGCCGCCTCGGCTCGCTCCTCAGACTCCCTCCTCGCCGTCCCCGCGCCTCCGCCTCGGCCCACGTACCCGCGCCTCTGCCTCCGCCACGCCCCGACGCCTCGGGCTCCTGTCGCCTCCTCGCCGTCCCCGCACGCCCGTCGTCCTCCTCGGCGTAGGTAATTTTTTTATTTTTGGTATATTTGTTATGTATTATAGGTAATTCAATTATTGAGCTTATGATTTAGATTACTTAGTTTGTGCTAATTTAGTTTATATAGTTTGTCAAACTTAGCTTAGGTTAGGCAAAAATGAATGGAAACTTTATGGATTTGCTTATGACTGGGAAAAAATGGAATGGTAAAATTATAGATTTTGCTTATGATTAGCTGGTTATGAATATGGTTGTCAGCCATCGTGCCGTTGATTTGTTGCAGATTTTAGAAACCTCATTTTGTAGGGGAGGTGCTGCCTAAATTTTAACCGACACAATTGCTTCTTTGTTTGTTTAACAGGAGAAGTTGTTGCAACATCGTCGACTCATCACTTTGCCGAGAGAGCAAGGTGAGACAAAACCCCTGTTCAAGTGTTTTGTTCGTAGTTCACGTAACCTAGCTAGTTAAGCGTCTGCCGTTCGGAAGAGATACGGTTCGAAATATGCCGAGATATCTACATATTTAAAACTGTATTTGTTTCGAATTGTCCATGTTTTTGGACAGCCCGAGGATGTGTCGATGTGGTTAGTCTCCATGTTCTACTTCTATCCGGGAAAGAGTTTCGGCAATATCTCCCTGTTGTTCTCTGGATACACACTCTCCTTCCAAGGACGTGTATCTGGAGAACAGCGGGGAGGTGCTGCCGAAATTTTGTTTTGGATAGGAGTAGAGCATGGAGACTAACCACATCGGCGCATCCTTGGGTGGGATTAGGACCTATCTTCACCTATTAGAAAGTATAAGGAGCGTGTAGATACTTAAGATTTTTATATTGCTCGTTGATACTTTAAGGATGGACGACCGTGAGTGGATGTACATGGGGCGTCCGAGTAATCGTCAGTTTACAGTCAAATGGATTGAGAAGACTAAGGAATTCGTGAAACTAGCATTTCAAAATGCTAAAGGAGCCACCAGGACTTGGTGTCCATGTAGCATTTGCAAAAACAAGAAATGCCAACAAAAGGATGTCATGAGTACACATATTTGCAAGAATGGATATGTTGCCGGCTATACACGGTGGAAGTATCATGGTGAAGTTTGCGATCGTGTGAGAGAGGAGGTCGTGAGACAACGCGTCATGGATTATGATGCTGAAGCTGGGGTAGGGTACATGTTAAATGACTTTGGTGAAGCACACTTCAATGGGGAACCTATGGAGGAAGAGCCGGAGGCAACCGCAAAGGCGTACTATGACATGTTATCCGCGGCTCAACAGCCCCTTCGCGGGCATACTAAGGTTTCTCAGCTGAATGGCATTGCACGCCTTATGTCCCTAAAGTCCCAGTACAATCTTAGGCGGGATGCCTTCGATAATATGTTGAAAGTTGTTGGTAGTCTGCTTCCAGAGCCACACAATCTGCCTCCGAACATGTACGAGGCAAAAAACTCCTTAATGCGCTGAAGATGCCCTATGAGCAGATACACGCTTGTCCAAATGGATGCATCTTATTTAGAAAAGAACACGAGAAAGCGAATTACTGCCCAAAGTGTAAATCCTCTCGGTACGTGGAGCAAGACTGTGGTGATGGTCAGAAGAAACAGAGCAAGCTCCCCATGAAAATCCTACGGTATATGCCGTTCATACCGAGGATCCAACGACTTTACATGACCGAGGAAACCGCGAAACAGATGACATGGCATAAAGATGGACGTCGATACAATCCCGACAAGATGGTACATCCATCCGACGGTGAATCATGGCAACGATTTAATCAAATTTATCCTGTGAAAGATAATGAAGCCCGTAATGTTCGTGTTGCTCTGGCTATAGATGGGCTCCAACCTTATGAGATGGGGGCTGCCTCATACACTTGATGGCCTGTGTTCGTTATCCTTCTCAATCTCCCCCCCCGGCGTCTTATTTACTCGGCAGAACATATTTCTGTTGTTGATAATTTCCGACCACCCGAGGACTAATATGAATGTGTATATGGAGCCTCTGATTGATGAATTGGACCGTGCTTGGGAGGAAGGGGTACTGACATACGACCGAGCTACAAAGAGAAACTTTATAATGCATGTTTGGTACCACTACTCCCGCATGACTTCCTAGCATATGGGATATTCTGCGGCTGGTGTGTGCATGGTAGGATGCCATGCCCAATATGCAAGTCAGCTTTGAAGTTCATTTGGTTGAAGAAGGGTGGCAAGTATTCCGCGTTCGACAAACATAGGCAATTCCTCCCTCTGAATCATCCATTCAGGCGAGACATAAAGAACTTCACGAAAGGTCTTGCAGTTACAAACCCTCAACCGCACATTATGACCGGTGCTGAGGTTTGTGCTCAGGTATCTGGTCTACAGTCCAACCAACAAGGTGGTTTTGTAGGATATGGTCAGGATCATAACTGGATTCATAGTTCAGGATTGTGGAGGCTCCCCTATATGACAGACATTCTTCTTCCACATAACATTGATTTGATGCACACTGAGAAGAATAATGCCGAGGCTTTATTCGGAACAGTCATGAACATTTCTGATAAGACAAAAGACAATGTTAAAGCTAGAGTGGAACAAGCAACGTTGTGCGATAGACCAAAGATGAACATGGTGCCTCCCACTAGAGGCAAGACCTGGAAGAAGCCTAAGGCCGATTATGTTCTTACGAGGGCACAAAGGAGGGAAGTACTAGAATGGTTCCAAACATTAATGTTCCTTGATGGATATGTGGCCAATTGGAGGAGAGGAGTTAACTTTGCCACCATGCGAGTCAATGGGCTCAAGAGTCATGACTACCACATTTGGCTTGAGCGGCTTCTTCCGGTGATGGTCCGAGGCTATGTCCCCGATCGGGTCTGGCTAGTGTTGGCAGAGTTAAGCTATTTCTTCCACCAGCTTTGTGCAAAGGAGATATCTCGAACCGTGATACAAGAGATGGAAAAATTGGCGCCGGTGTTGCTATGTAAAATGGAGAAGACCTTTCCACCCGGTTTCATTAACCCGATGCAGCATATGATTTTGCACCTCCCGTATGAGGCCAGAATGGGTGGGCCTGCCCAAAACCGTTGGTGCTATGCAGTCGAGAGATGTCAAAACACTCTTCGAAGTAAATGTAGAAATAAATGTAAAATTGAAGCATCCATTGCAGAAGCATTCATTCTGGAGGAGGTGTCAAACTTCACAACAAAATACTATTCAGACAATCTCCCTAGCGTGCATAATCCTCTTCCTCGTTACAATGCTGGGCCCAATGAATCAAATCTTAACATTTTTCAAGGGCAATTGGGCAGTGCAAGTGGCACGACCAATAAGGCTTTGAACATGTCAGAGTGGCGCAAGATCATGCTATATGTCTTGACCAACCTCGACGAAGTGAAGCCATACATGTTGTAAGTTCTGCATCCAACCCCTTGTGTCTATTCTTTTTTCGAGTTGTAACTATTCTGCATCCAACCCGTTTTTGTCTTATTGGTACAGGGAATTTCATCGTCAATATTGGCGTCGTTCCAGGGAAGCAACGCCTCAGGAACCTGGTAGACTTCTTAGGGAAGGTGCGGGATCAGGAATGCCTGATTTCATTTCTTGGTTCAAACAGAAGGGTGGATCCGATTCTACCATGAGTGCCGAATTGAGACAGGTTGCCAATGGGTTTGGCAATAAGGTCAGGTCGTTTACTGGTTATGATGTCAATGGATATCGCTTTCACACAACAACACACGAGTGTAGTCGGCCCAATCGAAGAACCACTAATAGTGGAGTTTTTACGATGAGCTCTAATGGGGTTGAGTATTATGGAAGAATCGAGGAAATATATGAATTGAGGTTTCGTGGTCGTCGAGAATTTAATCCTGTCATATTCAAATGTCATTGGTTTGATCCCAAACAAGTGAGACGAACCCCAAACCTTGGGCTAGTCGAAGTCCGACAATCATCCGTATATCGAGGAGACGATGTCTATATTGTCGCTCAACAGGCCACACAAGTTTATTTTCTCCAATACCCTTGTAAGACCCATGTGCGTCTTCAGGGGTGGGATATTGTGTACAAGGTATCGCCACATGGTAAATTACCTGTCCCAAACAATGATGATTATAATATAGATCCAAACACATATGAGGGAGAATTCTTTCAAGAAGATGGACTTGAAGGGAGTTTTGTGATAGATTTAACAGAAACGATTGGAATGGAAGTAGACAATGAAGATTCAGGTGACAAAGACGATGGAGATGAGGTTGAAAAGGTGATGGACTTACAATTACTTGAGCGATTGCAATTAAACGATGACAGTGATAACATTCCTCCTTTGGAGCATGGCCATGATGATAGCGACGCACGTGATAGTGATGATGAGTATTACCAACAAGCTAATATTGATGATGATGATTATTATTTCTAAAAAATTGTACGTGCCTTAATATTTTAGTTTATTTGTATTGTTATCTTAATTTCATTTATATTCTCCTTATTTTTCTAATTTCTATAGTATATCTTTTTTATTTGTGCTAATTTGCCTATTCTTTTTATTGACAGGTGATTGAACAGATATGGCGGGCGGGAAGGTGAGGAACGTGAACTCCGTGTACCAAAGATCGAATCAACTACTTGAGCAGAGGCAGGGGGGAGGCGAGGGGCAGAGGAGGGGCAGGGGTCGCCCGAAAGGCAATGGTGAGGGGTCTGGGAGTGGTTAGGGGGCTGGTACAGGACGCAGGCGTCCAGGGTGGAGGTTACCGCCACCTCCACTTGAGGAGGAGCGTCGTCTTCTAAAGACGATGACTTTGTACCACCCGCACAGCACCCGGAGTCGGAGGACGAGTCGGTGGAGGCAGAGGATGGGGAGGCGGAGGATGGGGAGGATGGAGAGGAGAAGGAAGGAGAGGATGGAGAGGAGGAGGATGGGGAGGAGGGGGAGGAGGAGGAGGATGGGGAGGGGGAGGAGGACGATGACGGGGAGGCGGAGGAGGAGGCCGATGAGGGGGTGAAGGGCACCAGTGGTACGAGGAGGCCGTTGGGGATCCACCGAGAGTTTGGATGCGAGGTCCGTCGACCCTTCCGAAACGACCACCTCCTCACAAACGCCCGGTGATTAGGCCGTATGGACAGAAGTAAGCACTTTTGACTCGATCAATATTCTTCACATGATATACTGCAAATCTCAAAAAAATTAATCACATTTCAGGAGTTGGGAGATTGTGGGCGTAGGTGATCATACACGCCTTGTCAATGGCATACTAGGCCTTTTGTGCAGGGAACACTTCCCTGGCATGGTTTTGCATGGTGGTGTGTACGAGCCGGCATTGACTTTTGAACACTACTACTCAGCGGTGGACCAGCGAGATCCTTTGGACAGACTTTATGATAACGTGGCGGAGCGGGTGAAGGGCGAGTTATGGGTAAGTTGACCTCACACTACATTACTCTATTCATTGCATTCAGAGCATATAAGTATTGTATGTATATGCAGGATTTCTTCATGTGCGAGGATGGATGTGAGGCAGACGCACAGGGTAATGCTCATAGAGCCTGCAAAAAGCTAGTGCATGACATGCATTATGAGGCGCGCATCCAGGCTATCATTAATTACCACGCAGAAGTGCTTCACACGAGGGTCAACCAAGGAGGACGCAAGAAAGATGACGTTGAACAGGGGGCAATACCTCCAGGTAACTAACAACCTTGAAGACTCTTCTTTCCTGAGAATAAACATGCTTCATTTGATATTCTACGTTCAATTCATGTCTTGTAGGCACCTGTTAGTTGGTGTAATAATCACGAACAAGCCTGGGGAAGAATGGTGGATAGGTGGTGCTCTGCTGAATGGCTGGCAAAGCACAACCTTACCCGGGAAAAGCGTTTGAAGATGCAAGGACCAGTGCACCATCAAGGCAACTAAAACCTCAGGGCATTTGCGAAAACATGGGTAAGCGGATACCTTTCTTTGCTTTGATGTTAGACATAGTGATCAATATCTAACAACCTTACACTCATTGTCCGCAGTCTGATTCACATGGTGGCCAGCCTTGTGGCGAGGTGAAGGTGTACGCTTTAGCTCACATGGGTAAGGCGACGGCAGACACTGACTTTAGTATGAAGACACCGGCCTCAGCGTACACCAATCTGACAATCGCCCCACGGCTTAGTGCATACACACAGAGGGCAAGGGAGGTCCATGGGTCGGAGTACGATCCAAGCACCCAGAACTTTGATGGACGAATCATCATGGAGGTAGGAGGAGGCAAAAAGCATGGGCGTTACTGGATGGGTGACAGCACGATCGACTCGGCCTCGACGCCAAGACTCTCCGAGATTCGAGCAAGGGCGTCGAGCGGAAGCGATGCGATGCGCCCAAGACAAACCGTTGACCAGATGCAGATAGCGAGTCTATAGGTTATTTCTGTTTGCTTCGGGCTTTTTTAAATTCTGACACTATTAATTTGAATTCTAACATATATTATGTTGCAGGCCCAGCTACAAGAAGAGAGGAGCCAATGGGAGCAAATAGAGGCCTCCATGAGCCAGATGTACCTTTGGATGCAGAATGTGGGTGCTCAGATCTCTATACCTCCGCCACAGATTCAATTGTACCCAGCGCCTCGTCAACACACACCTGTGAGTATATATGAATGCTTTAGTTTGTATGTTGGTAACTTAATTCTTTCCCCACATGTGCAATATATTATTCTTTGTGTAGGGTCTATCGGCGGCATCAAATGATCCTGCTGCTAATGTGTCGCCTTGGGGGACTTGGGGATCTCAGCCGACGCCACGAGGCCCACCTGCTACTGTGTCACCTTGGGGGCATTGGGGCTCTCAGCCGTCTCAGCCATCTCTGCCGCCGGAGGCAAACCCACAGGATCAGGATCTATCCACACCCTCCCCCTCCAACCCTTGGGAACGAAGGCCGCACTACTAGGTAGTGAACTTGGTGTCGTCGAACTCTATTGTTTGTCGTTGAATGTTGTGGTTGAACTTGGTTTGGATGCCGTCGAACTTCTAGTGTACCTTTCTCGTTGTATTAACTATGTGTGGTTGTGCAATGTCTATATAAACTGCATGCAATGCTCATTGTGATGACTATGTGGTTGTGCAATGTATATGTAAACTGTATGTGTGATACATTTTTTATTGGGGTATCGTATACCAAAAAAACAGAAAAAAGTAGGCCCAGGTGCCATTGTTTGCCGTGAGAAAATGACCCAGGCTCACGGCAAAAGGCTCCTTTGCCGTGAGCCACTGGCCCAGGCTCATGGCAAAGAGCCATTTCTGGGATTTTCTGGGCTCTTTGCCGTGAGCCTTGGCCCTGGCTCACGGCAAAGGAGCCTGTTTGCCGTGAGCCTGTGCCCTAGCTCACGACAAACAGGAAATCTTTGCCGTGAGCCAGGTCCAAGGCTCACGGCAAAGAGCCTACAAGCCGCCCCTTCCAGCCCTGACAGGTGGGCCAGGAGTGCCTCTTTGCCGTGAGCCGTAGTGCTGGCTCACGACAAAGGGCCTCCGTTTGCCATGAGTCCTATCCAAGGCTCACGGCAAAGGGCCTTCGTTTGCCGTGAGCCACATCCAACGCTCACGGCAAAGAGCCTCCGTTTGCCGTGAGCCATATCCAGGGCTCACGGCAAAAATCCGAGTGGGCCCCACTCACGCCATTGGTTCGCCGTTGCTTGCCGTCATCGTCACTTTTTTTGCCGAAGGCTTTTTTTGGCTCACGGCAAATGTTTGCCGAGAGTTTTGTTTTTGGCTCACCGCAAAGGTCCCTTTGTCGATACGATTTTTGCCGTGAGGCTCACGGCAAAGGCTTTGCCGTGACCTTTTGCCCGTTTGCCGTGAGCCCGGAGGCTGACGGCAAACCGGCTGAATCCGGTAGTGGTAGCAGGGCACCGGGCGGCACACTGTACTTGTCCATGCCAACCATTTCTACATGGACAAGGGCAAGTTTAATTTGTATCTACCGGGTGCCTGATGACCGGGCAGTAAATTAAAATGGAGTCGCGGTGACCGCTGTCTACGTACCAACCTCTCGCGACGCAGCAGACTTGGTCGACGTGTGCGCGGCTAACCGTTTTGTGTGCTGTTGGTGATTCAACCCGGGTGGATCGGACTCGATCTCGGCTCCCACCCGCCACGCGCATCGCGTGCACCAGCTCGTACGTGGACCAAGCTGGCCTGCAGGCCATTAGCTTTTTAGTTTAGGTTTGACCCTCTCGTATATGGATCCGCAACATACGGCGGCGCAGCTGATCGAACCACGCACGAGCGCACCAGCCTGGCTTTAGCTCTGCCAAATACAACTAACTTTTACGAGGCTTACAAAATGAAACTGAGCCAAAGGCTAAACTTTTTTAGATCATCCACCAAACATGCTCATAATACTGATATAAAATGTAACAAGTTCGGGTTAAACAATTAAACAAATTGGGAAACAATAAGGCATGTCGACACAATATGGCTGCCAATAACACTTCTACTCTATCATCAGAGGAGAAATAAACGGCAGCTGAAGGAAAATCAGTTAGCAAGTTGGGTCCGTGCCTTTCATTTTTTTTAGGCCGTGCCTTTCAATTTTTAACAGCACCTTTCTAGCAAGAGACGTTTCGACGTGAAAACGGCTCGTGGGGCACCGGTTTTTATCAGGGCCAGCTCTGGCCTCATGCGACAGTGGGGGCAAACGGCCGGGGGCCCACCGGAGAAGGCGCCCAACAACAACAATGTAGCAGCACATTAGATCATCTCCAGTGTCCAATAACAATAGCTCCAAAACATTTGGTTTTAGAAACTTAATAAAAATAGCGAAAAAATCTCCTTCTTCAACAGTTCCTAATATTTAGTTTTAAAATAGTTAAATTTCAGAATTTGAAGTGTATGTCAAGAGGGTAAAAATGACTATAGAGCCCACTGTTTTGGGGGTTTATAAAAAATAGCCACCAGTTTAGACTAATTTTGAAGCAAAAGTTTTTCCATTAATTTCAAAAATAAGATTTTAGGAACATATTTTAGGTATTGTTGAAGATGCTCTTGGTTCTCTAAAACGGTCAGTCCCGCCGCAGCCGTTCCATGTCGGAGAGAGTGATACCCGTAGGCCAACTAAAGAGGTCGTACAGGAGAACAGGGCCGTGACACAATTCACGTATGTCCTTGTCTGTTGCATGGTGCTTATGCCCTCGCTACTCATTAGAATTCATGTAGTAGCAATTGGTCAATTTATTTAGCATGTTACTACTCCCTCTGTCTAAAAAAGAACCTATGGGTTAAATGATTCACGTTTGACTAAGTACCAACTGGATTGTATTCATATTTTCTGTTCTAAATAATTCTACTACGTATAAAAATATATTTTGAAATTAGCCTAATAATATTTATTTTGTATTATAAATATTAATATTTTAATTGATAGTAGTTAAACTTAAGATACTAAAACATCACATTGTGCTAGAGTTGTATGTTTTTTTTGGACGGAGAGAGCACATTAGATCTTTAGTTTTTTTGCTTCACTTTATGTATTATAAAGTTATTTATTCATTAACCATTTATTTATTATATAATTTGGATCTTAGATGTTGCCGAAGAGGCACATGTCTCATGGTCAAATAGAATAGACAAGAAAAGAAGATTACATTGTTCTTCAAGATCGAATTAAATATATGACATTAGTACTATTATATTTTTTTTATTGTTCTTCGTAATTTTATTTTCGTCATATCGTCTTATGTCAAGTTGTCATTTTGTACGATCAATTCTTTTCCTTAATACGAATCAGACAAGTATGAGACACCCTGCTGCTGTCTTTCTAAAAAAAAACCTATAGAGCCGCCCTGGTTTTTATAAGGGGCAAAAGCACCATCTTCCAAATGCCCTAAAAAAAGCATCATCTTCCAAATGCCACCATGAACCTGGAATAGGCGTGTCGACGCCAAAAAATTATGGTGTCCACAAGGCGTTAAAAGAATAGAAGCATGTGAACAAGGCGGCACTATACAAAATTACAAATCCATGTCATTGGGCTATGATTTGCAATAATTGCCACGAGGTGCCATTTGCCCCACGTGAGGCAATGCAATCCTGTCCTGGGCCCACGGGCCGGGGATCTGGGTGCAGGGCCGGGCAGATCGCATCAGCAGCACCGCCATTCTCTGCTGCGCCATTCTTTTCTCGTCCAATCAGTCGTCTACTTGCCCTCGTCAACTAAATCTAACGCTCGATTATGAAAAGTTGGAATGGAATCACGTCCCAATTTTCATGGATGAGCTCGCTCCATCTAGTGTTTGATTAAAGTGGGATATATTCATCCTAATTTTTTTGTTTGGTTAAGAGTCATAGATATAGGATAGACGTCTATTTAACCACCGTTGGATAGCTGGCCCCATTTGCCATAAACAGCCCACGTGTTATCCTTAATTTTGCCCCCTTTTTTCCGTTATCTTCTTTCTCTGTGCCATTTGGTCTCACAAGATCGTCGGCACATCTAGCGGTGGGCTGTCGCTCTCTCCTGGTGTGGGGATCACCCAACGGAGCCGTTGGCAGTAGGGTTGTGCGTGCTCTCCACTGGCACGTGTCATTCATGTCAGCAAAACTACCTTTTAAAAAATAGTCAGATGGACAAATATGAACGGTTTTGATAGTTTGATGGTTAAAAACATCCGATTTTTCACCAAAATTGAAGTCCCGGAATAGTTAGATGACCAAAAATGTATTTTTTTTCCCCTTCTTTCTATATGGAGTAGTACTCACCACTGCCGAAATATACTGTCATTGTGGTATGTAAGCACTTATGTGTTAGCGTAAATTGAGCTCATAAACCACTAGTCAGGTGGGTCCCCCGAAATATACTGCCGAATTACATAGGATCTTTCAAAAGAGGAAAATGATCGGTTAGAAAGTTGGCCGACTTTTTTGTTTTTTAGCCCTTTCGTAAAACTTATTTCACGAATAGACCCCTGGTAGAACGATTTGCACAAATGGACCCTGTGGGTCGGCGCCATGATGCACGGCGCCGAGGTAACACACCTCGGCGCCATGATACACGGCGCCGACCCCCTCGGCGCCACGGTCTTCCTCTCCCACGCTTAGTCCGCTGGACTCGCCAAGGGGGTCGGCGCCATGACACACGGCGTCGAGGTATGTTACCTCGGCGCCATGACACACGGCTATGTTACCTCGGCGCCATGTATCATGGCGCCGACCTCCAGGGTCCATTTGTGCAAATCGTTCTACCAGGAGTCTATTCGTGAAATAAGTTTTACGAAAGGGCTTAAAAAAAAGTCGGGCAAGTTGGGGCCGTGGCTCCACGTGATGCTATGCAATCCTGTCCCGGGCCCACGGGCCAGGGTGCCCCGTTTTTCTTAATGATGCTAGCTGCAGATCGCATCAGCAGCAGCACGGGGGTGCCGGGTGCGCGCGCGGACCGCGTGCCTCGCTGCCATTCTCTGCTGCGCCATTCTTTTCTCATCCAATCATCAGTTGGAACTTGGAACCAAATCTCTGTAGAGGCTGAGCACTGGTTGTCCTCGTCAACAAGATCTAACGCTCGATGCATTACCATGTTTTTATTATGAGATAAGTTAGGATAGAGTCGCCCCGTCCTAGTTTTCTGAGATGAGTTCGTCCCATCAATTGTTTGGTTAAAGTGAGATATATCCATCCTAATCTCTTTTGTTCGGTTGACAGTCATAGACATGAGAGATATGTCTATTTTAAAATTGTTAGATAGCTGGCCCATCTGCCATAAACGGCCCCACATGATATCCTTAATTTTCCTTTTCTTTTCTCTCCTTATTATCTTCTTTCTCTCTGTCGTTTGGTCTTACAAGCTCGTCGGCGCATCTAGCGATGGGCTGCCACTTGTCGGTGTTTCTTAAATCTTATGAATCTGCCGTACGGAAATATCGATGTAGCACTTCTCCCGAAAGTATTAAGGGTGGCGTATCCACAGAGAATAGAGTATAGCTATTTTCTCACTAAGTTACCTTCTAGGATATAGGAAGAGAGATTGGCTTCAGATAGTCTTATCTTTCTAAAGGAATTCTAAACATAACAGATTTCTATCTATCTTTTGCTTGCTTTGGTGATCAAGTTTGACTTTAATTCAAAGACCCTCTCGGTATAAAGACACCGATCTAAATCTCAGCAGAGAGGATTAAGCAAAACTCGTAAAGCCGAGTCGAATGCCAGGGAGTGTCACTCCCCAACACCTACCTCTGGTTCTAGTGAGATCCTGAACAGATGAATTGAATTTATAAGCCTAGACACCACGTCTACACTTGAAACACTTATTCTTAGTGCCGCGCAAGGTTGCCCAATTGGGGGCCCGTACACCAGAATAGCGCACACACGTTTCCACAAGCAATCAATATCAAGAAATAACTTAGCAATAAAATTAGCAAAAGAAGAGCTTGAATACTCACTCAAGTGTGCGAATCCAATGAGGTACAAAATCGAAGGAGTCAGAGAACAATCCAATTAGGCTTGAATCCTCTTCTAATAACGCTCAAATTACCCTCTAATATCCTTCTTATCTCTCCCTCACACACTTCTAATCCTAATAATTTAGTGGATATCCTATCCGTAATTAAATTTAGTACAGATTCAACACAAGCCTGGTGCAATTTGCAGTGTCACGCTAATGAGACCATGGTGTGTTAAGGCCAATTCTAATGGATAGTTTCGTTTTGTTGTTTCCGAAAATGCCACATCAACGAAACACAAATGAAACTTGGAAGATTGGTGATCTTACCCCTACTGTGAAATCTAATGATGATTTTACCCTTATTTTTTAACTTTGTGATTTTCCCCATGTTTCTGAATGACGAAGTCTCCGTTTACCCCTATTTCTAACTCTGTTAGGAGAGGGCCCTTTAAAAAAACAAATGAGAATAATTATAAAATCAATGGAAAAGACATAATTGCCCGTAGCCTCTCTCGAACCAAACGTTCCTCTCTGCGGATGTAATTCTCATCACCAAGCTAGTGACAGATTATAAAAACCTACGAAAACCTTAGGGATAGACAGTGAGAGATCATGTGGGTTTTAAGTAAGATGTGGCTAAACTTTTTTTTTGCAGCTGTTTTCTTTTTCTAGCAAACATGCTCGTACGTTATTAGGACGAAGGCCATATGAAACGATGGTGGATTGCTCATTATCCTTAATTATATTATTGGGTAGCTAGTGGTCGCAAACTATGAACGGACATGTGCACGCTGCTATAAACAGGGCATCTGACAATGACATGTAGGCCCATTGTCCATACCACGAACGAAAAAAATTAACAGAAATGTTACGTGCATTAAGAATAAGTATATAGATTTGACATGACCATGCCCACAATTTTGTGGGACGAGACGGAAAAGGAGTTTCATAGGGCATGCATGCATTCGTTTCCTTTCACCAAAATTTGAAGCTGAGAGAAATCCAATCCTATCGCCACCAAAAGTTTGGACGCCCTGAAGGCCTGAACATTCGGTGAACATAATCTTGATATGACACATCCCCTCCTAATAACAAATTAAAGCTGCAAGAGCGTCACTCGTCTTCTAGAAGGCCAGCACATAAGTTTTTAGAGGGGTATCTTCGCTCACTGTCTACGTCCCTGTCCCTGGTTTCGTTTCCTCGTCCGTCGTGACGCGCCGCGCTGGGTCCGCCAGGCGGCGAGCCGGCGAGGTGAGGTCACAGCCGAGCGAAGCGCGCCCGCATGCTGAGCCCGACACGCCTGAGAATCTGAGATGGCTGATGCTTCAGAGTTCAGAGAGATCCTCCCGGCCCGGAACGGAAGCATCCTGGAGCGAGACGAGACGAGGATCAGGGTCAGCACCTACGTCACCCCATCATCGCGGGCCCACATGGCAGTGACCTAGCTAGTAGTGTATACTTGTCGTCCAGGTCTAGACGCTTTCTTTCCAAGAAGAGGACAAGGAGGGGCTGATGGTTTACCGGGTGATTTTATTAGCTAAGGAAATTGACAGGCGACGGTGCTTGAGACCAGGGTTCATGAAGTTGTTTCGCCGCCCACACGCATTGAAACAGCCGAACTTTGACTTGCTCACAGCCACATGCATGCATGGTTCTTATGTAGCCGATACAAATACGTGGGAAAAAGTTATTTTTCTAGCAGTGTATATATGATAATAATAATAATAACCAGCGTTTGACGAGCATCAACGCGACTGTTATTCCATCATAATTGTTCTATGTTTATTTATTAGTGACTTGCAATATATACGTACCGGTGCGTAAAGCTGATGTTTGGAACTTTGGATCCGTCTGACCCGTCGCTCCAGAAAGCGCAATGCCCCTCTCAGAAAAAGAAAGGGCCGTCAGCAAACCAATCTATCAGACTTTGGTCAACTCACGTGGTCGGTGCTTGTTGATGATAGTACTATGTATGAGTGCATCTTATTCTCCTGCTTATCTCTCGCTGTGCCCATCTATCCACCTATGACAGCCCAGATTTGACAATGAGTGACACCCTACGACGACGTGGATCTAAAGAAGACAAGCAGCATGATGTACTTGGTAGAAAGAAATTATCGATCATCTCATCAAACGCATGCAATGTACGTAGAAATAAACAAACATGGTACTGTTGACCACATTTTTCCAAATGTCAGCACCATGTATAGTGGAAATTTGGAAATATGCTGTGCGTTTCAAGCATCATGTACGACTTGTGTCACCACTCACCACCGATATAGATATGTATGTAAGCCGACGTCTACACACTAAGAGTGGTTATCTTTTTCCCAATTGTTTCTTGGTTATCTTTCCCAACTGTTTCTTCTCACAAATGACCAACAATTTTAGCATATTTATCAACTAGTTATAAAAATATTTGCTAAAACACTAATTATAAAAATGTGGAAAATGGGATTGTTGGGGATGTTGTTGGAAATTATAAAAATGTAGGTAAATCTATTGTTGGTCATTGGAAAATACTAATAGACACTAAAATTGTAGGCAATTTTCATAAAATTATCGACTATTAAAAAATAAATAAGAAGTCTAATGTTGACCATCCAACTATGGCCTCAGTTTGATTTTGATCATCGAATTACAAAACCGAGAATCTTTGTCTATCCAACTCTCAAAATCGTTAATACTTGACCATCGTGTGGTTTTGGTAGGCGGGTTTTCTCACGTGGATGACATGTGGCCATGGTCCACTTGTTAGCTGACGGGACCAGGACACCCTAAGAGGGGGGTGAATTAGGTGTCCTAAAAACTAAGACTCCGATTTCACATACAAAAAACTATACAAAAACCTATTTTAATTTCTATCTAAATGTGCTCTATGTTTTCTCTATGTGTTGCTATCTCTACCGCTACAAAATGTTGCACCCTAGGTCCAAACCTATACTAGCAAGACAAGTCTTGGAAAGGTAATGTGGAATGTAAGTGCAATGTGAAACATGGAAGGTAAAAGGTAGAGAATGTAAACTCTGGCATAATGATTTTTACCGAGTGACGGTGTAGAGTCCTACTGGACTAAATAACCCTGGCAGGCCATCCTATGGGCCGGCCCAAGTACAAGAATTAACGCACAAGACAAGGATTAGTCCTAGTCGGTTAGGATAGGCTGTATTAGGAAATTAGAGATTAACTTGTAAAAGTCTCCTATTCCTATACGGTTTCTATGTAACCCTGTCCTCCGGCATATATAAGGGGAGACAGGGATCCCCCTCAAAACACCACATCTATACAAGATACACCATACAGGACGTAGGGTATTACGCGTATTGCGGCCTCAACCTGTCTAAATCGTCTCTTGTCACCTTCGATTCTAGATTCTCAACGACTTCTCCTCAAACCCTTCTCTCGGGGCACCCCCTCGAGAACCTAGTCAGCATAACTCGCCGACACTTTGACGCCGTCCGTGGGATTTACTCGTCGAGAACTTGCTAAAGAGTCGACGGCATCCTTCAGTGCCTCATTCGTCACCAAGTTCGAGGAAGGCTCGACCTTCATCTTCGGTTCCTGGCTTTGCACTGCAAACCAGGACGGCAAGCTCCAGCGTGAACTGCGTGGTGAGACGGTGGCGTCAGCTCCGCCACCTGCGCAGGTCACGCCGCGAGGATCGCGGAAAACTCCAAATTCTGACATGATCTTCGGATCGTATCCTACTCGGAGGAGTACATGGCGTCCGAAGCAGACTCCAGCTCGGGCACACAACAACGCCCACCCTGCCGCTGTCAAGCAGCAGGTTCGACCCCCACGTCCACGACTGTCTGGTGGACTCAAGATCACCTCTGACTTCCACCAGGGTTCTACGATCAGAACCGTAACCACAATTCCGCGGGTGTTCGGAAGGGGTTCCTACCCAGCACCACGCGGAACGAAGGCTTCAACTTCTCCACTGCGTGGATCGCGAGCGCCTCAGTTTCCCTTCGGATTAACAAACTCCGCCGCAATTTACCAAGCTCGTCTGGTACGAACGTTCCATCAAGTTCGCCAGACCAATTCGGACCTTGTCATGATCACAACTTCTTCGGGGGTTATCGTTCATTGGCCTGACATGGATCCTGTCTTGGCCCTCCGAGAGGCCAACGACCTCTCCGAAGTGGCAGGTACCTCATCTCCACTCCCCTTCCAGACGGGTAGAGAACTGCTCACCACCTCGGACAATGATCAATCCGGGTTCAACAACCCGGCTCGCCAACTCTACGCAACCATTCACGACGCAAGCGACGACGAGGTCGTCTCCGACAACGCCCCTACAGTCGATGGAGAAACGTAGGCTAACAGGGAACTTCGGATCAACCGTAATCGCTCTCGCGCCCTCAGGCGTCACCATATCAGGATGAAGAACCTCAACAACGAGTTCGACAACGAAGGCATCTTCAAGTCACCTGCGGACAACATCATATTCGCCGTAAGTGTCTTGGAGGGATTCCAAGCAACCCCCAACATCGACCTCGCTAAAGCCCGTCTCGAAGCTACGGCAGTCATGGTTGATCGTCTGGATGGAAGTCGCTCCACTTCAAAGAGCAAGAGTTCTTCCCATCGTCGTACCCCCTCAGCAAAGCGCCCAAGCAGCCACTACGACAGCTCCGCCGCAAAATCGAAGGGTACGCATAGGCCCCGCGAGGAACCCCCTCGCCCAGCCCGCTCTCAAGTCGTTCCGCCAACCGATGCGTGTCACCACATCAACAACATTCGAGCGGGAAGGATACGAGCTACTTCACACATAGCAGACTCCACAGGCGGGCGTGAGACGCCTAACCCAGACGCATTGCCGTGCTACACACGCGCCATCCGCGTCAGCTCTTTCCCCCGTAAGTTCAAGCCGTCAGGCATCACCAACTTCAATGGGAAACAAGACCCCAATATCTGGCTACGCCAATATTCTTCAGCAATCGAAGCAGCAGGAGGAGACGATATCTCCAAAATGCTATACTTTCCTGTTGCAATGGAGCAAGGCCCACTCACTTGGCTCGAATCTCTGTGCCCATACTCCATCGACAACTGGCATGCACTCAAGAAGGCTTTCGTCTCTAACTACCAGGGTTCTTTCGAGCGCCCCGGCAGCAAATATGAACTAAGAGCTTGCAAGCAGAAGCCAGATGAGTCCCTGCATGACTACAACCAACGATTCTTCGCCATAAAAGCATCCTGCGTCCCCATCCCCAACTCAGAGGTCATCGACTACTTTCAAGAAGGGATGACCGATCGCAGTCTCTTCTGTGATTTCGGTCACAATCGTCCTCGCGACCTAGAGGAATTTCGCGAATTGGTGGCCAACTGGATGGACACCGACGATCAAGAACGGGAGCACTACGGCAAATGTCCTGCCAACATTGAACGAGGACATCAGGACGACAACAAGGACCAGCCGCGCGACTCCTTCAAGCGCAATGGCAACAATTCACGGAAATGACCTAACAACATGGTCGCAACCGTCCAGTCCGTCCGCGCCGCTCAGACCACACAACAAAGAAAGGAGGAATTCAACAAACTCCTCAAGAAGCGTTGTCCGTACCATCTAGATAGCAAGCGCACAATGGGAGACTGCTGGCTTCTCTTGGAAACCTTCAGCAAGCCCACCAAGAAAAAGAAGACTGGTGGTGACGGCGACGACAAACAGGACAAGGGAGACAAAGGTTTCCCAGACGTCAACAATACTGTCAATGTCATCTTCGAAGGACTGGCAGTCAGTGATACCTCGCGCAATCACAAGAACGCACGACGCAAGGCATATGCAGCAGAACCAGCGGTAGTCACACCTTTGAGGTGGTCAGACACCCCTATCACTTGGTCCAAAGAGGACCAATGGGCATAGATTACTTGTCCTGGGCGATATCCACTCATCCTGGAAAGCGTGGTGGCAAACAGCAAGCTCACCAAGGTCCTGATTGATGGAGGCAGTGGCCTCAACCTTATCTTCGCCAAGACCCTCAGGCAAATGGGACTTGATACAAGCAAATTGCAGCCAACCGATTCCCCCTTTTATGAGATTGTACCAGGGAAATTTGCGACCCCCTTCGGGAAAATCACCTTGCCCATCACATTCGACACTGCATCAAATTACCGCACCGAGTACATCAAGTTCGAGGTCGCGGACTTTGAAACATCGTACCATGCCATCTTCGGACATCCAGCGCTGGCCAAATTCATGGCCATCCCCCACTACACCTACCTCGTACTGAAGATGCCAGGATCTCATGGTGTTCTTTACCTTTGTGGCGACAACAAACGTTCCTACGTCTGCGACAAAGAGGCAGTGGAGTATGCCGTCAGGGTCGTTTCCTCGATTGTTACTCAGGCTATCATCAGATATCTTTGAAAGAAGAGGATATCATATGGCACCATATGGCACGTATTGCTATACAACAATGCCCTTTGGTTTGAAAAAAGTAGGTGCTACCTACCAGCGGGCGATACAGGGTTGTCTTCAAAATCAACTCCATCGTAATGTTGAAGCATATGTTGATGGCGTAGTCGTCGAGACAAGAAACCCCGAGGATCTCATCGCCGATCTCACTGAGACGTTTGATAATTTACGCAAGTGGCGTTGGAAGCTCAATCCCACCAAATGTGTCTTCGGTGTTCCGTCAGGAATGCGCTTCTCGGGTTCATCGTCAGCGAACGCGGCATCGAGGCTAATCCAGAAAAGATAGCAACTATCATGAACATGGAGCCGCCGCGTACTGTCAAGGATGTCATGAAGCTTACAGGCTGCATGGCTGCACTCAACCGCTTCATCTCCAAACTAGGGGAGCGCGGGACTGAGTTCTTCAAACTCCTCAAGAAGCAGGACAGATTCCAGTGGACACAGGAGGCCCAATATGCTTTTGACAAGCTCAAAGTTTTCCTTACTACCCCACCAGTGCTCACTGCTCCACTTCCGGGCGAGGATCTCCTGCTCTACATCTCAGCAACCACCAATGTTGTTAGTGCCGCTGTTGTTGTTGAACAAGATGAGGAAGGTCATCTCCAGAAGATTCAAAGGCCTGTGTACTTTGTGAGCGAAGTCCTTTCAGACTCCAAATCAAGGTACCCCCAAGTTCAAAAGATTCTATATGCCATCTTAATGACATCCAGAAAATTACGACATTACTTCGACTCCTATAAGATCATTGTGGTTACCGGAGACCCTATTGGCGAGATTCTTCACAACCAAGATGCTACGGGTCATATCGCCAAATGGGCTGTTGAGCTCGGAACCTACAGCATTGAGTTTTGATCTCGTACATCCATGAAGTCTCAAGTCCTTACTGATTTCATATCCGAATGGACTGAGCATAATCTTCCTGTCGCCACCACAAAGCCTGAGCATTGGATCATGTACTTTGATGGTTCTCTCAAGCTGGAAGTTGGCGGCGCCGGAGTTCTATTGATTTCACCTCGAGGAGATCAACTCAAGTATGTTCTGCAGATCCAATTCGTCGTTTCTAACAACGCTGCAGAATATGAAGCTCTTCTTCACGGATTGAAAATGGCCATCACCCTCAGTATTAAGCGCCTACTGGTATACAGGGATTCAATGTTGGTCATCAAACAAGTCAATAAGGACTAGAATCGGAACCATGAGAACATGGATGCGTACTGTGAAGAAGTTCGAAAGTTGGAGAAGCATTTTCTCGGCATTGAATTTCATCATGTTGAGAGAGACTATAATGTTGCTGCAGACGTCCTATCCAAACTGGGTTCTTCCCGGGCAGAGGTACCTAGTGGCGTGCTCGTTAATGAACTCTCTAAGCCATCTATTTCTAAAGCAACACCTTCTGCCACTACAACCTCAGCTCCCGAGGTTATGCTTATTGATGCAACCTGGAATGCACCAATTATTGATTATATCTTGCACGAAAAACTTCCCAAAGAAAAGGGAGAAGCTCAGCAGGTCATTCATCGCAGCAAGTCCTATGTGATAATCGGGGACACATTATACCGACGTGGTGCACGTTCTGGCGCACTAATGAAGTGTGTCTCACAACAAGATGGAATCAGTATTCTAGAGGAAATCCACGCTGGCGAATGTGGCAATCATGCAGCATCTCGTACCATTGTCGGCAAAGCTTTCCGCGCCGGGTTCTATTGGTCTACGGCTTCAATTGATAAATTCAAAGGAGTTCTAAAAGAACTCGGACTTCTTCGGAAATTGATTCTCTTCAGATTCAGACTTCGAAAGAGCCTCGAATTTCTTCTTCAAAGATAAACGAGGCTCGGGGGCTGCCCAATTGGGCGCACCTATTCGGTGCGCACCAATCCGAACTTCAGAAAGATTGAAGAGCACTTCATTACCTTTTGGACAACCTGGTTGCAACTTCCAAAAGCAAGGAACCATGTGGGTTTCAAACGATCCTGATGGATTTTAAAGAACTCTGTATTTTCAACAACGCAGTCCTTCAGGAGATAAGGTGCTCGGGGGCTTGACGGTGTAGAGTCCTACTGGACTAAACAACCCTGGAAGGTCATCCTATGGGCCGGCCCAAGTACAAGACTTGACGCACAAGACAAGGATTAGTCCTAGTCGGTTAGGATAGGCTGTATTAGGAAATTAGAGATTAACTTGTAAAAGTCTCCTATTCCTATACGGTTTCTATGTAACCCTGTCCTCTGGCATATATAAGGAGAGACAGGGACCCTCTCAAAACACCACATCTATACAAGATACACCATACAGGACGTAGGGTATTACGCGTATTGCGGCCTGAACCTGTCTAAATCGTCTCTTGTCACCTTCGATTCTAGATTCTCGACGACTTCTCCTTAAACCCTTCTCTCGGGGCACCCCCTCGAGAACCTAGTCAGCATAACTCGCCGACACCGAGGTATCAAAAACCTTGCGAGCTTCCCACTAGTCTGTGTTGTTAGAGCTCCCTCTCAAGGGAACGCCCATGCAAGTGCATAAACTCCCTAGTCGAGTAACTCTGTGTATGGCCACGAGACTTCCCCATGCGCAAGTGGATCTCCGCTCGCCTTTCCCGGATGCTCCTCGCCACCTTCACTTGATAGAGTTTCGATCAACTGGACGAGGGCCTCTCCTCCTCACATAATCACCAATGTCACTCCACAAACGCGGTTGGAGGGTGCCGCAAGACTACAAGCCCTGGATTTACAATACTTGGTGTGTGCAAGCATCGATAAGAAAAGGAGGTATGCAAATCTTGCTAAAATCTAGGCTAAACACCAAAGAGATGCGCTAATAGGCCTAAACTAGCACTAAGCACTTTGCTAATTGTCTTGATCTTAGCACTTTGGTGGATTGAGCAACTAAAAGTGTGTGGAACACTTGCCCATATCTCCCCAAGCTGAATCACACATGAAATGCCGTATAGCCCCAACAAAAGGAATTAGCCATTGCAACTTTTTGCATAGCATCGAATAATTTGGTCCACACAAAAGAGGGACCACCGAAATAGTCGGTGGTGCTACCTCAACTAGTCGTTGAGTCTTTGACTTCTGGGCCACCTAGCCTTGACTGATTCAATGCCTTCTCTCTCGTACAACCGAAATAGTCGGTGGTGTCCACACACATAGAGGTCTTGCCTTGGCCACCGAGTGATTCAGTGCCATACTTTTTGACACCATCAAATTGATAGGTGCATTCTAGAGACACAACATTTTTTAGACGCCATCATCGACTAATTTGGTGCCAACTTTTGGCACCACCGAAATAGTCAATAGTCCTGCTGATCTTTCTCTTCCTCCGTCCTTGGTCATCAATTAATTTGGTGGTCTTCTTGACCACCACGAAAGTAGTCGGTGGTATGCTTCAACGCACTGTCTTGGTTGATTCTTCACAGGCTTTTTGTCAATCTTCTTTGCCATCAATTTGGATGCCCTAAAATATGACTAAGTATACTTTTCTCATGATTTGGATGGCTTCTATTTGGATGTCCATCATTCGAATGTTGATAAGCATTTGGATGGCTTTCGGAGTATCCTTGGAATCTAAAATATCTACAAGAGTACATCTCAACAAACACATTAGTCTCAATGGCTATGTTGTCAATCGATCACCAAAATCACAAACAATGGCTTAGTACCACTTTTCTTACATAGAGGAACGCTGACAGGTGGGCCCTATCACCACGTGTGGCCCACGTCTGCAAAAGCGCCCACCTAGTGGCCAAATATGAACAGTTTCGAGAGTTGGATCGCAAAAGATTCCTAATTTTGCAGTTTGAGGGTCAAAACCAAACTTAGGCGATAGTTGGATGGCAAAAAAATAGACTTCTTCCAGAAATAATAAATTGTAGGCCATTTTTTTCATAAACCATTGGGAAAGATGTGAGGTCTTGTCGTGTGTACCGAAACTGCGGCTTAACAATCGTTTACCTCAGGGTGCGTCTAGATACAAAACTTTTCCCCCAAAAAACACTATTCATCCAACTTTTCCCTATTCATCACATCCCACCCACTCACAGAACACTATTCATCTATAGTGTTTTTTGGGCCTACAGTGTTTTTTCGGGGAATCTTTCCCAATCTAAGGGTGAGTTTAGATCACCCAACTTCTCCTAAAAAAACACTATTCATTCTATCCCTCATACTCCAAGAACACGCTTCCCAGCACATTCATTCTATCCCTCATACTCACAGAACACGCTTCTCAGCACGACCTATAGTGTTTTTTTTTATCTACAGTGTTTTTTTCCTAAACTAAACTCACCCTAAACATACCCTCAGTCGTAGTTGTCAGCACTGCACAGTTTGCAAGTAGTGATGGAGCTTTAATTTGGCCTTAAATTAAGTCTTGCCAAAGTGTGTCATGACCCCTCTTGCATCAAATTTCTTAAGGGGCCACTAAACTTAATGTAATAACCTAATCGATGTGCATGATCAAAGTGGCCTGGCATGGCCGCCGCTACATATATCCAGATCCCTTTTACGGCATGAATTTTGACTTTCCTAAAATAGGTTGTTGAGGATTTGGTTGGCTTAAGCGCTGGGCAGGCAGCGCGTTGCAAAGGTACTACGTACGCTGAGATGGTGGTCTAAACATGGTGTCACCGCGTGTTAGCTCAACAATCGCGCGCTTAATGCAAGAATCGTTTCTACTCAAAGTATTGGGAAGCTTTTTTTTAAAACAAGTATTGGAAAGCTTAGCTTGCATTGAACCAGGACTTGGTCGGCCGGGAGGAGGTAAAACTCTGAAAGAAGGAGGCCGCTGACTCGCTCGTCATACGACTACTTGGCTATGTAGACGTTCACCAATAATCTGAATGGACGCGTATATATGGTGGTGGTCGGAAACTTGCAATAAGGTATTTGATCCCCTCGCAAAAAAATTTTTTATCCCCGGCCAGTCCTGTGGAGTGTGGTGGTGCTGGTGTGCGCGCGTGTGCATCCCGACTTCCCGAGCAAAGTGATCTGATGCCCCCTGTCCAGCAGGTGCATTGCAGAGGCGGCGGTGTGAGCATGTCAGTGAACTTTGGGATGGCCGAAGCTAAAAACAAGCAAGGACTCACGCCCTCACCCCTCGTCCCTCACAGTCAACAGCCTAGCCCAGCAGCCATACCTAGATACACTAGCTCGGAATGCTACGGTGATATGGATAGGATATTGCCATACAGCCTATGCGGCCAAATGGAACAAGTGTCGGTGGGTGTCATCAGACCACACTGCCACACTCTTCACACATATGAGACATTTTTTCTAAGTTGGCTCCAGCTCCTCCTCCCTAATCAATTGAAATCATGTCGTTTCAATTCTGAAATACATGTGGTGTTTTATAAAGAAAATGAATAGCAGGATTGACTTTTTAAAAAATGCAAGAGAAAGAATATCTCCATTTGCACATCCATGTGGACATGTAGTCTTGGGAAGATCCAACTCGACCTGGACGGTGTACGGTGTACCCCCACCGTAGTGTACTGGTGACACATTCCATGGCTCGCAGACGACCCAAGAATTTAATTAGTGGTGGTCTGAGATACATGTGTATATCATATGCTTTTTGGGATATCTGAAACGCCGGTAGCCATGTGGCCATGCGTGCATATAGGTTGATCTATTTGATCTCATGCTCATTCCTTTAGTAGATTATAGTTGGTGTACAGCTTGAAGGGAAATCAACCGACTTTTATGGACAACGAAACGTATGGTTATTCGCTCACGTACTCACATGTTCTTCAATTACTTATAAGGCATTGCCTGGTTAATCCTCTTCCTAAGCTTGCTTTTGTTTGATATGTAGTGATTCCCTCCATTTTTTCATACCAATTCACGTGTTGCGGGGGCTGCAAGGGAATTGGTGCCACTAGGAGGATAACTCCTCTGCTAGGGAATTGGTCCTCTCAATCAGTCAATCTCCTTCCTCTTTGATGCAACGCTAATCAATTGTTCCCTTCCAAAGAGGACTAAGGGGATCTAATCCTGATACTTTTTAATCCCCCTCAAACCAAAAACAAGCTCTTGATCCTCTTTCAGTCCCGGAATTAACTGAACACAACCTACTAGTAACATGACTGCATAACAATAGGATGACAATAGGTCAGGTTCGGATCGGGTGGAGTGTCTGTGCACCCAATTCCGAAACCCAAACCTAAAACCCGAATCCGACCCGAACTCTAATTTGGGTGAAAATTCATCCCCAAGACCAAACCCACCATGGATTAACTAAAACCTACGGATTAACCGAAACCAAGGATATAAAAAAAATATAGCGTGCTCGCGCTGCCCGGCCGACCCTGCAGCAGCTGGACACTCCTTCGTGCCTGGCGCCCTGGAGGTGCCGCCTGCTGCCAACTTGCCGAGAGAGCCGAGCCATCCGCATCCGGCGTCCGTGACAGAGAGAGAGCCGATGAGGTGAGGGGCTGCGGGCGCCAGGGATGGGGCACAAGGATGTGTGGCGCCGGCGAAGGGGAGCGCTGGAGCGAGATGCTGGAACGTCGGGGAATGAGGATGAGCGAACAGGATGCGATGCCGCGGCTTCATGCACGGAGCTGGTGCGTGCGTGCAGCTGCTACTGGGTGGGTGAAGGGGTGAGGGGCTAAGGGTGAGAAGGGGTCTTATCCAGCAAGCCCCTACTTAAGTCCTACTAAAAAACTAGGGGTTGAGTGTAAAAAAAATGCACTTCAACAAGGCCCCTACTCTAGGGAGGCCCCTACTTTTTTTTCCCTCCAGCCCCTTCCTCTCACGGGTGAGTAGGGAGGCTCATACTTTTTTCTACTATTTCTTGCTCCTCCGACTCCAACCTGTGCTTCTCTGATGCCACTGCCCGCACCGGATCTCTGACGCCGCCACCTGCACCGGGCCTCTGCTGCCCCAGCGCCGCAACGCCACCGCCGCCAGACCTCTGCCGCACCAGAGCTCCTCCTCCGCACCCGTGTTGCAAGGCTGCCATGCTACATCTCCGCCAGCACTAGCTCCTCGTCGTCACAAGCTCGACGGCGAAAAAGGTCGCTGCCGCCCAAGCACGACGACGAACATGGAGCGGCACATGAGGAGTTCACGACGAGGAGGAAGAAACGATGGGAGAGAGATAATATGTGGGGGCGCACCTATCATGTAAGGAAGGAAAAATAGACACTGACTCATGGAGCCCACCTGTCAAACTAAAAGTAGGGGTTGTTGCTGGAGTTGAGGCCAACTCCTAGTCAAGAAAGTAAGGGCTATTGCTGGAGTTGCTCCTATATACTTAGGGTTCCTATGTGGGCTTCTATTGGGCTAGATCTTTCGGGGCCCAGTGGAGCTCCGCGAATGAGATTTAAGATTCAACCCAAACCCGTAATGTTTCGGGTATCTGAACTCGAAAATTTGTGGGCAAAAAACTAGAACCAAAACCCGAAATCCGCCCCGAATCCAACCCACTGCCAACATTCTCCCTTCACCATTTCTCATGTTATCTACCATTGTAATTGTGGCCATGGCTCTCATTCGTGTTGTTGTAACCAAATATTTTGTGGCATCGTTTGTGTGATTGTGTGGTCAATTGTTATGTGATAATTAAGTATCACCACATCACTATGGAACATTAGTATCACCATATGGCTATGAAAAACAGAGCAGTGAATCGAAGATGAGAAATTGATTCATTCAGCCATATACTGACCGTGCTATATGTCTTCATACAGAAATTCATAACACCAATTGTGATTGACCTCAAGAGAGCAGTTATTTGGAACCAGAGGAAGTACGTCATTTTGCAACTAAAAGAACTGGCTCATCAACAGCGAACATCTTAGAAATCATATTCCAAATAACATATTCGGATCACTGTGACACGCATCAACCACTTTGTATCAATGCTGTGGAACACTCGAAGAGAGAAGTATATACATGTTACAAGTATCTCTTTCCAATGATATGTCAGACATAAGATGCTGACATTCTTGGATAATCAGATGAAAATAAGCATAAGTCTGTAACAGTAACAAACGGCTTATTCTTCCGAAACAGTTTGTCGTGGTGGGCTACAACTAATGACAGTCTTAACCTCAATATCCAGACTCGAAATGTATGTATTGCATTCCCCGAGTCCCCACTAAAGCACGATGTCAGCAATCGGTTAATCAATGCTTGGAGAATGTTCAAAGCTTCCCCAAAACATGAATCTGCTGTATCTCATTGTCATATGGTGAAACCATAAGGCCAATACCAGACTCACGTATTCAACTGATAAGTGTTACAGCTTCTGATCCAGAGACAAGCGTGTCTTCTAAGAATGGCACAGTCTTCCATACTTTCAATCCTAGAGGTAGCCGGCCGTTCCCGGAATCTGCAACATGGGCCAAAACTGAGTCACTCACAGAACAGGGTAACAGAGTTTTTCTGCACACTGAAAACTTTGAAGTACAAACCTGAACTTCTCAAGTCATCCTCTATGCAAATTGCCATGTAATGAGAACTATTTAGCTCTGCTAGTGCAAATTGCCAATTTTCGGACAGACAGTCACAACTTGAGTCAGAATCCTTTAACACTTTTGGTGCCTGGCAAGTCCAAAGGCTTAAACAAATCAGAATTTTCAATTACTTTTTAGGCACAAGACTTTCTTGTTAGGTCGAATTTGTGTAGCAGTAAAGTTTGTAATGTCGCTATAAATCATATTATATTTTTTTCTTACAAAATTCCACAGCATGAACCAGCGGTTAGGAGAAAGAAATGCATACACCAAGGGTCCAGGCAAGATGTTTTTTCAGTGTGACCAGGAGTAAAAAGAAATAATTCTCTCCTGAAGGGCCACTGATTTTTGTTGTCTGGCTATTTTTGGCCAACGACAAAATTATGTTTTTTTTTGTTGGGAACTGACAAAATTATGTTCAAAACTACAAATGCATAGCCAACATAGTTCAGCAGAGTCCCTATGCATGTGGCACACATGGAAGATGAGAAGCCTGAGGAGGAAGGGAGAAAAACTGCATACCACAGAAATTCGGATTCCGTTCTTTGCTACCAATACAATTGAGAACTTATTGAAAGGAGCGCCTGAAAATCCTCTTCCAAGAGCTTTTACATAAGCCTCCTACAAAATAATATATCTATGATAGACAATCCATGCAAGCAAATTTTTTTCTTTTGTAGCATCATATCTGTAACTGTCGCATTAGGAAGGACATGTTGAGTAGATTTCAATGAATTAGACCAAAGGCACATAAGAAGGTATATCATTCATAAATAATTCATGGAATGACCATCCATGCAACCCTCACGTCTCCTCAAATCTAGTACATCCAAAGCTCACACAAATCAGTGGCAGGTGACCAGATTTCAACTAGATCAAAGGCATATGATACAATGTAACTGGTTATAGCAAGCTTGGTAGGTTATTCATTCAGTTGAGAAATTTCCACTTTGCAACGGGAAGTGCTGATCAGTGGTCCAAAGAATGGTGATAAAAAAGCATGAAACAAATGAATAAGGTACTTATATTAAGTCCAGAACCAACGGAAAACTCACTTTAAGAGTCCATAATTTTATGAATTCCTTATGCTGAGCATCAGGGTCCGGAATTTTAGCTAGATAATCAACCTCAGATGGGGTGAAATAACGGCGAGCAAGAGATAAAATATTCTTGGCTGGCTTCCGTGTCTTCTCTTCAATGTCAATACCAATCTGAGAGATGAAAAACAGTAATACTCAACAGGAGTATGGACATTTCTCATTCCCTAGTTTAGATAGTCAACAGTTAAAGGAACATACAGGAGTATCCATAGTTATGCCACAGGCAATCAAAGAAGATGTGTGTGAAATATTGAAATGCAAAGGCCATTCCATCCTGCTGTCATCAGATTGCCACAGTATCTGATTAAACATGGCAACAAACAGAAGTAAATTCAATAGAGCAAAAGCTGCACATAAAGAGAGGTATTGTACAACTAAGCTTCTAAACTCTTACCTCAGGTTTGCCAAATTTGTTTTTCTTAAACTCAAATGATCTTGGATCAACTTTGCAATCTGTATCTAGTCTAGTCCAAACAAATCAGTAGCACCGGTATCAGTAGTCCTATAGAGATATACAATGACATTCAACAGTATATGAAACACTAGTAACATGAATTTATCAAACGTAAACAGAGTACATGTTTAGACTGCAATGAGGCAAGTTCAATGGCACACTGTTAGTGTTCATTCCATTATTTTGAAGTCTGCTAATTCGATGCAATGCCTTCTTTACATGGTTCTGGAAAGTTTGTATATGAATCAAAGAACCAATGGCATCTGCATAGGTCTAATGGGCTATGAACAGTAGACACGAATCCATACAAAAATTTTATACATGGTTGATCATGACTTGCATTGCATGTATATACAACAGAGATAATTACACAGATAACTCTCATGAACAATAGCGCGCATTTAAAGCGAGCCCCCCCCCCCCCAAAAAAAAATAATAAAAAAAATAAAATAAAAAAGCATGTCATTATGAAATAACAAGCTCAAAAAATCATCACATTAAATGAAATGATCGTAGGTACCACCGTCTTGGGCCATTTATACATCCCTATATCCCTAACTAGTGTATATGAATCTAGCACCTTTATTAATAATTTAAGAAAACATGGTAGCAAAACTACATAAAAATAACCTAAATGACAATAACATACATGAAACTTAAACGGAATGCAACTTTAAATTTAACAAGAAGCTGATTGTTCCATACATCTCGAGAGTGTGGTGCGCACCAGTGCACGGGACAGCACAGCGCCTTTCTGCAACTTTTCCCCATTCATAGACAAAGCCGTCTTCCTTTCAGAAGGTGAAAGGAGGTCCATGTACATCTTCAGTTGGGAGGCATCATTCAGCTCATCAGGCGAGAGATACCAAACATGCACCTCTCTGTGGCAAATTAACTAATAAATTAGTTGTCTTCTGTCTTCATGCACGATACAATAATTACACAAAAAATAATAGTTAAGTGTGTTTTCAAATGCGCAAAACATGAGCTATATTCTCATTAAGACAAGCTTATACCAATTTGGAGGAAAACCCCAGCCAAGAGCATCTCCATTTACTTTCATGTGATTGTTGGATTGTAACCTCAAAATTATAATTCTGAAATTATTTAGACTATGCCCACTACTTTTAGGTTTTATCATCAAAAGTTGCCACAGAAATGTGCACCATCCAAGGGACGCAGATTATCAATCCCATGTTTTACAATTGTTAGCAATCAGCCAACCCTGAGCACATAATTAAATACTCTTAAGCACTTTAGAAAACTATTTTGTTTGAAGCTTTTTTCATACAAGATAAAATAAGACAAGCGAGGTACATTGGAGTCGTTGAGGAGGGGCTAAACAAGGTCAAACTAATTCAGACACATAGGATCAAGAGTGAAGAAAATGGTAAATTAACCCATATGTTAGTTGTCTTCAATGTATTGATGCACCATACAATAAGTACTAGAAATAATAAATAAGATAAATAAGTGTTTATCAAATGTAAACACTAGTTATATTCTCATTAAGCCAAGTTTATTGCCCAAGATGGAGAAAACCCAGCCAAGAGCATCTTCATTTACTTTCTTGTGTGTGTTGGATTGTGCTCTCAACAAGTCAACATTAAAACTCTGGCATCATTTGGTCTGAAAAGATAGAGGCGATGTTTATCTTGTGGCCACAATTTTTAGGTTTTAACATCAAAAGTTGTTGCAGAAACATGCACCATCAAAGAAACAAAAGCATCTCATGTTGTACATTTGTTGTTAGCAATCAGCCAATCCTTACAACAACAACAACAACAACAGCATAGCCTTTAGTCCCAAGCGAGTTGGGGTAGGCCAATCAGCCAATACTTAACACAACTTAATCATTTATGCACATTTGAAAACTGCCTTGTTTGCAGCTTTTCTTCACGCGAGATAAAATTAGGCATATGAGGTAAACTGGAGCTGTTGAGGAATGGACTAAACACGGTCAAATTAATTCAGATACAGAGGGTCAAGAGTGCAGAAAATGGTGAAATAGCAACAGTCAGCAACTCAGCATGCAGACATAAATGAGCATACGTTCCAGTCCAATAACCAGAGCATGGTTGTTTAGAAGGCAAAGATTTCTGGAAGACTAAACTTAAGCTAAATGGCGCTGTCAAATTCGATGAAACGATCCCACCATATCCTGTTCGTCTATGATAAGAGTAAAATAAATCATTCATGCACACTACAGGAACGGAACTCTCCATATAAGTTCAAGGCAAGAGACTAGTGACAAATACCACACTCCAGAGGACTCCAGGAGTAGTGACACAATATCAACCCATAAATCAAAACATCAAACATCACATTGACAGGTTCAGGGTGAACTCGAAATCACAGCTAAAAGGAGGGAGGAGAAGCTGGATTTTCCGGCCCATTTCGGACGCTCAACGAGTTTCCCTACTCACAGATCACAACACTGTTCCAACCTCTGCCAAACCAGAGCTCCTGACTGCAAACCCCAGCAATCTCCCAAAACAAGCTCGGTTCATTCCTCCCATCCCACCACTATCTCCGCACGAATCTGCGGCCAGCATCATCTAAAACCGCCTCCCCTCGAAGGTGTGGCAGGTCCAAACAAGCTAACGGGTGGAAGGAAGAAGCGGGCGGTACCTTCGCGACTGGAGGGGAGGAGGAGGCGGGAGCGAGGAGAAGAGGCGCCCACCGGCGACCCCCGGCGACCGGGGCGCGGGAGGCGGCGGCGGCGGCAGCGGCATCGCACGGCGGAGCAGCAGGCGGTGGCGCATCGACGGGCGGGCTCCGTGTGTGGTTTGTAGCGTGCGGGCCGGGCGGCCGGCAAGTGGGGTCGAATCGGCGATGGGAACGAGGCGCCTGTCGGCGAAACCGATGGGCGGGCGGGCGTGCCCGTGGGCTGCCTTGTCGACCCCCTGCGGCCCAGTCTGAGCGGCTGAGCCGCGCCTAACTCAGGTTTCAGCTGGTGGACGAAATCACGAAACCAGGTATAGCTCGGTCAAAGCATGGGTTGTTTCGGTTAAATTCGGTTAGTAACAAATGCCTAGCCCGCTATGCGCAAGTGGCACATGGGCCGGCGGCGGCGCGAGGGATCAGGAGATGGAGAGAATGAAGAGGGGAGACTTTGAGGGGACTAGGAATTTAAAGGTTTTTGGATGGGCAGCGTATCCTATGGAAACCAATGGAAACCAGTATGAGAACTTTACTTTAGACCTTACTATGCTGGATATAAAGAGAGGAGGAACAGTTTTTTAAACAACTCTTCCCACCCACCCCTCCCTAACATATCTATTCCCACCGTAACGGAGGCTTCCGTCGCCCCCGATATCCCCGTTCCGTCGCCCCAGACGCCGCCCTGCCCCTTCTGCCGCCGCCTTGCGACTGCCGTCTGTGTCGTTCTTCCGCGAGCACGGCCCCTGGACGAGGAAACCAGCACGCGCAGCCCCGACGCCCTGGACGCGTCCCCACTCCCCACTCGTCGACGCCACGACCATACATGCATGTGTATATCTGGCCACACCAATCTACTACTACCACTCTACTTTGCAACTAGCAGTTAGTATTACGTGCATGCAAATTGCAAATTAGCTTGTCATCATGAGCCATGCATGGGCATACATGCATCGACCTTTGTCAAAGATCAAAGCCCGTCATCGCCGGCGTTCCCAAAGGAACCATATTACGTGCCTTCCGAGGCTGCTAGGAGATGACGAGGTCATCCCGGCAGATCCCATCACAGCTGCAAGCTCCAACGCCGGCGATCTGCTGCTGTGTGCACCTCCTCGGTCGGGGGCAGAGCGTCCAGGTTGTGTGCACGCCGGTGATCTGCTGCTGTGTGCGGTGAGGTTTCGGAAAGGGGGTCACGGCAAGAACGTCGGGGCGCCGGTTCCTGGATGAGGATCGCGACCGACTTGGGGGTCGCGGCGACGGAAGTGCAGCGTAGACCGTGAGACGGAACGGGTATCGGGGGGAGACGGCTCTGTTGCCATAGACGGAGAGAGCAGTGGGTGGGGTTATTTGGAAAACTCTCCGACCTCTTTTTCTATCCATCGGATGGACATCCTATGATCCAAGGTGGAGTTTTCATAATTTTCATAGGAATCTGATTTCCATATGATACGCTCCCTTTTGGGTGACCCTTTATACAACCTTAATATGTTGTCTTGGCCTGTTGGGTTGACGGAGGCCGTATAAATTAATAAGGGACAAATCCGAGTCTTTTCTAGCCATATCTCGTCACAGTCTCATCCAGTTTTCAGATTTTTCCCATCTCGTTTTCGGACTTTTCCACCCTGTTCTCGTGAAGCTCAGAATATAGGATAAACATTAAAAAACGGACGGCCAAAAACTCCGACTTTTTTTTCGTTCATTTTCATTTCTAGTAGGCTGCGCCTGCTTTAATGTGACCATCATCTATACGAGAAACTCAGCCATTTTTTTAAAAAAAAAATAAATTTCACCAGGAAAATGTTAAAAATACTTTTTTGTATTAATGATGGTTAAGTGGGAATAGTATATTCAGCTGGAATTGTAGTCTTCGTCTCATTTTTCTTTCATAAAATACATTCTCCTATAGAATAGTGGTGGGAGATAGAAATCAAAAGTCTAACATGTAACTTTTGAAAATGCCATGTATTTATAAAATTTTTTAGTTTGCATCGAGAAACCTCGCATTCCATGTCCCCGTTGACCTTGAAATCAATGAAACAAGTAGCCAGTTCCACTTTGATTTTGCCCCCAGCAATAATTTGTCGAAGCAATCCAGCTACTCAATCCTAGGCCAAAGTGATTGCGCTAAAAATGAGGGCGGAGAAACTTTAGTGGAGCCTTTCCAAAATTAAGTGTAGCACTAGTACTTGTTCTATTCATAAATATGACATTTAGAACAAGTTAATTTGTTCTAAAAAACAAATTAAATGACTTATCCTTATCATTTATATTTCAATGGAGGGAGTAAGTAAAACCTTGTTCAGATGGTGAAATTTAACAAAAAAAAAATTATCATAACTTTTTGCCGATATATTTTCCAGTGTGACATAGGCCTAATAATAATAATTCTGTACATACGCACATGTTTAGCAAAGGCAGAATTCTATCTAAGAGCATCTCCAAGAGCCTATGTAAATCGTTCAGATTAACTAATTATAGAGAATATCGTGAAAAAACTGGATCCAACATAGCCCGTATCATTCTTCTGCTCGGTATCCCGGCTCCGTCGCTCGGCTTTTCTACCTAGCGCGAGCGGCTCGGCATCGCCCTTCCTCCCGTGCGCAAAACCCGCTTCATGTGCCTCGGCTTCCTCCTGCGCGCGCCCCCTCCCTCCTCTCGGGCTCTTCTGCGTGCAGGATCCATGTGGAAATCAATAAGCTAGCAGACATCATCCACGTGCGGCAGCAGGAGGCTGCTTCAAGGCACGGAAGGGTGGCGGCATCAGGAGTCTCAAGGTACGGCAGCGGCAGGATCATCCACGTCGTGCTCGTGCACATCTCTTGGCGGCGATGGATGGGTGGGCAAGAGAAACATCCGCGGCAGGAGAAAGTATAGGAACAAAAGAATGCAAGTAGATATGGGAGGTTTTGACTTTGAATATGGATAGTCAAGATAATATAACTAGTCTGTTGGATAGCCTATCTTTTTCGAGTTACTTTTACAAAATAGGTAAAACATGTAAATTTAGCTAATGTTTTTAAGAGGCTCTTGGAAATGCTCTAACCTAATAAAAAACAAATGTCGAATAAAGCCAACTAGCCAATCTGGCCTCTATCCCACATAGGGATAGCAATTTTACCCGTGGACGCGGATAACCGACCCGACGGGCACGGATACGGGCGAGCAATCTTACCCGTGGGTACGGGTACGGGCGGGCAATCTCGCCCGCGGGTAGAAGACGGGCAAAAAGCCTCACCCGCGCATATTACCCGTTACCCGCATGACATTGTGGCCCATCAAAACCTCACTTAACATTCAGCCCACCTAGCAAAAAAAACCCACACAAACCCTAGCCTTATTCAGTTCCATCACACAAACCCTAGCCTTATTCAGTTCCACCACCACCAGACCCTTCGTCCGCCGCCACCCATCTGACCATCTCTAATTTGTCTCTCTTCTATCACACGCACAAGCACATGCATTTCTCTCTCTTCTGTCACGCGCACAAGCACATGCACCAGCGCACAGCAAGCACAGCTCCCTCGCGATGGCTGGCGGCGCAGGAGGGCATTGCAGCCGCACAGGAGGCCTCGATGGCTGGCCGCGCAGGAGGGCAGTGCAGTCGCACAGGAGGCCTGACGGCCGGCGGCACAGGAGGGAGCGACGGTAGGAGGGCGCAGCGGCTGCTGCCGGCTGCAGCCACGCAGAAGGGAGCGACGGCAGGCGACGCAAGAGAACACGACGGCCGGCGGCGCAACAGCAAGCCTGCTATGTCATTTTTCTCGCGGGTAACAGGTTGCCCGATACCCGCGGATATCCGCCGGGTACGGGCACGGGCAAAGTTTTTTACCCGCGGGCAGGCTAGCGGGCGGGTAAAGGTTGGAGCCGCGGATATGCTATCGGGCGGGTAAATGTCTTACCCGTACTTTACCCGACCCGCTGCCATCCCTAATCCCACACCGCCACATGTCACGTGCTCCTACCCCACCCTATCAATGGCCAGTGGGCCCAACCAGCCCCGCACAGATCTCCCACACTCGTGTCACTGCCATCCCGGCCCTACCATACCGTTGCCGGCCTGCCCTTCCCCAGAGCCCGGCGGCACCGTCCTCCTCCCCCATCTTCCCCTCGCTGCCATTTCAAATCTCTCTCCACCCCCCTTGTCGTCGTCAATTCATCGTCCATCCCCATCCACAAATCCCCAGATCTCTACCCCTCTCGCACTCCACTCGCTCGCCGCGGATGTCCTCGTCGGCGCGCTTCGACGTCCGGGTAAAACCCTAGCCCCAGATCCGCTGCCCTCCTCTTCGCCGACGTGGCGACTGACATCCTCCTTCCCAATGCAGGCCTCCTCACAGCACCTGCAACCTCCGTCGTCACACGCCGGCAGCATGAGGTGAGCGCCGTCACGCCCTCCCTCTCTGTGTGTGCATCGCTCTCGGGTTCGAGGTGGTTTGGTTCCGAATTCTGATGGTGGCACGCCCTGTTCGTTCTTGCAGCGACGGGGGCGCGTTCGCGAATGCGGGGAACCTGGAGCACTGCGCCCGGTACCTCAACCAGACGCTCGTCACCTTCGGATTTCCGGCCTCTCTCGACCTCTTCGCCACCGATCCGGTCCGCTACGCCTCCCTCTCTCAACCCCACCTCGCCGCTGCTTCACGTCTACGCGTTCGTTTCGGTTTCGGGGATTTGTTTGCTTCTGATTTTCGTGGGTTTACGGGTTTTTTACAAATTCCCGAGGTCAATGCAGTTATTGCTCTGGTATTTCGCTTTTGTCCGTTTTGCTAGATGACTGCATAATCTTCTTCTATGCTTATTCTTTTGTACTAGCATTTTCATGCTTATTATAATTTTTGGTTTGCGTCATGTTTTTTCAACTCTTTGTTCCCTCTCCAGTAGAAAACTGTTTTTTCGAATGTTAGTATGTCCCATTTTGTTTTCAATTTGGGGATAAAAGTTGAAAAGGGCTGTTAATTTTTCGTGGGCTTGGTGTCTGAACATACTATGGGGTCTGTTTTCCAGGTCTCGATCGCAAGGACTTGCAACTGCATCTACGCGCTGCTGCAGCAGCGGCAGAGGGACATCGAATTCCGAGAGTCAACAAATGATCTGCGGCAGCGGTGAGCCACTCATCATTTGTTCTGATTTTGTTTCATGCTGTAATTTGGATGTTCTTAGTTATGTTAATCATGATCCTTCACTAGATCTGGATTGTATGATTGTATCACAGATTAGTGATGCAGTACTAGACATTTTACTCCATCATTAGAGTAGTGATATATTCTGGTTGTGCCTCTCACATGGCATTATTGTCCCCATTCATGTTTGTTTCCTTGACCTAGGTCATGATGGTGATAGTTGATTGAATCAGGTTAGTACATACTGTCTGTGTTTATAGCCATGTTGAATCTTGATTTTGCTTGCCTGTGAAGTTTGGTTTTCACAGTACAATTCCGCTTTTGAATCAAAACTGGATCAGACAATTATGAAATACTGCTGTCCTTGACATCACGCTACCATAGATTTCTTCTCTCTGGTAGTACCACTTTCTGCCATGAGCCAAACCTGACCACCACCTACAGCGCACCCTTTCTCCTTGTTCATCTCCCTTCTTTTTTCCTTTGAACAAAATGAACTTTTAAATCTCTGTTGTCTCTTCTCTACAGTTCTGTTGATATTGTAATTTTAATTGCTAGCATCTCCTATTTGTCTAACCTGCCGACAGTGTGAATTGTGAAATATGTGTACCTTGTAATTAGGTGCACCTAACAGCTAAATGATTTATTCTATTTGTCATCATTAGTTGCACCTGCATGGTACTATTTGTCCTCAGCCCATGCTTTCAAAGTGATGTGATGTTGCCTGCAGGGCATTTGCTTGCCATGTGTCAGTATTAGATTAACATAAGCATGGTTCTGTTATCTGCTCTTTCCTATGTTCATGCATGTTATATCAGTCAGGTGAGAAGGTTAGTGCGGTTAATTGCAACATTTGTCACAGTTCCACAAGAATATTGTTAGTTTTTGTAGTAAATGAACAAAAAGACCGTTGTCTGCTTCATTCCATTATACATTCATGCCATTCAGTTAGGTGGCAACAGTAAAGAAAATAAGCAATTGACTGGAGCATTTGGAATTTTTGTGATGCTGTTTTCACTTTATTACTATGAGACTATGGATAATGGCTGTCACTAATGCTACACATTTTTCAGTATGCAATCTGATATTTCACGGTTGGAAGCCAAGATTGAAAGAATGGATGCTCAATTAGCAGCCAAAGATCGAGAGCTCGCCACTCTTACACGAACGGTTAGTTCTTGTATCATTTTTTGTTGAATCTTTTAGCATTTTTTGGATTCTAAATTCTGTTAGTTACCAGGAGGCCAAAAACACTGCAGCATTGAAATCTCAGATTGACAAGCTGCAACAAGAGCGTGATGAATTTCAGAAAATGGTTATAGGAAATCAGGTTAGACTGCCTTCTTTTACTACTTTCCTCTGAAAAAAGTACCCTAGCATGTTTGTTTTCTTTATTTATGCTGAAGAAAATTGCATCAATATATGGCGATAACTGATAAGGTGACACGAACCTTGTCTTGACACACTACCATTATTTTGCAAGCAAGTACGCACCCAGCAAATCCATGAAATGAAGAAGAAAGAGAAGGAATACATCAAATTGCAGGCATGTATTTTTATCTTTAAAAGGTGATGCTTTGTCAGCAATATAATAATCTATTATACTCAAAATATCTATTTTAATTTGCAGGAGAAGCTGAATCAGGTATTAATGGAGAAGAAAAAAGAGTCACGTTCTGGAATGGAAATAATGAACTTGTTGCAGGTGATATGCTTATGAATCTTTTTAATTGTTAATATTAATGGTATTTTATTTTGTAATTGAGTTTCTATTATTGAATTTAACAGAAAGAAGGACGACAACGTGGAACATGGAATGGAAAGAAGAATGACAATGATTATTACAAAATGATTGTAAGTAGTAACTCGCTTTTTGAAACTTAGATCAGACCGAATATATTCTGAATTACTTGAGTGCATATCCAGGTTGATGCATATGAAGTGAAGAAGCAAGAATTGATGCAGGAGAATGCTGATCTACGGGCGCTCTTGCGTTCAATGCAGGTAAAGCAATGATCCCATGCCTCAAATATAGTTCCCTTCTTTATCCGGATTCAACATCTTATTGTTGCTTTCATGTGACACATACTATTTTTCAATATACTTTAAATTTTCCTTAGTATTGTATGTGTTATGCACTTATGCTTAATTCATTGCCTGCTCAGAAAAAAAATGAGTACTGGTTTTGTAGTTTCTCTTGTACAAGTTTTGTAATGCCCTTATTTGATGGGCCAAAAACCATGGTAACATTAGGAGTCCTCAGTGCCATGTTTTTTCTCCCTCAACTATAATGCAAAGCTTCTCTGAAACAAACCGATGGATGCTTTATGTTAGAAAGAAAACAAACTGAGAATGATACTTCAACAGTGTCGAAAGATGGACGGAAATTTACTGCAAGGATAGTCAAATAGACTAGATTCCTAATTATAAAGTACTCCCTCCGTCCTTGAATATATGTCATTTAGGACAAACAAATTAGTTCATTTTTGAACTAAATAGCTTATCCTAAATGACATATATTTAAGGATGGAGGGAGTATTGAACAGTGTTAATCCAAGCTACAATGTTTACCTCAGATGGACATGCGCGAGTTCCTCAATGCTCCAAATGGGTCATCACAGCCTACTGTTGCTGGTAATGGAAGACAAGAGGCAGGATCTCCCCAGTCCCCACTAGGTGGCAAAACGGTATAACATGAATTATTTTCTTGCCATGTTCAACTCCCCCCCCCCCTCCTTTGTTTCCTTTTGAGGTTAAATGATTCTGTGTGCCATGTATGAGATGGCACACTTTATTTTTTGTCAGATAACTTTGCTTAGTTGGAGGCACATGCTCACTCTTTGATTTCCTTTTGTGTCCACATGTCAGGATGTCTTTGACTTGCCCTTTCACATGGCCAGAGATCAGATAGAAGAGAGTTTGCGCACAAAAATGGCTTCAATCAAGGTAGGAACCACTGAATTAAGATTTATGTATTCATCTTGCACTTGCTGTTTCAGGATGAATACTTCGTTTTCATTACTTAATGTATCCATTTCCTTTTGCTACAAGGCACGAATGACACAACTTCAAGATGCTCAAAAAGGTGCTGAAGTGACCTCTGAGGCTACCGAGCGTGAGCTTGAGCTTGAAGCTCAGCTGGTTGAAGCAAGGAGCATCATCCAAGAGCAGGTTTGTGCTTTTTTACATTTTTTGCTTACCACTTCTGAGTGACACTAGTATCTTTTACATTGTAATTGCCAACACTATACTGTGTGGGATCCTGTTTATAGTTCGCATGTGTAATACTGTTCATCATGCTTAACTGCCAACAATTTGGTCTAATAGTAACCTTACATTTAAGAACTAAATGTGCAGGCCTCCATCATGTCCAAGCACTTCACCAAGTCTGACAAGCCAAGGTGATTTGATGTCTTGTTTCCCCTGGTTCTCTTCTATTCACTCCAACTAGACCTTCAATTTATGGATTCCTCGCAGCGGCAGGAGGCATAGCGGTCTGGACAGTGAGCGAGAGGCGTCTGCTGAGGCGTAAAGGCATGTCTGTGGAAAAGATAATGTCGTCCAAGGCCTCCTTTTTTAGCAAGTAGCGAGGTACTATATGTTGTAGTAGGATAACGTCGTCCTGGCGTTGTAGCCCAGATTCTAGGCGCCGTCAATGCAGTATGATGTGCAGGTGCATCTCTGGCGCATGGCTAACCTGGTTCACCTCTAATAGTTACGTGTAGCGTAAATGTAATTGTAATCCTACTTTGTGAAGGATGGCAGTGTAGCCACCCTACATCCCTGGAAGAAAGGGATCTTTCGGACCTTACAGCTTATAGGACTAGTGTTGTTGGCATGTCATGTTAGGAGCTTGGTATACGCAATCAGTAGTGGCTAGTCTTCAGAATGCAGGCTGCATGCTGTTACCTGTCCCTGCTATAGCACAATCTGGTTTGCGGCTGCATAACTGCATTTCGTACCTGTTGGTGTGGGGGAACTACCTTGCAGTCATCACTAGGTAACGGGCCTGAAACACTGAATCTTGCTTGGGTGCCCTGTTCATGGTTGCAGAATCGAGTTGTCACTGGAATATTAAGGATCTTGAAGAAACGCTTCTCTGTGTAAATAATGCCAAACAAAGTTTTTGAAGGGGAGACACAGCGCGCTACTTAATCAGATGGCATGGCGAGGCCGCGAGGCCAAAAGATCTGACATCTCTAGATTGTACCGGGTGCATCTTTACCGTTTGGATGCCTACCTCCCCATCATTGTACCGTGTCAAGACACCCGTGAAATCGACGTTAGCGAACTAGTTGGGGAATGTTATGCATCTTAAAGAGATGCTCTGCGTAATGCCAAACGGAGTCTGGAAGGTAGCGTGCTACTTGCACATTATCAGATGGCATGGCTAGGCCAAAAGATCTGACATCTCTAGATTGTACCCGGTGCATCTTCACCATTTGGGTGTCTATCACCCTATCACTGTTCCGTGTCAAGACACCCGTGAAATCGACGTTCGCGGACTAGTAAGATGTGCCTGCGTCCAGTCGCGCGAGAGAAAAAAAGTGTCACGTGACAAAGTGTGGTAACGAACCGAGCGATAAGACATCTCCGTGTTGCACGGCACAGGTGTGGCCATGAACCAAACCAAACAATACTAGAGGCTGATCGATCACTGGACGCTTTGCTTGGGACCTCGGAAACCTAGAGAGCCTTGCCTTCCGTCCTTGTCTGAATTTCTCGTTTGGCCTTTTGGGATAGCGCCTCACACATGGACGGGCGCGTGGAACCAGCAGGATCGGGCACGGATTTGGCCCTTGTTGCTTGCACGCATCGCGTTCTTTTAGATCTTGGATCCACGCGGAAGCTGACTCGGCCTCGTGTGACCACGCACCAGAAAATGTTGTAGATCATTTTCGCTGTAGATCACCGAGGCAGTGAGAGAGAGAACAGACATAGAGATTTATCTGTATAATTCAGTGGCTAGGAAAAAGGACACACTACTGTCTGGAACCTTTAAGTGCAGTAGTGCACGGCTCCTTGTGCGAGAGAGAAATCATGGACATTGGACTCTCCACTCGCATGCGTGCCGAAAATACGAGAGCGTCTTCAATTTCTGCTATTGTATCATTGTGTGTATTATCTTCTCCGACTTATCGACTTCGGCAATTTGACGACCTGCTTGCCGTGGACTGGTTAAAACATTGAGCGCCGGGTGTAGTAACCCCCAACCCAACCCATTGGAAGCATACGTTCGTACGACAAAGCCCGGGCCTCCTTAGGCCTATTTTTATTTATTTGTTTATTTATTTATTTATTTATTTATTTATCAACGTGTGCAATTTGGTTTCCTTCATCTGAATCAAGTGGTTGGAACGAGGAACAAGATTCGGCAATGCAGTTCTTGCTCACCATCTTGCACAATGGCCAATCCTCTCTCACTAGTATGTCGCGTATAGCGCGTGCGATCGAAACGCTACTAAATAAATACATATTCCCTCCGTAAAAAAAAAATAATTGGGACAAACACAGATTCCCAACTACTCATTTTTTTTTAGGAAGTAGAACAGACAACTAATTCTTCAGTCCATCCAGACATCTTTGCATGAAGATTTGTATAATGCATGTTTACTTTTTGTTGGAAATATAGGCAATTGTAATTTTAATTTTCGAACTAAATTAAACATGACGATAAACAATCCTAGCATGCAATTCTCTAGCAGACTAGGAAGTACGAACAACATAATCATGACATCAGAAAACATGATTAAAATATAGTGTACGTACTGAGGAAGACGAACGACGCAGTCGGAACGACGACGGTTCTACGGACGGAGCGTAGCAGACGATGTTGCAGACGACGGTACGCCGCAGCACCAGACTTGGACGGAGGACGAGCCGTGGTGAAGACATCTTGAGTAGTCGCGCGCAGCGCTTCCCAAAAACCTTATTCGCCATCTCCCGGTGCAGGATCTCGAAGATGACTGGTTCCAGATACCTGCTCTCCCGTTCGCCGGTGCACGCCGGCGCTCGGGATAGAGTAGACTACGATGGCAACGCAACAATGAAAAGTAGCAAAACTCTAACTCGTATAGACCTTCTTAGGAACTCCCAAACCTAGTGGATTCCCGTATAGAGTCTATGGTGCACTTCTTCTATGAGGGAGGTGGTCTCTGTTTATTAGGAGGAAAGTCCCCCACACCCTTATCCATTAGCAATATGGGACTAATAGATGACGTACCCCCCTCAAGTGCTAATAGGCTTTTGAGATTTACTTAGGATTATTCATAAGGGCCAAGCCCAATAATCTAACAATCCCCCACCAGATCTCAAATTCCCATATAGAGATTTTACTTGTTTCTCACTACTGTTTATATACCAGTATTTCGGCAAGGACTGTTAAGTTAAACTCTTGCCTAGAGCTTCAAGCTACACTCATCCATAACTTGAACAATGGACTACACCTTGAATTGTAAGTTTTGTGCGAACAAGTTTCACTCAAAGACCAAACCAGTACTTGGCTACCTGTAGCCTACCCCGCGGGTGGAGCATATAAGTCATACTCCTTGGTCTCTTCGTGAGCTTACTAGAGATCACCCAAATCTCATAGACTGCGACGTTTTACGCGGGTCATATAGGTGTGTTCTTTCAAGAATGTTCTGTAGGACAACATCTTCGCTTAATCAAGCCAATAGAAACACATTAAAGCATATCGCTAACCTGCCTTACAACATTTGAGAGTACTGCATCTTCACTCAGAGAGGGTCTAGTAATTACTCTCCTCAGTCAACCAGCAGCTTGTTTTTCCCAGGTCCTAATTCACGGAATCTCCGATCACATAGGTTGGGTTACTACTGTGGCAACTTACACGGGTCTCATACCCATCTCCCTCGATGCATTTTCCATCACATCCCGTGATAAACCTTTTGTAAAAGGATCTGCCAGATTTTTGTCGGTTTGAATATAAGTCACACTTATTACTCCGGAGTTTCTCAACTTCCTGACAGACTTCAATCGTCTCTTGACATGTCTTGATGACTTCGCATTATCCTTAGCACTGCTTACTTTGACTATCACCGTTTGATTGTCACAGTTCATAAGGATAGCCGGTACTGGTTTCTCAACCACAGGCAAGTCCATCAAAAGCTCACACAGCCACTCAGCCTCAACGGTGGCTGTGTCTAAAGCGGTTAGTTCCGCTTCCATGGTTGACCTCGTCAAAATGGTCTGTTTGCAAGACCTCCATGATATAGCACCACCTCCAAGGGTAAACACATACCCACTCGTGGCGTAAAGCTCATCAGCATCAGAAATCCAGTTCGAGTCACTATATCCCTCCAGCACAGCGGGGTGCCCAGAATAGTGAATCCCAAAACTCATAGTACCTACTAGATAGCGCATAACCCTTCAAGTGCATGCCAATGATCTGAACCCGGGTTTGACATGAACCTGCTCAATTTGCTCACAGCAAAAGCTATGTCGGGTCTCGTTGCGCTAGCTAAGTACATGAGTGAACCAATAATCTATGAATATCTCAGTTGGTCTTTGGCTATCTTCTTGTTCTTTCTGAGCATCACACTGGGATCATAAGGCGTTGGAGAAGGCTTACTGTCTATGTAGCCAAACCGGTTCAAGACCTTATCCACATAAAGAGATTGCGAAAGAGTAATCCCATTCTCTTCCTTAATTAGCTTAACGTTAAGTATAACATCAGCCTCTCCCAGATCTTTCATATCAAAACTCTTTTATAGAAAAGACTTGACCTCATTGATCATATCAATATCTGTGCCAAAAATCAGTATGTCGTCCACATACAAGCACAATATAACTCCTCCATCCCCACCATAGTGATAGTACACACATCTATCAGTCTCATTAATGGCAAAGCCCGCAGAAGTTAGTGTTCTGTCAAACTTCTCATGCCACTGCTTAGGTGCTTGTTTCAGGCCATACAAAGACTTCACTAGCTTAGACACCTTGTTCTCTTGACCCTTCACCACAAACCCATCAGGTTGATCCATATAAATTTCCTCATCCAACTCTCCATTCAGGAAAGCTGTCTTTACATCCATCTGATGGATGATAAGATCATATGAGGCAGCCAAGGACAGTAGTGCTTGAATCGTGGTCAGTCTAGCGACAGGTGAATAAGTATCAAAGAAATCTTCCCTTCTTTTTGTGTGTAACCTTTAGCCACAAGTCGTGGCTTGTACTTATCAATAGTTCCATCTGACCTAAGCTTCTTTTTGAACATCTATTTACAACCCACTGGTTTACACACGTAGGGTCGTTCAATGAGCTCCCATGTTCCATTAGAAAGAATTGAGTCCATCTCGCTCTGAACAGCTTCTTTCCAATCATCAGCATCTGGAGATGCATACGCCTCAGCTATAGACGTGGGAGTATTATCCACAAGGTACACAGTGAAATCATCACCAAAGGATTTAGCAACCCTCTGTCTCTTGCTCCTTCTAGGAGCTTCACTGTCATCCTTCTCTAGGATATTCTTGTTCTCAATAGGTTGTTCAAAAGGCTCAAAAGATGCAACTTGTATAGGAGTTATCTCAGTAGAAAATCTAGAAATGCTATGCACATCTTGCGCAGAAAATATATTCTCAAAAAATGTTGCATCACGAGATTCCATAATAGTATCAACATTCATATCAGGAACCTCAAATTTAACCACTAAAAACCTATAAGCAATGCTCCTCTGAGCCTATCCTAGAAAGATACAATCCACTGTCTTAGGTCCCAACTTACGCTTCTTAAGAATAGGCGCATTTACTTTTGTCAAACATCCCCATGTGCGTAAATAAGAAAGTGATGGTTTTCTTCCATTCCATAACTCATATGGAGTTTGATCTTTATTCTTGTTAGGAATTCTATTCAGGACATGACACGAAGTCAATACAGCCTCCCCCCACCATGCCTTTGATAAACCGGTTGTGTCTAACATGGAGTTAACCAAGTCAGTCAACGTGCGGTTTTTTTCTCTCAGCAACCCCGTTAGACTCGGGTGAATAGGGATGTGTCATCTCATGAATAATGCCATATTCCTCACAGAATTCATCAAACACTTTAAGAAAATATTCTCCACCACGATCAGACCTTAAACGCTTGATCTTTCTCTCTAGTTGATTCTCAACTTCGGCCTTATAGATTTTAAAGTAGTCTAACGCTTCATCCTTAGTTTGCAACAAATAAACATAGCAAAATCTAGTCGCATCATCTATTAACGTCATGAAGTATCTCTTTTCACCCTTTGTCAACACACCATTTATCTCACAAAGATTAGAATGTATGAGTTCTAGTGGTGCCAAGTGTCTCTCCTCGGCTACCTTATGAGGCTTCCGAGGCTGCTTCGATTGCACACAACTATGACACTTAGAACCTTTGACAATGGTGAAATTCAGAATTAAACACATGCTGAAAAGCCGAAACATCAAACCAAAATTCACATGACATAAACGTGAATGCCAAATGCTCGCATCATCACTAATATTGCCACAAATATAGTTCACAGACTTATTACAAAAATCAGCAAGAGAAAAGCGGAACAAGCCTCCGCAATCATATCCTTTACCAACGAATTGTCCATGTTTTGACACGACAAATTTATTGGACTCTAACACTACTTTAAACCTGTCCTTGACCAGGACCGACCCGCTCACAAGATTCTTATGGGGACATGCTGCATGTTCTTCAGCTGCACGATCTTTCCCGAAGTAAACTTCAGATCGACCATGCCAACACCATGAACAGAAGCATGTGACCCATTACCCATCAGCACGGAAGAATCCCGGACAACCTGGTAAGAGAAAAACATGGATATGTCAGCACACACATGAACATTAGCACCCGTATCAAGCCACTAACTCGTGGATGAAAAACTGAAAGTACGGTAGGTAAATTAGTATTGCCAATGGTCATCATGTTGACATCCTTGGGCTCCTTAGCTTTGTTTCTCTTGCGGTCTGCACGATCTGGACAATCCTTGGAGAAGTGTCCCAGCTCACCACAAGTAAAACATTTCAGCTCAGCCTTTTTCTTCTTCTTCTTGAAGGTAGTAGTTTTTATGGGCTTGTTTTTCCCCTTGTTGTTGTTGTTCTTTAGACTGACCTTGATCTTCCTTCTCAGTAGCATCCTTCTTCCGAGCCTTCTCTTCAACATCAAGAGATGCTATCAGGTTTTCAACTGATATTTCCTGTCTCTTGTGTTTCAGAGTTGTGGCGAAGCTCCTCCACGAGGAAGGCAACTTTGCAATAATGCATCCAGCCACAAACTTGTCGGGAATAGGACACTTAGGGAGGTCAAGATCCTTGACAATGCACTGTATCTCATGCGCCTGTTCTACTACAGAACGGTTGTTAACCATCCTGTAGTCATGGAAGCTCTCCATGAGGTATAGCTCATTGCCCGCGTCTGTTGCATCATACTTAGCAACCAGAGCATCCCACAGGGCCTTCACATCTGTCTCTTCTATGTAAACACGGACCAGCCCGTCACATAGATTGCTCATGATACATCCCACGAAGAGATTATTGGCATCGTCGAACTTTTTCTGCTCTTCAGCAGTTAGTTCGCCCTCAGGCTTGCCAAGTCTCGTCTCCCAGATGTGCATAGCAGTAAACCAGAGGCGAACCTTGGATTTCCACATCTTAAAGTTCACACCAGAAAACTTTTCTGGCCTCAGTGACTCAGCGAAACCAGCCATCGATAAATCAACAGATTGCCTATAATAAGGTTTTTGGATTGTTGGAAATATAGGCAATTGTAAGTTTAATTTCCAAACTAAATTAAACATGACGATAAACAATCCTAGCATGCAATTCTCTAGCAGACTAGGAAGTACGGACAACATAATCATGACATCAGAAAACATGATTAAAACATAGTCTACGTACTGAGGAAGACGAACGGCGCAGGACGACGACGGTTCTACGGCCGGAGCGCAGCAGACGATGTTGCAGACGATGGTACACCGCAACACCAGACTTGGACGGAGGACGAGCCGTGGTGAAGACGTCTTGAGCAGTCGCGCGCAGCACTTCCCAAAAACCTTATTCGCCCTCTCTCGGTGCAGGATCTCGAAGACGACTAGTTTCGGAGACCTGCTCTCCCGTTCGCCGGTGCACGCCGGCGCTCGGGATAGAGTAGACTACGATGGCAACGCAGCAATGAAAAGTAGCAAAATTCTAACTTGTATAGATCTTCTTAGGGACTCCCAAACCTAGGGGATTCCCGTATAGAGTCTATGTTGCACTTCTTCTATGAGGGAGGTGGTGTCTATTTATTGGGAGGAAAACCCCCACACCCTCATCCATTAGCAATATGGGACTAATAGATGACGTACCCCCTCAAGTGCTAATGGGCTTTTGAGATTTACTTAGGATTATTCATATGGGCGAAGCCCAATAATCTTAACACTTTTTTTGCAAAATTGGCATCATCAAGGCAGTCCCTATCAGGATAGTCCATCAACGAACCTGTCATCTTCTTGCCTTTATTTTTCGTTAGCCACTAGGACAGAATGGTAGAGCAACAGGAAGGAGTAATGGATGGATCTTGAACAGTCATGTTGATTGCCAGTGCAGCACACTGGTAGAGTACCGATCAATCATCCCACAGTCACTTGGACGAAATTAAATCTATGCATGTCACTGTATACATCCACACGAATGCTGTAATTTCAAGTGGGATGCGTAAAATTTCAAAGTCCTCATTTGTTTGGCTCAGTAGAACAGTAAAGAAAACAATATCTCGAAATCAAATGCTTATTCATTTTCATCGGTGAATATTTTTATTTTCTAGTGGTGGAGTAAGGAAGACTATGATGCCCATATGGACGACTAATTTTAAAGACATGATTTAATACACATATTTATTATCCTTTTATTTATGCTGGCTTAATTTTGATTGTGAACCAAACCAAACTACATTGTAGTTAACCTGCACTTGGGCCTTGTAAACTTAAGATCCAATAAACGAAATATAGTACCTAGTTAGCTGTAGCTCAGCTGGCGAGGTTCCTTGTGGTGGACCTAGCTCATCAGGGTTTGAGTCCTCGACTCGCCACTGATGCTCGTATTTTTCTGGATTATTTCCAGGATTTAACCGGCGCTATTCTTTTAGTGGTAGGCGACGTGCCCGTCGATAGCGAGACGTCTGTGGTGACTTCGTCAATTTGGAGGATTTGCCGTATGTTTGTGTGATTCGAAAAAAAAGAATTATTATTACAAATAAATCAAATTAATGATGTTTTTGTACAACGTTATAGCTGCACGTGTCGAAAATTAATGATTTATTCCAGGATTTAACCGAATTTACTATTAATGATGTTTTTTTACATATTTTCTGATTCGAATCCTTCGAATCTGAATTGTCTCACAAAAAGTGCTTGGGTTGAAACAATCAGAATCTGTCCATTTAAGCCTTTATCAAAGTTTAGTTCAATACTCGTGTACAACTGAACATACCCCTATTATTAAGAAGCCCAAAACCACCACAATCTCAATTCATTTCACAATTTTGGTTCTCCAAACCGCGACACACTATAGATTGCCAATCAAAAGTATACTTAAGAATAAGAATTTTTACCAGACAACTCGGTTTTTTTTTTCCCAATAACTGTATGAGCTAACTTCAAGTTGCTATTCTATGTACAGAATAGTGGACTATGAAATATTCTTGAGAGCTCATCTCAGATGCTATAGCTCTGCTATTTAGTACAACGTTATAGCTGCACGTGTCGAAAAACGCTATATCGCCGCTATGTCCTATTTTGTTATTGCTATTCATCAAGATGTTACAAATGTTCTGTCGTATTCTTTTATCATTATTCCCACCTTTCACAATATTTCTTCCTTGGGCTTTAGTTTGATGTTGATTTTTACACAATAATAATATTTTATTTCTGCTAGAGATGTTAAACCATTGCAATGATTTTCTATCGTGTCCTATTCTTTTGTACTATGTTGCCACATATATGGCCAGAAGTAATATGTACTACTAATATTTATAAGAGATACGATTTCGTTTTAGACAAATTCCTTTTCAAATAATATAGAAACATAACATGTTCTTTCTTTTTTTTTTACGAATCTAGCATGTTCTTTCTAATAAAGACCGCAGAATTAATCAAAATTCTTACAGTACCTGGCCTCAAAACATATCTATTCCATGGATCCATGGGTCTGGTGATATCGAGTCACCTACGTTATCCTTCCAGCTGAACCACCCCAACTAACTTATCTGCACTTGTCCTGTCCCCACACCACCACATTTCTTCCATCCCAGCATACATTATTTTCTCCTGTTGCGAAACTCCGGATTTCTGTCAGAAAGGGACATCACAGAGTGAAGAGATGGAGTGATGAGCGAGATATACGCAGATATATATCCCGAGAAGGCGAGAAGGAGGTTGAGGACTGAGGTGAGGCGAAGGGAAGAGCAGAGGCAGAGAGGAGAGCACAAGGCCACCTCCCATTCCCGTCCCTCAATATCTATGGATAGAGCAGCCGCGACAGCCGTAGACATCCTCGTCATGATCCCGTCGCCTTCGTCTTCGCCTTTGTAGCACAGCCTCCTCATCAACCCGCCCCCTGTTTCTTGGTCACTCGGGATCGGATTGGATCCCCGTCAGCCCGTTTCTTGGAAGAGAGATGGCCGAAATGGCCGTGACCGTCGCCGCCGCTGCCGCCCTCCGGTTGTGCACCGGCATGTCGGCGCGCGGGGCCGCGGTTCCTGGCCGGTGGCGGCCTCTTGCCCCGGCGGCGCCCGTTAAGCTGAGGTGAGGGGATTGACCATTGGTCAAGATTCTGTTTTTTCCCTTTCCCTTTCCCTTTTTGATGCACTAGATTCTGAGCCTTTGAGGTAGGATGTTTCAGGCTCGGCTGAGGTGTAGAGAATTTACTTTATTCTGTTGGGATTGTAGCTGGTTCCTGACTTTGTTAGGACAGGATGCAAAATTGACATAATTATGGGATAACTTGTTTCCTGGATTCTTTGATTCTGTCTGAGCTGTATAGTACTTGTTGGTTTGCTTGGTATGAAGGGATTAGAAATTGAAAGCAACTTTTGTTTCAGTCATTTGACGATACTGTTGTTAAGTGGTGGTGATGATTGGTGAAGTAGTGAATATGCTCGATGCTGATATCTGTTATAGCTGTATGAGCCTGTTCGATGTGTATTGACTTTGCCTAGTTTTCATTTCAGAAGTTGAATGAGGCTCTGAAGTTGCTTCCACAAATTTGATATCTTATTCTAAGCTTGTTTAAGTATTTTCATTTTCTTAATTGCCTAGTTGCATAAAGGGAAAACATTAGCTTAGTCTGTGATCAGAGCAGTCTAGCCTTGTATCCATGAACTTCATCCATATGTATATTTATCTGGTTAGGATTTGTATGTTTTCTATATCTTGTGCACTTCTGTTGTTTGTAAGGCAAGAGTTACCTTCTAGAGATCACGGTGTCTGACAATTTTCATGATTCTTATGTATTGATTAAAAGATTATATGGCCTACTGAATCATTTTCAGCCACAAGTGGGTTGAGAGTCTGAGGGTTTACCGAAATTGTCTGTCATAATGTAAAGCCAAAGTAAGGGGACACTTGTTATAATACGTTGAGAAAACTGCATGAGTTTTCCTTTGGAGGTAGTCTAGTTGCTATGGAGTGCAGTGATGTTGGTACTAATATACAGTCATTTGTTATTCTGTCTTAAATACTAAGTCATAATCTAGTTGCTGAAGACTGCTGTGCTGTTGATAATGACCTACAGTCAATTGTTACAGTATCTCTTACAAAGTTATAATATTTCTGTAACAACCACCACTATGTGTTTCTGTTCAATTTCGAGTGTTTGCAACTGATCTTTTTCTCTCTCCAGATTGTCCTCTCCAGCTGTGAGGGTTCCTAGGGCTACTTCCCCTGCGGCTGTTGAGGTACATAGTTAGGTTACCTAAAAACATTGGATGAACTTGCTTGTCCAACAGCATATACTTTGGTTAGCAGGATGGGAGCAACACTGATACAGTCCCTATCCCGAAAATTATAATAGATCAAGACTCAGATCCGGATGCAACCATTGTAGAAGTAACCTTGGGTGACCGTCTTGGCGATCTTCTTGATACAGTATGTGGTTCACTTTAAAATTTCAGTATAATCTCTAGATGATCTTACTAACATATCCGATATATTAGATTTATGGGGAATGTACTGATGAAGTCTGTTTAACGTGCAGATGAATGCCCTGAAGAACTTAAGGCTAAATGTTGTTAAAGCTAGTGTCAACCTTGATTCCACTGGAAAGCATAACAAGTTTGCTATAACTAGGGCGTAAGTGAATCTTCTTTCCTATGCTGTTTTATCAGATATGTAAAATTGATATGAGGAATCTCTCATATGAGCTTAGTGTCCTACTTACAGCAGAATATGGCATCTTTCTTTTGCTGTACTTTTCTGCACCTATCAGTTCTTTCCTAGAATGAGTGACATGAATGCTCTACAGGTCCAATGGCCGTAAAATTGATGACCCAGAGTTGTTAGAAGCAGTACGACTGACAATCATTAACAACATGATACAATATCATCCTGTAACCGACTTCAACTTTTGCTTGTTTTACTTCTTTAAATTTACTGTATTTCTAACGAAGAAAAGTTTGTTGTTCATTGATACCAGGAGTCCAGCAGTCAATTGGCTATGGGAGCCACATTTGGCCCAGTAGCCCCTGCAGAACAGGTATTGCCTAAGCTGATTCACTTCAGTGGCTCACCTTTTATTTTTTTTCTCGAATACGCAGGAGAGCTGCGTATCTTTGTATTAATAGAGAGAATAAAAACAGCTTCTTACAAACAGCACACCTCACTCCTAGCCGAGCTGTGACGGTCTGAAACAACTCGACCTGCGAGGGGCAAGCCACCCCTGGGCATTACTTATAAGAAGAAGACCTTCTCACACAGACCAAGAAAACCCTCGAACCCCGGCCCCGCCCTGACACTGGGAGGCTTAGCCCATGAGATTACCTGCCTGGGCCATACACGGTCCTCAGGCCGACCTGGGCCGCCATCTAAACCAGTGCTTTGGCACACGGGACCGACGAGAGGATTTTTTAACCCTCAGGCTGAAATTCACCCCACCTGGGGTTCAAACTTAGGACCTGAGGGGTGCCGCTGGAGTGACTTGGCCAGCTGGTCTAGGCACCCTTTGGCGAGGGTCTGAAACAACCACACTTGTGACTTCTAAAAAGAAACTGAAACACAACCCCTGACCTAGAACTCGGCTAGAAACTATTTATTTAAATTTTAACATATTGAACTGAAAACATCTCCATGTGCCTATGGAGTTCCACAAACAATCTTATTTATCTACATCTATCGTATAAAGAAAGAGCACACGGGGCTGCACAAGACACTCATTTCTACAGTGTCCTCGTTGCTGTTGTTTGCTTGTCTCTGCTTCATTGCTAAGATTAACTGAACCAAAGGGCCTTATTTGGCATCACTTGTAGCTAGATCTGTTTTCTTTAGAACATGCTTGACTGGACTTCACATGATACGATGCCCATGAAATTGCAGCCAACTATAGCGTTAGAATTGTCTCTATACTGGAGGCTTGTAAACCTTCCCTGGTTATGACTTGTGAATATTGTTCACATATAAATCGGCAGGTCGATGTGGACATAGCAACCCACATAGATATCTACAACGATGGCCCTGAAAGAAGGTATGATTTTTCTTACCTGGTGCAATATTCTTGAAATTGTAAGGAACAAATATGTTCTTTTGTCATAATTCAAAGAAATTCAGATTGTCCAACAAGAAGCAACATAAGAATGATAGCGTTTGCCTTATTTTGTCTGAATACTTTAATGAAAAACACATTGCCTACATGTATTGCCGTACTATCTGCTACAGATGTCCAGTGCTTTCCTTGCTTGACCCACTGCTATTATTTCATCAATGGAAATGCTGGATTATTTAAAAATTCCTACTCTACAATACCAAGGTTATTTGATCTCCTATGTTTTCCTGTTTCAGCTTACTTGTGGTGGAAACAGCAGATCGTCCAGGGTTACTTGTTGATCTTGTCAAGATCATCTCTGACATCAACATAACTGTCGTTTCTGGAGAGTTTGAAACTGAGGTGACACTAATTGTACATAGTCTCTTTTCATGTAAGGAACCATTCATCTCCTGACATATTGTGCATTACAGGGGCTATTGGCTAAAGCAAAATTTCATGTCAATTATAGGGGCAAACCTTTGACCAAGGCTTTGCAACAGGTAATGGTTACAATACCTTTTCTCTTGGCTTGAGAATCTGATTCTCAACAGATTCATGCGAGTACATAATATTAATACCATAGTTCTGATTTTTTCTCATCTCTGCAGATTCTTTCTAATAGCTTGCGCTATTTCTTGAGGCGGCCGACAACAGAAGAGGGCAGTTTCTAGCCAGACTACCACGAAGGCCCCCCTCAAGTCACCACTTAATTTATGTGATGGGTTCACACGAATCCCATAGTATCATCAAAGTTGTTGAAAATACACAATATTTTTTTAAAGATGGGTCGGCGGAGGTATACATGATAATATTGTGTCACACCAAGTTCAGAGGATTGCGATGCTTAAAGCATGAACACATGATTATTTGACCTGGGATGCATGTGTGGTCATAAATAAGATGGAACATTGTCGGGGCCGTGTCTGGATCGAATGTGTTTTGCATACATTTTATTCTCAGATGAATGAAGTTACATGTAATAAGCTTCTGGTTAAGTGCGTACTGAACCGTGACTTGTCTGGTTTGGCTGGCACCCGTTGGCTAATAGTCCATTATAGTCCCTCTGTCCCTTTATGTTCTGAGAATGTACGATGTACTTCAGCACCATCTTTAAAATAGAGATTTCTATATATCTTTTGATGCAAGTTTTCATATATAATCTGACCAAATCGTTAGTTAAAAAATCTAGAATTACATTGAACATCATGACAAACTTGAGTTGCAACTAAATGTATATACAGTTTGATACTTCATATATTATATGTTTACTCTAAAATTTTGAATGCTATCTTGTCGGACTTGACAGCACTATCTAATCTAAAACATCATGCTTCTACTTCTACATTCGCCGTAAGTATGATTGCTAACTACCACCCGTGAGTGGTACTGGTAGATGTGAGACAAGTATTCAAGTGTGACTGCTGCTACAACAGCCTACTAGTCAGTTACAATTCTTGCCCTGTAGTTAGTTGTAATTCTCGTTTCCAAGAGTCAAATATTTTCAAGTTTAGCTAAATTTGTACAAAATAATATTACCATTTATAATAAAAAATAAGTTATGTATCATTAGATTGATCATAGAATATATTTTCATAAATCTATGTAAAGTCATAAATGTTCGTAATTTATTTTATAAATTTGGTCAAACTTAAAATTGTTTGACTCCTCGATAAGTTAGTTGCATTCTTTTGTGGACGGAGAGAGTATGTAAGTCAACACATCATTAAGTTGGGTTGCTCATTTCTCGCCTGTTTCTCATGATTGATAGGGCGGAACGTCTTTCTTGTCTTTAATTTTTTGTGCTGCTCCCTCATTCGTCATGTCTACATTGTTGAATTCATCCGAGCTGCCCGTGGAACGATGATTCCCTTACTGCATCCATCATGTGAGTTCAGTAGAAGCAAAACACGAAGCACACTGCACACAGCAGTCCAGCATCGTCCCCATACCTATAAGGCCATGGTGGCGCGTCTGGTGCTCTTTTACCTCATCACCAGCTGTAGCGTCGCGTCAGAGACCCATTGAACTAGATCTACAGGAAGACCGGTAACTACAACCACAACAACCCCTTTCAATTGTTGTTATGGGATAACATAGGGTGTATTGACATTTTTTTTGTTTCGGGTGGGGCCATGGCCCTGCCAGCCCCCTTTAGTCTTAGTTCTGCCAATAATCATCGTCGAGCACTTCGTGAAGAGTTCCCCGAAGCCGTCTTAGCTAGGGTTATAACATGCCACTGTGATGCTGCTGTGTCACGATGGCATTCAAGGAGGAGATTCAAACATGTCTTTAAGACAAATCATCTAGGTCTTCGCTGATCGTTGCACATTGAGGTTCTCAAAAGAAAACTTCCTTGATGATAGCTTCAGCAACTTTGAATAGTACACATCCAACACCATTATACCTGATGTGCCCTTGGAGAAATTTTCCGTAGAAAGCCTTCCACAATCTGTGATCAACTACATGACCACAACACCATCCAGGTACGACATTAGCGTTCGAGAAGGGATGGGGCTCATTAGTGACACCAACAACCTGATCTATGCTCCACGGAAAGAGTGCAAACAAATGTTTGTCTTCTTGTGTGGAGCGTAGGATTTCCAGGCACCGTACTTGTTGCACGCGAGCACGCTAGGGGGGGCATAGATACCCCTGCTACTCTCTCCTGCTGATTAGTTTGTCATAATGGACTAGTGGTACCCCTTGATACTTGTGAAATCATTGAACCTTTCTTCTGTTACATCCTACAGTGTAGGAAAAGAGGCATAATAGCAACCGAGAAGAGCAGCTTTGAGTTCATGCTGTACGAATTCTCTGAGCTAGTGGCCGCAACGACTAGCTTTTCGGACAAGAACTGGCTCGATAGTGGCGGCTTTGGGATTGTCTACAAGGTGAGGTGTTTTTTTATATAATTCTAGTTTCTAGGATTAGTGTTACAACAACTGATTCTACCTTGGTTCTATTGCAGGACACGGTGCAGAGTGGTGCTAAGGTATTTCATTTGAGCCATTCTAACTTTCTTAATATACTTATTGTACAATCAGGCTTGGATTTGAGATGTTCTCTAAATCATAAATTTTATGCTTCATTATTGTGTGACTTTTGCTGTTATGGGTTGTTTGGATGGTTTATTCTCTAAGTCATAAATTGTATGCTTCCTTATTGCGTGCATTTCGCTGTTGTGGGTTGTTTGAATGGTTTAAGCGCTTGGAAAGTGACCCTAGGCATGAAGAACCGCTAGCTCCACCACTGTTGTGAAGCATCTTTCTTTGTGTTCCAGGCAAGCTTCGGAAATAGTTTAAGATTGAGGTCAAACTGCTTGTGTTGTGAGGCCGCGTCACACTGCTCTCTCAGAGCCCCCTTCCCTCCCACTTGCTTGGCCTTTTTCGGCTCATCGGCTGCTGCATCCACGAGGATGAGAAATTACTCGTTTATGATTACATGCCCAATGAATCTAGATTGGTTCATCTTCAGTACTAGTCAATCAACTCACCACTGTCTTGGTCAATTTTGGGTTTGGTTGATTTTATGCGAGCTTGTAGATCAGCAGTGTCAGCTATCGCTGGTAATGGACAAATGGCTCCTGAGTATGCTAGAGAGAAAACGTTCTCCGCCAAATTGGACATCTATAGCCTTGGCGTATTGCCCCTCGAGATCATTAGTGGGGCAGATCTAAGGGGGCTAGGGGGCTCTAGCCCCCCTACATCCTACAAGCCCTTGGATCTCTCCGTCATCCTCCCTTAAATTTTTTGATACCATGGATGAAGAATATAACGAGTTAAGGTTGAAGAAGGAGAATGAAGAAAAAAACATGAAGATATGGATGAAGAGGGAAAAACTCAGCCCCATTCCATCATTCTCTCCACTAATCCACTAATTAGTGGCAAACAAGCGGAACAACAGCTATAATCAATAAGTAACTGAACAACAGGAAGATAAGGTGAATATGTCCACACGTGGGAGGAATGCACATATGGATACCTACAATATATACAACACCATCATGGCCTCACACACATAGCAGCAAGAGTTTCAACTGTTAAAAAAACTTACAGGAAAGATGGTAAACTCTTTTAGTGTATATACATACCTTCCACTGACCGGATCAGCGAATCCATGGTATACAATACCGCCAACAATTGATGGCATTCTGCTTTCCTTGTTGCGACAACGGTTGATGAAGGTGGAGATGGTTGCATTTGACGAGGACCTACGTATCTTCCACCCCCTTTCGTAGAGCTTTTTCTGATTCTAATTATATTCATGCTTTCATCGATTGATTTCATAGTAATAGGCCGGGTTGGTGGTGGCAGAACTCGTGCTCACCCAGCGATGGTGGATTTCGTGTCACACTCGCCTTGGACGCCATTGGCCGAGCTTGCTCGTAGGCATACATGCCCGACAGACGACAACCATGCAAAGTGCAAGCTCGTGCGGCGTTGGTGGCCACGATGTGGGGACGGTCAGAGCACACGCGGGTAGAATGGCCCATGGTGTAAAAAAAGCAAATTGGTTTTGACAGAAACATTTTCTAACTCGCCATTTTGATGGGTTTATCCACCTCTATAAGCCTTTACATGTGGGTCCAACGTGAGGGGTATCGTGGATTCAATTTAAGTAAGAATTGTTTTCTTCATCGCGAGTACTTTTAAACGGGATCCTGGGATGAAATTAATTCATGCCCATCGGGTACGACAGCACAACCTGTTGTCACCAATGCTATTCATCCTTGACATGGCCTTCTACACAAGATAATCAAGTTGGTAGCCAGCATAAATATCATAAAGCAGGTCCTCCCAAGGGCAGCCAAAATGAGATACTCCCTTTATGCCGATGCCGCAGCATTGTTTTCCAACCCGGATCAAATGGAACTACAATGCATCAACCAATTACTGCACACATTCGGACAATGTTCAGAATTAAAAGTCAACCTAAAAAAAACATAGATCTTCCCCATTCGGTGCAGAGAAGAGCTAGTAGCTATGGCTTTGGAAGACTTCCTCGGGAAGATATCTCCTCCTTCCCCAGAAAATATTTGGCCCCCCTGCTGCACACGCGCAAACTCAAAAGAGTTGAGGTAATAAAGGGCTGCACCAAAAAAACTTAGCCCCATCTTTGTTCCAGAGCGTGAAAAGGAAAAAAAATCACGATACAACGAGCTCTACAGGACAATTACGCACGTGCCGCGCACATGATACAAGAGATATAGTAGGTGGGTAAGAAACTGAAGCGACGAGAAAAATATTTCATATTTAGCATAAATATTCTCAACTCCTCCCATGTTCTACCAATCCAATATTAGTCAAGTAACCAGCCCCTTTGGAATTCATCCATCCAACATGCTAATTGTCATTAAAAGCATCGGTTGAATCTGAAAAAAAAAACCCACTAAGACTCCACAGACAGCCGTGACAGTTTAAAATGAATAAATGGACATAAGTAATGTCAATCATGCATCAGAACGAGCCATGAGGCAAGTGCACAAAGCCAAGATAATTTATCTTTTCTAGGGAGCCAAGATCATTTATCTAAGTCTAGCTTGCGGGCAACTCCAAGCCTCGTAAGGCCATTCTCAATGGGAGTTTCATGGACATGATTACCTAGAGTGTCAAATCATCTAGAAATGTTTGAAACTAGTATGAAACACCTCACTCTCAATGCATAGTTTCATCTATTGTTGTTCCCTAGGTTACACACAAGACACAAGCTGTCTAGGTAACTGTGTATGGATAGTTTCATAACATGAAACTCATTTCACCTCTCTCTTCATTAACTTACTGCCACATCACCAAAACTGCCTATGTGACACTCTATTTATTGCCCATAAAACTCCCACTGAGACTGGCCTAAGTCTCCCAGCCCATCTAGACCACATCGTGTGGACGGTGGAGGTGGATGTGTGGAGTGCTGGCGGCCTGATAACGGGAGGAGCCGGTGATTTTAGGCGTGAAGGTGAAGAGTGCAAACTGACTGGTGGCCAGGTAGGGTCGGAGAAGCTGTGGCCATAGTTATTAGGACCGGACCGGCCATTGAACCGATGGTGTCCGTTCACTGGTTCAACCGTTTGGAACCGGTTGAACCGTTGGTTCAATAGTTATTGAACCGTAGAATAGAACCGGACACAAATAATTTGAATCTGTATTATATACTTGATCATTAACATATTTAGTTGACATAAATAATATTTAGTTGGCTTCATTTCAAGTTTAAGCCGTGAAACATGACAGAGGATGGCAAATATATCACTGAGTATATCACAACGAACAAAAAAGTCCAATCTTGCCGGAGATCCTACCCTGGCTAAATCATCATTCCAATGTCCAGTAACGAGCAGAGATGCAGGTGATGAACGATATTATGGAAGAAAAATACCAAGGCCAGCCTTTCAAGATGTAAAACGATATTACAGTGTAAAAGGAGAAGGCTTCATCACAACCACTACAATTCTGCTGTTATTCCCCAGTAATTCAGAAATACACTACAATTTGTGACAAATATAATCAACGAGGCGTACACACGCTTAGTTCCAAGTTCCAACCTCCCAAACGAGGCGTATACACGGTTTGCCATGTCCTGCAGTTGTGCTATATGGCTATGCTTGTGCGCATCTGCCTGCCGCTGGTGAAGAACAGGAAGGGACATAGGGACGAGGTGGACAGGCTGCCGCGGGTGACGACGGACGAGCTTGAACCGACGGACGGGAACAGGAAAGCCTGAGGGTGCTTGTGCGGGTGCGCAGGTAGCCAGGTAGGATAAGGTACGGTGGGAAAAAAATTATTTTTAGCAGAAACATTCTCTAACACGTAGGTAAGGTGGATACATCCTATTTGGATGAAAATTATTTTTTAATTCTACTATTTTTTATAGTATAAATAAGAAAAATACCAAGGCCAGCCTTTCAAGACGTAAAACGACATTATAGTGTAAAAGGAGAAGGCTTAGTCACAACAATTAGATGTTATTCCCCAGTAATTCAGAAGTACACTACAATTTGTGGCAAATATAATCAACAAAGCGTATACACGCTTAGTTCCAAGTTCCAACCTCCCAAATGGTAAAGCTAATAATCTGCATTAAGCCAAACACAACTTGAAGACATGCCTTGCGCCATTAGTTAGCAAAGCCATCTAGGACGAACCGAACATTTGACACAAGCAACAAATTCAGTTTACACAGGCTTTGGCGACGCTGACGCCGGCCTGCAACTCGGCGCCCGTCGCTGAAAATGCGCGACCGGCGGCGGCCGAATCCGGCGAGGAGCCACCGTCCCATCACACGGTGTAGTGCTGCTGAACACCCTCCATGTCGAGCCCCTTGAGCTTGACGACCGACTCCACCTGCCCCTTGAGCGTGCTCATCTCCCTCAGCCTGGCCACCTCGGCGCGGCGCTTGGCCTGCTCGGCGATCTCCGAGAGCTCGCGGTAGCTGCTGCGGTCGCCGAGGATGTCGGGCGTCTGCAGGCCGTGCAGCGTGCGCTGCGCGGTGGCCCACTGCGCCTCACGCTCCTCGCGCCCGTAGTCCTTCTTGCGGGTGAAGGCGATCTTGTGCTCGAACACCGTGTCCCACGCCTTGCCGCTCAGCGCGTAACGGATCGCGAACTTGAACACGTCCAGCGGCAGGAACGTCACCACGCTGTAGAGCCAGATCACCCCTGCCCAACCCCACCCGATTCCCTTGATGTGCGCGAACCCCACGGTCGGGTACACCGCAAGAACAGTGGCTATCTGCAACATGCAATGGTGGTGGTCTGAGGTTGGGGATGGATCAATGCTAGTGTATCTATGTATGCAAGGCTCAGGACCGAGCATGAAGTAGGGAGGGAGATGGCTTACGATCTGGGCAACTACGAAGGCGGCGCAGAGGAGAAGCCCGGGGACTTCAGTGAAGGACCAGCCACGGGAGCGTGTCACGAAGATGAGAGCCTGGCTAATGATGCTGACCTGGAGGTACAGCGCTGACATCATCTCGTCTTTGTTGTCATGCAGTGACCTAACTCCGAACGTGTCCTGTCCGTTCGTCGGCAGAGGAAACGGGAATACGAAAACGTTCGTCAGTGTCTTGCTCAGAGAATATAGAATGTTGAAGGGATTGATGGTGGTGGTCACTACTCGATGATTGATTACCTCGAAGAAGTTGGTGCTGCGCATGGCCCAGAAGAAGATGACTGTCATGACGGCGAGGTAGGACCCGTACACGATGCCGGTGATGAAGATCTCCTTCAGCTTCCAGCTGTCAGGGTGCGGGGATGGCTTCACTCTGTCCTTGGATATTGTCATGATCGTTCCTGCATCCACACATTTCATCCAAACAAACAAGTTCAATTTTGAGCTTGCCAATAGTGTCATCGAAGGTTTAGCGTGCATTGCTTGTTATGTGGGCTCACCGTCATTGAGGATGGCAATGACAAGGATCATAAATGGTGAGAAATCAAACTTCCAGATCAGCGCTATGAGCATGAATCCGAGCTGCAAATTTTAAAATCACGACAAGTCAAACATTCAGACAAGTGCAAATAAGAACAGATCTTGACAGATTCATCCTTTTGGAAAAAAAAAAGGTAACTTACCACAATACGGATTGTTATCGAAACTGCATAAATCTGGAAAAAAAATGACAAGAGAAGAAAGATCAGTCTAGTCAGTATCTGAATTTAGCAAAACATACTTGTTATTGTCAGGTAGATGTCCTGCTAGCTAGCATTCTTACAGTGTAGTTCTTCATCCTCTGGAAGATGGCCCGGCTGGTGAGCACAGCGCTGATGATGACGCTAAGCCCAGGTTCAGTAAGCACAATGTCAGAAGCGCTCCTGGCAGCGTCAGTGGCATCAGCGACAGCGATTCCGATGTCTGCCTTCTTCAGAGCAGGTGCGTCGTTCACGCCATCGCCAGTCATCCCGCAGATGTGCTTCCTCTCCTGCAATTTCTTGACAATCTCGTACTTGTGTTCTGAATCACCAAGATGAAGAATTCAGAGTTTAGACAGAGTAACAAAAATTAGAACCAAATGCAAATTCTAATCGCACTGATTCTCACCAGGGAAGACGCCAGCAAAGCCATCGGCCTTCTCGATCAGATCGTCCACAGGGATGGAGGCAATGGCTTCATCTTTGCACTGCCCCAGCAGAGCCGACGATGGGTACATGTTGGTGCCCATCCCCAGCCTCCTGCCTGTCTCCTTGGCAATGGCGAGCTGATCACCTGCAGGACCCATTCAGTGTTACACTTGGTGTCAGCATGAAACACTTCACCTGTCAGTTATAATATGCTTGTACTAACAAACCAGGATGTACCAGTGATCATCTTGACATTGACCCCGAGGTTCAGCGCTCTCTTGATGGTCTCGGCGCTGTCATGCCGCGGCGGATCGAACAGGGGCAGCAGTGCCACGAACTGCCATGGACCACCAGGGCTGTCCTTGCGCCTCTCCGGTACTTCCTGCAATGCAACATACAAAAAGTTACACACACAGGAGAAGATAATAATCTGAACAATAAAAGACACTTTTCAAATAGTAATAAATGGTCAAAATATATACCTGTCTGGCAACGGCAAGAGATCGCAGGCCACGCTCAGCATACTTGTCAATAATGGCATGAACCTTATTGACGACGTCGTCTCTGCAGCCGCAGAGAGTCATGATCTGCTCAGGAGCACCCTTGCTGACACGGTGCCAGCTACCATCGGCACGGCTGATATAGGTCAAGGCAGTGCGCTTATCGACCGGGTTGAAAGGGAGGAAGTGCACCTCCTCGATGCCATCCCTAGCCTCCTTCGGGTCACTGAGCATGCCAACCATGGCCGCATCAATGGCGTCCTGGTTCTCGACCCTCGACGCCCTAGCAGCAAGCAGCACGACCTCGTCAGGGGTCACACCCTTCACGAAAATCTCAATGAGCCCCTTGTCGACGCTAAGCTTGTTGACAGTGAGCGTGCCGGTCTTGTCACTGCACAGCACGGTCATCCCTGCCATCTCCTCGATGGCGGTCATGCGCTTAGTGATGGCGCCCTGCTTCGCCAGCCGGTGCGAGCCGATGGCCATGGTGACAGAGAGCACGGTGGGCATGGCGATAGGGATGCCACCAATGAGGAGCACGAGGAGGTTGTCGATGCCGTCACGGTACTTCCGGTGTTGGATGGCGTACATGACGATGACCTCGATGAGGATCCCGATGGCGATGGCGGCGATGCAGAAGTTTCCGATGGCCTTGAGAACCTTCTGGAAATGGCCGACCTGGTTTGTGCTGTCGACTAAATGCGCCGCCTTGCCGAAGAAGGTGTGGACGCCGGTGGCGATGACGACGGCCTCGATCTCTCCCTGCTTACAGGTGGACCCGGAGTAGACGCTGTCGCCGGGGTTTTTCGTCACCGGCAGCGACTCGCCGGTGAGAGCTGATTGGTCGATTTTAAGAGGGTCGCCGTCGAGGAGGAGGCGAGCGTCGGCCGGGACGATGTCGCCGAGCTTGATGGTGATGACGTCACCGGGGACGAGCACGGAGGCGTCCTGCTCGCTCCAGCGGCCGTCGCGGAGCACCTTGGCTTTGGGAGCTAGGTTGGCCATGAGCGCCTGCGCCGCGCTCCCCGCGCTGCTCTCCTCGAAGTAGGAGATGGTGGAGTTGATGACGAGGAGCACCACGATGCCCACAAAGTCCTGCCAGTCTGGCGGCTTGCCGCCGCCGTTGGCGAGGGCGATCGCCATGATCGCCGCTGCTTCCATCACCCATGACAGTGGGTTCCACATGAACCCCAGGAACTTGAGGATCTTGCTCTCCTGAATGCATCACACAAGAAACAATTACAGGCGTCGCTCTGAAATCTCGCAACTGACTTGAACATGCATGGAGGGGGACACTGGCTGGGAGAAAAAGAAGGGAGGAGAAACAGAACCATATATACCTTCTTTTCTTCGAGCTTGTTGGGGCCAAAGACGGCGATGCGCGCCTCGGCCTCCTCCGACGAGAGGCCTGCCTTGGTGGATTTGAGAGTCTGGAAGACCTCCTCGACGGGGATGTTCTCCTGCCATGCATCACAAAAACAACAAGAAAGGACGCCATGAAATATCTGTTGAGCTCGGGAACAGCGACGTCGATGCCACGTCTGTCTAATCAATGATTAGTAACAACCAGCCGAAAAAAGCGCGCGGTGGTTGCAGATCACAAGATCAGAAGAGAACAAGGAAATAAAAAGAGAGAAAGCACGGCCTTGCAGATAGATGGATGAGAAACTGGAAGCCGCATGAGGCGGCTTGTGACCCGTGAGTCAAGCAACGAGAAAAAGGGAGCGTGGCGCATCTTTATCTCTAGCTTCACATGAGCAAAAGAAGGTCACTACGGATCCACTCCAGTATGAGCTACGCTGAGCTGGGTGACGATTCGAGGCCAGGTATATGTTCTTTTCGAGGGAAAAACAAAGACAGACAGTACTAGTATAATACAATTAATTCGCACTGTTCATGGGGGGTTTTCCTCTTTTATTTTAAAAAAAAGGTGTCCTTCGTGATTTATCGCTAGAAAATTAAAAGATTTGTAGATCTTGGTAAACAAAGTACTACTAACGAACAAACTAGATCTTCTGAAAACAGTTGTGACTCTTCTGCAAGATCAGACGATACATGAATCAAAGAACTGAACATACGGGCCGGGGCGACCAACGACATTCCAACAACAAAAGCATGCAGAAGCACAGCAGCTAGCGAGTGGGACATGAGTTCTTCGAGAGAGACTCTATGCTCATACCAGATCGACGGCCTCGTTCTTGATCTCCTCGAGCCCCGCCATCTGAACCGCCGCTGCTGCCAGCGCAACCGCCGCCGGAGGGAGCGACGATGAGCGCACGGCCGGTGATATATGGGGAGGGGTTGGAACGCAACGAGGGGGACGCTTGTTATATATATAGGGGGGGCCAGCGGCCGCGTCACCCGCGTGTGGTGGGCGCCGCGCGCTTCTGCCCTGCAGCTGCGTGCATCTCAATCGTCGCGGCGGCAGGCATTCGTATCGTACGTGCGAGACAGATGCGTGATGCGACGACACGTAGTATACGTGTATACGTACGTGCTTGTGCTGCCGATGATCGACGGCTGTGATCAACAATCAGATCGAGATGGATCACGTCCGTGGTACACGTTACAGAGGTCCTGTAGCCCAGAATGGAATGCCAAATGGGAGTATGTCACGACACTAGTATTATTCAGCTCTGGCATTATATATCAGGCCGTGTCGTAGGTGCTGATTTTGCAGCCCAGAAGCAAACCTATTCATATACCATCGTACAGTGTCATGCCAGTACTATGAACAGTATAGCTATCGCGTTCATACCGGCCTCAGCATTATGCATTCACTCATTAGATATAGATCAATTCCATCGCAAATTCATACACATATAGAGATATTTCATCGACTAATTTAACATGTGTGGTTAATCACACGACATAGTGCCTTGTTCAACATCGTGATGTGCCTGGGCCAACGCTATGGTCCCAGATGGCGACCCGGGCCATAAGGGCAGCCGCAGTGTGCCGGTCGATGTCGATGCCGAGAACTGTCAAATCATCACCAATGCTTCATTTCACATTTTAGCCACAACGACAAGCATCGTTCAGCCGCAGCTTGTTAGGAATTTTAAAATGAGCTGGAATTGTGCATGTCCTTCCCGCAAGCTGAGGCGACGTGGGAACACTAGCGACCCAGCATACGGCCAGCCGAGAGAAACAATATTTTATGGATTGAGCACCAGGGTAAGAAGAGTCATGGGTGCTGGATTTTTTCAACTGAGCATCGGGTGCTGCAATATGCAAACCTCGGCTTCAATAGGAGAGATAAAATCGGAGCACCGGAAAACGCACACGCTGTGGCTGCCCTAAGACAGCCGACACTGGCACTATGGAAGTATGGATAGGGCCAGGGTGTGCTAGGGCCATGATGGCTTTTATGGCTGCGCCTTGGGCTGACCATTAGGCCCGGCCCATTTGGCTATCTATAAAAAGGATTTAACAACTAATAATTTTCATCAGGGCACCCTATGATAACTTTGTAAACCAAAGTATTATAGAAAAATGTTATGTTTTGAGAAAGGTCTATTTGTAACCCTAAATTATTGGCTGAATTCAATTTGAAACAGTCAACATGAAACTATTCATTTTTTTTTCTTCTGCATGTCAAAACGGTTCTTTTTAGCCTTGACTCAAATTTAAGGTTCTTTCATATTATTTGTTTTAAAAACAATATATCATTTTAAAACTGGAGCATGGTTTCCAATGTAACTAACAAATGACTTTAATTTATTTTTGGAAAAGGTGTATTGCACTCAAAACCCAACTTTCTATATGGGGTTTAGTTTGTTCAACCTAAAAAAGAGTTTAGTTTAATTTTAGGAACTAGTTATTGCGAAACGCTTGCAAATGCTCATGTTTAATAAAGTAGATAGAGCATCTTAAGAAATTTCTAAATTTAATTCGATTTTGAATAAAGTGTTTTTAATTTCTTGTATGCAGTTCCAAACTTAAATAACTTCAGTATGAGACTTAATTTGATAGATACAATGGAAAGAGTTTTGTTTATGTTTAAAAACTAGTTCTTTTGTTGTTCTGTTATGCTTTGTTGTACTCACGAAAATATAATGTAGTTAATTTGATAAAGTTATTTACATGCTTTTAAAATTGAAATAGTATTTATGTTGAAATGTCAATTTGAGTCAAGAATGAATAGTGAGCATTTTTTATAATCGAAGACTGGAAGTTAGTTAGATTTCATGGTTGAAAGCGGCTTAACCCAGTGTTGATATTTGTAAAATGTACCTTTTCTTTAATCTTTCAGTACTCCAAATTACTTTGCATGCAGAGTGGCTTTAACTCAATAATTGGACAACTATTGTTAAGGATTGGGGTGATCATTGGATAATAAGGAACTAATATCCCATCCCGAGATGGATTTTACCAGTCACATTATTGGGCGACTGGTTTACATTCATTCTCCAATTGATATTACACCCTGTGCCACCGCCAGTCCGCCCAGCCATGCCTGGCATGCCGCTGGCATGCCGCCCCAGCCCGCCGCAGCTCCACCTGCCGGAGGGAGGAAATGGAAAAGATGGAGAAAAGAAAAAAAAAAGAGAAGGGGGAAAAGGAAAGAGGAAAGAGAAGGAGAGGATAGAGACAACCGGGACCGGGAGCTGGGAGGAGAAAAGAGAGCATGTGTGTGGGGCCCACTATGTGCACGATCCTGATACACACGACTTAATCTGTCAAAAGTTATTAGTCTAGTGTCCCAAAGATGTCCATAATAATAGAATGTATAAGTGTGTATATATTTTGAAAATAAAAACACAATTGGTATGAGCTTGTGTGGCCAATTATGGGGCTCACTGAAAACAACAGCAGACAAAACAATCGTTGAATGATAATGTCGAAAACTAAGCTTGTCATTAAACATATATATAACGCATGGCTCGCTTTCACTGGCGAAGAATGGTATATATATACTTGCTGCAGTATACATCTTTGCGTGCATGTATCGACATTCTCTTTGCATGGAAAGAAATCAAGGAATTATTCCCTGTATAGGAGTACATAAAAGGCAAAGGACATGGATGGGATGCAGAGCTAATCGAGCCAAGAATAAAGCGAATGAGCTGGTACATCCCTTGCCTCTATGCCTGGCTCCAATTAGCACTGTACTAAGAACTCGAGCAAACTTTCCACGGCGATGATGCTCTTGGGGCACACACGTGAAGGAGCAAACACTGAACTCACGTTGCAATCAACATGTGCTGTACTATTTTAAGACTTGATCGATCACAGTTAGAGCTGCTGCTGCATGCTTCTTTATTGATTGATCTATTCCTTGCTTGCCAAGGACTCCAGGAGGACGTACTAGAGGAGGATATTGGTCTTTTTGTCATGACAGGGCTGTTCTTGGCCTTTTTGTCGACATCTTTTCCGTTTAATATATTTTGTTGGAAAGCATGTGTACTAGTAGAAGATTCATAGCTTGTCGAAGCAGTCAGGCTTGCATTAGAGCCAAGATACCGTATGTAGGGCGCGCAAGCCCACTTTCAGAAAAGTGAGTCGTTTTCTGGAAGCAGGAAGGAATCCTACTGCGGGACGATGATGCAAATTAGGAGGCTCCATCTAAAACGATTTCTGAAACGTAGTTGCCAAAAATTACAGAAAAACCTGGCAATAGTTTGTGAAGCTTGTTTAACGGTTTCTAAACTAAAATCTGTCAGTATTTTTTCGAAACTTCAGCCATGCTGCGCTAAATTTTAGCCATGCTGCTAAATTTTAGCCAAGGTTTATTTGCAGCATGGCAAAATTTGTTGGAATTAGGCACATTTTACGGTTCCATGTTGAAACATAAATCATGACATATAAAGTGATATATACATGTGCATAATTCATTGTGCTTATACATAAAGAACATAAGGAATGAACAAAAGAGGTTCATAAGTATGTACCCAGAAGTGGGGCCAGTGCCGAGTGCACCCGATGCGTTGTTACTCACCATAACAAGCCTGTTCGATGTAGTCGATCAAAGGCGATGCGTGCAGGTGCACCTCCGGGAAGTAATCGATCGCAGCGAGCAGTCACGTGGATGCACTCCCTAAAAAAACTTGATAACTCCTCTACTCCTTAGTTGCAGAGTCTCATTGAGGGCGTAGCTTCGGAGGCCTACTCTTCCGGTGAAGTCCGTGCACACAGATTGCCGGAACGAGGAGACAAAGGGGCAGCACGACAGTGGAGCTTTCGTGTCATGTGCAAAGAAGACAATGGAAGGGTGCCTCTCTTAGGCACCAAGGTGACCTTTGGCTGCCAGAGTTAGTGCCATCAAAGAGCACCATGGGAGATCTTTGGCTATCCAGCTTAATGCCATCAAAAGCTACCATAGGAGAGACCTTTGACTGCCTGTTAATGCCATCAAAGGGAGTCCTTCACTCCTTTGGCTGCCCATGTTAGTGCCATCAAGGTATAACCCGTTAGTGCCATCAAGGTAGTAACCCCTAACCATTCAGTTGTTTGTTATTATGTTTGAAGACAACCATTCAATGACTACTAATCACCATTTATTGATGTTATTTATTTGTCACTAACCACATGTTAGTTACTACTCATCAAACCATAGTTACTAGTCATCATACCGTGATCCATAACTATAAAAGTCTTCTCAACTTTCACGTGTCTTGTGCCTTGGGATCTATTGATCATTATTCATTTCTAATAGGCCCTTGGCCCAATTACTCAAACAAAATTTAACTGGATAAAATAAGAAAAGAATACAAGGAGAATGATCTAGTCATTGTGTGTTTTGTGATGGTTTGATAATATAGTCATTGGGTTTAACATGTTTGTCGAGATGTATCTTTATAAATGTTTAAGTTGCAAGGATCGATTTAGTGGTGTCGTAGAGAAGGCACCATATTAATCGGTACCGTGGAAGTAGAGGAGATGGTGTCACTGCAACAACAGATTAAATTGATGGTCTAGAGGAAGGTCGCACCGATTTAGTTGATGGTTCAAGTTGGCCCCACCGGCCAGTAAAGCAACAGTTGAGGTGGGGGTCACCGATTAATTCCGTGCTCCTCTTCTGTGTACCAAATTAGACGGTTGTACGCAGAATACTACAACGACTAGTTTCTTTGGCTGGGGCTATATATACACTATATCTCGGTCACTTGTAGTGTGCTGAGCTCTACATTGGCTTATGTTCAACACAGATTTGAGTGCTCACACTACTACAAAAAAAAACATTTTGCAAGACACTTCAAATTTGGCCTCAGAGGCGGACACAAATTTCGTCCACCTCGTTAATGCTAAGCATTAACGGAGACGAACACTTTTTATTTTTGAAGGCATTTACTATATTCCTCCTCAGAAAAATCGATTAACAGAGGCGGCCATCTTAAGGTGTGCGCCTCGGAAAATTGATTATTTGTGGAGGCGGTCGTCTTACGGTGTGCACCTCAAAAAATCAATTTTTGGAGGCGGACACTTATCAGGCCCACTTCCTAAAAGGTAAAAGCACAAAAGACCCATCTCAGCCCAATAAGCATACCTATTATATATATATTGAACTCAACTAATGTAACCCTAGAGCTCTCTCATCCTCTCCATCTCTTCCTCCCCTACCTTGTAGCCTCTGCTCACCTTATGGCGCTCTGGCCTCCTCTGCTCACCTTATGGCGCTCTGGCCTCCTCTGCTCCTGCGCCGGCTCCCTGGCCTCCTCCGGTCCTCCGCCGACTCCCTCCCCTCCTCCACTACTCCGCTGGCTCCCTCACCAGATTTGGGCGGCCATGCGAGGTGACCAGGCGTGGCTGGCGTGGGCTGGAGTGGCGGCAAGGCAACATAGAAAAGGCGGCGAGGCCAAGAGCGGCGGCGCGATGGTGAGGCATGGCTCCTGCTCCTCCCCCGCGTTAGATCCATCGGCGACGACCTCGGATCCAATGCCGATCGACGAAGATCCGATGGTGGCGCGTTGGATGAGCGCTATGGCCCCATCTAGGGTTTTGGTTTTTTTCTTTTTTAATTTGATTAATGGAGGCGGGAAGGAATCCGTATCCGAAAATGACTCATTAACAGAAGCACTAGCTCGGAGGTGGATCCAAAAACTACCTACGAAAAATGTTTTTTAAGTAGTGTTAATCCAGCTAGTTTAGGGCACCTAGAGCATTGCTTTATGTGCTTAGCATAAAGTTTAGCAAGGGTTGTACCTCTTTTCTATCAATGTTTGCTCGCACCAGGTATTGTAAATATGGGGCTTGTAAGCAAGGGTGGAGCCATGATTTCGATGGGGGGGGCAACAGTCATGTACACGAATGACAAAAATATGACATGATAATAAGTAGATTAGCACATATTGTAGCATGTTGGAGTGTACACGAGACTTACATGGTTATTACATCTCTATCAACTTGAACTTGACATGATCTAAATCAAAAGCTTTCAATATGTCAAGAGATCTAATTTTTGCTGCCAATTCCTTCTCAACATAAATGATCGTGTAACTTCGCAGATAAGCATCTCCCATTTTATTCCGTGTACGTGCCTTGCAAAGTCTCACAGCTGAAAAAACTCTCTCCACGCTTGCAGTTGAAACTAGAAGAGTCACCACATGAATAAACAATCAACAAAGTCCAAATATAGAAAAAGGCATTCTGTAATGTGAGGGAAAAATAAAAGAACAACGTTATCTCATCTAATCAGGGTGAATCAATTATTTAATTTAATCAAAACCAACCCATCTATGCCCTAACCTATCCCTGATTAACGAAATCACAAAATTGCATAATGCAACACCAGCAGTTGGACGGCTTGTACCTTACCTGGGCCTGGCATGAGCAGCAGGACTGTAGGAAACTGTGCTAGTGTTGGGCAGCTGGGAAGAAGAGGACTCGGCGACGGTGATTACGGCAAGAGGTGGGATGACGACTCGCCCGATCGGAAGATGAAGCACAAGACACATAGCAGTAGCAACGACCCCGACCCGAGGCTGCAAGGAGAGCGGCGCCCCTTGCCAACCCCCACCCGCCGCCGTCGCCGGCCGCCAACCCGGTGCCGGCGGCTCTTCCATCCATCCCATCCAGCACCCCATCCCTCTCCCTCTCCTTCCCACCTGAGCCCATAGATCCAGTCTTCGCCAACCAGGGAACCCTAGGTGTGTCCCTGGCGGCCAGCCCCGATCCACCACCGCCGCTAACGGCCCCTCCCTTCCCCCTCTCCGCCCTCCATTGTCCCTTCAATCCGTGAGCTCGACGATTCAGTTGCAAATGCCCCTAGATGCATCTCTGGATGGGCGCCATCGCCGCCTCCCATTGCGGCCCTCGGTGGTGGCCGCCGGATCGGGTGCATGCGGCCATCGTGCAGGCATTCCTGCGACCTCTCAAGTCTGCGCGCCGACAAAACTACCTCAACCGGGTGGATCTGAAGCTGTTGGTGATAGGGAGGCCACCCCTCGACAGGTTGCGTCCTCCCATTGCTCTGACTCGGTGTCAACCACAGGGAGCCCAACATGCGATGACCTTGTTCGCCGTCCGCGCTCTCCCCCTGCGCGAGCCCTTCAGCCCGTGGGATCGCCGTTGGGTTGAGGATGACCTCCCCAAGTCTTCTGATGTAGAGCAGGAGGAGTCACCCCCCAAACCTCATACCTTGACGCAGCTCGGTGGGGAAAGCTTCGCTCTCGGGCATCACCGGTGATTGATGGTGCCCAATCCATCGTCGCCGGAGGTGTGCAGCGTGTTGATTCTGGCACTGGCTCTGTGCGCGGGCGGCATAGCCGCAAGCCTCGCCGGCCACATCCGCAGCTCATCCATGGGCTTCCTATTCAGGGCTGCGACGGCGATAGCAGGACTAGCAGGGGTTCCTGCGGTTGTGCGCAGCGTGAGCCAATCCATTTGAGGCTCGGACTGCAGTTTGCTTGAGGTGCTCGGTAGCGTATCTCTGCTCCAGATGCTGGTGGTCGGCGCAAGGTCATTTCGTGTGGACGGTCGCAAGGTCACGACGAGGCCCTGCCACCACGTCCAGTGCCATGTTTCCCGCTTGAGCTAGACAGGAAATGCCTCAAGTGTCTCTCCTCATCGCACAGGGTGACGACCTGCAGGCTGCCTCAGCGTTGTCTGCATTGCAAGGGTTTTCGCCATCGTGCTCGTGACTGCATGCTGCTATGGGCAGCAGGCTCGACATGGACCGTCACCCCTACCGACTCGACCTCTCTGCCCCAACACACCGTCCAGAATCGCAGCGACCCCTCACGCTCTCAGAGCGACACGACGAGCCCGGTTGCAGCCGTGTCAGATGCGGCTGAGCACGATGGAGGTGGGCGTCGACGCTGGAGACGCTGAAAACATCGGTGTGCTGACCAGCACGGCGCGACATCCACGAGGCCTCCCTGAACTCAACCCAATGTTTGGCCAACAGCATCATCTCGAAGGTCCCAGTTGCACGGCACGGCGAGTTCCTCCTAATGTGTCGACTTAACATATTAGAAGGCACATTGTCCACATCAACTGAAGCTCGGCATAAGCTGGACACCATCTTCAATGGTGGCCTCTCTTGCGCCCATGCTCAGGCAAACAACGAATTTGTGCCGGTAAAGAAACAAGCTGGATGTGAGGATGGCACTTCTGAGTGCGTATCTGAGGCCTAGTTAGCCGCCTCATAATGGTTTATAGTTGTATTGATTCGCGTAATGTAAGTCTATTAGGCCGGTAATCCCGTTGCGAGCGATCCACCGTCTCGTGTTGTGTAAAACATTATGATTTTCTTCTTAATACAATGATACACAAGTCTCTACGTATTCGAGAAAAAAATAAGATGAAACACGAGGTGGGCCGTCAGCTGTGAGGAAGACTTATTGACTGTCACCGTGTAGAAGGTGCTGAGGCCGCCTTTCACACTTTCTGTTGCCTGTGATGACCGTGGCATCGATGCCATCGCCCACCAACACCAGGTTCCAAACCTCCATGCTGACGTTGATGTACTCGGTGTACACCACAGCCTTTACTTTTTTTAGGGGTAACCCAGCCTTTACGTAGACGACGTACTTTGTGCTGCTTTGCCGTGGTGCGACATCGGGCTTTTGTTGGGCTATCTTTAGGGGGGTATACAGACTAATGTGTGATTAGCATGTTTAATCGAAGGACGGTATTAGTGGACCTGCATGAACATTGAGGGGGCAGCCCCCCACCCCCCCCCCCCCGCTCCGCCCATGCTTGTAAGTCTCGCGAGACCTTTCAACTGCGTGTTTGTGAAGGGGACGTTGGTGCTTATGAGAGGGAGGAGAAGCCTTCCGCGGGTTTGCAAATGCTCTACCTAATGAAGACGACGTGGGCATCCGGAGGAGTGAGCGGAGTGGGAAAGTCCCGTGGCAATTTACGATCTTTGTCTGGTGGAGCCTTCGGGAGGATGACAACATCAACGCCAATGTTGTTTAGACGAAAAACAGAATGAGTTGGTAGGTGAGCTACTGTATCTCTAGACAGAATAGGAAATTGGTGGCTCTTTAGGCTTCACAAATCACAAAGATTTCACATGAAGCAGTGTATCCAACCAAAATAAAAGTTCCTATAGAGGCTTGGAAATGTAAGATACCAACACATTACAATTGCATTGCTCTAGACTAGCATACACTGGTACGGCCTTCTCTTAAAATTATAAGTCATTTGACTTTTTTTATTCTAAATTTGATAGCTCGTCTTATTAAAAAAAAGTATGCAAACACAGTCAAATTTAAGTTATTCTTAAAAAACTTTATTAATAAAACCAAGTATAAAAAACATTTTGCATACTTTTAAAAATAAGATGAGTGGTCAAATTTAAGATGAAAAAGTCAACAAACTACAATTTGAACTACACTTCAACCGTGTACCCCCTATTAACATCAATATATTCTTTCCATCGATGGGTGTTCATTCCCGGATCTGATCGGATCTAGTGATTATACCAACAACGAGAAATGACCTCATGACGAACGAAACAAAATGGACAGATGAGGGCCACCTCATCTAGGGATGGATATGGCTGAACAGCAAATACTGAACAGCAATATGGCTGAGCAGAGTTGATGGAAACCAAGTTGGAAATAGTAATATAATCGAAATACTTTTCTTAATAATAAGAGGAAAAGAAACGGAGCATTTCTAAAAACATAAAATCATGGTATTTAACTTGCACATCTGTAATTAACAAAGAGAACCATTTGTTGGACCACAGAATGTAACATGAAGAATCTGGTGCTGTTCACTACAAACTGTCAAAAAAACCATAAGAGTCAATGACTGAAAAAACATGGAGCGTCATCATCATCTGAAAGCTGCTATCTCCTCCCTGAAACGTGGAGCGTCAGCATCATCTGAAAGCTGCTATCTCCTCCCTGAAACGTGTGATGATGCCATCAATGCTCATTGTGGCCAGATCGGCACTGTCTCTAACCCTTACACATACCTGCAACATGTCACATTAACCAGCAATGAATTATATTATGCTTGCATCAAAATATCTAAGAATGATATTCATACAGAATTATACATCATGCTACAATAAGAAAAATGGCAGAGGAAAAGACGTACGTTTCCTGTCTCTGCCTCTTGTGCACCTACAACAAGAATGTAGTTGAACTGGGCTACTTGGGCTTCCCGTACCTGCAAGAAATTTTTGTAGCCACATGAACCTTGTGACAGATTTGCTCACTAATACTCGAGCAAGAAAAATGGTAGGGATAGTCCTAATGTTATAAATGCCAATCCATCCGTTCCCAAAAAAAACATGCAACTCTAGCACAGAGTCATGATTATTTCTAAGTTTGGCTAAATTATAGATTAAAAATTATCAATATTTATGATATCAAATAAATACTACTAGATTAATCAGTGTATTTTTATAATAAATTTATTTAGAGCCATAAATATGAATATAATTCCTTAGAAACATGGTCAAACGTGGACCATTTTAACTGGCACACAGCCGATAGTTGCATGTTTTTTGGGATGGAGTAATACTTTAACCATTTTTGGGTGCAATACAAGAAACACAGATTGCTACATGTAATTCCTTTTCTTGTGACAGAAACTTTGTTTGAAAAGGACGGGTAAATAAATATAACAAACCAAAAGAAACTGCTAATATAGAATGACAACTATGACATACCTTCTTTTGGATTGTCCTGTCACTAATGTCAATATCTACATGAAAACCAGCTTCATGTAGCCTGGCAAGAACCTGGTATCAGAAAACCAAACGATCAATCCCAAGTTTGTGAAATAAGCATGGTCAAGTAAGGGATTCCATTGGAAATTATATATATTAGACAACACCCATAAGGATATACTAATGTAAGTAAGATATCAAAGGTTTGAGTTATATTAAACACGCAAAAAAATGTCATGATCTAATCAACCAACTCAAAGTTAATGAATATTCATCATTTGAATTATAGACCAAAACCAAACAATTTCACTGTTAACAACAAAGAACCATTCAAAAGATCGTTTAATTGGTGTGGACCACTTAGCGCACATAACTATGAAGTTTCAAGTCAGTTTCCAGATATGGGGACCGTTTACCTGTTTTGCATATTCCACTGAACCAGAAGATACTGAGCAAACAATAACCTGGCGAGGGCTTAGCCACAAGGGCCATTTACCATTGTAATGCTCCAAAAGAATGGCAAGCATCCTTTCAACAGATCCTAAGATTGCCCTGTGTATCATTACAGGCCTTTCAATTTTGGCTTCATCCTCGGCAGAGTAAGTCAACTTGAAGCGAAGCGGGAGCTGAAAATCCAGCTGTAACAGATAATATAATATAGGTGAGATACATGATCTTTATTAAAAAAAATATGCAGTTAATGACAGAAGAATGTTCAAGTGAACCTGTAGGGTTGCACATTGAAATTTTCGCTTGAGGGCGTCAAACACACCAATATCAATTTTTGGACCATAAAAAGCACCATCCCCCTCATTAATCTGCATTAAAAAATCAACATAAGCCTCTAAATACAAAGTCTGTTAAACAGTTTTGCCAAAATGCATAAGCATATCCTCATGAGCAACAGAAATAAAGGAAGCACACTCTTGATTAGTTGCGATTAGTTGTCCTTATAGCTCCCCTGGCACCGATAAGGATCACCGAGTAGGTTTGAGGCTTTGAACGACTAGAAACCTAGTCGTCCGATTAGTCGACGATTTACCGCGATTAGTCATCCGACTGGGAAAGAAACAATCAGATTTGTGTTGCGGCTTGGCTTTGGCGAGTGGATGGGTTGGCAGTTAGGTCCATTAGGTTTTAGGTATATAGAACGCAACTGGAGGTGCTGCCGAGCTGCAGCCACCAAAATCACACGCTCGGCAGAGCCGTTGCCCGCCCAAATCGCGTGACGGTCATCCAAAATTGTGTCGTTTGCATTCAGCTGCCAATCGCATGTCCACCACACAGGAGCTCACGGCCGGACGGACTGCCCGACCCCTACTTGCTGTTGCCTACTTGACTCCATGTGCCGACTCTAGGCGCCAAATCCATCCCCAAGCCCGCCAGCAGCACCGATACCTGATTCCGGAAGCTCCTCCGACAATAAGTTTGCTGCCCTCTTCCTCTTGTTGGTCTCCTTAGTTCTGCTCTGTTGTCTTTTTTTAGCTCTGCTCTGCTTTGTCCTTGGCTTGTCTACTGCTGCTCTTATCTGCTACTTATTGGCGCTTACATATATGTGATGTGCATGTGCAAATGTGGACGTGGGTCAGTGTCATAGAATGGAAGAAGTGCTAATGCCCAACAATGATGCAGGTGCCACAAGTTTATTAGCTGCTAACACTGCTTCATCAGCCACTCCATGCAGTATATAGTACACATCATATCAGTCCTGGAGGTATGGGATGACTAAGACTGACTAGGCTCGACTAATCAATCTGATCGACGACTAATTACGACTAATAATTTTATCGATGCCATGGCGACTAGGTTCGATTAGACGACTGTATAACATAGGCGTGATGACGTGATTCCAATACTTCAATCACAAGATGAAGCAAAAACAACATATTTGCTTAATTGTCAAATTGCTAACAGAGATCTTATCCACCAACATGAGTTTTGTTTAAAGCTAGTTAGGCATTAGCAGAGAACTTCCTTGCATCAGCGAATCCCAAAAGTGATGACACCAAGCACAATCAAGTTTATAGGATTTTAACATAATAGTTTAGTGAAAAGCCCTCTCTACCTCCCCAAAATAATAAGTATTGTGTACATTAGGTCTAGAAGCATAGTTTAGTGAAAAGCCCCCAGCAGCATGCATGGAAAGATAAAGGGGAATATTACCTGCCATGGCTTCCCAAACTCATTCAAGGCTTCAGTCAGTTGTTGCTCTGCTTTGTTCCAGGTTTCAATATCACCTAAATACTTCTCTGGCCTCTGGTAAAAAACGGCATTATCAAGTTAAGAGTAAGAGTATGAGCTAAGAGCAACAGGTAACATCAAGGGTGACCTTTGAGGCTTGGACAGTTAATTATATCTTAGCACCTTGCCCTAAAGATAGTGCTATAATTTTCCCCCAAAAAAAGATACTGCTATAATCGGCAATAGCAAAGATGCAAAAGCAAACGACAGTCACAATGTAACATGCAACCTTAGTAATTATGAAAATAATGGCTCTTTTGGATCACCATAAGACGTATCAATCCAATCAAGCTTTCCAGAATTAAAGAGTCATGAATATCAAATGCTAGAAAGATTGGTATATCATGTCATGGACTTTACCAACTCCATGTTATACAAGAATACAAGGTACATTCTTTGAATACAGTTCATTGAGATAATAAAAGAGATGCAATGAGCAACCATGTCGAAACAGTTTTAAATGAGAAGTATGTGATACATAACCCTAGTGGCATTGATATCACAGATTCACTGATTTTCTTGTAATTATATCTTGCGCAGATAAGAAGTAAAATAGAAAAAAGAATAAGGGCTGTCCACTAAAGTGAACTTCACCATGCATATTAAAATTGCAACTTCAAGCCCCAAAATGTGTCATCAATTCATACAATTTTTCAAACATACTGTTCCTATGAACCTATAGATGCTATCTTAGTCAGTGAGAAGAATACCGTAGACAACTCCAACTCGTATTTGAAGCCAAATATCTCATAAACATAATTGATGAAGTCAAGAACCCCTTTAACTTCATCCTTGATCTGCAACAAAAACAGTATTTTAACAATGGTAGGGATGAAATTAGAATGTATGCAGGGTGCTGGTCTTCAGCATGCACAAGCAATTATCATAACAGCATACAGTTATATAAATTACAGTGATTATTACAGAATTAAGTACAGTATGATTCATTCTAGAGGATAGTAAACAAGTATGGTTTATGCAAATAAAGCTTACTTGGTTCTCTCTGCAAAAGATATGAGCATCGTCCTGCCAGAAATGTAAACATCAAAATATTAGTTAGTATGGACATAACAAAATCATTAAATATAACTGAAAACTACAGAATAGCACTAGCCATACCTGCTGGAATCTTCTAACACGTGTCAAACCAGTAAGTGCACCACTAAGCTCGTTTCTATGAAGGACTCCAAAATCAGCCATGCGAAGAGGCAACTCTGTAGAACATTTTAAAATTGAAGAAGAAAGGCAGCCATTACACACAAGGTTTGTTAAAACCAAACAAATGCACGAGAATAATAAAAAAAAATCAGCATCCCCTTACAAAAAAGATACTAAAAAAGATACTAAAATTGAAGAAGGAAGCTTACCATAAGGGCAGTTAGCATCACTGGCAGCATTTAGGCAGTTGCATCAGTGATAGCACTGAGTTAGTTTGATGGCATAACATTGTTAGGCCCTATCTATCTCAGTTGATGGCAAGCCATGAAATTATATCCAATACCAAAACAACAAACCCCTCACCAGTCACCACTGTAAGGGTTCTGTCTAGTCAAACGCAGCTCACGGTTTTCGGAGTCCTTCACATCAGAGTCATTGCAATTGTGGCATGCCTATAGTATCCCTTACCCAAGGACCATCTAATTATATACTACCATGATTTGGAGTACTGAATAAAACGGGCCCAAAATTAACCTCTTCATAATTCTAGAGCTCAAGTACTTTTACCTAGAAAAGTGTGCTGATAGGTACTGATCTTAGGATACCAAGTAAAAGACAGAGCAGTACATTTGGGAGGAAGCAACAGTTCAGGACGGAAGAAGTTTTGATGCATTATTATGAAAATAGCATGCTTCGCTTAAAACAAAGCAATTTAGAATACAATAGCAGATTATGAAGAAACTCACCCCTGTATGAACGAACTCTATTATCAAACATTAGACAGTGGCCAGGACAATTCATCGGCTTCAGTCCAAACTCCTGTTTCTCAATCTAGAGATCAACCCAACAAGCAATCAGCAGAGGTTAGTGACTCACTGCTGAGTCAATGACACATACAATAAAATATAAAATAAACTTTGAACCCGTTCTGCTGCATGTGTAGATGCACTTACCTCAAAAAGGAACATGTTCTCCTTGTAGTTTGCAGCATGTCCAGAAGTCTCCCAAAGTTGCATATTGTAAATATTTGGGCTCAATACCTATACAACAGGCGTAAGGAACACAAGCAGTGGAATTGCACAGCAATGCCTATAAATCTCGTTGAGTATATAGCAAAGATACCTCTTGGTATCCTCTATCTCTGTACTGCTGTCGCAAAAAGTCCATCAGTTTGTTATATATTCTAGCACCATGTGGAAGGAAGAAACAGCTTCCAGGGCTGCATAATTGTAAATACGGTCAGCAATTCATTATTAGTTCCAAAGATGTTGCACTTAAGTACGAAAGAAAGAGGAGAAAATTGTAATGGAGTGCTAATGTACCTAAGTGGGTGGAAAAAGAAGAGTTCCTGCGCCTGCCCTAGTATCCTATGGTCACGTTTCTTAGCCTCCTCTAAAAGATGTTTATATTCCTGTAAAGTATTATGTAATAAACATAGAAGAAAAAAATGAGACCAATCAACTGAAATATGTTATAACATAGAACAAAAAAAGAGACCAATCAACTGAAAAATGTTGCAATCACCCCCCCCCCCCGAACTATGAAACAGTCTAATTTATCCCCTGAACTTTTTAAAACCGGACAAAATACCCCCTACAGCGGTTTTAGACGGCAGTTTTGCTGCAGTAACGCGGTTTTGTCTTTTTTCCTTTTTTTGTTATTTTGGTTTAATCTTTGAAAAATCATAGTAAATCACAGAAAAATCATAAAATGGAAAATTCAATCTTGTTGGACTCCACATGAGTAGACCTACACAGTGAATATATAATATGGTATGCTTTATTATAGTTTTTTTACAGCTATGAATTAATTACAGAAAAGTATAGATATAAAGCTACACAAAAAAATATACTGAAACATACCATATTATATGTTCACTGCATAAATTTACTCATGTGGAGTCCAACAAAATTGGATTTCCCATTTTATGATTTTTCTATAATTTAATACGATTTTTCAAAGATTAAGCCAAAATAAAAAAAGGAAAAAGACAAAACCATGTTACTGTAGCAAAACCGCCGTCCAAAACCGCTGCAGGGGTATTTTGTCCGGTTTTAAAAAGTTCAGGGGGTAAATTAGACCGTTTCATTGTTCGGGGGTGATGTAGACTTTTTCTCCACCAAACAGCAGGTTGTGCAAATTAGCCTCCACTCCGTACCCAAAAGGCACAGAAAGCCACAGGGAGATCATGTTGTGCAAGTTATCCCCAACCCATTCCCAACAGGTACCGAAAGCCACAAGATGATGATAAAATTTCAAGGTAGTGGTTCTGTGAAAAGTTGTCATGTCACCATGTGTATAAACTTGCTTAGCTAGTCAGCTGCAACCCATGAATCATGAAAAATAAATTTATACTGGAAAAGAAAAAAGAAGAGATACGTCCACAAGGTTTATAGATTAGGAACCAGTTTACAAATGTCCATATCAATGGTGATAACATCATAGCAAAAATTATATGCTATAATACCTTGAGGCGCTTAGAATCTGGGAAAGAAATTCCATATACTCTCTGCAGACTTTCACGGTCTGCCTTTCCTCTCCAATATGATGACGACGCCTGAATAGTTACATACAGGTTAAAATCTTAAATAGCCTGGGCTATGCATAACCAAAGAATCATTTTACCTTAAGACAAGCAAAAGCTTTGACGAATGAAGTATTCGGGATATGCGGCCCACGGCATAGGTCAACCAAAGGACCACACCTATATACTGTAATGGTCTTGTCCTCGGGCAACTCATTGATGATCTCAACCTAAACATACAGTTCCAACTTTTCATATATAAGCAGCAAAAAGTTATAGAAGAATGAAACAAACAAAACAGGGGCAAACGATAGTTGCCTTGAATTGATTTTCAGCAAACATTTCAAGAGCTTCTGCCCTGCTGACTTCAATGCGTTCAAATGGCTGCTTTTCCTGCACCAAGTAAGCTCTAATAGTATAAGAATACAATGTTTCTTGCTAGAGTACTCTAATTTTGCCACAAAAAAAATGCAAAATATCGATACATCATTATCAATTTCATAAATTTGAAATCAAATTGATACAACATTAGCAATTATAAAATTTGGAATGATCATATGATATGTATCTTATGATCAACAGAAATTGTACTGAAATAAGCCATCAAGATAGATAGTCCCCACAAAACAAGTTCAATAGAAATTTAAATGAAATGAGTTTCACAGCATACCGCAACGGCCTTTTGAGCTTGACTTTCTATGATACCAAAGTGCTCCTCATTCAATGTCAGGTCATTGTAGTAAGCATCATAGTAGAAACCCTTATATAACATGTTAAGGAGACGTTAGAAAACAGTTTAACCGCTGACAAAGTGTTAATTCATTAAGTTGATTGGTCTTCAGATAATTTTCATACCTCCCCTCTTGTAGTGCAAGGCCCAATACACAGCTTGCAGCCATATGCCCTCTCAAGGGACTACAAATTTACATTTGTAATTAGTGATAATTGAATTGAAAACGAAACATGACATATAAATACCGAAACAACTCGCTTCATGAATTAAAAAATGGCCATGTATAAATTGAAAATAAATGCTCAAAGACATCAATATGCAAAACTCACCTCTCCAAGAATATGAGCACTTGAGTGCCAAAAGGTGTCACGGCCTTCATTGCTATCAAACTTGAACAATTGCAATTTACAGTCAGCTTCCAATGGCCTCCCCATATCCCATAGTGTTTCATCCACTTGGGCTATCAAACAACTAGCTGCCAATCCACTTGAAATCTCCTTAGCAATATCCATTGGGGTTGTTATCCACTTCTTCCCTTCCTTGACAGCGCCATCAGGTAGAGTTACCCTTAAGAACATAACCCAAACAACGGTTTAAAGTTAAAATCCAGCGTAATATCAATCAAGCGAACAATATGTAGCTCACGTTTTCATAGTGACGTGTGAATATCCAAAATCCAAAGCCGAACTTAAGTGCGAATTTATGACTCAAGCGATTGACTCTAATTGGGCAACAACCAACGCAAGCAGAGCGTGGGAGGACTCACTTGATAACCTCGCCGCCGATATTGAGCCGCTCGAGTGCCTGCTTTGTCTGGATCTCCTCGAACATGCGGATCCTCTTCTGTGTGACGGCCTCCAGGTAGGAGTCGTCGCGCGCGACGACCAGGGCCGAAGCCGCGGCGGCGGGGGCCTTGGCCTTTGCCTTCCCCTTCGCCTTCGCCTCCTTTCCGGAGGCAGAGCCCTCACCCATCCCGTCGGCGGCGCACAAGTGGCGGCGGAAGAGGCGGGCGGGATGGAGAGGCGGAGAAGGGGAGGGAGCGCGGGTGTGCTGCTGGACGAGGGAGAGGCCTCGCCGGAAGCACACTAGCATAAAGCGTGCGTGGATTCGAGCGGAGGCGGCCGGCGGCGTCGACGACCAGGTTTGGCTCGTGAACGGAGAAAGAGGAGTAGGGTTTATCTAGGAAGGCCGAGATTCAGGCCCATTATCTTCGCGCCCATTGGCCGGGGCCCTCGAGGATTAGGAGATGCTTGATTTTTTTTTTTCCTACTCGCTCCTTCCCAAAATTATAGTTGTTTTGGGTGGTCGTGCCACGAGTCTGACTAGGTTTGTAGAAAATGCATGTAATATTTAGATCTTCAAATATTTTTTATAAAAAACTATACCTTAATATCTATATAGTGATATTTCTAGTGTACCATAAAATTTATTATAATTTTATATATAATTGGCCGTAGTATTTTCTTGGGAAGTGAGAAAGACTATAATTTTTGGACGGAGAGAGTAGTTCTTCCAATTTAGGACAAATGCTTTATAAAAAATTCTCAAAAAATAAATAAATAAAGATTTTAACTCTCCTAATTTACGACCATTACTTTAAGGGCGAAAATGTGTTACACTGATGGAGTTCAACAAGGAGTTCCTAAGTTTATGGTCAGATTTTTGTTATATTCTTCCATATATATACATGAGCAAGAAATAAAACATGAATTACCCAGATCGGTATGACCGGTTTATCGGTTTCGCTTGTTGTTTTAATTTTGGTTTTATATAGAAAAGCAAAAAATGTTTTTCACTAGAACGAAACAAATCACTGTCATGGTTGGCCGCTTTTTTTGTGGAGCTGATGCACAACCATTAGTATCAGAAATCCAATACTAATGCGGGGTTATGGCCCAATATTAATGTCCTTTTTTCTCATAGCATGACAGACATAGGTATTATCAAATCTGCATCAATTATCGCACATACAATTTCTTTGCTTTTTGGGTAATCAACTGAGCGCTGCTATATCATTTAAAGAGAGAAAACATGCTAGTTCTTACATAGGTTTGACTACATAGTCAAGTAAAACTCAAGCACATAGGAATAACATAGGTAAGTACTAGCTGATCTCAGGGCGTCGCTGGCCTCTACTAATAGTTGATCTCAGGGCTGTTGTTGGCCTCTTACGCAGGGTCATTTCATCCTTGATCATGATGAACACATGTATGGATCGAGCTGCTTTACTTGCACAGATTCTCCTACTTCTTTGAGAGGCGTGACGTGCTGCTCCCCCGTGCCGTCGCTGCTTTAGGGTTCCGGGTTGGGGGGAGGTTCCTTCCTGGCGGAATAGAAGGGGTTAGGGGCGACGACGGGCCCAACAGAGGCAACGGTTCGGGGGAAAAGGCGACTGAGATCGCCGAAGCGAGTGAAGGAAGATGGCTGGTGGATGGGGTTGAAAGCAAGGGCGTGGTGACTGGAGTGGTTAGTGGAGGAGAGGATCGAGAGGTGGAGAGCGGTGCGGTGAGGTGGCTGGAGCCACTGGTGGAGGCCAGAGGTGTCACACCATCCCATGTGCGGCTTATTCCCGTTCCACTTATTTCTTTTGGGATGTTCCATTTCCATCCTGCATACATTAGAATTTCAAGCTTTAGTCTTTTGATATTCTTGGGGAGAACTCCGAGGGACGCATAGCAATTTTGAGAGCCAACTATGTAGTTGGCTTGTGCTGGCCATTAATAGTTAATTATTATTATCAATAAGTCCGTTGATTACTAGGTAAGACCTACGTGTCTACGCGCATGGTTACAAGAAAACTTACGTACGCACTAACAAACCCACAAACAATTTACTACTCCAAGGTATTAAACATGCGCACGGTACTGGGCAACTAGGCTTACCGAAGCTTGCTCACGGTCATAGTTTTCTGCTAGAAAGTAGAAACTGCTACGGAGTACTCGGTCCTGGCTGGTGAGCAAATAGAGGCTGACGTATAGTTTCTTCTTAAAAAAGATGAGCACTTCGGCCTGGTCCGCCTGGGGAAAAAATGGCCCGGTGCAGCCCTTTTTTTCATTCCACCTAGGACACGCTCCAATGGGCCCCACTTATTATACATGGCCGATTGGGCCAGGTGACGCAGCACCATGAATGAAAAGAAAAAGGTCCATATAGTAAATCAAAGATTGTGGCAAGCTCGGAGCATATATGTACATGAGGTTGCATGTATACGAAAATAGGTTTGATAAGCACTCGGTGAGGTGAGCGATATCCGGAATTCCGATTCATTAATTTTTGGAAGAAATGGCCCTACCCAGGGGCATAGCCAGGATTTGGCTTTGAGAGGGGGGGGGGCAAACAGTCATACAATGACTTTGAAGGGGCCAATATAGACTAATATTGGTGATTAGCACATTTCATAAAAGGCTATTAGGGTACGTACAACAGAGAGACAGCTGCTGTCTTTTTTGTCTATCTCAGCAAAACTATGCTAATTAATAAAGAGAGCGGAGAACGCCGTCGTCTCGTTCGACTACGGCACGCGCGTGTGCTCCCACGCGAGGCGACGACTTCTCGCGCCGGTTGTATGAGCCGTCCCCACTCGTCGCAGGCGTCGCAGATCGGATGCGGGCGTGGGCGATTTCTCCTTCGCACCGTCCCCTTCCGATGAGTGGAAGCAGCCCAGGAAGAAGGGCTCAAGGCCTTGCTGGCTGCCGTTCCACTCCGCCGCGGCGCTGAAGGTAGAGCTCCGGCGACGGGCCGACGGCTTGGGGTGGAGGCGCAAAGGTTGGGCGGAGCCCCGACGACGACAGCATGGTGGAGCTTAGCTGAAGGCGGGGTGGTGGAGCATCACGGCGAGCTTTGCGACTTCGTGGGGGCCCAACGTCTGGGCCGAGCCTGGGCGACGGCGTGGTAGAGGAGCGGCGTGGCAGAGTTTCGGCGAGCAGCTGCTGGGCGGAGCTCGGGTGGTCGATGGAAGCCTATCGAGTGGATAAGAAAGAGGGAACATGAAGTCTGAAGTAAATCTGTCAATATCTAATTGATCCCTCCTCCAATCCTCCAATCTAGTACTGTATGTTTGTATGTTTGCTTGTGCCAAATATTCATGAATCTTTTTGCTTGCTGTTGCCGCGTGTTCGAGTAAATCTTCATGGATGTTCTAGTTGATTAGCTCATTTTGATTATTTTCATTGATGTAAATAATTCTAAGATATTCAGTTTAAATCATTTTCATTGTTATCGATGGAAATAATTCCGGAATATGAATCAGTCATTGCCAATTAAACTTGTATTTGGCTGGCTAGCATCACGTGCCTGGTGATGAACCGATCAATGTTGCATGGTGAACAAAATGGCTACAAAGTTCAAGTTATACTAGATCACCATAATTTACGTGTTAAGAGATTAATTTAAACTCTTGCAGACAACTAAAAAAGATAGCAGTTGTCTAAACTGTTGTATAAGCTGTCTATTTAGCTGTCTGTGTGTGACAAAAAGACAGCAGCTGTCTAAACTGTTGTACTTGCCCTTAGTGTTGCTAAGAGAGCACTCGAGGGGCCGGCCCCTGCCCGCCCCCATGTGGTTACGCACCTAGCCCTACTCATCTTTTAGTGTTTGAGATTCGTGTAAAAAAATTTCAAACAATTGGATCCACCAAACCGTAACCTCCTCCTACTCTCTCTCTCTCCTACCAGGCTGCCAGACACCTGCCCCCTCCTCCCGGTGCCGCCCACCTCCCTGCTCCATGATCGTACCCTTTGCGCACCAGCAACCTAGGTGTCACTATGCCATGAGCTGCCACACCGCCTGCACCGTCAGCCTTCCCTGCTCTGCCACCGAACTGCGTGGTACCAGCTCCACCGCCCACCTGAACTTCGTTGCTTGCCCGCGGGGCCCGTGCACCCCCGGAAGAAGGTGAGGTTGAAGAAGAAACACATGTTCAACATTTCAGTTTTCAGCTTCAACATTTATTCTTTCCAACTTCAACATTCCTCCTATTCTACTTCAATATTTGTGTCCCAAAATATTGAACCTGATCAACGAAATTGTTGAATATGTTGTATTAGAATGTTGAAGGAGGTAACTCTTTGATTTGAGCTGTTTTTACTTATCCAAAGCTAATTGAGCCAGAATGAGCTTATCTATATTCCTTCCTCAAGGTGGATAGGAATACCTAGAGATATCCACATTGTGCTACATTTGAATAGATTGCACCGTGACCTTACAGTGGACCAGCTAAAACAAACAAAGAGTGATGGTATCTAATACTCTCTTCGTTACAAATTATAAATCGTTTGACTTTTTTGAGCTAAAAATTTGATAGCTCATCTTATTCAAAAAATATGTGCAGGCATAGTCAAATTTAAGTCATCTTTGAAAAACTTTAATTAATAAAGCAAGTCTTAACAAAAAAATATTTTGTATACTTTTTTGAATAATTTGAAATGAAGGTAGTACCGCTGTAAACCGATAACGTTGCAAAACGGCGAAACCAAACGCCACCTAATAACAGCAAAACTTCCGATAGATAGTTAGCTGCTTCAAGAAGGACTAGCTTAGTTCCTTTTTCATTTTCTCAGGATGGGTTTTCTCTTAATTCAATACTTTTAAGTTTTAACAAAGTATCTGAACATTTAAAATAGAGAATTCAACAATATGAAAAAAGTTATAAAAAGGAGTAGGGCACCTGATAGGAGGATTGAGACCACTAGTTAGAAGGCAATGCAAAGAAATCGTTTTTATGTATCGGAAGGGAAAGAAGGACCATCCATCGACAAGCACTTAAGGACAATGGCTGGATTAATGAACTCCGACAACTGCTTACCCTTGCAGCACGTTGCCAACTAAGCTCTCTTATGTACCAACTGAGCCACTTATTTACAATTAAAAATGTTTGACGCTGAACAATGTATTTAAACTTTTAAAAAATTAAAATAAAATATTTTTTATAGCTTTGAACTATTTTGTTGCATTAATTCCAACAAATATCATAATGCAAACGGATTTTGAATTGAATTTACGTTTTGAGAGAAAAGAATATTTAAACTTTGTGATCCGTTGAGCATTCCACCCACCTTCTCCACTCTGAGGGCGACACATGTCGAGCATCATGCAGCAATAAGCATAGCGCGCCTCTCCCGTGTCCTCTCATCTAGATGTAAATTAATCTCCTCTGTTCACCTATGATTGCACGGATCTCAAATAACAGAATGTGGAGAAGTTAAATTCTACCGGAAGATGAACAGAAAATCCGAGAGAAGGAAACAAAAGTAGCTGGCCCAAGTGAATTAATAGGGAGAAATTGTCGGCCTTATGAACACTGTGTACTGTATGGCCCACTATGCCTACAATCAGTTGTAGCAGGCCAAGCCCTGTCAGCCCAGTATATTGAATTATGTATATTGCATTGGGGTGAACAAAAGGAATGTGCCGTCTTTCTCTGAATTTCGTTCTGTCCGAAAAATTGTTGTTTCTCATATGTTCAATATAAATAGCCTCCACTTTATTTCTCCTTGGTAAAATATATGGGTTTATTATCAATGGGTTGCCTGATCAATTTGTGCACCCTCTAGCTAGGAAAACGTAGCGGGCATGCTGCACGTTCCGCGAGACTCAAAGTGACATCTGGTTATAACTATCATCATTATAGAGTCCATGCTAAATACTCTATTTCTTACAATCATGCCAAAATATATACTTTGAGCGGCATTCAAGGGCGAAGTATATTCCTATTGACATTGTTTTCACCATATATCATTATAGATGGGTATACTATACGAATGCTCGTACATGCAATCACATGGCTTATATTTTTTTTCCATCAGGGTCTAGGCCCGAATTTCATTACCAGAATAACGAAATTACAGGGTTCAGCTTTAAGTTCGATCAGGTAAGCACCAGACGTACATGTTCTCAGTAGGCCTCAAACAGGAGCGGCTCAAAAGGGGACACAACAAAGGTTACCAACATAAAACTGCAAGGTTACATGCCACTCTCCGAATGAAGATCAGAACCGACAGACTTCCATCAGCCAATTTGAAGATGGGTGTGTAGGACATTGTCTTCATTGCCTGTAGCTTCCCGATTAGTGTAGGAGCACCATTCCGGCATCAGCTGGCGAGGCTTGTTGTGGGTGGAGCTTTTAATGCCGTTGTCTTGAGGGCCTCTGCTCCTTAGTCTAGCGCCTCCTTGTCCGCTTGCTGCTGTAACTCTGCCCAGTAAGATAGAAAAGAAGTGATTGAGCATATGATCTCAGTCGGAGATCGGATTTTCTTTTTTTGGAAACATATATTATTCCTAGCTTTCCACATTGCCCAGCATATGGCGGCCAGTCCTACCATATAAAATTTTTCCCCACCAGGAAGATATGAATGAACCCAAACCCAGTATTGTTCGAAAGAGTAGGGTTGGCAATCAGCCCCTATAACTTGCGTTTGCTGAGATTGTCTTTTGTTAGAATATCATTTTCTCTGTTAGCCACATAAACACCTTGATCTTCAGAGGGATCTTGGCTTTCTGTATCTTTTTGTTTTAATGATTGACCATTCAACCATGAACGAGTTTATCCTGCATCTCCTCGCCATCATTTGAAGGGAAGAGCCAGTAGCAGATCCAAATTGAAATGTCATTGGTGTCCCCTTCTTAGAATTATTATATCATCCCACTAATTACCACTAACAATCCTTTATTCCCTATAGCACTTTGCAAATTTTAATGGTGTCATCCTAGGACAACACCAAAACCCCCTGGCTCAGCCCTGGGAAAAACACGAAGGGTTTGCTATGGCTAAGTGAAGAAAACAGGTAAGTGCTCAGGGGCACACTGACTCGTTAAGGTCATGTTTGGTTTGCGTTGTATTAAAGGGGATTGGAGAGTGTTAGGAGGGATAAATCCCCAACAAGTCAAAAATCCTTCTTAATCGTATCCCCTCTAATCTACTTCAATATAATGCGAACCGAACAAGACCTATAGAGTTTTGGTGTCCGGAACAAAGTTGGTTGCATGCAAGGTGCCTAATGGAAAGACTGAAAGTGCATTTGGCTCCTACATGGATTTTAGTGCTGATGACATGCATAATTAAGGAGCTGATGAGTTTATCAAGGGATTGATAGGTTTAAGATTCAAAGAAATGTATTTGGGCTTCAATTGAACCCCATCTATCTAAAGGAAGGTGTTGGTGCATGGAAAGAAGACCTTTTAGGAGAGGGAAAAAGTCCATATTACTCCCCTCAACTATAAACAAAGTCCACATAACCCCCTAAACTATTTTTTGGTTCATTGTACCCCCTAAACTATGTCACTTAGTGTACTCTACCCCCTAATACAATTTGTCCTTTTTATTTCTCTATACACAAGTTGAATTTAATTTAAAATTTTGCATGATTGTAGTGAACATCACAATGTATGTCAAAAAAATATATTATGAATTTTTTGTCACTAATTTTTGTATAATATCGTGTCCTAAGGATTAATTAATTATTAAATATCTTATCCCCATGAAAATAATGATAAAAAATGATTTTATATTTTTCTATCATGCATTATGATGTCTACTATCATCTCCCAAAATTTGAACGCAATATAACACTTGTACATAGAAAAATAAAAAAGAAAAATTGTATTAGGGGGTAAAATAGGTCAAATAACATAGTTTAGGGGGTAAAATGAACCAAAAAATAGTTTTGGGGGTTATGTGGACTTTGCTTATAGTTGAGGGGAGTAATTTGGACTTTTTCCTTAGGAGATACCATACTAGAGGAGCATAAATATGTTACTTGAGATGTAAATGTTACCAGTGAGATGCTAATTACCTAAGAAAAGAGAGACACAAATTCACTCAATTGCACACTTTTCTACTGTCATCGGAAGTTCCAATTGGTAGGAAGTTCTGACAATTGTCGGATGTTTCAGAGAAGTCCCGGCCAAGTGCTCTCTGTTAGCTTGGGATGACTTGTTCCTTGATTGTCGGAAGTTCTGACCTTCATCGGAGTTTTTGACAATCACCTTAAAAACATTGTAACAACTAGTTTTTGGGGCTCAGGTATTTATACCCCCTTAGCCCCTCCTTCACTTGTTGCTGACTTAACTCGAACACGACACCTCCTTGATGCCTTCACTCCACTGTCCATCTCCCTCCTTGAGCTAATCCTTGGATATATTTGAGCTAGGACCGAAGAAAAGCAAGATTGGGATGTGAGACTTAGTTTCCTTGAGAATCTTGAGTATGAGGGCAGCCACTTCATCTTCTTGAGCACTTGAAGCATCTCTGGTGATCGATTCAGTTTGATACTCTTGGATCTTGCTCCTAGATGGTGGTGTCTCCTGTGGAGTGCTCCCTCATGTGTGTGCACCCCGGAAAGTTTGTATTGCCCAATCCTTCAATGATTTTTATAGTAAGTGACTCAAACCTCCTTTGTGGTTCATTGTAGGAGGAACGGCTAGTGCACAGCCTGACTCTTCGTGAGCTCCTCAATGGAGATGTAACTTTCTTTGTGGAAGTGAATTTTGGTAACAAATCTCTATCTCTTTCCCTCTTTGCATTGGTTCATATTGTTTTTGTTGACCTTGAGCTAGATTTGTCCCAATCTATCTACTGGTGTTGTTTCTGTTGTAAAGATCATACTCTATAGTCTTCTGGCATGTTTGCTGATCTTTTGCTTTAAGTAGAATCTTTAACTTCTCTTTAAATTTTGAATTTCATACTCGTGAACCCTGCTACGTCGGAAGTTCTTACCCCTGTCGGAAGTTCCAACAATTTGGCCATTGCGAAAAGAATTTGCAGGATTTTAGAAGAAACACCTATTCACCCCCTCCTCCTCCCCTCTCTCTAGGCATCACAAAGATCCTTTCAAATACCTCCCTAGGTAATGCGTAGATTGATTTTGTCTTCCTTTTTTCTTGTACATATATAATTCAATTTTGGATTCAGAGAGTTAAGAACATATCTGAAAGTAGGAAAAAATTGATAGAAATTTCATTGGAAACAACTCAATTGGTACACTTACAGGGAAAAATAATCTGGTCCACTTGTGGTTGATAGATCCTGTTTTATAATTACTTCTCCAACTGTTCAACCAACAGCTGATTAACAACTGTTGATATCGCCCCAAATATAACATCTCAACTTTTTCCGGACAAGGGAGTCTAAGTTTGTTACATGATAATATTCTCTATCGATGTATTTTAAAATTGTTCTTATAGTTCAAGGTGACATAATCTTAATCCAGGAGGTACATAATTAAGAGAGTGTTGACGACCAAAAATGGCAAGGATGCCGATCTGGCTCGACAGCCGGTCTAACTGCTTGTAAGAAGCGGTCTGACCGGCTGTACCCTGTAGCCGGTCTGGCAATGTGCTAGGCGGTCTGACCGCCTATCACAGGCGGTCTAGACCACCTCTAGGAAAGTGCTCAAAATATGATTTTGACTCCACCATTGCGTAGGGCTCGTCGAGAAGGTCAAAATGTATATGTGGATCGCCTGATTTGGGCTCCGGATGAGGGAGTTATGGCTCTGTCAAGGGTCAACCCCGGGCCCAGGAGGTCAGACCGCCTGTAGCAGTTCTAATCCGAATTAGAGTTGTATTTTGATGGGACTTTATTATGGAATTGACTCCCCACGGGGCAAGACCTCCCCACCCTATATTATAAAGGGCCGTGGCCGATTGAGGACCTCTACCCAATCGTACAATCAATTTACCTTTACTCTTTTATCTCAAACCCTAGCTTTTCCAACCCCTCTTCTTCCTTCTTCGTCTCCATGGCGTTTTAGGACGTTCTAGCTGGCCTTGCCGACCTTAGAACAACCCTAGGTTCGCCGCCTCTGAGGCAACGATCGTAGGCTTTTGCGGCGCCTCTGCCTACAGGCGGTCTGACCCCCTGTGACGGGCGGTCTCACCCCCTGTACAGGCGGTCTGACTCCCTGTCCAGAAGTTCCGACGAGGAGATTCCGGCTACCGCGCGATCTAGCGCTTATCGTGTGTTGACCCGAAAAGGCGTCAACATATTTTGGCGACTCCGCTGGGGAAGAAGATCTGGTTTATATAACCGTTCTACTCAACCCTAGCCCGATGGGATCCAAGATCCATCAAGATGATATTCCTGCTAACATAGAAGATCTCGATGAGGAAGGACGCCAGAAGTATTTGATGGCTTTAGCGCATCTCCAGAGCGAGTTCTTGAAGGGCTTCAAGAAGGATCAAGACACGGTCACACGCGTTCAGGAGTTTGTGATGCCATCCTTCAAGATGAATGATGATAAGATTGAGGTAATCGACACTGTAAGTTCATCTTCACAACCGTCTTCCCCTATTGATACGGTTAGCCCGATTGTTGTTAATAGTATGCCTAGTCTTGATGAACTCTCTACACGTTTAGATCAACTAGAGATACTTAAAAAGGGGAAATCGGTTCATAATAGTGATGTGCCTGTCATACCATGGTCTAATATTGATAATACGTTCTGTGGTATGTTACTTAATTCCTGTGATGGTCAAACTCCGCCGCTGATCTAGTTGCCCAGACTGAACACGGTCATTGCAATTGGATCAATGCTTACAGGCGGTCAGACCGCCAGCACAGCCGGTCATACCGCCTCAGCCGGTCAGACCGCCTGTACGGCCGGTCACATCCCCTCAGCGGTTGGTCAGACCAATCTTTCTAGTACTGTGACAGTTGTTCCGGAGTGGCTTACACCGTTAGCCGTTATGCCAAATTCGGCTGCTGATAGTCGTGATGGTATGCTGGATGCGGTCAATGCTACGTACGAAACAATGTTGCAGGATTTAGCATCGGTTAAACAAGGTCAGGATGAAACCGTCTCTTAATATTTTAGAAGATTTAAAGAGATGAACAACTGTTGCTTTAATTTATCAATTTATGATGTTGATCTTGCTCGATTATGCTTTAGAGGATTAAAATCCTCTATTAGAGAGAAAATTGATAATTGTGATTACCATTCGGTTGCTCAAGCTCACATTAGAGCTGAAGTGGCTGAAAACCGAATGAGCAAAGAAAAGGAGGGTCTTAAATTATGTCGGTCTAATATGCATGCTATTGATTGTAAATCTACTGTTTCGACCGATAATGATGATAATGTTAATATTGCTGAATTTGCATGGCCTTCTAAAGTTGAAGTGTATTCTTGTTTATCTCTTAGGCCGGCTCATAAGAGTCGGCAAGAAGAATTGAAATTTATATTTGATGTATCTAAATGTGATCGCATTTTTGATGAATTGCATAAACATGGATACATTAAGACTTCTCATGTTATACCTGCATTGGAAGAGTTGAAAAGGCATGCATATTGTAAATTTCATAATTCTTATTCACATGCTATCAATGATTGCAATCTTTTCCGTCGGCAAGTTCAATCGGCCATAAATGAAGACTGTTTGAGATTTCATAACATGCAGGTGGATAAAACTTCTTTCCCGGTCAGTACTTCGGATTTGCAACAATCTAAGGTTTTGATTCGGCCGCATCAAGTCAAATCTACCAAAGGGAAGAATGTGGTGGTGGGAGATGAAATACCCACTTTGACGGGGAAGGGGTTGATCCGTCAAGTGACATGTGAGAAATCTTCTGATGGAAAAGAGACATTCAAAGTTACATTGAGAGCCTCTGGACATGGGGGGCAAAGGTCGATCGTTTCACCTGGATCGCAGCCGTCTGGGCCTGCTCTACTACAGGCGGTTAGACCGGCTGCAGCAGGCGGTCAGACCGGCCGGGCAGTGAGACCGGCTGCAGCAGGCGGTCAGACCGGCCTACATCATGGTCGTCCAAAGGCGCTGAAAACGAAGCGTTCAGAGATTCGAGCTTCGAAAGTGAGTGTGGCTAAATACGGAGGATCTGGTATGAAGCCAAAGGTCACATTCGATATGCTTCTCGATATGTACTCCAAGCAAAAGGCCGTTCCAAGCGATCGGCCATTAAAAAAAGAAGTGAGATCACCTAAAGGTGGATCTTTAAAGCCAGTGCAGTATTATCATGTGTCTCGGGAGTTAAGTCCAATTTGGGATGACAATGGTGTGATGTGGGTGCCGTATCAGTCGGTGTCACAACATTCTTTGCATTCTGGATGGAGGGAACCAAGAAGACATGTTCAGGACAGGATTGCACTACCCGTTCGTGACCGTTTGACTGTTCGTCAATCTGGTCAAGGGCATCGGGCCCAGGCGGTCAGACCGCCTGTTACCAGCGGTCTAGACCGGCAGTCAAGAAGAAGAAGACACCTCCTCTAAAGCAGGTGTATCGGCCTAAGAAGATGGAGGAGAAAGTTCAGGAGAAGAATGTGGACTCAGTAAAGGCTACTACACTTGATGGAGACCGATTGTTTTAGACAATCTGGTTGAAAAGACCATTTCAGAGATTCCCACTGCTAATGGTCATGAGGTTAGCCGCAATGAGTTTAACTTTCTTCCTAAATGGTGTCCTCCAGGTTTGACTCGTACACAGAGAAGGAAACTTCAAAGGCTGCGTCTTCAGGAGAGAAAGAAGCAAGAGCCAGAGAAGCAAGAGCCAGAGAAGCAAGAGCCAGAAAAGCAAGAGTTTTTCAACAAGCATAGACCTATGCTTCCTCAGAAGAAGGAGTGGAGAGTCAAAAAGAACGATCAGCCGAAGTCAGCTGTGGTCCAACCGGTTGTACAGGCGGTCCAGACCGCCAGTTCTACAAAGTCGACCGAGCAGGCGGTCAGACCGCCTGCACAGCCGGTCAGACCAGTTGAGGCAGAGATACTGCCAGATGATGTTTCTTTAGCACGCATGGTTTGTGATGACGAGTTGACATCGGTTCCCAGTGTTGAGGACGATGAACAACTTGTTGATTACAGTTCGTCACCAGAGCATATGGATATGGATTCTAATGTCCCATACTTGGGTGATTATATTCTTATGGAGGAAGATCCTGATCATCCTGATTTTGATCCTGAGGAAGCTATGTAGGTGTTCTTACTCTTACTTCGGTCGAAGGATGATGCTAAATTTACTCGGGGAGCAAAACAGCAAGGAGCCTTTGAGAAAGCGTTATTGGAGCTGTTTTGATTCAAAAGACCGAAGGGAGGTATTTTATTATTGCATATGCGAGTAGAAGATTATTGGACACCGGAATGAGGTATGATTTTAGTTGCATACATCATGCTTACATCAGGTTGAGGCATTATTTACTATGAAATACTTGCATAATTTCTTGTTAAGCCGACATAATTAAATGCATGTTGCATAGAAAAAATATTGAGTGATAGAATCGGCAAATGGTTTATGCTTTAATTGAACATGATTGAGTCTTTGATTCATTGAAATTTATAAAGACATATTGTTGGGTATGGAAACCCCGGGTTCCCTAAACAAGCTAGACTCCTACTAGGACACCTTGTCCTACTAGGAATCCTCAATTGTAATTGACTAGTAGACTTACCATGTAAATCTTGCCCCCTGGGATATATAAAGGAGGGCAGGGGTCCCTAGATTCGACCATCGAACAACACTGTCAGGCATTGTATCGAGCAACGCCGTCAGGCATTGCATCATCTCATCTATACAAGATACACCATACAGGACGTAGGGTATTACGCACATTGCAGCCTGAACCTGTCTAAAATTTTCTCTTGTCACCTTCGGTTCTAGATTCTCGTTGACTTCTCCCTAAACCCTTCTCTCGGGGCATCCCCTCGAGAACCTAGTCAGCATAAATCGCCGACACTTTGGCGCCGTCCGTGGGGATCTACTCGTCGAGAACTCGCTAAAGAGTTGATGGCATCCTTCAGCGCCTCCATCAACATCAAGTTCGAGGAAGGCGCGACCTTCATCTTCGGTTCCTGGCTTTGCACTGCAAACCAGGACGGCAAGCTTCGGCATGAACTGCGCGACGTGACGATTGCGTCAGCTCCGCCACCCGCGCAGACTACGCCGCGAATTGCGCGGCGAGACAATGGCGTCTCCGCCACCACCCGCGCGGGTCACCGTGCGTAGATCGTCAAGGGTCTCCGACTCCGACACGATCCTCGGATCGTATCCAACTCGGAGGAGTACCTGGAGGCAGAAGCCGAGTTCGACTCGGACAAACGATGACTCCGGCCTCGTTGCCATCAAGTATCAAGACCAAGCAGATAGTCGTGGTACAAGACTACTTGGTGGCCTGAGGATCATCTCCAGCATCCGCCAGGGTACTTCAGCAAGGACCGTGACCTCTGTCATCTAGGAGGCCAGGCAAAGATCAACCCTGCGACTCGTAGGAAGTGTCGCCAGGGTTCTTTTCCTATCCGAGCAGGGTTCTTTTTTCGACAAGAACCCAGACTACGGCAACCAATAGGGTTCTTTTTTCGACAAGAACCCGGACTATGATGACCAGCCGAGTTCTTTTTCAACCAAGAACTCGGACTCGGCGTGACTTCATCAACAAATTGTCTATGAATCAAGCTAAGTATCATTATCGGATTTTACGATTTTCACATATCATGATATACATCGGCTTCCTCTGTCCCTGTGACAACCGCCGACGGCATCATGTCCCCGTGACATTTGCCGACCCACTCCATCTATTTTATATGCTCGTGTCTTGCACGTTTTCTCTTAACGGTTGCTAAAGTACTCGGGTAGCACACGCCTTAATCCGTGAAACCTCGACTCTTGCGTGCCGCCTACATATAAGCCTCCCTGCTGAGCAATGTAGTCTGTGGTAAGCCGTCCTCTCCGTGAGCAGTGGTTAGCAAGACTAGGTGCGTAAACGTAACAGGCTAACTACCCGGGGAAAATACGCGGCCTAACAGGATCAAGACGCCCAAGAACTTGCCTTCACGCTGAATAGAGTCCGACTCTTTACGCTACTAAATATTACGCATCATACTGCATAATTTCTGCTATGTTCTTTTCAGCTCAATATCCTGCATCGACTCGCCGGCTCCCATGCTCGGGAGCTGGCACCCACGAACTACGTCTTCTTCGACTCGCTGGCTCCATGCTCGGGGGCTGGTACCCGAGGACTCCTCGGCATACCTCTGTCGACTCGTCAGTTTTCGAGCTCGGGGGCTGACGGCCGCAGGGTTCTTTTTTCGACAAAGAACTCGGACCATGATGCTAGCCGAGTACTTTTTCAGCAAAGTACTCGGACATCTTCGCTCCATCGGAGTTACATCAGATCTTCTATAAATCTTGGAGTCCAGATCCTTAATCTGATTTATTAAATCGGATCAAGGCTCGGGGGCTGCAGGTACGTCATCAAAGATTCTTCGTAATTTTTCAGTTAATACCGAATCTCGGAGGCAACGCTAGGGTTCAAAAGAACTCGGATTCTTTGGAAATTGAAGCTCTTTGGGAAATATTCATTGAAGACCCTCGAATTCCTTCTTCAAAGTAAAACGAGGCTCGGGGGCTGCCCAATTGGGCGCACCTTTACGGTGCGCACCAATGAGATTCTCCAAGAAGTTTTTGAGCACCTCAAAGTCTTCATACAACCAAGCTGAGAGAACTCGGATGACTTCAGAAGAGCTCGAGTTGGCAAACAACTCGGTAATATTCCAAGACTCACAGCAGGATTGAACTTCAGACAATGAAGCGCTCGGGGGCTTGTTGGGTATGGAAACCCCGGGTTCCCTAAACAAGCTAGACTCCTACTAGGACACCTTGTCCTACTAGGACTCCTCAATTGTAATTGACTAGGAGACTTACCATGTAAACCTTGCCCCCTGGGATATATAAAGGAGGGTAGGGGTCCCTAGATTCGACCATCGAACAACGCCGTCAGGCATTGTATCGAGCAACGCCGTCAGGCATTGCATCATCTTATCTATACAAGATACACCATACAGAACGTAGGGTATTACGCACATTGCGGCCTGAACCTGTCTAAAATTGTCTCTTGTCACCTTCGGTTCTAGATTCTCGACGACTTCTCCCTAAACCCTTCTCTCGGGGCATCTTCTCGAGAACCTAGTCAGCATAAATTGCCGACACATATCGTTGCCGATTTTATCATTTAACATTGATTAATGAGCAACTTAATTTAAATATCGGCTATATTACTTTTACTCCATGCAAATTGCATTTTGATGGATCGGTTTCCAAAAGTGAATGTGGTGTTGGTTTTATAATTATATCACCAAACAATATTGTTTCTGAAGCTCTTAACCGATTGGATCATAGATGCATAATTATTCAGACCGAGTATTAGTTTTATTATTCGGTTTGGAGATCTTACATTACATGGGAGTAAAACATGTAGAAGCTTGTGGTGCTTCTTTTCTATTGGTACAACAAGTATTCAAAGCATGTCAATATTTAGATGAATTTCTAAATGTTTATCTTGATAAATGATTAGACATTATAATTTGCTTTGATAAATTTGTGATTTATCATGTACCAAGAGAAGAGAATCTTAGAGCTAATGTGTTGGCACAACAAGCATCAGGCTATAATATTCAGAAAAGAAATTTTCGAGAAAAAAGCTGATGTTTTGCGAAGCCGACATGCTTGCTCTAGGACAGGTGGTCCAACCGCCTGGTGCAGCCGGTCTAACCGCCATGACAAGCGGTCTAACCGCCTGTGCCTCTGAAAGACCGATTCGGCTGTGGATGCCTCTCAATCTGTTGAGGCCGATGTTGGTATTTGGAGGAAGCCTCTGTTGGTATTTGCAGGATACTCGTAGGTCAATGGATTGAAAAGTTCGACGATGGGCTTTCAAGTTTGCTTTGGTTGATAGTGAACTATATCGTCGGACAGCGGATGGTTTGCTCTTAAAACATTTATATCCTGATCAAGCTAGGTTGGTTATGGCAGAGGTTCATGAAGAAATTTGTGGTGCGCAACAATCGGCTCGCATGATGAAGTGGCTCTTTAAGCGGGTTTACTATTATTGGTTTACAATAATTGCCGATTGTTTTTGTTACTATGAAAGAGGTGATTGAGTTTATTATCGAGCATGTTATATATAGATTTAGGATTCGTTTGCCAATGAACATCATTCATATCTAAGGAGGTACATGAGTTCGTTGAATCCAATGGTATTAAATTACTCAATTTATCTCCATATTATGCTCAAGCTAATGGTGAAGTCGAGTTTAGCAATAAGACATGTTTCTAGACATGGTTCTGCCAAAGTTACTCCATATGAGTTTGTCTCTGGTCAGGAAGTCCTTTGAGTGACCGGCAAGCGTTTGGAGGCTTTGGAGCAGGTCTAAAAAGAAGATAGCTCGAGTATGTAATAAGAAGGCAAAGGTAACATCCTTTCAAGTTGATGATTGCATGAATTTCAGTTGCCAAGGGCATTTGAAGGTGTTATCCAAGTGTTTGGCAAAGTGTTTGAAAGAATTTGGCTGATATGTTGATATTGCTCTTAGGACAAAATGGCCGATAATAGAGGGTCGCCCTTAGACTGAATTAATGTTTCTTGATACGCAAGCTTTACCAAGAAATAGGGGGGCATATGTTGACGACCGAAAATGGCAAGGATGCCGATCTAGCTCGACAGCCGGTCTAACCGCTTGTAAGAAGCTGTCTGACCGGCTGTACCCTGTAGCCGGTCTGGCAATGTGCCAGGCGGTCTGACCGCCTGTCACAGGCGGTCCACAGGCGGTCTAGACCGCCTGTAGGAAACTGCTCAAAATATGATTTTGACTCCTCCATTGCATAGGGCTCGTTGAGAAGGTCAAAATACATATGTGGATCGCCTGATTTGGACTCTGGATGAGGGAGTTATGGCTCTGTCAAGGGTCAACCCCGGGCCCAGGCGGTTAGACCGCCTGTACAGGAGGTCAGACCGCCTGTAGCAGTTCTAATCCGAATTAGAGTTGTATTTTAATGGGACTTCATTATGAAATTGACTCCCCATGGGGCAAGACCTCCCCACCATATATTATGAAGGGTCGTGGCCGATTGAGAATCTCTACCCAATCGTACAATCAATTTACCTTTAGTCTTTTATCTCAAACCCTAGCTTTTCCAACCCCTCTTCTTCCTTGTTCGTCTCCATGGCATTTTAGGACGTTCTAGGTGGCGTTGCCGACCTTAGAACAACCCTAGGTTCACCGCCTCCGACAGGGTCACTCCCGAGGCGACGATCTTAGGCTTTCGCGGCGCCTCTGCCTACAGGCGGTCTGACCTCCTGTGACGGGCGGTCTGACCTCCTGTGACGGGCGATCTGACCTCCTGTGACAGGCGGTCTAACCCCCTGTACAGGCGGTCTGACTCCCTGTCCAGAAGTTCCGACGAGGAGATTCCGGCTACCGCGCGATCTAGCGCTTATCGTGTGTTGACCCGAAAAGGCGTCAACAGAGAGTATGTATGAAAAAAATGTGTAACACCTCATATTGAAGCTACCTATACTCCGAATTTTCAATGGCATAAAGAAAAAAGCGCATGTCTTGAGCTATGATCGAGCTATAGTACGCAGCGCATAGCATGATGTAAATAACGTGAGGAAAGCTCCACACAAGTCAACTAGATTATAATTACATAGCTAAAACATCTCCAGCACATTGGAAGGAAACTCTGAAGGGGCGATGCATTCATATAATAATATACATCGATGCGGAGAGCGAGAGAGCACGAGAACAACACACTAGTACACACACTGACACATAAGTGATCCGGACTCAATAAGCAGTCTACTCATCAAGTGCTTGTGCTGCTTCCTAGCCAGCACACGACTTGAATCATCATACAGGAGGCCGGCTAATGATTAAGTTGATCTCCAAACCTGCAAAGAAAGAAAACAAAATTTTGATCAGATAATGTTCTAATAAGTTTCATGACTGACAACACAATACTCATCAATAACGTTAATAAATAAATAAATAAATAAATAAATAACTTTCGCTTATAATTTTTAACAATTTGAAAAGCTGTATATAAACCAAATGATGTAATAATAATCTCATACCAGGTAGTAGCATTCCCCCATCTGCAAGCTCTTCATGAGGACGCCATGCTCGTTCACCGGCAGGATCTCGCCGGAGGAGTGAACCAGCATCGCGTCACGCCCGAACGTGCCGGCCAAGTCCAATGGCGCGCCGCCGCCAGGCACCTCGTACGCTGAGCCATTGATGAACACCTGGATAGACGCCGTCCCTGCAGATTGTCATCCATCCATCAAATAATTAATAACGCATCCAATCATCAATTCTCATAATTATGTATATCCATATATGATTAATATGCTTATAATTAATAATAATTTGCTTGGGACTAAAGCCTATGTTGTTGTTGTACAATGCAATGCACAATACTATGATGTTATATCTCACCAGTTGGTTGGTAGCTCAGCTGTGAGGCGTCGCTAGCCATGTAGCTGCCACAACGGCGGTCGCCGCCACGAGACATGAGCCCCATCTGCCGTGAGATGGCGAAGAGGTCGTCGCCACTGTCCACCTCGTCGGAGAAGAAGTGTGGCGCCGCGGTCGCGCCCACGGACGGCAGGGGTGCCGCCGTGGGCATCATGCTACCGCGCACCTGCTGGTAGCTGCCACCGTTCATACCGAAGGGAGCAGCGGCGTTGTCGTTGACCACGACGTCGTGGTAATGGCCGCCGGCGCCGGTGACGACGCCGGAGGCTGGGAGGTGGGCGGCGGCGGCGGTGCAGGCCTGCTGGAGCTGGCGGGCGTGGCGGCGGGAGCGGGAGCGGCGGTTCTGGAACCAGTAGAAGACGTTGGCGTCGCGGACGGAGCCGAAGCGCTCGAGGAGGCGGCGGATGCGGGCCGTCTCGTCCTTGGCAGGGTTCACCATGCCGCTGTTGAAGATGGACTCGAGGATCAGGATCTGCTCCGGTTTAGGGGCCCACCGCGACCTCGCCGCCGTCGTCGGCTCGCCCTCGCCGCTGCGGTGATGAGCTTGGCCGTGGTGAGAATCCATGGAAGGCAGGGGGTGAGGAGGAGCTAAGAAATGGTCAAAGCTAGCGAGCGAGCTAGGGATGAGCAGTGTTGTGCTGTGGAAAAGAGGGATAGAATAGAAACCAAAGGGAAGACCGACACAGGGCAAACCTAAATGGAGTGAGGGCATAATTGAGACGGGTCTCGATCTCTCTACTTATAGGGCTGCTCTCTCTCTCTCTAGAGCTGAGAGAGAGAGAGAGAGAGAGGGAGAGAGAGAGAGTTCTTGTCTTTCATTGGCTAATATGATAATCAGGTCACTAAGCAAGAAAACAGCACAGGTGGTGGTGATTAAGCTTTGAATTGTCGTGTTGTGCGAAGGGTGGTTAGTCCATAATCTATGAGTTGGGTGCCGCTTGTTTGTTTGAACTTGTGAACTATTCATCTCCGGCTACCAACCAATTCAGTTGATATATATAGTACCTTATATACACAAACACCTAAAATTTGTAACAGTATCGTCAGTTGATACATGAAAGTCTAGCTATCACTTTAGAACTCTCTTTAATTTTCTCACCCCCGACACCAGCAGAACTTCAGTAAATAGTGAGATTATATAGATCACTTATTGGGCATGATATATATAAAATGCATGATTAAAAGTGCAATTAAGCAACATGCATCTTGTGCATTTCCATGTGGGTTCAAAACAAAACTGGACAGGAATTTAATTGCTCATGGAGCAAGGAAAAAAACAAATAGAATTGTTGAGTCAGGGGCTTATCGATCGATCTCTCTCTGTGTGTGTGTGGTGGTGGGTGGGGGGGGGCATGGTCTTCAAGAAAGATTTGGTTTTATTGTACATATCGGGTTACAACAGAACACAGTAACTATTATATTTTTCAATTCAGCCCAACATTTTGTAATGCCATGATCTATTAATATAAGCACAAACATACAAAGCACTTTTATGCCTTCTAACATATATAATCATGATCTCAGCACTAGACAAACGAAAACACAAAAGATTAATTGCAATCATCAACCTAGCTAGGGTTTGTCTATTGAGAAACACTAGAACGTGTGTGCTCATGCCTTAGCCTCATCCTTCCTAGCATAACACTGCATTGTATATAATCTATAAAAGTCTCTTGAATTAACCTTTTTTCAATGCTGGCTAGTGTAACAGTACTATATAATGCATTTTGCCATTCATAAGTTGACTGTTTTTGTCTATCAGCTCTAAGGAGCATGGTTTAAACTCCAATTTCGATGTATCGAGAAGGTCAAAGATTCGACATAAGCCGATGAACAATATATACCACCATACAAACAGACAACCCACGTTAAATTATAATTGGAATATAATCTGCTTTATATATAAGTTTCTAAATCACTTCGGACGAGCGGGGCCTTCAAGTATCTGTATCATTCACAATGCATGCGTGACGTAGAATCTAATTCGCCAACTTTGTGTCGATGCAGTGCACAGAGGGTAATACATAGGACCAGTAACATTGGTGTTCCAAACAATGTCCACCTTTTTTGTGAAGAAACAAATTAAATGCATATCATGGGCTTCGCAAATCAACCATATATGAATAAACAAAGTCCATGGATCTTCATGATGCTGGACCTCGTACAGGAGCAAGAATCAAGTCCATTTGACGTGCTACCCCTTTGGGTGTACAAAGCAAACCGGCCGGGAGTAGTAGGAAAGATGAGAGGAAGGAACATGTGGGGCCATAAAAATTTGCTGGATCAACTGACCTCCCTTTGGGGAGCTGGTGGGCGGCCTAGGGTTTCTATGTTGTTTGGGACAGGTGGGCACTTCATGTGAAAGCCAAGGACAAGGCTCCTTTCCATTGTTTGTTTATAGTTTGTTGGGCTAGAATATAATTGCATGTGCGGGTTCGGACCTATGCAAATTATATATTTGGTATATATATAAATATACAAAATGTATAAATTAATATGCATATTAGCTCGGTTGCCTTAAGAAATTAAAATATGCATACGGTAGGTTCTCTACTAACCACTGATGACTCACAGGATACATATGCATGCATGCACATATATGTTGCGCATTAATTAGCTTAGCTGATTTTTCTATATAGCTAACTATCCCAAGGTCGGTGTGTCGTCTTGCGTGTTTCTTCTCCCCTGGTTCCTCTGCTCCCTGATGCATGAACCTGTCTAAGAGCGGCCAGCAGCAAGCGTGAGAATTTGGAGATGATACTCGCAGTATCAAGTGAGGTGTGAGTGGCCAGATAAGATGATGGAATTCTCGTTGCTGACACGATATGATTAGGAGCATTTTCTTGCGTTATTTTAGCCTGCTTGTTTTGTGTAAACTAGCGAGTGCGATGAACCTTATTGGGCCAATATATGCAATGCACCGTCTGTCTGGAAGATATACAGTACAAATGACTCGATCCACACATCTACGAGAGATTCGATCATAGCAGAAATAAAAAAATAGCGCAAATTAAATTAAGCTTCCAAAACATTGTATTAGGCGTAGGTAGCTTAAAATGCCCTTCCACTAGAGAGCTGGACAGGTAGCTTTCGGCGTAGCCATATAGAGTCCATATATGTTAAGTTATCACACAGCTACGTGCATGGAGAAGCTTGTTTGGAAGCACGCTGCTGTTTCTGAACATTCGTCTGTCACTTGGTTTGTTGGTACAACACTGTTACTGCACATGCATATATCGATCATGCATGAACGCACAGGCAGACGCAGCAACGATACTGTATACCTAGCTGTGCCACCTCGCAGCTACAAAATTCATAGGTTTTCAGATCATGTACAGTGCTCCTGTACTTTTTTAGGATACAAATACAAGTGCAAGACAGCCCAGAGAACCATTACAGTAAGGTTTTTGTGCGGCAGTCTGCGTTGCTGCCGACATCCAGCTGAAAGTACTCCCAACGGTTGGCCCGAGGATCGGCCACTTTTGTACCCTTTCTTCCATCCGCTCCTGTATCTGTCGTTGCGTACGATGACACGAACGTACTTCCATCTGATAGACTGGCGCCCTGACACGTTTCTGGCTCTTGTGAATTGATCGTTGTCAGAGTGAAAGGACGTGACCCATGAATGATCCATGCAGGCTAGCTCGCTCGTGTCATTGTGTGCGTGATAGGACACGCCGCGAGAGGGCCGGGAAAAAATAAAAGGAAAAGAATCGATGCACATGCACTGACGTGTGGCTGGATCTGTCCATCTCCTGCTCCCGGCTCGGTTGCATGCATGCCGCTAGATTCCCGCCCAATCATGCACGAACCCGGCCTGCTTGTGGAATCGATGTATCTCGACAATGGACGCCGGTCCAAGCCGAAACGCGATAGTAAGAGAAATGTATATACTAATCCAAAATAAAGGAGAATAATTATCGAACGTGTATGGTATGCACGGTTAAATTAAAGATATTGACGCGATCGTGCATGTAATTCAACTGATCAACTTTTTTATAGTAGTAAAAACCTCCAGCGGTACGAGACACTGGTAATTTGTTTTTCTCGCCAGCTCAATTATTTTGTGCATGACGGATTCAGTGAACCTAATATAAAAGACATATTTTACTACCCTTGTCTATCCACCTTGTCTCACCGCCTCAACAAATAAATTTTGTTATGATTTGCTCCCCAGCTTGAACTATTCCAGTTGATCCAATCTACTCCTAATGAATTTTTTATCTCTCTATATAAGCTGAGTTTAGTTCAACTGCGTGAGTGGATAGAAAACAATGTCTTCTTATGTTTTAAAAATATATTAAAAAATTTAATACAAAAACTTCGCAGGGTTATTTTCATTGGGGTTCTTCATAGGGTCAGGACATTGTCAGAATCTAGGTTCGACAATTCACAAGAGAAATCCCTGAGTGGTAGATTTGTAGGTGAAGGAATGGTGAGACCAAGAGCGTGATGGCATTTGCAGAAAAAGGACCAATAGTACCAGCTTGTGTCTCTAGCTGGTACTAAATTGGCCGGATGACGTCGACGGAGGCCTGTTCCGGACATTAGTACCGGCTAAAAGTGGAAGCGGTACTAATGTCTCAGGGGTGAATGCCCGTTTCTCTTGTAGTATGGTAACATGAGAGATGTAAGGTTTATACACGATCAAACTATCCATAGGTATAATACTCTACGTTATGTGCTTTGTGTGGTGGTTGTATTGATTTAATTTGATCGTCAAATCTTGAGCAACAATGGCAAGATGTTTGTGTTGTTACCTAGGATGGACTAGGGGAAGGGGGGCTGGAGCCCCCCTACCTCCATGTTGTCTATGCAATGGAGCCCCTTCAAAGACCCCCCCCCTAAAACTTTCAGCCATGAGTGAAGAGTAGGAAGAAGAAGAAAAAGTCAGAAGAAGGGACAATAAGAAGGGGAACATGACCACCTCTTTTCTTGAAACTCTTGATCCACCACTGCTTAGGCCACCTCATATTGACCTAGGGTAACAAGTTGGATATATTTCATCGACAACTATGATATATTGCAACTCCATCAAAAGTTTTTTTTTTCAATCTCGTCTTTTATAGACGGTCAGAGGTTCAGGGTTCACGATGTGCATTCATAGGGACCTGGGTGGGAGCATCTCTTTCCATACTACGTTCCGTAAAATTAAAAGAAGAGTCATCACACTAAAAAAAGTCCAACGCTAAAACTTTCTCTTTTAGAATCGAGGATACATTTGGATATTCTAACATCTGCATCAACCAATGCATATAACCGTTCGTTATTACATCATGATCTAATATCTTCCATTAACTAGCCATCACATATACTCGTTGAAACGATCTAAAAAGTATTACATTATACTACTCCAACATGCCACCACAAATGACTGAATGAACTCCAATGACTTGTTGGGAGACCCGTCAGGAGGTAGGGCGACAGTGCGGACGAGTTTTACTCGTTGCATGTTCCCCGGGCTGGCCTCAAATGCTAAAAGTCGCACGGAAGCAAACGCTCCATCTGTATATGTGCGTCGTTGCCATCATGCCTTTTATAGAAAGTACGACGAGTTACTGTATGAGAGTGAGTGAGAATCGAGCGTGCAGCTTGTTAATTACCCCTTGCCTCGAACGAAGCTTTACTTATGTGCGCCATCATGTTCACCGTACCGTACCTTTACTTTGCTATTTGTGTCCCGTCACTCGCTTCTACTATGCGCAGTGCGTGCCGGCCAGTCCTGAGAGGGGAAAGCGAAGCTTAATTTACCCTAGTCTGGAACGAAGGGCTGCAAGTGATTGAAGAATTGCTGCTGAAGTGCTGTGGCTGCCAAGCTATCTTGTGCAACAAAACCTTAAACTTCCATTCTCAATTGTAAGTTATATTTGAACTTTCCTGAAGATTCAAAACATCGAGTTTAACCAAATTTATACAACAGAGTACTAATATTAATAATACCAAATAAACACCATTAATTTCTTATTATATATATTTTATAGTATATCTATTATTATTTTTTGTCATAAACCTATGACCCTCTCTAAGTTTTAGTCAAACATAACATGATTTGATTCTATAAGAAAGTTGGAATGACCTATAATTTGAAACGGTAGTTATATTAAAGTAATATGAAATCCACATGTGTGATTAGATATAAGATATATCTTTAAATACTTATGTTAATCCATATGTAGTGGTGAAATTTTATTTACGCTGTATAAGGTACAAGTACAGGGTAATAAAGGACGAAACAAGTGCATGAAGCAGAATGCCTCCTACAGTGGTGGAAGAAAGGTCAACAACATGAGTATACAACTATACATTGACCAAGTTGGACCACTAGGACGACACCTGCAGTACAAATACGGCCTTTCAAACTGAACTTTTTGCACGGTTATCGCAGCCTATTAAATTATTAGTTTTGTCTGTTTCACGCAACAACACATATCAAGAGAGATGTAGCTGCACGAGGCTAGATAAATATGATGTTTGCACTTCCTGTACAAATTCGATCTGTGCTTCAAATTATTATTCTGTCTCTTTTTCTAAAAAAAACTGTTAAGACTGGATTCAAATGCAAGAATGTTACAGTGTGCTCCATTCGTCCTAAAGTTAGGTTTAATGATCATAAGCCCAAAATTATCTTTGACCCCCTGTTTGGGACAAGTTAATAAATGCATCTCACTACTAAAAAACATTTTGCAAGACACTTTAAATTAGACCTCAGAGACACGAATACGTACAATATCCGTCTGTATCCGTTAATCCTAGGCACTAATGGAGGTCGATATTTTTTATTTAAGGAGGCGTTTGCATCTGTCCGCTTCTGAAATTGATTTTTCGAGGGGCGGACACCTTAAAACATTTGCCTCCAAAAATAGTCTATTATTGGAGGCGGAAAAACAATTTTCAGATTAGACATCTATATCGCCCGCCTCCGAAAAAGGTCGAGGCTCAACAAGTGCAGCTCGGCCCGATAACCCTTCGTTATATTATATGAACCACCCTCTCTCAAACCCTAACCCTAACTTGCATCCTCTACTTCCTTTTTTCTTCCTCTAGCCGCCAGTCTCCCTCTCTCTCCCCCACCCGGTGCCTCTCTCCCTCATTTGGCACCTCATCTAGCGAGCAGGCGGCACGGGGCTTCACCCAGCGGCGGCGCACACCAGGAAGAACGGAGCAGGTAGCGCGGAGCCTCACCCTGCGTCAATGCGTAGCAAGCGGAGCAGGTAGCGCAGAGCCTCACCCTGCGTTAGTGTGCAGCAAGCGGAGCAGGCGACGTGTGAACTCACCCAGCGGCGGCGCGGGGCTTCACCTAGCTGCGATGCATAGCAGGTGGATTTTACGGTATAGCTGGCCGGTAGGGTCCCTCCGTCCTCAAAAAGTATTTTTTTTACAATTTTTCAGGGTCTTTAAACCCCTAAGAGCCGGCTGTGATGAAAGACATGATAACTGGTTAGTGGTTGGAACCGGTTGTACTACGACTAGCAATACAACCGCTATGTTTCAAACCCTCCCCTCCTAAGCAGCTGTAAAGGGGGGTTTGGAGCTTGCTGTAAAAAGCTTTGTGTGCTAGTAAAAGTTTTGCAAGCTTTCGCTATTTAAACTGGCCTAAATCTTGCAACATTGGGCCTGTTCGGCTGGCTGTTTTGCAGGCAGCCCTGGCTGCAAATGAGTGGCTGACAGGTGGGCCCGGAGCCGCACGGGCCCACCTGTCAGCCATTCATTTCCAGCCAGGGCTGGCTGCAAAACTGCCCCCGGGCCCACCTGTCAGCCACTCGTTTGCAGCCAGGAACAGCCAGTCGAACAGGCTCATTCTTTTGTCTATGTGGAGTTCTGAATACAATATTTGTACGAAGGCGGTCAGCAGCCAAGGAATCAAACAAAACATGGCCCAACCCAACCGTGCACCTTTTGGAACAATGATTGGGTCGAACCCGCCCAGTCAATCAGCCAGTCTGGAAGTGGATCGTTTGCATAGAGACAAGCCAGAAAAGATTCGATCGATTTATACATATCCATCGTCCTTGCACACGATTACACGGGCGATTAAATTCATCGAGAATAATTCCTGAATTATTAAAGTAGCATCCTGGCCTAGTTAATCAGGATCCCCGGACTGCGCGGCCATGAGTGACAGCATCGAGGGACAAACCGTCCAAAGCGAAGAAACCAGCACGCTCATCGCCTACCTAGCAGCAATCTAATAGAACTTGTCACTATGATTAACACATAAAATATGCATGCGCACCTAACTCGATTTCAACCGCGGATTTGGTCTCACAATATAATGCTAATTTTACCCGCAAAAAAAATGCTAATGCCTTTTGTGATTACAAGGAAGATGCGCACACACAGACACATTGCGTCTATATATATGGTCAGCTAGCTAGCTACATTCTTTTTTGTGTGTATTAATTATTATCATTTTTGTGTTTTACGGTGTTGAAAGGACCGTTGTGATGCCTAGGGGGGGGTGAATAGGCGTGTCTTCAAATTTCCTGAAAAATAGTTAGCAGCGGTAAAGTTCTTCGGAACTTCCGAACCTCTTAGGAAGTTCCGATGGAACGGAACTTCCGGTAACGGGTGTGTTCTTCACGAAATTCAAAAACTAAAGCGAAATCAGAAATTCTGTATGAATCAAAAGTTGCGCAATGATACCAGGAGATGATACAATATGATCTTATCAAGCGGAACAACCTGTAGAGATAGATCGGGTAACGTAAAGGTCTAGACCTAGATGAACATGTATGACAACAAGAACAAATAAGTAAATGGATAAGAGACAAGTATTTGTTCCCGAAGTTCACTCCCACTAAGGAAGCTACGTCTCCGTTGAGGAGCTTACAAAGAGCAAGGTTGTCAACTAACCTTTTCCTCCCTCAAATCAACCACAAAGGAAGTTTGAGTCACTTACTAGATTTTGATTTTCCACGAAGGAATGGGTAATACAAACTTCCCGGGGAGCTCACAATCCGTTGAGCACTCCACGGGCAACGCCAAACCGTCTAGGAGCAAGCTCCAAGAGTAATGAACGCGAATCAATCACCGGAGATGCTTCAAGTGCTCAAGAGACCAAAGGTTTGCTTTCCCCAACTAAAATCTCAAGGCTCTCAACTCAATCTTGCTTTATCCCAAGCCCTAGCTCAAAGAGGATGAAGGAATGGCTCAAGAGAGGGTTTGGGAAGAGGGGAGAGAGCTTGAGCAAGTGTGCAGTTCGAATGGGGTCAGCACCAAGTAAAGGAGGGGTGAGGGGGTATTTATACCCGCTCATCTAAAAACTAGCCGTTATGTGCTGTCTAAGTGTCTGTCGGAACTTCCGATGAGCTTCGGAAGTTCCGAAGAATAAATTAATTCAATTTGGGAAAGGCTGAGCGACCCTGGCGGAAGTATTCCTAAACTTCCGAAGGTGCCTGTCGGAACTTCCGTAGGTCTTAGGAACTTCCGACAGAAGGCTGATTTTCAGGATAAGTGAAGTGTGTTAGCCTTTGTGTCTCTCATAGGTTGTTAGCATCTCTACTAAGCACTTTTGAGCATCTCCAAGTAATTCTCCACATCCCTCTTAATAGTACGGATTTTCCTATACTCAATTTCAAATTAGAAAATGATAAAAGATCTTCAACAAAGCATATCACCTTCCATCCTTTTCAAAGAGGGACTTCCTTTCTCCAAAAATATATCTCTTGTAGCTCTAAATCTTTCAAGATCTCAAATAATCTCATTAGCTCCTTAATTGCTTATGTCATCAACACCAAAACCCACATAGGGGGCCAAATGCACTTTCAGGTGTGCGTTGTACTTGGTCCGTACAAAAAAGAATGCAACTATGGGTTGCATGTCAAATAAAGTAATTCATATTTGGCCAAGTTTTTAGTAAGAGCAACTCCAAAAGAATAGCTGTACTATTAAGTAAATAGAGAGTTTTACCTACTTTGTATGGCATAGAAAGTATCCTAAAAACGCTGCTAAACCAACAGAATCTCCAAATCGTGGATATCCATAATTCAAACTAGTACACGTCAGCACCGATTTTTTTCATCGCAGTCCACGCCGCCGCGGTCGGCCGCTCGCGATCGCGTATCCACTGTTCGCCGCCGGATGTCGGGTTCACTACCCGCTGCGGGACGTCACGTCCACGGCTTGCCGCCGTTCATGATCGATTTTCTTGACGCCGCTGCGAATTGGCTCTTGGATCCACCGGCCACCCCGCGCTGTTCCCTCGACGCCGCCGCGATCTGGCTTGTGGAGCCCTGTGCTAGCAGCGCTGAGACGCTCCAACAGTGTAGCAAAGGATATCTCGTCTCTTTGCTAGATGCCCCCAATGAACAAGCCAATCCATTATTTTGAACAGATAGATGACTGTCCCTCCATTCAGGGTTCAGAAGCAGGACCTGCGCGGGAGGGACGCACAGGAAGGAAACGCTCACACGGGAGGGAGGCGCGGGAACAAGACTTGCGTGATGAATTCGTCGATGGCTAACGGAGGTGGATAGGCAAATATGCCTACCGATGTTTGCGGGTTACCGAAGCAGATAACTACCAGTTTGTTTTGAAGATGGTGTTGGAAGGCAATTTTCTTTTCTTTTTCTTGTTTTTACCTATCCATACTCAATTACAAAACCTGTTGGAGTTGCTCTAAATTATATACATATTTAGGACTCCAAAAAAATTTATTATGAAAGTATACTTTGTAAATAATCTAATGATATCTATTTGACATCATAAGTATTAATATATTTTTATCTATAATTAGTTAAAGTAAGCCTTCTGAAACCACTACTAAAAAACGGTTTTAGGAGACACTTCATTTTGGAGTTCAGAGGCGGACACAAAAAAATATTCGCAATATCCGCCTCCGTTAATCCCAGGCATTAACGGAGGCGGACACTTTTTATTTTTGGAGGCGGACATTATTTTCCGCCTCGGAAAATAGATTACGGAGGCGGACGCCTTAAAACAACCGCCTCTGAAAATGATTTATTTTCGGAGGCGGACGAGTTAAGATGTCGGGGGCGGTCAATTAAAAGGCTCGCCTCCTAAAATAGCTCGGCCCAAATTGAGCCCAGATGACCCATTAGCTGGGTCCATATATAAACAAACCTCTAGGGTTTTCTCCTCCACTATCTCATTTCTTCTCCCTCCCCTTTCTCTCCCTCGCATGAGCGGCGGCCGAGCGCCTCCTCCTCCGCACTCGCATCGCCTGCGCCTCCTCTTCCGCACCTGCGTCGCCTGCGCCTCCTGCTTTGCCCCTCCCTAGATGCGGCGGTGAGCGCCTGCTCCGCCCACCCCAGATGCGGCAGCGGCGCGGCCGTCTTCCTCCTCTCCTCCTCCACCACTACGGGCTCCTTCACCGCGGGCTCCACCACCATGAGTTCCTCCACCGCGGCCGTCTCCCTCCTCTCCTCCACCACGGGCTCCACCACCATGGTCGTCTCCCTCCTCTCCTCCACCGCGTGCTCCTCCACCGCGAGCAGTGGATTCGACGGCGGCGACGGTGGATCCAGTGGTGGCGACGGCAGATCTGGGCTCGGCAGGCCCATGATGGGCTCGTTGGGCTTTTCTTTTCTTTTTTTTGTTTGTTTGTCCGATTTTCGGAGGCGGGCAGATAACCGCCTACGTTAGAAGCGCATGGTCGGAGGTGGACACAAAATCCGCCTCCGAAAGTACAAAATGCCCGCCTCCGAAAATCATTTTTGTAGTAGTGAACATGGTACTGTGCTAGAATTGCATTTTTTTGAGGATGGAGGGTTACTATTATTCTTTTTAAAAGTATCGTTTCATGTTTTCAACCAGGGGCGGATATGGGCCTAGGGCCACTAGGGCCATGGCCCTAGGCGTGGCCCAAAATCTCTCTTGTACCTGTCAGATTTTTCCATGGGCCAGAATAATTCTCCGTAGAGTGGCCCTAGACGCTTGTGTGTGGGCGAGTGGAGACGTAAAAGCCCGGCCCATGAAAATCGAGTCTACAGAGCAAGGAGGCCACCAGTTGCGCCTGCAGCCTCCTCCCACAGACCACCTGCTCACTCGCTCTCTCCTCTACTACTCGTCTAACCCTACCGCTCGCCGCCGGTGGCTGCCTGCCCGCCGCCGGCTTCTCAGGACTGGTGCACAGCGGGTAGTGGTGCACAGCCACTGAACCAGTCCGCACAGCTGCGCAGCCCCTCCCAGCTCCCACGAATCCTGATTTGGGATTGGCTGGTGCCTGGTGGGCGGTGGCCGTTGGCAGCGGCGATACCTCGAGATAGAACTGGTTGGCAGCTCCTGCACCTGGAGATGGAAGTGCGGGACAGCAGTGCGAGGCTTGGATAGCGGATAGGCACAAGCAAAAGCAGAAGCAGCAGGTCCATTTTTTATTTTCCGGTCCTCGTGATACATGTTGTCTGCTTGAAGCCTTGAACTGAACAATGATCTATAAGAATGCTGTGCCCCATTTTTTAGACTAGAATTAATCAATGAAGAGAAGTAGTATGCTGAAATCCTTTTTATTCTCCTACTCCTACGTCTGCCATGCAACCTTTTGTTGTTCATCGACAATCATAGATACTAGCTGTGTGAAATTGTAAAATGATGACTATATTGAGCGAGATATCGTTCACAAGAATTAAAAATGAAGATATATTATACCATTTTCCAAGAACTAAGGATTCATCTGAAAAAAAAACATTACCTGCATTACCTCAAAATAATGCAAATGTTATGCTGTATTTTCTTTTACCATTTTTTCGCTAATCAATTACCTGCACCCTTGCTTTTATGAGGTTCGTTATACGTTTAAACTTTGAATTGAGATATACGCTAAGTCACGCTTTTTGACTGGTTATGTGCGCTATAGGGTAGTTTGGTGGTTTAGTCACTTTGACAAGTGACCCTAGGCGTGAAAATTGATTTGGTCCGCCACTGTTTTCAACGATGTCCGGAACGTATTTACTAACTATGTGCTTATGGTGCTAGATCAGGACAGTAGAAGCCATGCTGTTTTCACAAACCTGGGATAAGTACCACACATACAATTTTCTATTTGCAATTGGGTCCCCATTTGTATGCATGTTTGTCTTAAACTTTTTTCAAACTGCTATAAGCTTGCTGTGCATGCATTCACAGATAATTAAAAGGATCTTTATGCAACGAACGTAACAAGACCACAGATCAGGAGTGGCTATAGGCTAGTACTACATTGTTGAAACATGCATATTAGAGCTAGTCTATCAAAGTGATGCTGGCCTAAGTAGCTGTGTAATTATGCGTGTGATATATGCTTGGTTTTATTATGTTTGCTTGTTGTCGTGTACAGGAGGAGCACGTACGATCGCTTTTGGTGTGACACGGACCCGTCGCCATCTTTATTAATGTGTGCTAGGAAAAGTGTAATCTAACCACGCGGCTCCAAAGCTTGTCGGAAGAACATGCACGAGTGGAATCTTTTGGCAAAAGGTGTATAACTTATTATTTCCAACAATTAAAACTGACGTTTGGACAACACCGAGGAACAATTGAATCTTTTGTTAAAGAGAAGCTAGCTCACACCAAGGAACTTATTATGAATCTGTTCTGAAGTCTGAACCTGTAACATTGTCTTTTCTCCCTGTTTTGGGACTGTTAGGGGCAGCCAACTGAGCCTATTGGGCCAGGCGGCAAGACCCATTAGGGTTAGGGTCAAGGGTTTTTCTTAGGGGCTAAGTAAACCTCTCTATGTAATGAGAGGAGATGTACCAATTTTAATCAAGCAAGAGATTAGAAGGAAAACCCTTCCCTCTTGCCGGCCATGGGCGAAGCCCCGCGGCCGGCCTTCCCAGCACCCTCTCCTTCCCGTGAATAGTTCACACATTGCTGTAGCGCAGCTGTGAACAGTACTCTAGAGTACTGTAGCAGCGGTCACCCCTTCTCTCCCTCGCGGCCATCGCAGGTTCATAACAACTTGGTATCAGGTATGCCAGGCGACGACGATAAGCGAAAGGGTCCCCAGACAGATGACTCCATGCTCCAGCATATCCTGCTCCGCCTTGATGCCCTGGCCAAGGACGTCACCATCCTTCCCTCCATCCAGGTGCGCCTGGATGCACTAGAGGTGCGTCAGCCCCCGTCCCCGACGGCCGCCACCCTTATGGAAGGGTTCGTCTACGGGATGCCAGGGTTTGGCGCATCCGCCGCCGGTGGATCCTCGTCGGCGGCCGGCGCATCCACCGTGTCCGCCACCATGACTTCGTCTGTTGGCGTCGTGACTTCTCCGCTCCCCATCACCAGCATCCAGTTCCCCAAGTCGTCGATTCCCTATGGCTACGGCCTCCCCGCACTTCAATCTGCGTGTGCGTCTAGCGCAGCCATGGGTGCGCACTTCCGCAGACCGGAGTTCCCGTGTTATGACGGCAAAGAGGACCCATGTTATTGGCTTACTTGTTGCGAACAGTTCTTCTGGGAACAGGGCACCCTTGCGTCAGATCACGTTTGGCTCGCCTCGTACCATCTGTCGGGCACGACCCAAATTTGGTACTATGCAATGGAACAAGGCGAGGGCATTGCCGTCTTGGGAGAGGTTCCGGGAGCTCTGCCACCTCCACTTCGGGTCGGCCATCTGCAGCCATAACCTTCTACGAGAAGACATGTTCCTGCGACTTCCACGGGAGAGTGTCTCCAGTGGCCGTTGTTCCATGGATCCAGGATCTGTGCACCGGCATGAGGGCTTTAATGTCCCAGATGCATACTATGTTAAAGCGGCTGCGGATTGGCAATACGACGGAACCGGTGCGGCAGCTCACTCACCAAGTGTCAGCAGTGGTGCACCTGCAGGCTGCTGCACGCTGCCTCCTACCACGCCGACCGGTGCAGAGTTACAACGCACAACTGACGAAGCAGTCAACAGACAACGTAGCGCACCTGATGCTTATTGGCCAAGTGTTGGCTGTGGTGCAGTTGCAGGCTGCTGCTCGCGGCCTCCTTGTGCGTCGACGGGTGCGGGAGATGCGCGATCTACGACTGATTCAGCCCTGCACCCTTCGCAGTCCATCCCGGTTGCTCTTCGCTGCATGGACTTCGATTTCGTCTGCCGCATCGGGGATCTTCAACATGCAGTTTTCCCCACGGGTGGCGAACTCAAAATCTGCAGTGTTGGCAGCTGGATGCCTTCCGCTCTTCTTGGTGTGGTGCAAACCAACAGCTGTCCGGCAGTGAGAAGGCATGGTGTGACCGGTGGGAGTGCACTGCCTAGCGTCGTATTATTCCGCCACCGGCCGCCGCGAGGACGTCTCCGCTGGCTGCGGTCCCAATTAGTTCTAGGTAGTTGTACGGTTCACCCCTCTCGTTCCGATGGTCTCCATGGGATCTAGGTGGCTCCACACGTGCTGGTCCGGCGTGCATAAGGTGTCCACCATATGCTCAAAAGTCAACAATAAAAAGTATGAGTCTATTTCAGATTAAGAAAAATAAAATAAGCCGAGATGTAAAAGGCTTGTTTTCAGGTGTTAGGTTAGTGTCGAGTCAAGTCTTGGTTTGGTTGCAGCTCGAGGACGAGTTGCATGTCCAGAAGGGGTGTAGTGTTAGGGGCAGCCGACTGAGCTTATTGGGCCAGGCGGCCAGACCCATTAGGGTTAGGGTCAAGGGTCTTTCTTAGGGGCTAAGTAAACATCTCTATATAATGAGAGGAGATATATCAATTTTAATCAAGTAAGAGATTAGAAGAAAAATTCTTTCCTCTTGCCGGCCGTGAGCGAAGCCCCGCGGCCGGCCTTCCCAGCACCCTCTCCTTCCCGTGAATAGTTCACGCGCCAGCACCCTCTTCTTCCCGTGAATAGTTCACGCGTTACTGTAGCGCAGCCGTGAGAGAGTGCTGTAGCAGCGGTCACCCCTTCTCCCCCTCGCAGCCATCGCAGGTTCATAACTAGTTTACCTTTAACGTGGTGTGCTCTAACGGACCTGATCGGCCATCACTGTCTCCATCTCCCATTCTACTTCAATCCAAGTTTACATCCGGCCGATCCATATATATATATATGCCCGTGTCTGAAACTTCAGTCTTCACACTTGCCAAGGAATTCGTGTGACACATTTGATTTTCAATCATTAATTGAAATTGTTGCTTGGTTGTTTAGTTATTATATCATCAAAGTTATTATTGTTTGTACAACACTTGAAAAGCGCAATATCATAATTAGATAATATCAGAATGTTTAAGAATACGTTTTTGCAAACCGAGTGCCCGAGTGGCATGATATTGTGGTTCTTGTTTTTGTTTTAATTTTTAAACGAATATTATTATTCTTGCAAACTTTGAGGTTATGATTTTTTCACTGTACCTCGATTCCAACAGAATAAATATATTTTAGTTTTTATTAAATTCAAATCTTTATCAAAATAGGTTACAAATTAGCTGAAGAAAACTTATGATAAGAACATGCTAAAAAATCTTATATAATTTTCATCGCTCAACAAAATACAAGATTAGATGGTACGCCTTCTCCCCTCAAAAGAGAAAAACAGATCGGCGAGAGAGGTAAGAAATTGACTTTCCTCTAAAGAAAAAACAAGAAGGGTTTTCCTCTCAAACAAGGAAATGGGCATATGTGAGCTCGACGATCTCGGATTCTTGGGGATGATGATGTATGGCCAGACACGGCCCACAAGTACTATGCCACTCCTTTTCTTTTGTTTCTGTCAACACCGGTGGCTGCACACGTACTCTGCAAAAAATAATTCAAGAAAAAACGTACACTAAGTATTCAAATAACTTTTTTTATGTTTTTATTATGGCAAAATCTTCAAACTGGACCGACTATATGGTTTAATTAGGATTTTTAAGTTCGAACAAGCTTTTTTGAAGCGAATAATGCAATTGTTCCACATTCAAAATCAATTGTTTTACCTAAATATACACATATCTCGACCTCAACAATAAAGGTTACGGTTGTGACAGGAATGGTGTGCTACTATGGCGGCGATGTGGCTTGTGTTGGTCTCGTTGGTGTTAGTGTGGTATGGGACGTACTTCCGCGATGTGGGCTAATGGTTATTGTGTGGTGATGGAGGCATGGCCGTGTTGATCAGCAATGGCGTGGTATGGGACATGCTTGGGCGACATTGTGGCAGCACTTAGGCGAAAGCCAATGTCCATTGGCCAACAGACTGACGATGGCGACACCTTTGGACGCCATTCTCCTCCTGTGAGGCGTCTGTCATGGCTACTTCTCCCGTGTCTTGGGTTTTTCTTGGTGAAAATCATATCTATGCAGGACGGGTTGTGTCGCGGACGAGCTCCCTGCGGGCCGATGGCTTGCTGGCCTCGACGTTCAGATCAGGCGGATGTTCCTATAATTGATTTAAGATGTTACGGTCTATCTTATGATGTTGCAGTCTATCCAGTGAATAATCTACTTTGATGTTGAATGTATAATAAATGTTTCATTGATTGATTTTTGAGCAAATTCCGTCTATGCCACAGCTTATATATATTAGTTTCACGTGAACAAAATATTAGTTTGACTGTGTTAACACTAAAATTTAACAGTTGTGGCATGTAGGGGACGAAAAATTAAAAGTTATGGTATAGGAGAGATCTCTATATTTTTTATGGCATAGAGAGGATGAGTTATATTTTCTTGTGGCATAGAGGGAATTTGCTTTTGATTTTTTATGTTGCGCCTTTTGTTTTGAGATGTTGCAACAGATAAAATCTGATGTTTCACTTTTTGTTCGGGTTGTTGCAATATGTTGCTGTGATATTCCACTTGATTTCTTTGATGTTGTTGCAATATATGTTTTAATGTTGCAGTGTTTCTATTCTAATGTTTCATTTTTACTCTCAATGTTGCAATGTTTTTGTTCCACATGTCTCACTTTTACTGTCCGATGTCCGGGCGCTAGCAAGTCCCTTTAGCAAACCTAACAGGAGTAAAAGCATTTTACATTATTCGAAGTATATGCATGTGAGAGTACTCCTCATTCGCATAAAAAAATGATATCTCGCTCTGGCCCCTCACATCACCCACCAGGCGATTCACGGAGGGGGTAGGGGGGGGTGGGAACGACCCTTCTCGACGGTCCTCCTCTCTCTCGTTGCCTCACCCCCTTCTCCTCCTCTCTCCCCTTCCTCCCTCACCATCGCCCACTTCTGCTCTTCCTCACGGGTCTTTGCTTCTGGTGCGCCGACCCTCGTTGGGGTGGGATGTCGGCCTCTCCTACCTCTGTATTAGGGGAGCCTCGTGCCCGGATCCATGGTCAAATGGGCCAGCTCCACCGTGGTCCCTACCTGGGGTTGTCGTCGTCGAGCTGTGGCCTCCGGTGCACTGCCCCTCGCCAAGGTGGCATGCCGCCTTCGCCTCATGGATTTAGGGTTCTTGTGCCCAGATCTATGGCTGATGGGTCTAGCAACCACGAGGGGGTGGTCACCACCCAACTGCCACCAGTCGTGGGCCCCTCACCGGAGCATGTTGTTGGTCCCTAGGACTGGGTCTATGGTTGTGGTAGCCTGCTGCGCTAGGGGCTTGCGCTGCTGGGACACCCTCCCGCTGCCGCGGTCTGGGAGTCCCTGCAACCAGGTTGCATCTGTCACCAACAATGGAACCCAATGGATGTTTTGTCCGCCTATTCGTTTGTTGGTGATGTCATCTCTATTGCAGTGTGCTTTCGGGGGTGGGGTACAAGCAAAAGCCTCCGACAACTACAATCGGTGATGGCGACATCCTTGGGCGTCGTTCTTCTTCCTTGGAAGCCTTACTCGATTAACCCTCCCCTCCGAGCTTCCCAGGTGCAAACCTAGACCATGTGGTCAGACATTGATGGCGCTAATGGTGTCATTTTCCTTCCTAGAGGCTTCATCTTGGATGCAGCTTGGGTGATTCATCTTCTGTACGACTGTACCTACCCTCGCCTTGTTTTGAACATTGTCATCATGGTTGCTTAGGTCGTGGTGGATTCTTTGTCACCCTATCTTGACGGATGTTTTGTCGCCTCTTTGTGTTGGTCTAGGTGGATGCTTTGCCACCTCTTCTTGGTCTAGGTGAATGCTTTGCCACTGTGGTTCTTCATCTTGGGGGATGCTTTGCCGTTGATCTTCAGCTCTGGCGTATGCTTTGCCATCGTGGTCTTGCCGCTTGGTGGATGCTTGGCTACCATTTTCATGCTTCGTGCTTACTCTTCCCTATTATCAATGGCAACAATGAATCTCTTTTGCAGGTTCAGTTTGCTTAGGTGATCTTGTTGGGACTGTGGGGTTGGGTGTGACCTCTCCCATGTTGTATCTTTTTTTTGTGGGTTGATTGTGGTCGTTGCTCCGGTTGGTTCTGATTTTCTTTGGTTTTTCTTTGTTTTTAGTCCTTTCTGCTCTTGTGTTGGTCAAGCTCTGTTTGGCTATACCAAGTTATGTTTGTAAAATGCTTTCTTCTTAATGAAATACGTGCTAAGGTGCGGTCGCTAAGAATATTTTTCAAAGTATCTGGAAAGACTTCCCCACATGTAGTTGTGGCCCCACAACCTATCTCTACCGTACCGTTTATTTTTCTCACATCATGTATCATCCACCCGTTGATTTTCTCACATACCCATGATTCTCTGACCCGAAAATGAATAGCTATGTCATACTATATGATCACAACCACATATGAAAAATCCATATCCTATAAGGTAGTCAGGCAAATGCATATAGTTATCTGTTAACCCCCCACCCCCACCCAAGACTGCCTCTCTTTTTTTTTTGCTATTTTGCTTCATTTACCTAAATATAAAAGGACGAACCACCTACTTCACAAAGGTCCAGGATTTTACAATAACATGGGTTGGAAGGGCTGAAACACAAAATCCCCCTGCTACTTGAATAGTTGAATTTGAATAAAGCATATGCCGATTACATGTCCTTTTTATTTACGACGCTAGGAGACAGAAATGTCCCATGTGGCGTGTGCATGTGAAACACTGAGACCAGGGGTCCATGGTGTGATTAAAGGAGGTCACGTTGTTGAATTAAAAATACCCTGTGCAGGCAGCCAGGAGGACGTTGGATTTGGTTTGTAGTAGGCTCACGTCAAAAGCTTCTAGTGCTGAGTAGACGCTTGCCTGCTGTATGAGGAAAACCTGCTATTTCCAATTTTTTTCTGCCGAAAGTGAGGCGTTCTTATCTCGAAAAATAAATACTTAGGTGTTTCTCTTGCTTGGGGCGATGGGAAGTCTACAAGCTGATTTGACGCGGTCCAAAAAGTGCATGCGTCTCCATGTTTTGACTAAGTACTACCTCCATCCCAATTTATAAGTCATTTTGACTTTTTTTACCCCAACGTTGACCACTTGTTTTATTCAAAAAAATTGTGCAAATATACTCAAATTCAAGTCATTCTTGAAGAATATTCATTAGTATAGCAAGTCATAACAAAAAAATTGATACGTTTCACATAATTTTTTTTAATAAGACGAATGGTCAAAGTTGGAGAAAAAAAGTCAACCGACTTATAAATTGCGACGGAGGGAGTACGTTTTTTATGCGATTTTATTAAGTGGGCCCGACCCGGAGTGGCAGGACGTTACAATTGCTATCAAAGCCAACCCTGACGGTTTCACAGGCATGTGTGGGTCAGATGTGCGGGCATGGTGCGCATGACGTGTGGGCCCGGTGTGGACACGGTATGGCACATGCGCCGGCACTGGACGCACAAACGTGGCCAACGGGGGACGTTCCTGGCTTGGTGTTGACCAACGAGGACGTCGGTCTCCTAAGGGGGTGAGTGTAACACCATAGCCCATGGCTTAATATGATTAATGAAAATACTCGTACCAAGAAGTTACAACTTCTTTTCCAGAAACTCATCCGAAAGAACTCCATGCCGCCGTGCGCCAACGAATCTCGTCTGCCCGAACCAAGCCCCAAGGGAGCTTCCCCCACCTCTGCTGTTGCTCACCGACTGTTTTCCCCACTGGTTGCGCCGCCACCGCCCACCACTGAGCTTCCAGAGCAAGCCGAGCCACCGCCGCCATCGGCATCTCCTCACCGGCCTTCCTCCGACCCCATGGTTTTGTCAAGATGACTTGCGGTGAGCCCCTCATCGTCCCTGGCCACTTCCCTCAGCATAGCTCGACGTCGTCTCGCTGGAAAATGGTCGGCTGTACGCGCCACCGCGGCCAAAGGGCCTATCGGCATCTTCTTAGATTTTTGTAGGGTGACGACTGTAAAATGAGGGACCTTTTCATGAAAAGAAAATAGATCTAACGGCCTTGATGAAATTAGATTCTTTCAAATCTAGGGGTTTTGCTGAAATGTTTAGAAATTCGTAGAAAAATTAGAAAAATGCATACTAAAATTCAACGGACTCGTGAAGTTGAGAAGTACTAATTCCCTTAAGAAGAACTTTGCGTATGTTGTTATGCTACTTGTGAATAGCTCTGCGTAGAAATGAAACCTAAAAATAATATTCCCAGCTCCAATTATGATTTATTTTCTTAATGTTGCATTGTTTTACTTATTAAATCATTGAAAATAATCTCCTCTGTAAAATAAATCCTCCTTTCTGAAGAGAATCGTTAGACTTGTTTAGCATCAAGAAAAAATGATTTGGGTAATTTTTGAACCTGTTTAGATGGCTTTATAATTTGGGCAGCTTTTTAGAGTGATAATTATTTAAAAATATAAACAAATCAAACCATGTTGAAACTGCACAGAGAGGTTACTTTTAAGTGACACTTGTCTCTGTTGTCAAGTTTTTTAACATACCACACACATGCACAAGACATGGGCCCGATAAGCCAACTATCTAACTGATGCAGAAAGGTCCTTTAGCTTGCTGTCCTTGAAAATTTATTTCCCTTATGCTCACAAGTGGGTATATGCGTGATTCCCCATGTGGTAAACCTTTGCTCTAAGGCAGTGGGATCTGGAAACCATCCGTGGAACGGACCGGGATGTGTTTGCTAGGCAGACCATCCCGCGTGTGTGGGGTTCCCTTGCAAGGTTATAAATTTGGTTCGAACTGTCCGCTTCTCGCGGTTAATGAGATTGGTTGATCGTTGTGCTACATTACGTAACAAGTGGAATGATGAGAACGATAAACTTGTTGTGTTGGAATTAATTGTATTGCAACACTTGCTTGCTTGCTTAGAAAGGTTGCCAACTTAGAATGATCAAGACTACTAGAACTTGATGCTAAAATATTAAAAGTAAGGATTCACTCTCAAAACAAACCTTATCAGCCAAAAAACCTCTCATGTCTAGGAGTTGGTGAAGTAGTTCTCACCCGACGGGTAAGTCTTGCTAAGTATTAATATACTCAGCCTTGCTTGTTGATTAATTTTTCAGGTATGGCTCTTGAGGAGGTAGCAGCTAGTTTCACTCACCTGGGCAAGCTTCCTCCTGGTTGGTCTATCGTTTGGGATACTTCCTCTGGAGAGGATCGTGTGGAGCAGCATCATCGCAGGCTTTATCGTGATATTACTATGTATCGTCGTTAGAAATCGTTTATTTTCCGCTGCAAATCAAACTTCAAGTACTCTTTTATATTCTTGAACTTGGTTTGTAATAACTCTTAATCATGACTTGCTATTTATATAATCCATGGTATGTTGTAATCTCTGGGAATCGCCTTCATATGAGTGTGTTGTTTGGATAAAAAAAATACTTGGTTAATCGGGTTAGACTCGACAGACTCCCAGCTTAATCCAATTTAAGTGTACTTAAGTTGGATTAATTTTGGAGCAGTCCGCCAGACCAACCTGGTTTCTCTTTGACTTGCTAAACATGCCTTCCAAAATTTCTCGACAAATCCACTGCCATGTTCTGGTTTACATGTCCAATACTATCGTAGGCACCAAAGGCACCGAGGAAAATATAGGAAAATCTAACATCGACCCATAAAGAAAAATTAAAGACATGTCCGTCGATGTAGAAACCCACACAAAAGATAAAACCATCAAGGGCCACAAACACCACAGACAGTATCAAGACTCGCTCACCAAGAACACAGACAATATTAGAGAAACTCTGAAAGGGACAAAAGCTTACTGATGAGGTCTTCATCGGTAAGAAATCCAACCCTAGCCTAGGTAAAACTAATCTAATAGAAGAGGATATGTACATCACCCACCAGATCCATCGTTCCCCAAGCACATTGTTGACACTTCTTAACATTACTATAAGCTGCTCATGGACGTCGAGGCAAAAGTGTTAGGAAGCAACACTAAGAAGCAATGATGGTAAAGATATAACTTGCTAAGATTTAAATGTAACGGTAGCCAAAAGATTTATTTTATCCGCAAGCGCACAAATACACCATTGTAGCATTTCAACCAGAAGTAAACCAGGTTATCGTATTATTTTATCCCATGGGAACTCATAACAAGTACAGATAAAACTGTCATCTACAGAACTTAATTATCCATTTCATAGATCATAATCAATTGTTCAAAATATTAGGAGTAAGTTGTCACAAATCATGGTAATAATGTTACTCCGATGAATATATTGATAATGATATAGATATGTAACATAATAAATATATATGAGAGTTGTTAACCAAATTAGAGCATCCCTTAATAAAATAAACTAGAACTTAGATTATCATTGGAGCAAATCATCATGTCAGCAAATAACCAAATCAATTATATGATCTAATCAATGTTTAAAGCCATATTAACTAGAGAAAATATCCAGTTCATATTAATAATCCAAATATTCATTGGGCGATGAAGGGATCGTGACACCCTAAGAGGGGGGGTAAATTAGGTGTCTCTAACAACTAAGGCTCTAATTGCACATATAAAAACATATTTCAATGTCTATCTAAATGTGCTCTAGGTTTTCTCTATGTGTTGCTATCTCTACCGCTACAAAGTTTTGCACCCTAGGTCCAATCCTATACTAACATGACAAGTCTAGGAAAAGTAAATGCGGAAAGTAGTGCGAGTATGAAATGCGGAAGGTAAAGGGTAGAGAAGAACAAACTCCCGGCACGACGATTTTTACCGAGGCATCGGAAAGCTCACGAGCTTTTCACTAATCCTCGTTATTGGAGCCCCTCTCAAAGGGAATGCCTCCGCAAGGGCATAAACTCCCCGGTCGAGTAACTCCGTGAGTGACCACGGGACTTCCCCACGCGCAAGTGGGTCTCCGCTCGTCCTTCCCCGGATGGTCCTCGCCGCCTTCACTTGGTAGAGCTTCGGCCAAAACTCCAAGGGCCTCTCCTCCCTTACACAAGCACTAGCGGCCACTCCACAAACTCGGTTGGAGGGTATCGCAAGACTACAAGCCCCGGATTACAACACTTGATGCGTGCAAGCACCGGTAAGCAAAGAGGTATGCAAACCTCGCTGAACTCTAGGCTAAACACCTAAGAGATGCGCTAAAGGGTCTAGACTAACACTAAGTACTTGGCTAATCACCTAGATCTTCTATTTAGCACTTTGGTGGATTGAGCACTTAAGAATGTGTAGAACACTTGCCAATATCTTTCCTGAGCTCAAGCCCACTTCAAATGGCCGGGGCACCTCTTATTTATAGCCCCAACCAAAGAAACTAGCCGTTGCTGGCTGTTGCCAGTTTTCTGCGTACCGTCGACTAATTCGATGGGTGCAAATGAGGGACCATCGAATTAGTCGTCGCCCCCTTTTCTCTTTGAATCTTTGAACTCCAACGGCTACTTGCACCATCGACTAATTCGACGGGCACCCCGTCGAAATAGTCGTCGCCCACCAGAGAAGAACGCACGCCGGTCTTCAGTCACCATCGACTAATTCGATGGACCATCGACTAATTCGACGGGCACACCATCGATTTAGTCGTTGCCCACCAGAGACGAATGCACGTCGGTCTTCAGTCACCATCGACTAATTCGATGGACCATCGACTAATTCGACGGGCACACCATCGATTTAGTCGACGCCTCTGCGTTTTGCAATTCTTCATTGCTTCTTCGCGAGTCTTTTCTTCTATCTTCATTGCTATCTTTTGGATGTCTTTGAATATGACTAAGGACACTTTTCCACATATTTTGGATGCTCCAAAATATAGCTAAGGACCCTTTTCTATGTGAATTAGATGGCTTCAATTTAAATAACCATCATTTGGATATTGGTTATATAGGCATTTGGATGGCTTCCAAAGTATCCTTGGGACCTAGAAATATTTACAAATATTATCTCAACAAATTGTTAGTCCCAATCATTATGTTGTCAATCAATCGCCAAAATCACAAACTATGGCCTAGGGTCATTTTCCTTACAAGCGCCTATTCCAAGGTTTAGAAGAAAGGAATGCAAGGCCGAACAAGCCTGTCACAACTTGTCATCTTCCTTTTTGTACTAGTAAAGAATTGAAATAACTGAAGAAATTATCATATCCAAGCACCATGCTTGCATAATCAAAGACTATTCTAATCCCATCGGTGACCTCCACCCTACGGATGGTCAAGTTAGAGACTAGAAACATGCATAAAGCACTCCAGAGCATTATAATAGCATAAAGAGTTAAATACACCAATGGTCCTTGAACTTGTCCTGAGGTGCCACTTAGGTCCATGAACTTGCGAAATCGAAATTTAGCACCCCGAACTCGTTAAGTTGTGCCACTTAGGTCCATAGCTATTGAATATATACAAAAATTCCCTTAAGTTTTGTCATCTTCTATATCTACATCCTCGTCTCTTTCACGGCATGAGGGAAAGTGCTGGATGCACATCCTGTGCGCCGCTGCTGGACCTTGCTGGGCGAGGGAACATTGCTCTCGCCGCCGCCCCTGGTCCACGCTGCGTGCTACAGCTGGCGGCACTAAGGTAGCACGCTGCCGCCAAATGCCTGTCCCGAACATGCATTGCGCTCACCGCGCTCGCGCACGTCGCTAGCCTCCGGCAACCTCCGAGGCGGGCAGCCATGGACGTCAAAGGCTAAGTGGCCGCTGGCAGTAGGAGCAAGGTGCGGGACTGATGGATTGAGAGAGAGGTCAAAGAGACAAGGACCAAGATATCGAAGATGATAAACTTAAGGGTGTATTTGCATATATTCAAGGGGTATGGACCTAAGTGGCACAACTTAACAAGTTCAGGGTGCTAGATTTTGATTTTATGAGTTCGTGAACCTAAGTGACATCTCGGGACAAGTTCAAGGGTCGTTGGTGTATTTAACTCTACCATAAATATAGCATAAACTTCATACAACATCTCTAAGTACTTGACAAAGATCTAACAAAAAGGATACAAAGTTATTACGCAAACATCAATGATGATCTTGAAGAACAACCTGATCAAGTTGATGAACTAGAACTTGGCTCCTCTAATCCTAGAACTAAAGGTAATTAGAGCTTGAGGTATCTCTGGCTGGCTCTGGATTTCTAAAATGTAAACTATCAACTCTGAATGGACAAGGGGGTCTGCCTCTGCTTATATTGGTCTCCAAGGTCGGCTCGGGCGTCTTCAATTATGGTAGTAGGTGAAACCGACGTGTAAAAGTGCTATACCACCGCCTCGCCAATGGGGGTCTCCAACCGCCTCAGCTAGGGGCTGGCCGGGCCCACCTGGGCCGGCCGGGCCTACTTGGCCACCTCTCAGCTGCCGCCTTCTGGTGGTGGATCGTCGGCCTCCTCTTTGGGCTGTTTTTGCTTATGAGACCCTTTATTGGTTTGTGTAATTTGGTGAATCCCTCTTGAGCCCTTTCCGTGACGGAATATGCTTTATTCTTTTATGCTCTTTTTCCTCTAATTTCACCATATGTTCCTGAAATCATACAAAGACAAAATACAAGTGGAACGAAGTAAAACTAGATAAAATATGATAGTAAAGTGGTATTTTCCTTGAGATGTTGACGGTAATATTTAGCATTTAAGGACCGTCAACACACATCGGTGCCAAAAAGGCCACTGCTGGTGAGAAAAAAATAGTGAATCTAGCAAGGATGTGAGAAATCGCTTGCGTTTTGCCTCCCTCTACTGTTGGGGAACAGACGCTTCAAGAGAGGACTAGCCGCATCTTCTTAAGTAGATATGATCTTGGCTTAGTGCCATAGTGGTGGCCTGGTGGACCGCCATCCACCGTCCATATTTCCTAGCTGACCTACCATTGAAACATTGTTTGTAGTGGATTCCTAACCTACTCCTTTTCCCCGCCCATCCAAAATTGTCCGAGGTCCGAAATATGTATCATTAACAACTACCTATATAACTAAAAACATTGGGCTACACTACCTGCGACTATCCCTCAACTATCCAACATGCTTTGGACCGATACAAAGCAAATCAAAGTGACATGCTAGCTTGCAACCATGCCACAACTCTTACATTCAATGACCAATTGTGGACAACAACTAAATACCTGCCACCAAATACAACTTTGGATAGATCATTTTGCCGATCTCGTCAAATGTCTGAACATAGTAGCTTTGCGGTCCCCAATATGTGCACATTTGTCATTAGTGTTGGGCATTTCCAGAACCACCATAATTGATCTCCTAACAATGCCTTCAAGGAAGACATGATGCCAATGGAACCGTGATCATCGATCCAAAAATTAGGCTAGACTTACACCCGGATAATTTGATATGGTAGGCATGGATAAATAAAGATGCCTCCAAGGAGGAAACAAGGCTTGCATGCATCTCCGTCAAGGTTCTTAGTGCGACCTTCATTGAACTCATCCAAATAGATGGCATGGATGCAATGACAACATTGATAGGGATGAAGAGCAAGCAAAAGGAGGATGTAAAGGACAAGCATAAAGAGAGTGTAAAAAATAGCCTAGCCCGAAATCCACCCAGCACATCCATAGAACCTTCACACATATTCATCCACAACCTTTACCACATTGTTACTTGACGATGTAAACATGGAGTTGCATATCCAACATGTGTGCCCCCTCACCATGGCCATGCTCCTAGCTTCGCCCACTTACACACATGCCCCGTGGTAGAAACAACCCTAGGTTTCTAACTCAACCACCACACCATCAGCAAATGAATAGCATTGCAGGGCATACCATGGCAATCCCCTGTCGGATCCCGTCACAAAGTCACCAAAATTGCCTATTGATGGCGCTTAGCCGCGTCAATTATGTACCACAAGCGCACAAGTCGGTTGTAGCTTTTCCCTTAAAGTTTCCCCCAAGGTTATCAATCCGTAGAACACGGAGATCGCTACGCTTATCTAAGCACTAACTATGTTGATTATTAATCTTTTTGGGTTTTGGCTGGTGCATGAAAAGATCTAATCTACTAAGTCTAAGCTAACTAATTTAGGGTTAGGAAAGTGAGGTTAGGGCAGTGAGCACAAGATATAGAGAATTTTTTCCCTAGGGTCTACTGATCGCAAGGACAAGCAACCACTGAGTTAAAGTGCCAAACCAATCTCCGAAAGCCGATGTCGTTTCCCCCACACTCGTCACACAACACTACGGATAGAAGCAAATCAAACCTAGGGAACTGAAATCTATGTACAAGATAGATCAAATTCAAAAAGTATGTCGGCAATTACAATCCAAGGTCACCTTCCAACCCCATGGAAAAACGAGGTCTTCACCCCATGAAGCAAGTCATGACAATAGAGTTCATAGTGTAGAAGTCCTCGGTGAAGAACTTCACCATCCTCCAATCTTGTCGCCACCGTCGGCTTCCTCCAGCGTGTGTTTCATCAATTCCGCGGCTCTCTGGTGGGAATTCGCCCCCGTGTTTCTATAAGACATAAGCTATTTATAGTCCGAGGGAATCCTAGCTCGAAGGGGAGGTTGAGGCAGTGCAAAAACATAGTAGGCCAACCGGCTAGGGGCCCATTAGGCCAGCTGGCCTAGCCCCGTTATGGCCCATCTTGGCCTCCACTTTCGTGTGCTAACTTCTCTCTAAATTAGTAACTTATGTACTTCACAAATGTGGCCCTTTTGACGTTGTTTGCTTCGGGGTAAAATTGGATCTTTGATAACTTTCCAAATATCTACGTGATTTGCCTTGATCCCGAAGTCATTGGAGTCCATTCTTCAACCCTTAGCCCTTGCACATCCTTGAAGGTCGGTCATAATCTCGATCTTTGTCCAAAAGTGCTCATTTATAGCTCAAAAACCTACAAAATCACAAATCCTCCAAAAATATGTGCATATGTGAAAAATAGGGTTATTTCACGTGCCAATTGGCGGGAGAGGGATGGAACTCACTTTTTTAGATAGGTGGACATGTGCAAGTGGAAAATGGGTGATCCTGAGACCATAGTTATTAGGACCAGACCGGTAATCAAACCGGTGGACGTCTCTGTTCAATGGTTCAACCGTTATGAGCCGGTTGAACCACCGGTTCGATAACATTGAACCGTTCAAGCGAACCGGTGGAAATGAACAATTGAACCGGTCATATATATAGCAAATTACCAATGAATGATATTATCGGGACATAATGTATTAAATTGCTGAGCTGGACAATGAACATTAAGAAACAAGTTACATTCCAAGTTCAATTGTTTAACATCAAAGTATCAATTCTAGTTGGAGTGCTTGAAGAATCCATTGTTGGAAAAAAAACATCAACTGTAAGCAAGCAACATTTTATTGGATTAGGACTAGAAGACCTACTATTATAAAATAGAAATCTGGATAGCCTTTGATTGAACATGCAGCCACAACAATCTACACTCCTACGGTTCTACTTCTACAGTCTAACCTCTAACCAATGGAAAAAGCATCAATTGCAGTATGGAAATATGGAATCTAAAATTGTGAATCACTAACCGGTAGCATGTGGAAGCAGAAGCTGCAGAAGGCGTGGACTCGAGGTCGTGGAGGAGAGGACTGGAACTGGAGGAAGTGGAGACTGGAGAGCAGCTGGGTGCGAGCGGCTGGCTTGCTGCTGTCGAGTGCTCTAGCGGCCGCCGCTGGCTGGTGAACTGCCACAGTCGAGGGCCGCTGGCTGGCATCGAGCCGTCGACGACCAGGGAGACTAGGGAGGCAGGGAGCTGGCCACTAGGGACACGAGGAGGAGGAGGAGGAGGCGTGGAGCGGTCGGCCTCGAATGCCGCCGGTGCCGTCGCCCTGGTGCCTGGTGGCCCGTCACGGACTCTGCAGCACCGTCGCGCGCCGCCTCCCGATTCAGATGCGCCTCCGCCGCCCGATTTCCCTCCCAGGCTCACGAAATTTGCCTGGGTACGTGAGAAAACAAATTCTGATTTTACCCCTGGACGGATCAGGTCAGGCGGAATCGATTGAAGGGCAAAATTGGCTATTGACAAAACCGCTCCGGTTCAGTCGGAACCGCCCGGTTCACCGGTTCCTAAAAACCGGCTGGTTTTTTCGGTTTTTTCTGGTTCGGTTGCATGGACGATCTTTTATGTGAACCGGACCGGTGGAGGCTCTGGTTCGTTCGGTCTTTTACCAGTCGAACCGCCGATTCTGAGACACAAATGAAGTTCTCATTATTGGATTGCACATGGTTGGAAGTTTTGAGTATGGATTTCTCCTCGAGGCACTTGGGATTAAACGAGGCAAAAAGAACTAAGGCATATTTTATTTTCTCTCTATTTTTCTTTTCCTTTTTTCTTTCTTTTTTTTATTTTGAGACGCCTTGTGAGCATGTGGCATACCTTCTTTAGGCATGCATCTTTTATTTTATTTTATTTTCTTTTCTCTTTTTTTTTCTTTTTGCTCCTTAGAACTTTCACAACATGATACTTACTCGGCAGAAATCGAAGATATGCACTCCTCCCCCATGCTTGAAGGATGCTTGTTCTCGAGCATAAAAGAGAGGGAAAAATATGACCGACGAGTTAAGTATGAACTCTATTATCTATCTAGAATTTATTCCATACTCAAATTGGGTCGTGGTCAAGGAGGTATTTGGGTTTTTAGGTTGATGCCCAGCAAAGTTTATGAGATTCCAATGTGAAGACCCACAATGCATGGACAAAAAGGCTAGCATTAAAAAGTTACACAAAAGGAATGACCAGCTTCTTAATCCCGTAACATAAAAATCAATCCTAATCCAACTCATCAAAATACAAGTTTGCAATCTAAATGTTTCATCATGGAAGAACATGCATGTATATGGCTTTGGTAGGTAGAACTTTGTAAGAGATTCATATATGTAGATAACGTACGAATTAATTTTTCAATAAAACAAGACAAGGTGTAAGGTTATCGGTAAACTTAAATCAAAGAGCAACATGAATATGTGGGTCAAGAATTTAGTCATTTGACCTCCACAAATAAAAGAGCCGGTATTTAACCATTTAATATAGAGAAAATAGTCAAGTCAATCGTAACAAAGCATAGGTAAAACAAGGCAGCAACTTTCATCATTTTTCCATAAGCAAAAGTTATCATTGTGATAAGCACAAAATGATGGTGACCATTAAAACAAAAAACAAAACTAGGTTGTCCTCCTATAAGCCATGTTATTAACAAGAGAGATATACAGAAGTTTATATAGTTGAAGGCATACATGTATACAAGCATATAGAAAAATATGAACAAGAGAAGGTCGAGGAAGAGTTACCGTCCTTTCGATGCTTGTAATGTAGCGTGGCCTCCCCCATGCCTAAACAATGTGTTTAGCACGGAAGAAGAATCTTGAGCTTCTTGTGGCAACCGCGATATACTCGATGGAACATTTTCCCTCTCGTCATGGTGCTAGGCTTGGGAAAATAAGATGGACCGTCTTGTAACTCTTCAAGTGCCTTCCCCATGTGTTTGGATATTATCGTCATGCTTCTTCTCCTTCATTGCCTCGATCTTCCTTCAACTTCTTCTTGTTGTCAATTTGTCATGCCTGCAAAACATTTTATGCGCACACTCTACCCCCGGATGACGGTTGGGAGTAGAAACAAATGCCAACAAACCAACCATCCCTACGATCCCACCTTGTGGCATAGCTAACTTAGCAAAAGAAAAATAAAAACCTAATGAGTGTATGTGTGTGCAAGTGTGAATGAAAATGGAATGACAATGAGGTGGATGCAAAATGCAAATGCAAAGTTAGCAAAAACAAGTGTTAACAAGGTTTAGGTATAGGTTCAAGGGTGTCCTATATTTTGGCTTAAAATAAGAATTTTGAAAAGAGAGTTTTAGGTATAGAAATTCTATCTAAGGTGGTTTTTTAAAACAAAAGAGAACAAATAGTTAGGTTTTTAGATTGAAAACAAAACCTATGGTTTTAGGTTGGCTATGGATAGGTTGTTTTTAATGACGTAAGGAGGCTAGTCAAAGTTTTTAGTTAGAATAAAGGTAGAAATTAATAAAGAATCAATTCCACCTCTATTGGCTTTATTTTATATTTTTTTATGGTAGGGTTTTATGGGAGGCTTAGGAAACACATATTTTCACAAAAAGAGTTATAAATGCAACATAATGCACATGAGGTGGGTAATAAAAGATATGACATGAAAAGGTGGTGACCTAAAACAAAGAGAGTTAGCCTAAATTAACCAGCCACAAGTATAGAATCAAAGGGTGGTGTCATCCTTCATATATCTCTCTAAAAAGACACAAAGAACAATACTCAAAACACTAAGGATCGGGTTGCCTCCCGCAAAATGCTTCATTTAAAGTCATAGAGCTCGACTTTCTCACATACCTTCAAATCGATGAGAAGCCATGGTCCTTCATGCAAGAGGTTAAGGTGTTCCATGCAGCATTTATTCCACTTTCCATGTTGGACTTGATCAATCACGCTCAATGGAGAACTTGCCTAATCGTCTCTCACATCATTGCCACCTCCTTCTTTGTTATGCCTCGTCGCTACCTCATTCAATGATTTTTCCTCTCTGTCCAGATTGGAAGTTGTGCCAACCAACTGATCCAATTCAAAGTGCATAAAATCTTCTTTCTAACATGTCCTCATTTGAGGGAGTTATGTCTGTTTTACTCCGGCGCTCCAATCTGCCCCGTGGTGACATAGCTCCTCTCATTGGTCTCAATTTCATCAATCATGGGTGAGTTGGAACCAAGACTTGACGATGATCTTAAATATTCAATTTTGTTGCATTGTAGATCGCTGTTCTTATGCACAAAATTGATGAGACTAACGACGTCTGTTCTTGAAACTGGAGATGTTGATGATGGTGTTCAAAATTTAGGGCATTGCTTCTCTCTTCATCATTCAAGATCCATGTCCTATATGGTTAATAAAATTTAGGACTTCTCCCGACATGTGTTCTTTTAAGGTCATGAGCTTGACCAAGTGCAAAGAAAGATCGGGATTTACAAAACTTATTGTACATATGCATCCATAATCACAACCACAATTACATTGTAGCACAAAAGCATGTTGTAATTAAAAATAGCATACGGCTCTTGCATATCACTTTGTTCTTTCGTAGACAAAGGTTCTGTAGGCTTAGAATCAATGGGTTCAAGCACAAATATTGTCTTTTTATCATTCTCAAGAAATTCTAGCCTATAATCATGATCATCAAAGGATAAAGGCATAGAAATCGAATTTTCATCTATACTATCGGTTGAACATGAGTGTTTCAAGATATTTTCATCAAAACCAATAGTATCTTGTGAGTTCAATGCATACCATAGCCTAGCGTTATTCCATCATGAGTGATTTTTTTATTCATCCATTGGAGTTAAGAGCAAATCAATCACAACAATCGGAGGTGGTTCTCCACAATATTGTTGCAATTCCTTCTCTTGTTGATGAAAATCTTCTATGTCTTAAAATTTCTCCTCTTCCAAAGATCTGTGTTGCACCTCTAGCTCTTCGGTTGCTTCCATTAACTCCTTGTCTTGATTATCATGAGAAGTTCCATTCTCCTTAGCTTGTCGGAGATGGTCCCTAAAAGACTCAACAAAACGAACACCCTCTACCTCTTTGTATTTAAGAGGTAGACGTGAAGCACCACAAGCACTTGGAAGGAAATTCATGTCATGTTTAATCCCATCAAGCTCAAAAGTTACGATAACCTTTCCCACATCAAGAACTTCTTTAAGCAACTTCGACGAGCACACCATCGAATGATTCGATGGACCATCGACTAATTCGACGAGCACACCATCGATTTAGTCGTCGCCTCTGCGTTTTGCAAATCTTCATTGCTTCTTCGTGGTTCTTTTCTTCTATCTTCATTGCCATCTTTTGGATGTCTTTGAATATGACTAAGGACACTTTTCCACGTGAATTGGATGACTTTAATTTGGATAACCATCATTTGATATTGATTATATAGGCATTTGGATGGCTTCCAAAGTATCCTTGGGACCTAGAAATATTTACAAATATTATCTCAACAAATTGTTAGTCCCAATCATTATGTTGTCAATCAATCGCCAAAATCACAAATGTTCCTTACATGGAGGAAATCTGAGATATACTTGCTCATAACCATCCAACTGCCTATCAGAGCACCTCGGTCGGCAATTGGCATGCATGGAAAACAAAGAAGCCTGGATGCAGAGCGGCGAAATTATCTTACGGGAAAATAGCACATCCCAGAGCGCATCTAGAGCTTGAACGCAAGAGAAAAAAAAAAGAACAGATCTGAGCTAGAAACAACCTTCCAGAGAGCAGATCGGACGGAAGAAAAAAAACGGATCTGAGCTAGAAACAATTGAAGAGTTGCCACGGAGGCAATGACCCTTGAGGAGGCTGATGGACAGGTTTCATGGTTCCTCCTCGACGTTGATGGGATGCTATTCGAGGAGCCTGTGGCCATCGCGGTGATTGCCCCCATCGGGGAGCTCCAGCCGGGGTAGATCTACTTTGTGCTCCCAGCTGAGACGCAGCACCACCACCTCACTCGCGGCATGGTCATCGCTTTTACGATCAAGGCTAACTCGGTGCTCGTGTTACATATACGTCAGTGAGGCTCGATGGCGCCGTCGAGAGAGGAGAGAGAACAAAGAGATGAGACGAAAGAGAAAAATGGGTTAACATGTGGGGCCTATTGACACGTGTCACCCATGTCAGCGAAACCACCTTTCAACATAGCCGAATGCCTAAATATGAACGGTTTTGATAGTCGATGGCAAAAATAATACCCGGTTTTTTAGTGGCATGGCTAAAATCAAACTCGAACAATAGTTGCATGACTGAAAATGGACTTGTTATTTCTTTAAACCCGTAGCAATGTTTGCTAGTACATCATAATATAAGCATATTCTCCCTATTTATTTTTTTTCCTTTTGATTTACTAACAGATGTGGGACTGTAGTCATAGCTACCGAATCTGGTACCGTTGATCGAGTAGCTTGGCAGCTATAGGTGGTATATTTGGCAATTAGCGACAGGAGATTATATGAAGGTGACAGTGGAGATTGTAAAAATCGTATCTTATCTAAAATCTAAAGATATCTTCTCTACTATCTCATATGAAAATGAAAGTGAGAAGATAGAAAGTTAGTGGCTCACAGAATATGCTAATTTACAAGTAGGAAAAGGCAGCCTCCGGCCCATTTGGCAGTCTCTTATTCGTTTCCATACAAGGATGATTGATGAGTTCACCGTCCTGTGTTTTTTGGAATCGTGGCCATTTGGAATGAGAATCTGAGATGGATAACATCATATAATCCTTCCAAAAGGTTCCAACCTGATGATAAGATGATGAAACAGATGAAATTATGCCATTTCAATTTCCATACGCCAGATGGTCCCTATTACAACGGCTAATTAAACAGACATATCTTTACCCCTAAAAAATTATATGGTGAAGACAGATATTTTAGTTTCAACAATAGTGTTCCCTATCTAGCAACTTACCATAACATTTAAATGTCTAGACAACTAGTTATAATTGTGTATGAGAAAAATACAACATGTATGCAATAATACCTCTACCTCGCTATAACAGATACTACGCTTGGTGGCACGAACTGAGCAGGCATGGTTTCTTGTGGGTCGTCGACTCGGTACTGATGTTCGCATTCTTTCAGGGGTAGGCGACGCGCTAGTCGACACCGAGGCGCCTATTGTGACTTCGTCAATTTCGAGGGTTTGCCAGCTCAATCTTTTGGAGGTACTCGTAGGGGTAAAGCTGTGTGCGTATGTTTGTAGAGGCAAGTGTGCGTGCGTGAACATGAGTGTCTCCGTCTATACCGTGCGATTCGTAAAAAAAGAACTATGCTTGGTGGCATCCAAATATTAAATCCTATTAAACAAAAAAAAACTATGTTATGTTTAAAGAAACAAGTGCTTTAGAACCACTGCAACAAACTATTAAGGTGAATATTACTATAATCAATCCAAAAATATCAAATGCAAATGCAAATATGGCTATGCTTGGTGGCGTTCAAATACTAAATCATATTAAACAAAAAAAAACTATGTTGTGTGTAAGGAAACAAGTAGTTTAGAACCACTACAACTAACTATTAAGGTGACTATTACTATAATCAATCCAAAAATATCAAATGCAAACGCCAATATGTTGTGTTTTTATAATAGTTAAATATATCGATGGAAAGAAAATCAGATGAGCTCAAGAAATGTTGCCACAGATAATATCTGATGTTGCAACAATTATTTTCACATATTTTTTTAGAAAACCGACAGTGAAGCTCCCTACCTTTTTTCATTTATACAAAAAAATGATATGTACAAGTTACAAGGCTAGGCCCAGGCCCAAAGAAAAAAAAAGAGAAAAACTATTAGAGATACACAGTCAAACATTAATTTTGTCTTTAATATGCAGTTTAACCCGGACAGTCACCTCTTTTCATACCATCAACAAAGCTCCTTTTCCACCATGCAAAAGACAGAGAACCTTCATAAAAAAATGATACTATTACTATGAGTTCACAAGCCCACATTGCCATGATAAAATCATTGAACCAAATCTTTCTTTTGCACACAGAAGCATGGTCTGGAAGTCCAGTGATGTATCCAATGAATATCCAAATATATACAACATGCACTGGAGAAAGGACATTAAAAAAACAAGTGCATAATATCTTAATCTACATTCTCCACACACAAAACACAATAATATGAGTCAAGATGCATAATCTTCCTTCTCAACATGGCACTGGTATTAAGCCAATCCCTGAGCAGCAGCCAGAACAAAAATGTTGATGTTTCAAAGTGTCTCATAGTCAATGTTGAATGAAACAAGCATTGGTGTTGCAGCAGGAATTTTCCTCCCAGAATCAATCTACTTCCTTAACTTCTAACATATTCTTTAATGTTGAACCAATACACATTCAATGTTGGAAATACTTTATTTCTATATGTTGCATACGTCGTTTTCATAGATTGCAGGGACTTTCGATGGGAGATGCCCCCATTGTTAATTTAGCATTCAAATTAGCAAGAGTCATTCTAGCCAATGGATATATCTATCTGTGTACAAAGATTTTGGATTTTAGCTACGGCATATGGGACGCGTGCAAAGTCAGCTAGGTGAAGAGCAAAAAAAAAAAAAGATCACTACTAGAGAGAGAACATGGATGTACGTTCACTACTAGAAAAAGAGTATTCACTGGTTACTTTAATCCAATATTGATGCTAATTTAGTACCGGTTGTACAGCATAATGCCCACGGGGCTAATTAGTATCAGTTTATAATACCACCCGGTACTAAATGCCACGCTGAGATACTCAATGGTGTTATAAACTGATACTGAGTGATATGCAGGTGAAATGGTAAAGAAGGCTATGCGTGAGCATATCGAGGCCTTCTAGGATGGTTTCTTTTATTTTTTTAGGCACGTGGCTCCTGCATGCCCCATTAAGTATCGGTTTTTCTTAAAACCGGTGCTAACCATTTTTCTTGTAGTGGGTATTGCAAACAGCTTTCACACTAGCTGCCCAACATGTTGTTTGTTTGGAACAAGAATTTCATAAATGGAACACTCGTGGGATCACCTCTCTTGATATTTGGGAATGGGAGAATACACTAGCAGTTATAGAGCATTGATAATATTACACTGTGCACGCCAAGTTTTTGGCGCCCCTCAGTTGTACCTAAACTTCTAAAAGTATTAGTATAAACATTTAAAAATATAACATAATTATTGTTGTTACTTTATAGTGATGTATAAAATAAAAAAGAAAATGTTAAACAGGTTTTATCGTGGCTTGAGCTATTACGAGCCGGTACTAATGTTCATTTCAAAGGTTTTTACTTAATTTTTAAAATTATTGATTTCTTATAATAAAAAATAAAAGTAATTTGAAATAATATTTAGTCTCAGAATGAAATCTATTGACACATAAAAATACTATAGGACTTAGAGTGATAAAAAAGATATAGGTGTTGCTCACCTTTCTCCCGAAGGATGAAACTTGTGCGGAACCTAAAAAAAATGATCAAATACTTCAATATTTGTGAGGAAATTTTTTTATCTTATAAATGAATTGATTATGATTTGAATATCCACATGGTTCCTCACAAAAGAATTGTGTACATGGAATATTTCAAGACTTATTAAAATCTTGCATGTTTTTCGTGATTCCTCACAAAATAATTGTGTACATGGAATATTTCAAGACTTATTAAAAACTTGCATGTTTTTCGTGAACAAATAGACGTCCTCACGAAAGATTTTTATTTTCCGACTGATTTATATATAGTGAAAAGAAAATGAAACAAACACTTGTATTCCAGATAGCCCCCTGGTATCTGTTGAATTCGAGAAATTACACCCACGCCTTCCTCTTCTTCCCCGTCGCGTCGCTATAAATACCTGACTCCCTTCCCAGTTTCTTTCCCATTTATTTCCTCCGCTTCCGCTCCCTTTCTCCACCAAATAAACCCCCCAAAAAGCAGGAGCGCGCGAGCACCGGAGGAGGAAGCCTAGGGTTAGGGTTCACCGCTCACCGTTGCCTGGGCGAGTGGCGAGATGGCCGCCGCCCCTACCACCGCTGGCCCAGCCGCCTCGCCATCGCCGCCGCCGCAGCTGGCGTCGCCGTTCGCGGAGCTCGTCAAGACTCCCTCCGGCCTCGAGAAGGTCGTGCTCCGCGGTGCTCGCAACTGCTGTGCCGAGGTACCCGATTCGGCCTTCCCCATCCTTCTCCCCCTAGACCTCTAGCCGTTTGTCTGGTCGCGTGGAGCGTGTAAGGGCGCCGTGCTCAGGGGTTGTGATTCGGTTGGATTTGGGCCCCATCTGCGCAGATCCGGTGGGAATTCTGCTGATCGGCGCGCGTTTTGCGCGGAATTGATGAGGCTTATGGTGTTCCAGTGTGGGATTTCGCCTGCCCGTGCCCTGTTCTGGTTGGATCATTATTGCCGACTTGGGATCGAGGGAGTTCATGTTTGATGTTTCCTAGTACGTTTTAACTGTTCCATTTAATGTTGTGGTTAGGAACGCGTTGAGGGGTTGTTACGATGGCCAGTGATGCTATGCTTGATCAGTGTAGAATGTAGATAGTGCTTTCTTACTGAGGTTAGAAGACGCTTATTTCATATGAATTCGGATGTATCCTCGTTATCTGTATATTAATGGATATCATTTTTGTTCCTTAAGGTGTTGGTTTGCTATAAATAGATCTCCAGTCAAGGTAATGCCAAATAGTGGATGATTTGATATTTTGGTTTGCATCACAATAACGACTTGTGGACTTTCAGTTTTCCACAGCTGTTTTAAACATTTTTTTCTCGATAGGAGCTGTTTTCATTATAATAAATGAGAGTGAGTAAGTTTGTTAATTGAGCTCCATATCCTATTAGACATAATCTTACTGCTACTTGTTCGGTTGTTTAATAATTCTTCATGCTTCTATGACACATCCCACACACATGACAGAATGCAGCAGCTCTATCAAATTGTTCATTGTGGAAGTAGTCATGTATGTTTTTATTTGGCACAAACCTTTTTTTTCTGAATCCTCTATGTTTCATATGGAACGTAATATATACAGTGTTTAAAAGGCGGTAAAGGCGAGGCGAGTGACCCCCTTCCGGACGCCTAGGCGAATAAGGTGGATGCCTAGGCGACGCCATACAAATACAATAATATACAAATTTAGGAGCATATTAGACAATAATATTGCCAATTTTTAGCATATATATATAGATATAGAGTTTTAGACCATAATAAGAATGATAAGTAGCTTCTAGAGTACTAGACTACTAGAGTCTGGAGCACAATATGACAAAACAGCAAAACTAAGCTGTCTTAGTATCACAAACTAGTCTCTAAAGTTATGTCCGAATATCCCATGCTCTGTTTTATATGAAAGCAACTAGCCAAGAGCTAACCGCATCCACTGCCATCGAACCTATAAAGTAAGAGAGAGAGAGAGAGAGGGAGAGGGGGAGGGGGCGAGGGGGAGAGCGAGCAAGAGGGAGGGAGGGAGGGAGGGAGGGAGGGAGGGAGAGAGAGAGAGAGAGAGAGAGAGAGAGAGAGAGAGGAGATGCATCCCTTCCTTGCAGGTGGCCAGCGGGAGGCCAAAACAGAGCTGCAGCCGACGGGAGGCCAAATCAGAGCTGTGGCCGGCGGGAAGACAAGCAGAGATGGATCCAGGTGCCTGGCGGAAGGCAGAAGCTGGATTTGGCCGCCGGCAAGCTTCAATCGAGTGGGAGAAGGTGAGCTTTGGTTGCTGCTGGAGGGGGGTGGCGCGCGGAGACGAACAGGGCAGTCGGATGTGTCGCGCTGCGTGCGGATTGAGGCACCACCAGCCGGGAATCGCCTCCCTGGGAACAGGCGGAGCGGCAGCAGGCCAGTTCGTGACTCCTCTGTCTGATTCTCCCTCTCTCTTCTCTTTCTCTACCTCCCATCCTACTCTATCGCTCCTAATTTCTTCCCGCGCAGCAGGCGGAAGGCGCAGGAAGTCATGCGCGCGGACGCGTATCCTTCCCGCCCGATGTTTTTTCCCTGCGCGAGTGCGATTCCTTCACGACTAAGCGTCCGCGATGGGCACTAGGCGATGCACGGACGCCTAGTCGAGGATGGTGGACGCCTACTACGGCAAGGCGGACACCTTACATGCGCTGATCCAGGCGAGGCCGACGCCCAGGAAGTTTCCTCGCCTGGACGCCTAGGCGACGCCTTTTAAGCAATGAATATATAATTTGAACTGTTTATCCACTTGTTCTACTTTATGCGTGAAAAATATTCATGTAATTGTTGTTTGTCGATGAAATTATCTATCATCTAATCTGAGATGTATGTTCAAAATATTCTTATAATCCTATAAGTTTATCATTTGTAGACCAGTCTTTCACATGTTGAGGTAACTTGAATATGATAGTTATGATTTGCTGCTGATCTTTACATTCATCTGATCATTTCAACCAAATGTAGAAAGGTAAAATGCAGCAGCGAGTAATATAGTCATTGTGTCCAACCTATAACTAGTTTCACTTTCACCCCTACTGTTCGCATAACCATCCTATTTATTTATTGCTATAAGTTGTATCAATTTAATCATAGTAACTCTAGATGATTAGAGCTTGTACTTTGTATTATTAGGTCTACCTTTACGGAGGTCAAGTCACATCGTGGAAGAATGACAATGGGGAAGAGTTGCTTTTTCTCAGCAGTAAGGTACATGATGCTTTCCATCGTTGTAGATGACATTATCAGCTAGTACTTGCATTGAAAAAAAATTCTGTGGTGTATATCTCGTGTATAAAGTTCCTTTATCTATTTTAAAAGGTATCATTTTCATATCGCTTCTCATCAGATCAGCTAATACTTATTTTTCATATCAGCATGTTCTTTAATGATGGAAAGTTTGATTCATGCCTCTTCTGATCTTCTTAGTCTTTTTGTCCTGTTGAAGTAAGGCCAATTTGATTATTCTGTAGTTTAGTTGTCTTCCTTTATTACTGCAGTATCATGTTCACGCCTACATGTCATCTTTAATTCAATCTAAACTACGAAAGAAATAAGAAATTCAACTTTTGCAGGCTATTTTCAAACCTCCAAAAGCCATTCGTGGTGGAATACCCATCTGCTTTCCTCAAGTATGATAACCTTCATCTGTAATGCCTTTATTCATGTTCAGAAATTGCCTGGCCCTCACCAAAATGCACCCTACAATGCAGTTTGGAACTCATGGAAATCTTGAGCAACATGGGTTCGCAAGGAACCGGTTTTGGGCCATTGACAGCGATCCACCTCCTTTACCAGTAAACCCTGCTATTAAAGCTTTTGTTGATCTGATCCTGAAGCCTTCTGATGAAGATTTAAAGATCTGGCCTCACAGGTTTTTCTTGTATCACAGAGTGATATCTTGTTTGTCCCTTAATATGGATATAATTCATATCTGATTTCATACTCCACATTTACAGTTTTGAGTTTCGCTTGAGAGTTGCTCTTGGACCTTCTGGAGATTTAAGCCTTACATCTCGAATCAGGAATACCAACAAGGATGGAAGACCCTTCTCTTATACATTTGCATATCACACATATTTCTCTGTCTCTGACATAAGGTATTTGCTTGATGTTTCTCATTTTACTTTTCACTTCCTTTTGAATATTTGATTTCCTTTACTATTCCATTCAATGATTTAGCTTCTATTAAGTTGAAAATGGTAATTTGCATATCATTTTATGGTTTTCTGCACTTATTGTTATAACCTGCTTGATATGTGTGACCTTTTTTTTAAATCCGTATTGCATGGAAGGCTGCTAGATGCCAATGTAACTTTTAAATGAAGACATCAGAGATATATATGTGTGCGCGTTTTCCATACTTGATATGTCTCATAATTAAATACTACCCAATATAGTAGCAACAAACCAAATGTCAGGTCAGATCGGTAATCTGGTATCTATGAGAAACTAGGTTCTGTTTCTTGGACATTTATTTTGTGTTCAGAGTCTTGTCATGGTATTTCTATTCAGGGTGCAACTAGACTTGCTTGCTATTTTTTTTTTCCAGTGAGGTGCGTGTTGAAGGTCTGGAAACTATGGACTACCTTGATAATTTGAAGGCAAAGGAGCGTTTCACTGAGCAAGGCGATGCTATTGTTTTTGAGACAGAAGTAGGTGATTACTTCATGTTAAGAACCTATAATTTCACCTAATATTTATCTAATTTGACTTTTTTGTTGTCAAGGTTGATAAAGTTTATCTTGCTGCACCCTCAAAGATTGCAATCATCGATCATGAGAAGAAGAAGACTTTTGTTGTGACAAAAGAAGGGCTTCCAGATGCTGGTAAGCTTGATTTGGTGTGGAATTTTTTTTTCTTCTGTTGAACTGATTTGACATTTGTGCTGTGAGGTGCATCATTCTCTCTTGCTCTTCTGTCTTCTATAGTTGTTTGGAACCCATGGGACAAGAAGGCTAAAGCTATGCAAGATTTTGGTGATGGAGAATACAAGAACATGTTGTGTGTGGAGCCTGCAGCTGTTGAGAAGCCTATTACTCTGAAGCCTGGGGAAGAGTGGAAAGGAAGGCTTGCCCTCTCAGCGGTCCCTTCCAGTTACTGTAGTGGACAACTGGATCCATTGAAGGTCCTTCAGGGCTGAGAACTCTCATTTTCTGCGTCTTGTACAGGTGATGTTATACTCCTGCTATGTAATAAATTGGATGCATTGCATTATGGATGCAAGAATCACCTTCTAGCAGAAATTTTTATTTTGGTGAAATTCCATGAAATTAGAACCAAAAACATGCTTTTAGTCCAGAGAGTCCGGTCCTTTTTTTAATTAGTTCAGGATTATTAGTCTTATTTGGCTATTTGGAGACAGAAAAGGTTGCTACCATTGTGTTCAACTCCATGTTCACCTACTTGTGGTCTATTCAACTTTTGCCCTTTCCATCTTCTTTGGATGATTTGTGGGTCACATGGTTTATGAAAAAGAAAAAAAGAAAAATCAACTGATTCTGGTTGGTCTCAAAATCCAGTCCCCAAAATGCATCGTTAACTACACTACCAGTCGGCTAGAAACCTTTTTGTGTCGATGAGGTTCTTACGTCAAACCCCTTTTTTGCATTTTCATATTTGATCAATCCATTTGATCCAAATCCTGATTGAGATTTCTGGAATTTTAGTTCCTGCCTGCTAGATTTTATTGTGTTGTCTAGGCTTTGATGTTATCAGATGAGCAGCTAAATTATAGCATTGCACTTGCATTAGGTTAAGTACCACATAGAGGTAAGCCGCCAAATTTTCAGTGGGGTCAAATCAACTATTGTGTATGCAAAAGCAAAGTTGCAGATAAGTTCTCACTATTAATTATTGAAATATGCTTGAAAAGTCTGACACCATATTGTTTCTTAAGAAACTGAAAGTTTGTTTGGTTTCGGAACACTATTCGGTAATGCCTGATTATTTTTAGTTTAGTATATCAAGGACATGTCGGGTTTTTTTTCTTTCTTTTTTGGTTATGCTGCTGCTTGCCTACGTAACCAAGCATAGGCCACAGATCCCTATGACGTTTATCTCCTTCAACTCAGAATAACCAGGAAACTAAAATTAAGGCCAACGAGTTGGTTTTTGTTAAGTTGTAGTGGCCATCAAGAATTGTTTTGAATTCCACCTGTATGGCAAGCGCACATAAAACCAGTGAACTGTGAATACTTTCTGTTGCATTATGAACTGCAAATCGATTATGTAGCACAACCATTTCACTAAATGATCATGTTTTCTTAAGACTGACTCAAGAGTATACTTGCTGCTTGAGAGTGTTTATGATACTTGAACATCACCATACTATATCATACTGATCATGTAGTTGGTATGCATTCTGCAGGAGAACTTCCATCGCCCTTCTTATTTGATGCTGGGCTGGCGTCAACGCCACTTCGTCCTTTCGCCATTTTCATCCCCCTTATTTCTGCCTTTTTTGTATCTAGAATTTGAGTGGTAGGTTGCCTCCGAATAACAGACTGCCAGCTGCTCTGAGCTTAGAATGGGATCTGTGTCGCAGTTTCATAAATCATTGCAATGCTGCCAAATATTCCTTTCCAGTTGGTTATGTTTGGGATCTCTGGGATCGTCAACCTGAATGTGGACTGTGGAGGATGGCATGAAGTACCAGTTCAGTTCCTTCCGTATCTGTTATCTCGGGTTACAACCTCACAATTATTGAGGTCGATTCACATTGTGTTCTATGTTCTTAGAGCAACTCCAACCAACCCTTATACCCCCTATTTGATCTACTCTGCATTTAGCAGAAAGAAAGAAAAACGTCTCCAACGGAACATGCCAGATCCTTTTAGGAAAAAGTCCAATTACTTCCCTCAACTTGCAAAGTCTACATAACCCTCTCAACTATTTTTTTTTTATTTTACCCCATAGACTGTCATTTACAAATTGTATTAGGGGGTAGAATAGACCAAGTGACATAGTTTAGGGGTAGAATAAACCAAAAGATAGTTTAGGCCTTTAGGGGGTTAGGGTTATGTAAACTTTGCTTATAGTTGATGGGAGTAATATAGACTTTTTTTTATCCTTTTATAATAGTCTTTTACGCCTATACCATTATAAAGGTTACCCGTTACGCCTATACCACTAAAAAGTTCCTAAGCACGTGTATAGTATCGATTGAACTTTTTTTTTACCCACATAGCATTCCATCCATCATCTGTTAGGAGTTAACAGATTTAGACACCTGACAAGTGGGACCCACCAAGAGAAATGTCAAATGTGCCCCTACCCCTTTCTCCTTCTCTCCCGGATCGGGAGGGCGCCAGTCCCGCCGCACCACGCCACCGCCGTGCCTGGAGGGGAGCAGGGCCCCTGCCACCGCCGCGCTTGGAGGGGTGCGGGGGTCGCGCGGAGGGCGCCGTTCACCGCCAGCCGCAGCTTGTGTGGCCTCCTGGCTCATGAGCCCATCTTCTCTTCTCTGGGCTTGACGAGCTAGGCAAGCGGCTCTCTCCCCTGCTTCCGCGTTCGCTTTGGCGGCGTGAGCTCCAGTTGTCGCCACGGCCGCCGTACTCATCAGTGGACACCAGAGAGTCAACAAGGCGGGGGGAGGAAGCTGCGGTTGCTGCTCGCTCCGCCTGGGACGGTCGTCGCCCGCTCGTAGCATTCTCGCCGCGGAATCCGCCTCAGTTCGTCGTCGCCCGTTGCGCAAGGTTGTGTCTGCTCCATCGTCACCGCCGCAACATTCCATGGCTGCGTCCGCCCCCGCAACTTTGAATGCTTGTGAATAGACTATCCAGAAAAAAAACATCTATATGTATTTTCACTTTTGTCTCAAAAATTCTTATGCACTCTCCATTGAATAGGATGAATTATCGATGTTACGTGGTAAAGTGGTGATATGAGCTTATTTACTATATGTGGACTCAATGTGATAAAATGTTGGTGATATGAACTTATTTGTTATGTGTAGACTCAGTGTAATGAAATGTTGGTGATATGAACTTGTTCCATGTTATATATAATTATTTCTTGGTATGCAATGGTCATGGACATGTTGTTTTCCTTTTTAAAATTTTTCCCATCTTTTTCCGAATTTTTTTCACATTTTTTTCATTTTTCTGAATTTTCCAAAAATTTTCCTATATTTTTCTATTTTTTCCCTGTTTTTAAAATTATTTCCGATTTTTATAATTATTTTCCATTTTTTTCTGATTTTTATGGCTTTTAAAATTATTTTCTGATTTTTCTATTTTTCCATCTTTTCTCTTATTTTTCCAAAACTGGGGGCAAATCGGTCTTTTCCCAGCTCCATTAACATCCATTAGCATCATTCCATCCAAAATGGTATGCGCGTAAAAAAAAGTTCGAGCGATGGTATACACCGTGCATGGGAACTTTTTATTGGTATAGGCGTAACTGGTAACTTTTATAATGGTATAGGCGTAAAAGACTCTTTATTACAGGGTTATCACGGAATGTGCATATAGAAGACGGAGAGACCGCATAAAGGTGCCACAAAGGTAACCCAATCTATGTGGTCAAAAGTCGATTTAGATGAAAATGAGACGGTAATCCCCTAAGGACGTGAGATTATTGTCAAAATGAAACGAGTCTTATTTAGATGAAATGGGGGGTCAAAAGTCGAGGATTTAGATGAAATAGACAGGCAAAAATAGAGACCTTGAGGGCACAGGCAGTCTAGTTTTGTTTGGTTGTAATTTTTTTATGCCGTATGCGCCGGAATGGCCGATGGTGCAGTTGTGGAGTTACGGTTGCAGTTAGGGGCCAGTAGCTATTTTTCGTTTTTCTGGCGGGCGTAGAAGTGATTTTGAGCTGACACGTGGCAACAAGAGAGGCGGCCAGTGGGTGGCAAGGAATCACCGGTCCGTAGGATGCAGATCCTGCTCCACACGTTTCGCTGTGTACTTGAAGATGTCAGGCTTTTTTTTCCAAAAAATCCAGCGCTCGTCTTCCTCGTAGCTGAAGTTCTTTTTATCAACCTTGAGTTTCTCATGTTGGCGCTATTGTAGCTATGACACCTAATTTTTGCATTATTATAATATAAAAAATAAATTTACTCAATGTTATTAGAAGGCAATGCTAAAATAACGTGGAAACAATTATTCTCTAAATAAATATTAAATTTGTAACAAAGGTTAGCGTTGCATTCATGCTGTTGTTTTCAATTTGATTTGAATTTGATTTATGTTTGTAATTGGAAAGTAATTTTTCTTATTCTTTCTTTTTTTTCTCTTATCTTTTTAGCCCATTTCTACTTCCATACAGGGCTAAGTCTAGTCCCCTCTCCCTGGTGGACTACGTCCCCTCTTTATGTTCGTTTGTTAGCAATCCAAAGATAGAGCGGCTTGGCATGGCCGGAATTACTATCAATCTTTGGATAAATTTAAACTTCGACACCTTTTAATATTTGATATTTGTGAAGAAAAACCACAACCCTTAGATCTATCCAAACCTTAGCTCTTCTTCCCCACACCCAATGCCTTCTCCCAGTCGTGCGCTGCCCGCCGCCGCCCATGGCCGCCCATTGCCGGCCGTCACCCATGCTCTCCGCGGCCGCCTGTTGCCACACGCCTACCTCTCTACCCTTGCATTGTGCCGCCCCTGCAATCATACGACGTCGCCGTTCTCCTAGTTGTGCACCGCTGCCGCTCCTTCCCACCTACGTGCACCACCAGCCGTCAACCTCGTGCGCCTCCACGGAACATGTTTAAGGAAAATGCTGAATAGGTTTAAGAAAAATTTTGAACAGAAATCCACTGTCTCCTTTCTCAACTAATTGGACCAAGTGAGCTTTTAAGATGGATGGATTATCTAACTTCCATAAGATGGATTGGAAGCCCCTGGCATGGCATAAACGGCTTAGACTACGCCTAGAAACCAGGTCCCGCCATGCCAGCCCATGAGCTCGCCTATCAATCAGGGCACGCCATGATGGGGCTTATTTGTGGCATGCCGTGTTAGCACACGCAAACCATCACATATTACCTCCTTTGCCACTGATGATCATCCTCGATCACTGATCGATCATATTGTGTGGATGGATATTTCACCTTTGCGCTCATATCCGGTCATTCACATGGAAAGGAAAGCAACAACGCTTTTTTTAGGCACGACTGTATGGTGCCTTCAGAAGGATTTGGGGGACCACACTACCTAGTCAGTGGTCAGTTGGCCTCAGCTCGATCTCAAATCCCGCGTGAGAAGTGGAGATGGAGTAGGGTGAAAACAGGAGATAAAAAGGGAGAATGAGAGAGACGAGAAATAATTGCGTCATCGAAGGCAAGATGTTTTAGGAAGTTCGTGTGGTTGGGATTGGTAGGTCAGGGACTTGATTCTCTCTCTGTCTCTTTTTTTTTTGCGGTTATAGGGGACTTGATTCTCTACATGACATGACATACTGAACCAGGCCACATGGATATATAGGGTGGAACATGTGTAAGAAAAATAGTCTTAGGTCATTGCTTGTGATTTTGGTGATTGATTGAAAACATTGCTAGTTGAGACTAACATGATTTGCAAGATGATTTTTAGTAGGTTCTAAGGTTATTTTTAAAGCCATGCAAATGATTAGAAATGTTCCCTAATCTATTACAAAAGTCTATAAAAAATAGAAACGAAAATAGGCGAAGAAACGGCATATAAATGATCAAAACAATGCTACAGATAAGCCAGAGTAATAGTCGGTGGTGCGCTATCGAAACATTCAGTGGTACCATCGAATTGGTGCTACCATCGAAATAGTCAGGCTCAAGATTTTTTTTTGGCGGTTTGAAGGTCTCACTATGTACGACCATGACTATTTCGGTGGTGATATATAGGGCTTCGAAATAGCCAGTTGTACCAAGAAAGTTTGCAGCGAGTATGCAAAGGCTATTTCAAGTGTGCTTGAGCTCAGTGAAGATAGAGACAAGTATTTCACATATTTTTAAGGGCTCAATCCACCAAAATACTAATTAGAAGATCAAGAAAATTAGCAAAAAGTGTTTAGTACTAGTTTAGACATATTATCGCATCTCTTAGATGATTAGCCTAGATTTTAGCGAGGTTTTCACACCTATTTACCTATCGGAGCTTGCACACACCAACTGTTATAAATCTGGGGTTGGTAATCTTGCAAGACCCTCCAACCGAATTTATGGAGTCGTCGTCGGTGCTTGTTAGAGGGAGGAGAGGCCCTCGACTAGTTAGCAGAAACTCTACCATAGTGAAGAGGGCGTGGAGCATCCGGGAGGGGCGAGCGGAGACCCACTTGCGCGTGGGGAAGTCCCGTGGCCATCCACGGAGTTACTCGATCGAGAAGCTAGACCCTTGCATAGGCATTACCTTGAGAGGGGCTCCAACAACGATGACTAGTGAAAAGCTCATGGGCTCCGATACCTCGGTAAAAATTATCGTGCCAGGAGTTTGCATTCTCTATCATTTACCTTCAATATTTCATATTGCACTACTTTCCACATTTACCTTTCCTAGTCTTGCCATGCTAGTACAGGATTGGACGCAGGGTGCAAAACTTTGAAGCGATAGAGATATCAACACATAGAAAAACCTAGAGCACGTTTTGATAGAATTTGAGATAGGTTTTTATACATGCAATTAGAGTCTTAGTTTTTAGACACCTAATTCATCCCCCTCTTAGGGTGTCAAGATCCCTCCAACATGATACTATTCTTGTACCATGCCAAAATGACTAGCGTTGTGCTAATCCAACTCATCTTTCTATGGCTTAAAGCTATGTTTTTTATTTACTTTAATAAGCCCATCTAGCCTTTGGATGCTTATATCTTATTCATTCTAGTTTCTTTTTATATGATTCTTGAGGGAGGCGTCTTTATTTACGGTTACTTGATTCTTTTCAAACTCCTTGACAGGTTAGCGTGCAACACAAGATAATAACTGAACTGTGCAAAGTGCTTATTTATGCGACATCCATGTGATGTCTTTATACATACGAATCATGGACAATATGGTTGAGAGTTGAAACAACCTACCCTTCCCAGTGTCATGTAGAAGGCATCAGCTCTTTGATTAGATGTACTGGTTAGTTTCAGAAGTATTGCACACAGGGCTCCATGCATCAGTTCATGAGTTTGTCACTTAGTTCTACTAAAAAAAAATGTTTGTCACTTAGTTTTGGATCTGTGCCTCCTGACCCTCTCCAGGTTTGTTCCAATTTCTATCCTCACTTACTTGCAAATTCGGGCCATTGGAAAATCTGGGGCATGTGGAATTGTGCTAAAATGCACGCGTATGAGTGATCTGCAGTTTATTCAGAGTATTTGCAAGACTGTTTGTTTCCATGAACCAAACAGCAAAGTTTACAGGTGAAAAAAGAGACATCCTTATCCTTGTGCACAGCGGATTACAACTGTCGTGTTAGTATAAGAAAGAAAAGAGGAAAGTTCTTCAATATCAAAACTGAGAAAACCCTTTCCGCTGGGACTTATCTTCCTGCTTCATTTGGCTTGCCTGCTTGGCTGTCGAGTACGAATAAAAGGAGACGATGAACTGTTTGAGATTTAAATAAATAATTCATTCTAGAACAAAATGTAGTGTAATCCTATGTCTATAATAAATCTATGCTTCTTTGTTTCTGTAAGACAGAACGCTATGAGCTGAGAGCAGAAGCAACGGATTTACAGATCGGGCACCAGTTCTTTTGACGAAGCCACTGTTGGATGCAATCGATATGGTAATAGTGCTTGCATGACATCTTTCCCACCTCCACGCCAGAAAAATACTCCTCCTGGAAAGATGTCAACAAAAAGAAATAAAATAAGACACCACTTATGCAGAATATGTATCAATGTATGACTCTTGTATAACCCTAAGGCCACCTCATGATAGCTCGTTTTCAGCCATTCAGTATTTCCCTAATTTAATTTGGTAATGAACTCATTTGTACTTTCTTGGTATCAGCAAAAAACATTTTTGATAAAACAAAAGTAATATTTTTTGTTTCTCTAGAAGGTGGTAAAACCCAATAGAAAACTGCTGGCCAATAGCCTTAGTCTTCACCGTACGCCATAAGAACCTCAAAATGGGTAGTACCTGAATAGTTTCTGAGGCACCTGTACTACTTGGATACTGAATTAAAAAAAATATACTTTGATAATTTACCTACTGCTAGGAGTTTAGAACTGTAGTATGGAAATAGTTCATCAGTTGTGTATTTAAACAAGTAAGGAAACAATATATCGTCACACCTGACAAACGATGCACTTGAGGTCGCCATCTTCCTGGCTTGTTGAAGCTGTGGGTACATAGAGGCTTCTCTTCAAACACTCAGCAAGTGCTCCGTCTGTAAGGCCCGTGTTTACAGTACCGATTCTCTCCCCAAGTGCAAGTAATTCCTGTGGCATAACATATTCATGTTGATCATGAAACCGAAACAAAACATGTTTCAAAATTGTTTAACCATAAATATGGAAGGACTCTTGTAAAACATTGTCAGAATAAAGCATAGATGTACCTCATAAGACATGCCATCAATGTCCATTCTCATTCCCCTATGCTGATCATTAAGGACGTAGTAATCTTGAACCTGCAAAGCTTAACTTCATTACTAAGAACACACTGACAGATTAAAAGAAAACCGAGGTCCTAACTCAAGAAATCACTTTTCAGAATTAGTCCGAAGACTAACAGTTCCATAAAGACAGTTTGAGTGTAGGGAAATGTCCCAGGGATCTTTGAAACAATAATGACAAAATTGCTGGTGGACAGTGCAGCAGTTGAATACCATTAGGGTCAAAACTGGACCAATGAATACACTAGGTTGACTAGACACCATACCACACACACACACACATGATGCCCCTGTTAATCATTTGATTGAATGCAGATGCACTCTGTTTCTGATGCAGTCACATCTAAAAGGCGTGGATAACTAACAGTGTTTATTGTGGTATGTATAGGAAGGCACACCTCTTCACTTTCATCCATATCAAAGCGCCAATATTCATCAGAATCATCCAAACTGTCCTCCAATGAAGATATTGGACCTCTCTGAGGTCTGCTCCTCTGTCTGAACAAGCTTCGAGAAATAAAACTGCCTGAAGGATCTTGGATGGAGTTTCTTGTCAGCACTTGTTCCCTAGACCTTCCACTAATATCTCTAGGTCTATGCATCCTGACAGATTCTGAAATCCTCCCTGCATCCTTTCTCATTCTCGAAGCTGGCTGATCTATCGATCTTGAAATCGATCGGCTACTGCTTAAGGAAACAGAGGTGGATGTGTTGGGTGATGATAGGCTAGGACTACTACCTCCACTCAATGAGCCCTTCCTTGATGCAGGAACCCTTTCTTTCAAACGAGCCAATAGATCACGTCCGGCATTTTCTCTTCTTTGTCTATTGTCAGTCTCAACAAAAGTACTTGCCGCATTCCTGCTTGTGCTTCTATCATAAGAAATACTTCCTTGTGGGGGCATCCTGTTGGATTTCCTCAAAACTAGTGATCTTTGGGGAGACGATGTTTCCTTCAAAGTCCTGCGCATCTTCCTATCTTTGCTTGAGAATATCTTACCGCTGCACCCAAGGCGTGTGCAACATGCAGTGGCCTTGGGGCGCTGGCTTTCCTCCCTGTAGACAAGAATTGACCCTCCTTTGGTGACAAGAAGGCCACTGACTGTTCGCCTTCCCATGTCTTCATCCATATCAGATATTCAACTGAAATAAGATGCAAATCCAATTAGTGAAAGTTGAGATTTCGAGTCGGCCAGTTCCTAATTCAATTAAATTGATGACACAAAAATGATTTTAAACAGATTAATTACAGTGGACACGAGAGTGGCACATGGAGACCACACACTGTCAGCCTATGCTAAAAGCAAGAACCCTGTTTGTTCATATGAAAGAAGATAGATAGTAAACTACAATTTGAGGACGAACCCATAAGGAGTGCAAATGATGCATAATCAACAAATATTGTTAAGGGATATTCCTATACCTACATAATTCAGAACTCAAAAGTATCTGAGCAATGCTACTTTTGCGTACAAAACTTGCTAGCATTAGCAGCAAGAATAAAGGACTAGATGAAAGAAGGTATTTCCCTCAACAAGGCTAAGGTATCTAAGAGTGCAGATCAGGGGTCACACATATAGGAGATGAAACATACAAGCTAGCAACCATTGAGCAGTACCTGCTAAATTTTGCTTGCAAGAATACCATAAAGACTGACGAAACTGAACCAGCACAACCAGAATGACATCGACATCTATGCACATACAATTGAGGAATCTAGCCTAATCAACTCTATTGTCAAAAACTATCTGCGGTTAGGTAAAATCCTAGGAACAACTCTACATGTGCATTAGGTGCCGAAGTGCTTCCTACGACCGTAAAGCTTATGGGAGGATGAAAAACCACCAGAAATAAAGTTACTGGTAGCCTGGTAGACCCTCCCTCCCTTTCTAGCTGACATTATTGCCTTTTGCTGAAAGGTGAATCCACTTATACCCACACTAGCACGCCAAGCCACTGTCGATCAACGACTGAGACGACGTGACCTGTACAGTACCTGGTGTATCAAAACACATATACATATGTATCTCGGCACTGAAAAAAGACCAACTGGTAACCAATAAGCTAATAGGAGAATGCAGGGTTGTGTATGGTTAAATTAAAGAAAAGCAGGGGAAATCCTTGGCTGCAATGAGAGTCAAAAGACGTTTGCAACAGAGAATAAACTAGCATTAAACCAATAACCCCATAATACTGGGATTATTCATCTCGAAGTATCTAGGTTCCAAGGAATCGATCGAAAATACATCACCTATTATTCCCCCAGAGGATCGACCGAGATGTCCGCTCCCGATTGCAATTGCGAGGCCAAAAGCAATTTATGTGGCCGGGTCGGGAGAAAACGAAACCAAATAGAGAAATAAAGCGGCGAGCCAAACAAAAAAAAATAGTGATCAATCGAAATGCCCGCCTCTGTTTTGGCGTGAACCAATCCTCCAGGAATCGCCCGCCCGACAGGAACAAGGAGAAAACGGCAACCAAACAAATTCCGATCCTGTCGATCGATACAAATCCCAATCGCCCAAAACGAAGTAGAAGTCCTCGTCGTCTAGCTAGTCAGAGCAAGGCGACAACACGCGCCCGCAGCCGAAATCAATTTGTTCGCTTCGCCGAGCCCAATTTGAGATACGTGGACGCGAACGCAATCACCCGAGAGACAGGTGGAGGCATCCGCATTCGTACCACCTGATCAATCGATCGGCTCCCAACCCTCCCCCCGAAACGAGCACGGATGGATGGATGGATGGCTGACGGGCTCGGCGAGGCCAATTCAACGCAAGGGAGAGAATGATCGGCGGCTAAACAGAACGCGCCCGTCCGTTCGTCTCCAGCGACAGGCACTCGCGCCGGAACTCGAGTGGGAGCGGAAAAGGAGGGGAGAGAAATATCCGAACCTTATCCGCCGCGCCGAGCCTTCTTCCTCCTCCGTCCTCCTCGGCGAGGAGAGAGACGAGCCCACCCAACCCAATTTAGAAGAGAGAGGTAGAGAGCGCCCGCGTTCTGTAGTAGGCCGCCATCAGAGGGAAGGAAGAAACCAAATAAGCGAGGGCGGCGGCGGCGCTTGCCGCTGACTGAGCACCGCGGGGCGCACGCTGACAGGTGGGGCCAAGGAGTACGGGGAGGCGGGCCCACCGGCCCCACCCTGCCGTGATCCGGTTCGAGGGCACAGACGGCGTTGCGGCCACGTCATTGGAGACGGGCGAGGTGCTGCGCGAGTGGCACCCATACCCTCCCGCATTTCTTTTCTTGGATTTCTCTAACATATCTAATATATTTAAGCATATGGAAATATCTTTTTATCTATAGGTACAAACATTTTTTTAATTATATGGTATGCATCGGTATGGTCAGAGCAACGATCGTGGCCGGCATTGTGCCTGTTTGATCAGAATTCAGCCGCTGCTTTTTATTTCAAACTGCCAACATTATTCACACCTCAAAGGTAATTAAGGTTATCGACGTGTAAACATATCCGCAGCCACTCAAACTTCGGACCCAATTGCGTGTCTGCGTCTCTGTTTCGCATCGCAGCCACTGAAACTTCTGTGTTTCCACAGGGCGGCGGAGTTGAACGTGTCAAGTCCACCCACTGTTCGCCTAGCTAATTCCCACTTGTTCGCCATTGATTCAAGCTATTCAATAGGTTCAAATTAAACAGTTCATCCAAAGTACTCCGGATACTAGTAGCATACACCACATATTTCTAAGGAAACGCGCAGAACAAGCTTCATACTCAAAGTGGGATTAAGATTCTAACTTCGTAGCAAGTGAATACTATTTCGTAAGAGATGGACAAAATCCAAGACTCATGAAATTGAACTTCCGAAATCAATTTTTTTTGCTATAGTTGAAAAAAAAGGTTCATAACTTGACCATTTCTATTGCTTCAAAATCTAATGGTGACCATTCGGGCTTTTTTTTTTTGTAAACGTGCGGTCAAAGAGTGGACGGACGGCATGCGGTCAACGAGTGACTTCATCCATATGCTTCTGTTGCTTACGAATGCTCTTTATTCAAACACGGACGGCCAAACTGACAAAACACTACACCACTACCACTACTAAACATGTATTTCCGGTCAACGAGTTTGCTTTACATATGGGCATATGGCCGCCTGTCTTTGGGATGTTTCTCTCCTGTTTCCATTTGGAACTCCGGTGGTTTCTCTATGTTTTGCACTACGCAAAGCCCACGAATTAATTGGAAGGTGTGCAGATGATTACGTCAGTTTTGGCGGGTGATGCAACGAGAACTGATGGTGACATTGTCAGAATACTCCATGTAATCATAATGCAATTAGCAATTTGGACATGGCAGCATGCTCCATAAACTGTTTTGAGTTCAGTGACTACATCGAACTTATGAAATTGTCAGTGATTGTGTCGCTTGGGTTCCGTTGGGCTTTTTGCCGCTTCCTTATTCATCCTCTGTTTTCCAATGCGTCTTGCGTAATTGTGCTCCAAACTTTTTTAGATGAAATTGGGCTCTAAATTTTGTAGGTTGCAATCTCGCATGGTGAATCAAATGACCGTTAATACTACAAAAATGATGCGAGTAATCATATCACGGTCTTGGTCCACCTGAAGCTTCAAACCAGGGGACATAGTGAAAGCCCATGAGGCCATGAGTAACGACAGACGCGTGAACCGTCAAGTCCACCAGCAGAGAGGAGAATTCGGAAGGCCCTTCGCAAAAGATTGCCTTCGATTGGAACGAATTTTCCATAGGAAAAAGTCTTATTTAACTAACGGCCAAGTTCTTCTTAAACTCCAAAAATCGGGTAACACACATCCTTCAACTTTCAAAACCGTCCATACTACATCCCTGAGTAGTTTGGAAGGGTAGTTTCGCTAGGTAATAGTGGTTTTATTTTGTTCCTTCTATTTATTTCTGCTAAATATTATTTAAAAATTACGAAAAAACATAGAAAATTATAAATAAGAAATATAAATTTATCGTACTCCACGTGAGTAGATCTACACATTAAATTTATATTGTAGTATCTTTTAGTACAAAATTTTTGTTTCACCATTAGATCTATGCTTTCTATAAATAAAGTAACTAAGTTATATATATGATACAATAATATGATTTTTAGTAGTTAATCAGAATAATTTATAGCTGTTGTTTCTATATTCCAATTGTGGTGAAATTTTTATGGTAGACTAATTATTGTAGGCTCAAACTGTAATAAAAAATTATATTCATACGGGCCCAAAAAAATAGATTTTTCATTATATAACTTTTCTATGATTTACTATATTTTTTAAATATTTAGCGAAATAAATAAGTGAAAAGAAACGACAAAACCGTTGGTGTTGTACCAAAACCGCTCAGGTTTTGCAAGTTGAAAGATGTGTTTTACCCGGTTTTGGAGTCTAGAGACCTAAATCGAACTTGGGCAATCGTTGAGGGACCTTAATAGGACTTTTTTTCTTTTCCACATCATCCACAAATTAAAGCTACTCAGTAGGAGTACGTTTTACTCTTCTAAAAAATTTTGTTTTATTTTATCTAATTTGGTTGTTCTAAATTTTAACAGTGTCATAAAATGAGGGCGATGGTTACTTGAAATACGGTTATGGCTCAGAACTCCTGTTTGTTTTCCAATGATGAATAAGCATCGTAACTATAAAGCTCACCAGGCCCATTTAGCAGACGCACCCCATTTAGCAAACAGCAACACAACTCACAACCTTGTAGAATAGCAGAAAATAGGCTGCTGCTACTCCTCTGAACAACTAGCAGTTGAAACTGGCGACGTGCATATGTTTTATATTTTTATTCTCTTTTTGTACTCTAATCTTTGTAAAACTATATTCAACTTTTTTGTTCAACCATTTGAAAAAATTAGTTTGACTTATTCGGAAAGCTAATTCAATATTTTTTTGGAATGTTGAAGTAGCATATTACAAATGCTGTAACATATATTAAAATGTTGAATTAATGTATTAAAAATGTTGAAAATATAAAATAAAAAATTTAAAATTACATATTGGATCTCATTTTGTAGTATTAATTGAGGCAAATTGATGAGGACATGACACCATCAGATACGAACATTGGTGATAAGGTGAATTTGTTTCATCATTTGGATCATGATATGTTATACAATTCACTTGGTTCCACATTTCCATGTCATTATTGGACTGAAGGCACAAATGCACCATTATAATGTCGTCGTGGGTTTGTTATTCACGCATGGGATCTAGGCCCCAGTTAGAGCAGGCCCCAAACATGTGAAAAGGACTTCAAAGATGACCATGGACGTCCTTCCCGTAGGCCACGCGATGAGGAGATCACTCCTACGGATATACACGAGATTTCTTCGCTGGACATTCTAGGTTCAATTACAAGAGCTCGCGTGCGACAATTTTATATAGAGGTGAGCTCGCTCCTAAGTGTTCCTATTAATAGTTCTGAGAATGGTTCGCTACCTATTGTTTATAATGTGATTAGGAACCAAGGATAAGACCAAGAGACACATGGAGAAAGCTTAGAGGCGTGGAGGACCAGCAAGGGTCAGCCAAGCTTCGCGGAGGCCCAATACAACTCAACTTCGAATCCAACTCGGAGTCCAGGAGCTGCCTTCGGTAAAACAGACGCCCAGGCCACATACGGAGTCCGATTTCGACTATCCACATATGGTTGGAAAGAAGATTTCATAGAGCTTCCAATGGCGCTGGTTTGAGGCCTAAATTCCTCGTGAGTCGTCAGGAATCGTCCGAACAAGGTGGCGTCCAGAATCTGTTCCGGTGCTGCGTCACCGTCTTTTGGCCTTTGGGCCTTGTATCGTCGTCGAGCCCATTAGGGGGCACGTCCAGGGGTTGACCACGACCCTAGACTCTATTTTACAGCCGTCGCCGCTGCCATTAGGGTTTGGATTTTGCTTTAGATCAATCTGTCTTTGAACAGTCGCCGTTTTTCGGTTTGTAGTACCCCAACTTGTGTGCTTAATCATTCGTTCGCAGATTGTCACCAATATTGAGAGCTGCGTATGTTCATGTTCTTGCTTGTGTTCTTCATTTTGCTTGCAGGGATTAGCCTTCTTGGCGAGGTCAACCGGATCATGACATGGTTGATAACCAGAGGAGTTGTGGTGCTAAGATTGCAGGGTTCGAGTTGCTGACTTGAAGCTGGATCGGTGTGTTTCACTCCGCCCAAAACGAGAGTTATCCTTACCTGACGGATGATCGGCCACCGACGTCTCATCACCACCAGCTTAGGAGACCACCTAGAGTCGGACATGCTATGTGGAGGCCCAATACAACTCTGTTTTCAAGTCCACCTCGGAATCCAGGAGTTGCCTTCGGTAAAATGGACGCCCAAGCCACATACGGAGTCCGATTTTGACGATCCACATATGGTTGGAAAGAAGATTTCATAGAGCTTCCATTCGCGTTGGTTTGAGGCCCAAATTCATCTTGAGTTGCCAGTAATCGTCCGAAAAATGTGGCATCCAGAATCTGTCCTAGTGTTGCGTCATCGTCTTTTGGCCTTTGGGCCGTGTATCATCGTCGAGCCCATTAGGGGCGTGTACAGGGGCCTATCACGACCCTAGAACCTATTTTACAGCAGCCGCTGCCATCTTTAAGGTTTGGGTTTTGCTTAGATTAATCTATCCCAGAATAGTTTTGCCGCCATCTGTTTGTGAGACTCCAACTCATGAGATTAATCATACATATGCAATTTGGTTGCATCCTTCGTGTTCTTGCTTGTGTTCTTTGATTCGCGGGCAGGGATTAGCCTTCTTGGTGAGGTCGACCGTGCATCCGCCGGTCGATAACCTGAGGAGACGTGGTGCTGCGATTGCGGGCTCAGAACGTGTTGTTCGGAAGCCGGATCGAAGTGTGTCGCGACTCCACCAAATCGTCGCTTATGTGAACCTTTCGGAAGATCGGGAACCCTAGGTCTCATCAATTGGTATCAGAGCTTCAGGTTTACCGTCAGGTTCACCCTTACCCTAGTTTAGTTTTGCCATCGTCCTAAAACTCCAAAAAATTGCCCTACAAAAATATAGGTTATCACTGTTTCCGCTGTTCTATTATCCTTTTGTGCCCCACAATTTTTCTGTTCAGATTGCTTTTCTGAATTTTAGTCCCTTGTTGTGTCATTGTATTTGTCATCTCTAGGTCTTTTTCTCGGTCTCTAGTGTCAAGTGTCATTGGTTCATGTGCATTATCGCTGATCTGCTGCTACATCTTTCAAAATAAAGGAGCTATTGCTATGCTGAATTTTGTGTCAAATATATAGTTAGTTTATTCAGTGTGTGATTTCAGGACAGAAAAGAAAGAGCAAATTCAGATCGTGTGTGCTAGCTGCCATATTTTTTTTCACAGCAAAAATCTGTATGCCAAGGAAAAATTAGGTTGTGCGTCATTATTGATATTTCCTGGTAGGGAGTTTATCCTGATCGTTGTTCTAGTTGCCTTGCATAGCACACGTGCAAGTTGAGTAAGCATATATTGTAAAAATTCTTTTGCGGCACTTGCTGGTGTAAAAAAATAAAATAGAAAAAGAAAAGGTGCTAAGAAGAAAGAACAGAAAAGGCCGCACCCGAAAAGAAAAAAAAGAGAAGGAAGAAAAAAAAAGAAAATTCAAAAGTGATTGCATCCATTTGAGTCCTTGGCTGATTGTATCTCTCGCTTGCTTAAGCTAGGTCTGAGACAAGTTTAGGCCGGCGACATAGACAATAGCTTGGGACTAATTTTCAGCGTTCCAATTTCTGCATTGAATTATTGATATTCCTTGCTACATATGTTTGGCCTCCCAAGCTCCACATATTACTTTTGGATAACACAGTTTTTGACCCTTGCAATCGCTGGACCACATCTTCCAGGTAATCTTTTGCTTGCTAGTAAGAACATTGTAAGACCATGGTAAAGTGCTTCCTTTTGTTGTGTTGACTGATTGAGAGGCATCATCACACCTACATAGGAAATTATTAGGGATAATTAATTGTTGTCATTCTTCTATGACTAGTATTTTGCAGGACAATATGGATACTATAGAACAACATGTGTTCAGTTCTCAAATGCAGAAGGCGGAATGAAATCAAGTAAACAATTTGTTCCAGACTTTTTTTGTTGTGAGGAATCGATGTTGTCGTGTCATCATTGACCGTGATAGCAGCCACAACATTGCAAGTTTAGAGTTGGTCGAGAAGCTTGGCTTGACCACAGAGCCGCATCCATCTCCGTACTACATGCAATCAGTAAATTCTTGCGATATCATAGAGGTAAATAAGATTGCATGTATATAATTTTTTTATTGATGTTTACAAGGATAGTGCAGAATTTGACATAGTACCTATGTGTGGGGGTCATGGATTAGGGGGCCCACTGTCAGAACGCTCGTTAACGGCGCGTGGACGAGGAAAGGCCCTGACAACGATAGGGAGCGGTGTTAGTTTCGACTGGTCGGAAGGTTCCGTCTCGCCCGACCTATAGAGGACCCAGGGGACGTGAGGATAGAGGCCTCCGTCCCGTCCGACCCCGGCCCCCCAGACGACCAGGGGGTGAAAGGGGTCGGGCACGTCCGTCTCGCCCGACCCCCGACCCCTCGGGTCGGAAGGGCAGACCCCCGCGAGGGATCCCGTCTATCGATGAGCACGCACAGTGCAAAAGGGGGGTGTCCTGAAGACCCTCCCCATGTCAAATCTGGCTTTTGAAGGAGAAGGCGTGCGGCCTACGCCTTCTCCCGACCGACACCCGACATCACCTGCCCGCCTGCCAACTGAGAAAGCTGATCTGCAGCCCTGCGCCTGGGAAAAGGTAGCTGCATGCACGCTGCTGCGCTAGCGGCCAGGAAGGAAGCTACCGCGAAGCTGCTGGTGGGGAGGTGAAGGACACGCGGCGACCAAGGAAGGGGTCGCCAAGACGCACTAGGCCGACAGCAAGTAACCGTCGGGGGCGTCCGGCCTTCGAGGGTAGATAGGTAAAATGACATTGTAAAGCTGCCTTCCTCTTGAGCTATAAAAGAGGAGGGCGTCCCCCTGTGAGGGGATTCCGATTTTCTGGACTCTCGATCTCTAGAGTACTTAGTCCCCTACACGCACATTCCACACACAAGGCTTGAACCGGCCTTCGTTGTAATCTGTCGCCAAGAGAGCAATACAATCAGGAGCCGGTTGCACTGGACGTAGGGATCACTCCCGAACCACTATAAACCTTCTGTCTTGCGTCTCTTGAACCATTCTCCACCGAGACGTGCGTGTTCTGTGATCGACACTAGCCGGCGTGAGGTACCCCGTGTGCCACCCGCCGACAGTTGGCGTGCCAAGTAGGGGCCTGCGCACGTCTACGTCTTCATCGACACCCGGTGCGAGATGGCTGGTTCTGGTGACCATCAGTTCAGGTTGGGCGCGACCATCCGGTTCGGCAGCCTCGAGTTCCTCGTTAACGAGATGTCGGACGCTCGCGGTGGCACGCTATGCCTCGTCCTCGTCGACAACCCCGACTGCCCGGCTACCCGCGCGGGGCAAGTCCCCTGTGGTGGCCCGGCGGTGTCCTCGGCCGCCTTGGAGGAGGTCGCGACGGCTACGCAGGTCGTGAGCGTCGTCTCTCGGAACTCCATCGCAGTGTCTAGGGTGGGGCACGGGCGGATCGTGCACCGTCTTGGGGGGAGCAACAACGAAACCCAAGCGCTCCAGGTGAAGCGTTCGGGTTCGCCTTTGTCATGCGGTTCCAAAAGCCAAATGACCAAGAAGGTCCACGCGTGCTCACGAAAGGGTGAGGCGTCAGCTTTTCCTTTTGGTCTGAGGAACGCGTCACAAACTTTCTCTGACTTGGCACGACGCCAGGCTTGGAAAGGTCTCAAAAGGGCGCACGCCAGGGTGCGCCTGCTAAGGTACGAAGGCATCTTGGGGCGCTACTCGGCCTCGAGCGCCATGACCAGCCTGAGCGAGCCTGGACAGGAGAAGGATCGGGAAGTGCACATCCCCCCGAGGATGGGTACGCACTACCCCACGCGGGAGTGCTTCACCGTGGTTCCCCCGGATGACGAGACGAACGGGGCGAACGGGGCCGAGATCCGAATCACGCCGGAGCAGATCGCGGCGAAGCAACGAGAACTGGAGGACATGCGGCTCGCCATCGAGATAGAGCAAGCTCAGCTTGATGCGAACATGGAGCCGTCGGCTCGGGCATGGGCCCGTGAGGTGGGCCAGAGGATCGAGACTAACGTCAATGGCTACCCTCTTTTCGACCGGGCGAGCCAGTGCATCAGAGCGGCTACGCTGCTCAGCCAGCAGCTGCCGCAACCGTCTACCCCGGAGGAACGCCGAGTCTAGAACGGGCTGAGGACGCTCCTCGAACGCACCGCGGTGCGGCAGGCGGCGAGCTCCGCGGGAAGAAGGCGGCAATCCGCTGGAAACTCGCGGCCTCCCAGCCCCGTCGACAGGAAAAAGCCGACCAACGGCTCACGACGGAACACCCCGAATACGGACGCTGTGAAGGTTCAAGACAGGCTGGGTCCTAATCGCGACGTATGGCACACCATCGAGGCTCGGTGCCGGGACAAGTCGGAAGAGCCGGAGGATCGTGCCCCACGCATCAGGCACCGTCGGCGCGAGGTGCATGTTGAGATAGAAGAAGATTGGGACTCGAACTCCGACTCCGATTGCCCCGGCCCGGCCGCCTTCTCCCACGAGATTCGTACCGTCGCAATTCCCCCACGGTTCCGTCTCCCCACCAACTTCAGCAAGTACGATGGGGAGACAGACCCTTCGGTCTGGCTAGATGACTTCCGGCTTGCGTGCCGAGCGGGTGGAGCTTTCGACGACAAAGTCATCATACGAAACCTCCCCCTATACTTGGCGGAGCCAGCTCGCGCGTGGCTCGAGCGCTTGCCAAACGGGAAGATCCGAAGCTGGGCAGATCTGAGGAGAATTTTTGTTGGGAACTTCCAGAGCACCTGTGCCCGCCCGGGCAAGGTCTGGGACCTCAAAAGGTGCAGGCAGAAGCATGGGGAGACCCTGCACGATTACCTGCGCCGGTTCTCTTGACAGTACAACAACCTCCCTGACGCCACTGATGCCGACGCCATCGCTGCGCTGATGAGAGGCACCAAGAGCCGACCCTTGGTCAACCGGATCGGCAGGGAGTGCCCGAAGACGATCAAGGAGGTCCTCGACATGGCCGCTGAAGAAGCGCAGGGAGAGGAAGCCGTGCTGGCGAATTTTCCTAAAGACGGAGGGAAAAAGAAGCGCGAGGAGACTGCCGACGAGGCAGGGCCGTCGGACCATCGCGAGAAGAAGAAGAAGAAGAAGAAGGAAAGAAGGGTTGAGTTTGTCGCCGTCGCAGACCCAAAACCCTCCCAACCCGAAGGACGGGTGCCACAAGGTCAGAGACGAGACGACCAACCCCAGGGTCGACGACCCAACGAGGGCCAGACCCCGACTACTTCGAGCAGCTACTCGAGGGTCCGTGCCCAAACCACGCGACCCCCATCAAACACAATTACCGTGGGTGCGGACTCATGAGGAAATTCCTCATGGGTAGGTTGGATGGGGTCAGCCCGACCTCTCAACCACAAGGGAAGGGGACGGTGACCGACTCGTTCCCTGAACCCGACGAGTGCCTCATGATCTTCGGAGGCCCAGAGACGTAGGCGTCAAAGCAACGCACCAAGCTGATGGAGCGGGATGTGTTCACGGTTCATCCTACCAACCAGGAGTTCCTCTGGTGGTCTGAGGCCGCGATCACCTTCGACCGGTCCGACCACCCGAAGTACGTCCTGCATCCGGGGAAGCTTCCACTGGTTGTGGCTCCGATAATCGGGAGGAAGCGCGTCTCCAAGGTGTTGATGGACGGAGGGAGTGGCCTCAACATCCTATATGCAAGCACACTGGATGCCTTGGGTGTCCCGAGATCCCACGTGTGGCCGAAACGGGCTCCCTTCTACGGAGTAGTCCTGGGGAAGGAGGTTGTCCCGTTGGGACAGATCACCCTCCCAGTCACCTTCGGAGATCGGGAGAATTTCCGCACCGAGACGCTCTGCTTCGAAGTGGTGGACTTCGACGGCTCCTACCATGCTATCCTGAGAAGGCTGTGCTACGCTAAGTTCATGGTCGTCCCAAACTACGTCTACCTCAAGCTCAAGATGCCGGGTCCCAACGGCGTCATTGTGGTAGGAACATCCCCTCAGGTGGTGTACGAATGCGAGGAGAGCTGCGCACTGGCGGCAGCTCTTGTCGCGTCTCGCCAGCTCGCCAAGGCCAAGGTGTCTGTGGAGGCTTCTGAAGAGCTTGCCGTCTCTCAAGCGGCGGTCGACGCCATGGCGGTACTAGTTTCCACTCGGGTCGGGAAGCGCGCGATGCCAGGGGTGATGATGGCCCCACAAGCAAGAGGGCGATGCTCGAGCTGGAGGCCGAGAGGCAGTTCCAGCCATCGAGTGACACGAAGAAGGTGCTCCTTGACCTCCAGAGCTCCGAGAGCAAGACGGTCATCATCTCTGCCACTCTCACGGAGAAGTAGGAAAGCGCGCTCGTCGAATGCCTCCGGGCGAACATCGACATGTTCGCATGGGTTCCCGCAGACATGCTAGGAATCCCCCGGGAAGTCGCCGAGCATTCCTTGGACATTCGCAAAGGCGCGAAGCCCGTCAGGCAGCCCACAAGGCGCTGCAACGAGTTCAAGCGAATGATCATCATCGAGGAAGTAGCCAAGTTGTTAGATGCAGGGTTCATTAGGGTGGTACGCTACCCAGAGTGGTTGGCAAATCCTGTACTTGTCGAGAAAAAGAATAGGAAATGGAGAATGTGTGTCGACTACACTAGTCTCAATAAAGCTTGCGAAAAGTTTCCCTATCCCCTCCCTCGCTTTGATCAGGTCGTAGATTTTACAGTGGGGTGCGAAGCCCTATGTTTCCTCGATGCCTACTCTGGGTACCACCAGATCGCGCTCAAAGAATCCGACCAATTGGCCACTTCCTTCGTGACCCCTTGTGGTGTATTCTGTTACACCACGATGGCCTTCGACAAATGTGGTTTCACCCACATGTTTGTCTCTGTCGACAAATTCACAAAGTGGATTGAAGCGCGCCCTTTAACGGAGATCACGTCAGAGCAAGCCGTCCGCTTCTTCCGTGACATCCTGTGCCGGTTCAGTGTTCCAAACACCATTATCACCGACAACGGAACTCAGTTCACGGGGAAGAAGTTCACCCGCTTCTGCGACAACTACGGGATCGAGGTGGCATGGGCGACAGTCGCTCACCCGCGCACAAATGGGCAGGTCGAGCGCGCCAACGGCATGATCCTGCAAGGGTTGAAGCTGCGGATATTCAACCGATTGGTCAAGCGCATTCACAAGCTCGGCGCCAAGTGGGTGGAGGAGCTGCCCTCCGTCCTGTGGAGTCTGCGGATGACTCTGACCCGCGGCATGAGTTTCTCCCCTTTCTACATGGTCTATGGTTCTGAGGCGATCCTCCCGACGGACGTAGACTATGGCTCTCCAAGGGTTCAGGCCTTCGACGAGGAAACGAATGCGACCAACCATGAGGACGCCGCGGACCAGTTGGAGGAAGCTCGGGACGTAGTAGTGGCGCACTCGGCCAGGTACTAGCAAGGCTTGAGGCATTATCACGCGCAGCGAGTACGTGGTCGCGCGTTTCAAGTGGGCGACCTGGTCTAGAGGCTAGCCCAAGATCGCCGTAGCTTCACCAAGCTTTCACCTCCTTGGGAAGGCCCCTACACCGTAGTACGGGTCCTCCGCCCGGGTTCTTATAAGCTGGCAATGCCGGATGGAACCCACATATCCAACGCCTAGAACGTTGAGTAGCTGCAGGGCTTGTACCCGTGACCACCCGTGGAGGGGGGAGCGGGTATGATCCCAACCCGCCCGACCCCACGGAGGGGTCAGCCACAGATCTGTACCCTGTCAGCACGAGAGGTTCAACAAGGACCCTCGTGGGAGAAAGGCCCAAAAGGCCGAAACCGAAGTTGGGCTGGGACTGAGCGCAGTCTAGTCCTTTTATTTTATGGGAAGATTCCGATGGCGGATGGTATCCATTTTTTAGTACCACATGGCCGGCGGAGGGAGGAGCTGCACAACTTAAAAGCAGTTCATTCATGGGCGAACAATTCGGCGGTAATGCCCCGGAGGCAGAGGCCGCCGCCCAACCGATGGAGCCCTGTCTCCGGGGGCACTATCGCCGATGCAAAACCTTCGAAGCTACAGTAACCGCGAGCCCCTGGTCGTGACACGTCCTCATACCGGCCACAAGGTCACGGTGCTACGTCAACTCCTCGTCGCTCGACAGAAGCCCTCCCCCTGGCCTCCAGCCGGCCAGATAAGTGAACTCTCTACACTCCCATTTTTTCCGATTAAATTCATTGTCATTTCTTTTGAGCTTTCTATTTGTTATCCGGCCCTATGATTCTGAGGAGACCCCGGCGCCGTTGGAAGGGTAGGCAGGGATGTCTGACGCAGCCACGTTGTGACGGCCTATGCCCCTACGGCTACGGATCGCACGGTTGCTGAGTCGGACGACCGACCCTGCCAACGTACCCAAACGAACGTAGCCGGTCCGGGGGACTCTTTCGAGATGAATCAGGCCGGGAATGTACAAAAGCGTTGCCAACAACGCAACTCCGATGGGAGAAACTAACTATGTTTTGGACCTACTGGGTCTATCTTTTTTCAGGGGTCAACGACCGAATGTTGGGCCGCGCCCAATCACGGCGAGGGAGACTTCACGTAGAGGCTCGGGGGCTCGAGGATAACTTCGCCAAAAGACCGCTCGGTACTCAGATCCTCCAGGAGCGCGAGGCTCGGATCTGGACCCGACGGCTTTAGAGGCTCAAAGACTCAGCCCCCAAAGTCGTCTCACAATCGAGCTCAAAGGCTTGGGGGCTCGGGGGCTCGGCAGAACCACCGGGTTTGCCTTGCCCGCCTCGCAGCCAAGCTTAGGGGATCGGCAGAACCGTCGGGTTTGCCTTGCCCGCCCCACAGCCAAGCTCAAGGGCTCGGAGGCCCAATCAGTAACCAAGACAACCCTGTAAAGGCCGTCTCAAATGGCGCCTCCCAACCAGTTCGTGAAGAAACTGGAAGGCAGGCACCACTCGGGGGCTGGCAGGGGTACAACCATAGGAAAACAAATAAAAGCCCACGTGTACGGGGCCAAAAAGACAGCGAAAAAGAAAAGAAGTGAGCTAATTATTACAGATATCCAAAGTACGGGAGTCCCGTCGAAGCGGAACCCCCCAAAGTACAAAGTTTAAATCCCTCTACGCGAGGGCACGACAGTAGCAAGCAGAATAAGTGACATGTTCAGAGGGCCTGGTCGGGGTCGGCGCCGTCCACCGGGTTGCCCTCCGCGTCGGTCGTAGGCACCAGGCCGTTGGCAAATTGCTCGGTAGGTGCCTTGACTTCTTCGGCCAGTGCGTCCAGGGCCTCCGCGGCGAAGTCGTTGGTGAAGCCGGTGGCCATCCTGTCGAAGCGGATCCCGTCGTAGTGGGAGCGCACCAGCGTGAAGGCCTCCTAGATGCCGTGCACCAGCGACTGCTTTGCGAGGGACGTCATCAAGCTTTGCCAGAAGACGCCCCGGATCGCCACTCATTGGCACCTTGAGAGCATCCAGCATCGAGACGGCCATGGCACGCAGCTCCCCGTAGCACTCCGCTGCGCGGTGGAGATCCCCTGGGAGTCGCTCGAGGTCCTCGAACAGAGGGAACCCAAGCCTCGACAGGACCACCCCCGCCGAGTCACGCAACATCCTGAAGCGCGCCAGCAGCATGTTTTGGTGGGTGATCCCGTCCCCCACACGGGACTTGAGCGCTGCCGAGGAACGAAACAATATTTAGGCCACGGGCAAATCTTCTGTAAGGGAAGTTGACAGGGATGAAGAGCGAGAAGAGGTAAGGGGGAACATACCGTCGATCTCTGAGTCCTTCTCCTCCAGGGACTTGTTCGCCGTGGACAGGGCGGCCTCCAGGATCTCGACCCGCTCGGTGGAGGTCTGCGCCTCGGTGCGAAGATCGGCGACGAGTTGACCAAGCTGGGCGCTCGCTTCCTTAGCATCCTCCTTCGCGGCCACCGCCTGGTTGCGCTCCGCCTGGGTGTCGATGCACGCCCGGACCGCCGCAGCCCTTTCCTCCCTCAGAGTGTCGATCTGAGCTTGGAACCCTGGAAGGCCGGCGCATGAGATTGTCGCCAAACCAGTACAAGCACCTGAAGAAAGAAAGGATTGTGAAGTGGAACATACCGCTGCGAACATTGGTGACGTCGGTGCGGATGCTGCCTAGTTTGGCACGCAGCGCGTCAAGCTCCTCCCGGTGCACCGAGGCTTGAGTGGCCAGCTCACGCTCCAGTTCTGAGATGCAGCGGGCGCTGCCTGCGGCCTCATTACGCGCACTGGCCTCGGCGTCCCTCGACGAGTTGGTGACATCCCACGCCCGACGAGCCTGGTTGATGGCCTCCTGCTCGATGCTCCGGGTCCGGGAGAGCGCCAACAACATCGACTGCGTCGACCAGCAAACCAAGTCAATGCCATGGTGAGGACAGGCCCGAAAAGTGATCGTGTAGCTAAGCGAAAAGAAGAAGAAAAGATAGATCACGTACCCGGCTGGAGGGGATCGCCACAGGTGCGAAGCGTCAAGGCCATCTGCAGAAGCGTAGCGGAGAAGGTGGCCATCTGCTGGAGGCTCTCCAGCCAGGCGTCGATCTGCATGATGTGCGTAGGGTCGACCGCAGGCACACCCTGGGTGGGCGGGGCGATCCCATGGTCGTCGCCCGACCCCGAGGGTCCCACTGGCACGGCGGTGGATGGCGGCGCCAAGACCGACACCAGCGTAAGGGTTGACGAGGCCACGGGAGGCTCCGACTCAGAGCGTGCACGCGCCTCCGCTTCACCAAAGAGGTCCTCCACGGACCACCGGCTCACCTCCACACCCTCTCTAGGGTTCATCGTGAGCGGCTCGGTGGCGGATGGCGCGACTGGATTCGCGATGGGTGCCTCCACAGGAGCGCCCACCACCGCGCCCTTGATGGGTGCCACAGCAGCTGGGAGGGGCTCCGTGACGCTCACCATGGTGCTCGCCCCTGGCCCGCCACCCATGACGGCCTCCATAGATGCCTCGACGTCCATCGTCCGCTCTGCCGTCCCCGCGGCCTCCCCGGCCATGGGCGATGAGGCCAGCACATACGTAACCCCCGCTCCAGCGGTACGGTCGACTGGGGGAGAAGGGACTGGCGGGAATGGAGTGGTGGTCATCTGGGCAGCCTCCACGCTTCCCAGAGCAGACGAGGAGCCCCCGAGGGTGGGGGTGGAACTGACCCCTCGGCTCTAGTCGGGCATGTGTCGGCGCGCTGAGGCTCGTCGGGCGTCCTTGGCTTCGAAGAGTCAGGGATGATCGCGGGCGGCGCGTCTCGGCGAAGACGCTTCACCGGAGCTGAGCTGGGACCCGACTCCTGGCCGATCCGGCTGCATGCATGGCGACATTGGTATAAGCGCTAACGGCGTGAGTGATGAAGGGAAAACGGAACAGCAATAGAACTTAGACGAACCTGCTCGATGTGCTGGGGCGGCGAACCTCTAGCTGCATCGGCTTGGAGGAGGAGGACGAGCGCAAAGGGGACGCCCCACCGGCAGGGCGCCTGGAGGTGGAGAAGGTAGCTCATCCACGACATTGGGCGCTGACCGGTGTTCGCCGTGTGCCACGAAGTCCTCCACGGTGCAATCCCCCAGCAAAGGCGAATGACCTCTGGGGTTCTCCTCCTCATCACACGAAGAGGCCAGATTCGATCCGACCTCTTCTCCCCGGCGCTCCTTGCGCTCCCTTTCGCGTCTCCGCTCTTGCCTATGGAGACGCTTCTTGGTGTCCTCCCTCTTGCGCTTCCGATCGGCCTCCCCGGCATCACGGTTCCTCCGCCGGACCTTGTCGAGGGCGTGTTGCTCCTTCGGCAAGATCCCTCTTGAGGTGCGGAGGCCTTCGAGAGGCTCGCGGGACTGCGGGTCGGAGACGTCAGTCTGGCTCGCGAAAAAGAGAAAAGAAAAGGGCCAAGACAGAAACGAGATACGATGGGAATAAATGAGTTACGAGGTCCACGGCCTCAGGACCGGGGAGCATCGGTGGCTGACCCAGGGTGGGATCACCATGGAAGCGGCCCGCGAAGAGTCGACGAGCTCCGCCAGCCGAGCCCGTATCTCATCCTTCAAAGGGACGATGCGCGACACGAGGCTGATGCAGAGTTCGGCCTTGGAGGTTGTGGGAAGCATCTCGAAGAGGCACAGCGGCCGAGCCATGAGCGGGGCGATGCGGCGTCGATGGAAGGCTTCCGTGATGCCAATGCCGGTAAGGCCGCACGACCGGAGATTGGCGAGGCAGTCGAGGTGCGGCGCCAGCTTCTTGCGGTCGGCGGCCTCGGGGCCGTACTGCCAATGCGCCGGCTCCTTTGCCGGCGGCGAACTCGTGGGGTCGAACAAGGGAAGGGCGGCCCCGGCATGGTTCTTCAGGTAGAACCACCCCTTGTTCCAATCCTTGTTGGAGCCCCGCAGCTCCGAGCGTGGGAATTTATCCACGCGGGTCTGCTTTGTTTGCAGCGAGTAGTACCCCCACAGGGCCAAGATTCCGTGCGGGCGGACGAGCGCCGCCTTGAAGAAGAGGTGGAAGAGGTTGAAGTCTGGGTCGATGCCGAGGTAGCCCTCGCACAGGGCCACGAAGTTGGCCATCTGCTGGACCCTGTTCGGGGCGAGGGCGTGGAGCTCCGCACCAAAGTGGTGGAGCACCTCGCGAACGAAGCGGTGAGCCGGCACAGTGCAGCCACGGACGTGGTACGCCATGAAACTCACCACGTACCCCGCCGGTGGCGACGGAGTCTTTTGGGAAGGATGCGGCGAGATCCGCTCCTCGTGGGCGGTGCGCGGACAGAGAAGCCCTCGAGAGATGAGCGACTCGAGGGTGGCGACGGACGCGGTCGAGCGCGCCCACGGGCGAAGCTGCGTAGACGATGAGGAACCCCTCGTGGCCATTGCGAGGATGGCTAGCTTGGTGGGAGGCAAGGTTGAAGATTTGATCGGCGAAGGCGCTGGAGAGCGAACAAGAGCAAAGAGATGGGAACAGCAACGGGAAACGAAGGGCATGCCCCGTTACGCCGGCGTTCCTTTATATAAGGACGGCGGGATGACAGGCGGCCGTACCAAGGGGGCGCACGACCGAGCACCCTCAGCCCTCGATTCGAATCCAATGGCTCTAGGCGCACCCGACGTGCGCGCGTGGCACGAGGCGGAGGATTAGGGCATTAACTGCCCTCCAGGCCCGCACGCCTCGTTGGGCTCACGACGACCGCGAGGTCAAATCCAGAGCCTGACTGCCGCGTCGTATCGCGCTCGATGGGCGGGTCTGTTCCCGTCAGCAGCAAGACAGGTCGCCGCGATCTGTGGGCCCGGTTGAATCCCCGCGATCGGCCCGGATGAGACAAAAAGGATGTGGGCCTGGCTCCAGGCTGAAGGATACAGGCTGACCCGTAGCAGGCTCGGGTGGCAGGACCGCTCGGTCGGAAAACAGAAGATACCGGAACTGTGGGGTCGGAGACGGAAGCCCCTAGGCCGACACTTCGCGAAGAGGGTCGGGGCCCCTGCAATATGTTGGGCACCGGGCATTGCCGTCGAGGCATTTCCAAGGTTGCGCCCCCAAAATTCCGGAAGTTACCAGGAGTGAGCAAGAAAACGAAAGAAAAGAAGAGCCCCCCGAAAGAAGAATCCAATTCCCCCGAAGAACGGATATGACGTCACAAACGAGTCCTTGACTCCTCTGCAAGGTCGGGGTCTACTGTGGGGGTCATGGATTAGGGGGCCCACTGTCAGAACGCTCGTTAACGGCGCGCGGACGAGGAAAGGCCCTAACAACGATAGGGAGCGGTGTTAGTTTCGACTGGTCGGAAGGCTCCGTCTCGCCCGACCTATAGAGGACCCAGGGGACGTGAGGATAGAGGCCTCCGTCCCGTCCGGCCCCGGCCCCCAGACGACCAGGGGGTGAAAGGGGTCGGGCACGTCCGTCTCGCCCGACCCCCGACCCCTCGGGTCGGAAGGGCAGACCCCCGCGAGGGATCCCGTCTATCGATGAGCACGCACAGTGGAAAAGGGGGGAGTCCCGAAGACCCTCCCCAAGTCAAATCTGGCTTGTGAAGGAGAAGGCGTGCGGCCTACGCCTTCTCCCGACCGACACCCGACATCACCTGCCCGCCTGCCAACTGAGAAAGCTGATCTGCAGCCCTACGCCTGGGAAAAGGTAGCTGCATGCGCGCTGCTGCGCTAGCGGCCAGGAAGGAAGCTACCGCGAAGCTGCTGGTGGGGAGGTGAAGGACACGCGGCGACCAAGGAAGGGGTCGCCAAGACGCACTAGGCCGACAGCAAGTAACCGTCGGGGGCGTCCGGCCTTCGAGGGTAGATAGGTAAAATGACATTGTAAAGCTGCCTTCCTCTTGAGCTATAAAAGAGGAGGGCGTCCCCCTGCGAGGGGATTCCGATTTTCTGGACTCTCGATCTCTAGAGCACTTAGTCCCCTACACGCACATTCCACACACAAGGCTTGAACCGGCCTTCGTTGTAATCCGCCGCCAAGAGAGCAATACAATCAGGAGCCCGTTGCACTGGGCGTAGGGATCACTCCTGAACCAGTATAAACCCTCTGTCTTGCGTCTCTTGAACCATTCTCCACCGAGACGTGCGTGTTCTGTGATCGACACTAGCCGGCGTGAGGTACCCCGTGTGCCGCCCGCCGACATTGTGCAAGCATGCAATTTGTCATTTGGTGAACCATGGATATCTGAAATTAATGTTGTGCATAATAAAATTGCTAATGATTATTCTTTCAAATATAATAGCAAAAACATTATTCTTAAACCTATGACTATTGCTGAAATTTTAAAACAAGATCTCATGAGAGCAGAGAGAAGAAAGAATGATTCTTTTAGAGAAGAGTGGGCAATTTTAGATGCTACAACACCTTCATCTAAATCTGAATTGGTACGAAAAGATCATGCTATTTTGGCTCTTGTTGGAACTAACGTTTTGCAGAATATACCCAAGCAAGAAGAAAATGAGGAGCTCACAACAACATATGAATAGTCGGGACCTTCTTGTCACGATGCACCTTTGACCACTACTCCATATGAGTCCCAAGCTATTACACATGGTGCTACAATCACGGAAGGTGAGAATTGTGATATGCTGAATTTTTCCACGGATCATGCTAATATAGAGCAACCGTTGGTGGAACCTACTCTTGATTTACCTTTGTCACAAGATGATTGGCTTACTATTTCTTGTGATAAAGAAGAGTTGTGCACAAATCATTCATATATTCCTATGCCACAACTAGTCCATACTAATGATAATCATGCTTTGGAGTCATATACCTGTGCTGAAAATATAATGGTTGTTCCTATTACTTGTCCACATAATGAACAATAATTGCTATCTTCTTTAAATACTTTGGGTTATATTAAATTTATGTTCTATGTAATCTAAGTTGTTTCGAGGAGACACTTTTTGCAAATTTTGAATTGCCATGTTTGAATAGGAATACATATCACTTTATTGGCAAATATAATCATAAAGGAGAATATATGGTACATCGAGTTTATATTTGTTCAAATCTGAAATCTTCTTTGGTTGAACAACAATGTGATCAATTTGAGGATGGCAACACTAAACATGCCAAATCCAGTTCCTCTAGTTTTGTTTTCAAGAAACAGGCAAACATTCAAGAAGGGGAGCGCTGGTGGGTGTCAACTAAAACATCTTCTACAACTATGGCCAAACCGAGGTCGGCTTGCTTTCAAGAAGGGGAGGATGATGAAGACATGACACCATCGGATATGAAGGTTGGTGATAAGGTGAATTTGTTTCACCATTTGGATCATGATATGTTATACAATTCACATGGTTCCACATGTTCATGTCATTATTTGACTAAAGGCACAAATGCACCATTACAATGTCGTCGCGGGCTTGTTATTCACACATGGGATCCATGCCCCAGTTGGAGCAGGCCCCAAAATGTGAACAGGACTTCAAAGATGACCAAGGACGTCCTTCCCTTGGCCACCACCTTAGGAGACCAGCAAGGGTCCTCCATGCTATGTGGAGGTCAAATACAACTCTAAGTTCGAGTCCACCTCAGTCCAGAAGCTGTTTTCGGTAAAACGGACGCCCAGGCCACATACGGAGTCCGATTTCGACGATCCACATATGGTTGGAAAGAAGATTTCATAGAGCGTCCAATGGCATTGGTTTGAGGCCCAAATTCATCGGTAATCGTCTAAACAATGTGGCGTCCAGAATCTGTCCTCGTGCTGCGTCATCGTCTTTTGGCCTTTGGGCCGTGTATCGTCGTCGAGCCCATTAGGGGTGTGTCCAGGGGGGTCTACCACGACCCTAGAACCTATTTTACAGCAGCCACTGCCATCTTTAGGGTTTGGGTTTTGCTTAGATTAATCTATCCAAGAACAGTTTCGCCGTCATCGGTTTGTGAGACCCCAACTCGTGAGATTAATCATACATCTACAATTTGGTTGCATCCTTCGTGTTCTTGCTTGTGTTCTTCGATTCGCAGGCAGGGATTAGCCTTCTTGGTGAGGTCAACCGTGCATCCGCCGTTCGATAACCTGAGGAGATGTGGTGCTGCGATTGCGGGCTCAGAACGGGTTGTTCGGAAGCCGGATCGAAGTGTGCCGCGACTCCACCAAATCATCGCTTATCTGAACCTTTCGGAAGATCGGGAACCCTATGTCTCATCACAAATACTACGGTTTATACATATTTCAAATTGAATGCGGGTTTTAAGAGAAAAAGTACTTTAAAATCCCATTATTATGTCTGGTGGCACGTGCATGGTCCCCCATTTTGGCTCGTTCGCATGGTGCCATGGCCGGTTGCTCTATTCCCGATATGTGTCTTCGTTGTTTAACTTAGGGGTTGCATGATCTTAAACATTAGAAGGTATCCTTTTATAACTAAACCTGGAGTATTTTTTTCACCAGGAGGTGGCCACGTCGAAAAGAATACATTAGTTGTCGGATCGGCTGATCCTATGACTTCAAACAATTCTAGAGCATTTGACCCTACATGTGGGACTCGACAACATGGGTTCCACAAGTGGGCCCCACAAGACCCCACAAGTGGAACCCGCTCTGACATGGGTCTCACAAGTGGGACCCACAATGGGACCCGATGAAGGGGATCCCACAAGTAAGCCCCACCGTACTCCACATGTGGGCCCACCATAACAAATTATATGTGGGACCAACTATAGTTCTTTAATAAAAGACTGAACTTTGGTGAAATCAATTTGTACTCTAGGAATAAAAATTCCACATACCCCCCTAAGACTTCTGCGAAACCAACCCGCTTAATGTGTGTCGGTGACGGGTTAAATCGCCTCGCATATCTACACACTTCATACAGTATACGCAACATTAACACCTACGATGACTGCCACATACAAGCTTTATCACTACAAATGGACACATGGACATATTTCAATGGTCCATGCCTCACACATATACATTTAACAATCAAAATCAAATTTGACCGATCCGCAACAAAGCTTGTTAATGTTAGATATGTATCGAATATGTGTATGGTATGGTTACGATTGGACTTGAGCTGTAAATTGGTAGGTTGGAGATAGAGTTGTAGTTGGACTTTGTATCCCCAGGCCCATAAATATGAGGGCACTACCGTTGTAACCGTGAGACGACTTGGTGGCTGGTGTGGGCGGCGGCGTGACCGCGGTGGTGCCCGGATACTGGTGTAGCTGCTGTTTATGGAGAGGAGCGCCCGTAGTCATGCCCCGAGGATGTAGGCACATGGCCGAACCTCGTTTAAAAACATCGTGTCTTGGTGTCGTTCTCGTTTCGTATGATCTTGCGATTTGGTTCTGTGATCCTGGGTTATCACTTCCGCGCTTTTATTCTAACAAGTGGTATCAAGAGCCAGATCCATGGAGAAGAACCATGTGGAGGCGCGATGGGTATGTTCCACACCGCGCAAGGTCGCACAAGCTGTTTGTGGAGGGGCATGGCGCAAGGTAGAGCATGGCGACGATCGATGACTCGATCGGTGGTGTTGGAAACTTCGGGCGGGTGGCTCGAACCGTCCAATGGGCTGCAATCAACAGGGATTCGTCCAGACGTGGAGATCGGGTTGATGGCGGTTGGTGGCTGCTGTTTGATAAGGGTTAGTCAGACGTGATGGCCAGGTTCGACGGTGCGGCTGGAAAACGTCACGGACAAAGGCGGCGACTTCGACTCATGATCAGATTGATGGGAGGTTGATCATGATCGGGGTGGCTGTTGCGGACTCGTGTGGAGCTGCAACGGTGGTGGCGAAAGCCATGGTGAACTTAATATGTTGATGGAGCTGGTTTGTTCGAGGGTTACGTGATTACATCTGTTGTAGGTGGTGGCCGAGGAGTCAAGGATGTATGGTATCGTGGTGTTTCGACGGTGCACACAGTGGCCAAGGCATGATCATGTGCAGGCGGTAGGCCTGAAGGACGCGTGATGATGGTGTGCGGACGTGGGTGGCGGTGCAGCCAGCATGCATGAATAGGAGTCCAGAGGCAAAAGGAGCAGAACTTGGACTTGTGTGGGTACGTGCATGGGTTGCGTGCACGCATGCATTTGGATTTTCCATGTTTGCTCGATCAAATCAGCCTTGGATTGGACTTGTTCTCGTGTGGCTATCGGTCACCCGGGAGGCCTACATGGTTTCTATTTGGGGTTTGGATGCATGTACGAGGACATGCAAGCTCAGGGAAGGAAAATAAGATGCATCACATAAAGAACAAGGAAAGGAATTGCTACGGAGTGGTGTACTGGATGGACTCGTGCTGTTCCGATCGGTCTCCATAAAACAAGGGAGAAGCACACGGAGGATTGCAGTTTGCAGTCAGCTCTTCGGTAGAACAACGTGCGAAGCTCGGGTGGGTCGGCATGGTCGTGTGCGACGGCCAGGAGGTCGATGAGGCTCGCGAGCGGAGCTGGATGTACACGGATTAGTATACAGTGGAGGCAGAGATTATGACATGATCCGCAATGACGACAAAGGAGCGTGACGGCTTATGGGGTTATTGTTCTCTGTGGCGTGGCGACACGTGACGCGAGCTCAGTATGCAGGTTTGCATAGGAGGAGTTTGCGTGCTTCCAAATCAGCAAAGGCGCGGATCGATTCGACTTGCACGTGCTGTGGTGAATCAAAAGGTGTGGTGGTTGTATACCAAGGGCTGAACTGGAAGGGAGTATGGACTATGATGTCTATACTTGCAACTGGGGTAATCTGGTTGGTTGGTCAGGGCTGCAGGAAACTACGGTGTAAGACGTCGGCTGTAGTATGCAGCAGTAACAGAAGAACACAGCTAATTTGGCAATTCCTTTGTGTGACTTGGTAGCGATAATGAGGTTCTCAGTATCATGTGTGCAGTCAGCAGAGATTGTGGTGATAGAAGAGAAGGTGCATCGTTGCAGGTGGAGTCACAGAATTTGGTATTGCAAGGATAGCAATGTTTTTTTGGGCTGTTCTGAGTGAGCAGCAAAGGGAGATGGCTCAAGTCTGATACACGGAAGTTCGTGCATGGACAGCTCAAGGTGGCGTGCATATTCGTCAAGGTGGAGTTTGTTAGATATGTATCGAATATGTGTATGGTATGGTTACAATTGGACTTGAGCTGTAATTTGGTAACTTGGGGATAGAGTTGCAGTCGACTTTGTATCCCCAGGCCCATAAATATGAGGGCACTACCGTTGTAACCGTGAGAAGACTTGGCGGCTGGTGTGGGCGGCGGCGTGACCGCGGTGGTGCCCGGATACCGGTGTAGCTGCTGTTTATGGGGAGGAGCGTCCGTAGTCATGCCCCGAGGATGTAGGCACATGGCCGAACCTCGTTTAAAAACATCGTGTCTCGGTGTCGTTCTCGTTTCGTGTGATCTTGCGATTTGGTTCTGTGATCCTGGGTTATCACTTCCGCGCTTTTATTCTAACAGTTAAGCCCGAATATACATCCGTGATGGGCCTATTTGGGGCGCCAACGGCACAAAGTAACGTACTACTCCCTCCGTCTCAAAATAAGTGTCTTTCTCACTTCCCGAGAAAACTCTTCGGTTAATTATATAAAAATGTATATTAAAAATTATGATATAACATAAATATCAGTAGATAGATATTTAGATCTAGTTTTTTTAAAAATATTTGAAGATTTAAATGTTGCATGTATTTTCTACAAATCTAGTCAAACTCATGGCACGGACGCCCAAAACGTCACTCTTTTTTTGACGGATGGAGTATGTTTGAACGTCCGTCTGTCAAAACTATTGGACACTACATGGATGTGCTTAAGCTTAACCTTCAGCAAGCCAAGATTTCCATGGTTGCACATCCTAATGCCTCTCAATCCTTCCTTTCTTAAGCTTCATTTCCTCAAGATGCAGTGACGAAATTAAACATATGGCTGTCGGGAAATAACCCAGCGTAGAGCCATCTCGAAAAAAAATAGTAACATGAGCAATATAGACACAACGTGGTGTGAACAAACCTCCAAATTAAATTACTACAAAAACATTAAAACCAGAGTGCACTAGTCTTCTGATGATGCCATCTACGAGGCCCAGTTATTATATATATAACGACTAAGGTCTTATTTAGTTGGGGTGCAAAGTAGACGAATGTTGGTAAAATATCGCATCCATCCTTTTGACTCTAATTAGGAGTACTAAATATAGATTAATTATAAAACTAATTACACAGATGGACTCTACATCGTAAGACGGATCTATTAAGTCTAATATATGTTGTCATTAATGTATTTTAATGATGGGTTACTGTAGCATAACAATGTTTAATGACGAACTAATTAGGTTTAATAGATTCGTCTCACGATGTGGAATCTACCTATGTAATTAGTTTCTTTTAACACCTATATGTTTAATACTCTTATTAGTGTCAAACATTCGATGTGATAAGTTGGCGAAAGTCAGTGAACTAAACAAGACCTCCTAATCTAATCAATCTACTTCTGTAACCAGTCTCGAAGGAAGCACCTTGATGCGAGATTCCTGCTCCATGCTGAATACGGTGAGGTCACACCGGACGCTGAGGCTGTCGCCATGGAGGCATCCAACGTCCCAACATGTCGGCCTTGTCCTCGGCGATGTCGACCCATATCCCCGACGTGCCTCGGACGCTGTACTCGTCCGGGCTCCCGGCGTCGTCGCCGACGCCGTACGCCTCCTTCCCGTCGGCGTCGAGGATGGCCACCCTGTACGTGGCCTTGGCGTCGGAGGCGCGGCCATCAGCAGCACGGACGCGCGGCCGCTCGTCGACTTAGCGTGGCCGTTGGGGTAGTAGCAGAGCATCCACCAGCGCGGAACGGCTTGGAGTCCACACACTTGCCTCGCCGCAGCGCCGAGTCGACGGCAGAGTAGCGGCCGATGCGGAGGAGGTGCGTGGCGGTCACCTCACGCCCGCGCGCGGAGGAGAAGCGGAGCGCGTCCCGAGTTTGATGTAACGACCCGAATCTTAAACCCATGATCAACATGTAATCACTAGCATCATGAGCATCATTAGTGCACAAAACTAGCATCATGACATAAGCATTGTGTGCATTTTGAATTGTTTGAATTATTTTAAATGTCACTTTATTAAGGAAGTCCAAATTTCGTGCTGCAACTGTGCTGGTTCAAAATTTTATAAAATACTAGATTGCAAATGTGGAATTTAGAGTATATTTACAAGATTTTTGGAGTTCATTTGCAGGGGTCACAAATTAGTGGAAAATCCAAATTCGTATCTTCTGAATTCAAAACTGCAACCAAACAAAAAATGGTTTTCAACTTTTTGAACTTGCAGAACCTTCCTTGTGTTCTAAGCTTTCCAAAATGTATTTATTTGTGATTTTTGGACTTCGGGAACTTTTTCTTTTAAAGCAAAAACGTTTGAACTCATTTCAAAAATTGTCTCTCTTACACGTGGGTCCCACTCGTCAGCGCCTTCTTCCTCCTCCAGTCACCTCCCTGCTCGCTGGTTGGGCAGCGAGGGCGGCGCCTCCACGTCGCAGCAGCCCACCGGTTCTTGACCTCCCCGACCACGTGAAATGCCTCACTTGCCCCCGCTCTTCCCCCTCTACTTAAACCCGAGCAACCGGCCTCCAAACCCTAGCCCCATCCTCTCCATTGCAGCCGCCACCACCATTGCCATTGGAGCTCGCCGCCGCCGCCATTTCTCCACTGCAGACCACCTCGGCTCGATTAAACCTCACCCACACCTTCTCCTACCTTCCCTGCACCTCGCCAACCACCCAATCGCCGCCACCATCACCTGCAGCACCACCACCGCCGCCGTCCATTGCAGCAGCCCGCCGCCGCTCGCCGACGACCCCATCCCGTCCACTAATCCTTCAATCCAAGGTGGGGAATGTGTTGCTCTCCTCGCCGGAATCTCGCCGGAGACGGCGGATTTCGCCGGATTTGGCCGCCGGCCATGGCTGCTCCGGCCAGGTCACTGACCTGCGGGCCCCGCGCGTCAGTGGCTGCTGTGCTGGTGGTCGCGCGCGTGGATCTGTGGTTTCCCAGGGACTTAGATGCAAAAGTGTTTTTGATTTGTTTTGAATCGGCTGAAAACTTGTAAAATGCATAGAAAAAATTGTATACTGCTCCAAAAATTGTGAAACTTGTTTTGCTGGGTTCCTAGAAGGATGAAGTTTCATAAAACTCTATGTTTGCATGTGGTACTGCTGTGTATATTTATTTATAATTTATATTGCTCAAAGCTTGGTCAAATCATATTAAATGTTATACTGCTCTAAAAATGTCAAATCTAGTTTTGTTAGAAACCTTGTATCATGTGAATGCTAGATCTATAACTTTTTACCCATGTTTATATGATTTTATCACAGTTTTTATTAAAATATGTGCTTGCTGCCTGAAAATGAGAAATGGCATAGTAAATAGCTCAAAAATGATAAAATGGTAAAACCAATTTTGTTAATCTTGTTTCACTGTATAGAATCTAGTCAAAATGCCTTTCATAATTGTTCTGTTGCTAAACCTGGCTTTTAGGATTTAATTTGTTTCCTTAGGTGTAACTTGATTTAATCTATAATTAAATATACCAAAGTAATTTTAATGCATAGCCAACTTCTTTAATCTTTTAATAACAGTGAGCATGCTATATATTTTATCTAGGCCTTAATTCCATGTTTTAGAATTTGTTTGTGTTATTCCTTTGCTTGCTAGTAGTTCTACCTTTTCGGTAAACCTCTATCCGCGTCCTAGTTTTACGGGTGTTTTAAAATGGTTTGTTGAAGTGCTTTTTATCAACAATCATGCTCATGCATTTCATTCTCATTCGCATCATGTCATCATTCTCTAATGCATGCATGCATTCACTCTTTTAGTGAGCGAGACGCCGGAGTGCGAGACCGTTGAGCCCGAGGCCGAAGGAGAACCGGAGGAGAACGTGGTTGACACCGAGGAGAACCAAGGCAAGCAGCTAAGCATGTTGAAATACCTATGTTTGCAAATATATATATTCCAATATGAGTTATGGGTTGCATTGGGTTGTGTTTTGTGGTTATGTTGTAGATCCTATTTGATGCATTTACTATTCCTTGATGTTTCTACCTTATGCCTTGTCACTCGAGTAGTAAGGGTTAACTTCTCTTAAGTTGCTCAATGCTTAGCCATGCTTAGTGGTAGAGTGATAGGCTTATTGGGAATGGAATGGATAGGTTAATCAACAATGATGTCGTTATGGTCCTTGGTTAAAAATGGTTAATGAAACTTGTTGATGGAATTGAATTACGAGACTTGAGCGGATATGGTGTAGGGCCGTGAGAATGGAGTCTCGGGCATAGATCCGCTTGAGTTGATTAAGGACCGTCCGTTGTTGACGTCGGCTTGAGCATTTTTCCGTACTACCACATATCATGAATGGGAGGATAAGCTAATTACCGAATTTGAATTGGTCATCCGGGCACGGTCCTAGATATGTGTGTATGGTGAGGGCCCTAGAGTGTTCATAGTGGGCCTAGGCAACCCTCCGCATAAGCTAGGCGTGAACTTCCGGGCGTCCAAGGCTTTTCGGGAAAGGTTGACATGAGTACCCCCTTATGCACTTTTGGCCAAGTGTATGAGCCATAAGGTCCTCGAGTCGTGTGGGTAAAGATGTACACCCTTGCAAGGTTTAAAATCAATTCGAATTGCCACGCTCTTGGTTATGGCACCGCTCAATGTCCCATGGATTCATCGTAGAGTTACCGCATGGATGAGAATGATGTCCACATGTTTATGCTATATTGTTGCTCACTAAAAATTAAGGTGGGATGGGCAAAACAAATAAAACTTGACTAGGTCTATAGGATGATTTATCACTTGCTCATGTTATATAAAAGTTAAGGCTAGGATAAGATAGGCGTTTATGCAATTTATTTAACCTTAAGGCCTCATTCCTTGCTACATCCAAATATGCATACTCCTTGGTTATATTATATTTGCGTAAGTCTTGCGAGTACCCTTTGTACTCAAGTTGCTATATTTCATCAAGTTGCAGGCGAACCGGAGGTCGTGCTTGGTCTCTTCTACCCCGTTGATCCTCATACGGGTGAGGAGTAGGCCGGGTATGTGATGTTTGTGCCATTGGTGTGCTCGTGCTAGGCATCTTTGCTTTTATCTTACCGCTGCGTTTTATCTTTTATCGTTGTGAGATCGCCATAGGGAGCTTGAACCTTTAATTCATGATACTCATGTTTTATTTTGAGCTCAAGACTTGTATTTGGAGCTCTCATTTAAATTTGAATCTCTATGTTGGACTTGTAATATTTTCAATGTTGAACTCTCATGTAATGACTAAAATTGCTCTCTATGGTGGATTTGGTGATGTGTTTATTTGTATGAACGGTATGTGTATGCTTGATCTTGGGCATGTTGTGGAACACATACCGAGACTACCGGATTTGCATTATTTTATGTGATATTGCATTTATCATGAGCCTCTCGATGTGGGTTACTACGTGGCAAGTCAAGAGACGGACGCGTGCTAGCTCTCATCTTCAGAGATTGATCGATGATTTCATATAAACCAAATGTAAATTGGGCGGTTCTCTACATTTGAAGCCATGCGTCGCGCAGCGCCGTCACCGGGTCCGGGAACGAAGACATCTCTCTTGGAGCTAGTTTGGCAGCCCGTTTCTCCGTCGGGATGCTCGTCATATCCCCGCCCTGGAAGCCCAGGCGACAACTTTCCGCGTGGCCCGTGGCAGCCTGCTATGCGGGGATCTCTGGCCCAACTAAGCCCAACTTTTCATGTTTTTCATGTTAGTACCGGTTCAAAAATGTAACCGGTACTTACCATGTTTAACATGTTAGAGATGAATGATTCTTTTTCTAGTGGTGCCACTTTCCGCGGGGGAACACTGCCGCGTGACTTCTCCGACTCCGCTCGTCCGCCGCCATCGACGCAGCCGCTAAGGGCACGTACAACGCCCCGGCGTCTGCCGTCGACATGCACACGTATTTTGCAAAAAACCCCCCGCGTGCCCGTCTCCGACCCCCACTCGGCGTCTCGTTCATCTACGAGCTGCGCTCGTGCTCCAAGGCCGGGAAGACGGGAAGGAACCCGCTGTACAAATCGTTGCGGGGAGACGCCCGCGGCCGGGATCCGATGCGCGCGCACGGTGAATTTCATTTGGCGCCCAAGTTCTTTCCTAGAATCATCTTCCTCCTCTCCTACAAATACTCGTTCTGCCCTTCCAATCGAGCTTGCTGCCATAGCAGCTATGGCGAGCGGCGGACGGATTCACAAGCATAAAGATCAAATCAACCTCCAAGAAGATGAAATTGAGCACCAAGAAGATCAAATCGAACTCCAAGAAGATGAAATCGAGCAACAAAAAGATCAAATCAACCTCCAAAAAGATGAAATCGAGCACCAAGAAGATCAAATCGAGCTCCAAATCACCTACAAGAAGATGAAATCGAGCACCAAGAAGATCAAATCGAGCTCCAAATCACCTACAAGAAGATGAAATCGAGCACCAAGAAGATCAAATCAACCTCCAAATCATCTCCGAGAAGATGAAATTGAGCAGTAGCAGGTTGCCGCGCGCCTGCTCACGCCTGCTCACGCCTGCTGGAGAGTGGGGACAGGGAGGGGGTCCAGCGAGCGGAGGCCGAAGAGAGAGGGGTGGTGAGGTGGAGGGAGCAGCCAGGAGCTCAACCGGAGAGCGAGCGCCACTGAGAGGAGGCCAGGCGGGAGCAGTGTCTCGCGGTGGAGGAGGGAGCAGCGTCTGGCGGTGAGAGCGAGAACTGAGCAGGAGAGCTCGAGAGAACGAGAAAGGTCCAGAGGGATGCGCTGGCTGGCGGTGGGTACTGGGAAAAAAAAGAAAGTGAAAAAAAAAAGAAATGGGTACAGAGATGAGTGAGATGCTATACGAGAGAGGGAAAAAAAGAAAAAAGAAGTGGATAAAAGATTTTAAAAAATGGAAAAAAGGAAGAAAAATAACACCATATAGGCAACAAAATAGCTACAAAGATCAAATATTCACTAGATCATTTTGATTTACGTGTCAAATAATAAATTAAATATTCTGTATACAGTCAAACAGACAATCTATTTTACACGTTGTCTGTTTAAGCTGTCTGTTTAAGAAAAAAAAGACAGCTGCTGTCTATACATGCCTAGCTCCGCCGACTCCCCACCGTTTGCTCGATTCCCGTCACCGAGCTGCTCTACGGCGCGTGCTCCGCGCCTTCGCTAACATCGAGTTCTTCCTGCATGACATCAGTCACATCACCATCGTGCTGTCCAACCGGCTCTTGCTCGCACCTTCCTCGCGGTCCCGTCGGCGTGGAGGTGCCCCTTGCCGCGCCGCTTGATTCGTGGGCGGTGGCAGCGTGTGAAACTGCAAGGTCGTGTTCCGCCTCGAGGTGCGCGGGGCGCCCAGGCCGCGCCACCCGCGCCGCTGACCGCTCTCGCCGTGGCTCCTCTGCATCCCATCCGTGCCCAACCTCGAGCCCTTCCGGATGCACTTCGTCTACAGCCTTGGCAGTGCCGGCGCTGACATCTAGAGGATGGCGCGGCGTAAAAATTCTCCAAGTAGAAGCAAATGCTAGCCAACAGAAAATCCCCTTGTGCCAAGCAATCAAGGAAACACCTGCTTCCAAAGAGCCGAAGGGAAATTCCAGGGCATCTTTCCTGTGGTCGAAGTGGATTATGATGTGCAGAGAAATTCCCGGCGACGGGCTTTCTTCCCAGGGCTAATTTGCTTGTACTGCCAAACTAGCCCTTACAGTAGCTTTTTTTTTTCTTCGTGTGAGACTCGTACAATGGAAGATGGAATGGATTTCCGGACTCAGAAAAGCGTTTAGCCGAGTCGCTGCAAGGCCCATGGGCCCAATTTGCAAAGAGAGAGCTTAGCTTTGGAAAAGAGTCTTTTCGGCTCCCTAGATATTGGTCCCAATTTAAATTACCTCCTTGGATCGCGAAACTGTGTAACCCACCACTCTCAATTTTGAACAGAAGTATATCAATATATAAAATATATACTATGATATGTTTTATTTAGAAGTTTTTTATTATAGGTTTAGATCTATTTTTCTATAAATAAATGGAATAATTCATAGCTCCAAGTTTTATGGTCCAATTGTGTGAAATTTTTATGGTGGCATAATTATTGTATGCTTCAATTATTTTGAAATTCATTGGATCAACTGTGTAACCTCCAACGAGTATGATTTTTTAATACAATTTTAGCGTACCAGAATTAGGTCGCCATAAAATTTTCACTGCAATTGGACCACAGTAAATACATTTATGAATTACTCTATTTAATTATAAAAAATAGATGGAAACCTGTCCTATAAACTTTACACTAAAGCATACTATATTATATATTTTCTATGTTTATATACTTATGTGGAGTCTAACAAAAGTGGATTTTCTATTTTATAAATTTTCTTTACTATGATTTTTTCAAAATTTCAATGGAAATCTCTAGTCTAGTATAAAAAAAAGAGATGGTGGTCGTATCTCCACCGTGGTCCTGCCTCCCCCGTCAGATGGAAAAGTCTGCCAGGTGGCACAAATCGGAGGCGGGACTGTACACGCGAGATTTACAACCCTCTGCACCCATGTTTTTTCCGCTATGGGGGATATGATCAGGTTGTTTTTCTCCTTCCAGGACATGGAGCTCTCGATTATCTCTCAAAGAAGGCAATGACCATGAAGATCCCATCTGACTAGCAGATGACGAGTGACGATGGCGCCGTGGAGTTGGACTACGCCGCCCACAACACACGGCCGCCGGCCGCCTAGTTCGTTCTGTGTGCAGGCTAATGAGCTATTCACATTGCATGGCGCTTGCAGACACATACAGAGTCCAATGCTTCATGGCTGCGTCGTCATCCCCAGCTTGGTAGCACGTACAGCTCGCCAGCAGCGACTTCAACTCGTACCGCGTGGCTGCCGCAACAGCGGCTTCGTAGTTTGTGTACACCAACAACCTCGAAGTCAGCAGCTCAACAATGGGGCCGGCATCATGATCTACAGCGGCATTCAGATGAGTTCAGACAGCTCAACAGGTAGACGGGGAAAGTATGAATAGCCAACAGTTAAAAAAATTGCCGGGAGTTACAGCTAAACCGTTCGTGTTTGTATCAAATGGCCGACAATACTATTTATTTTCAAGAGTTAGGTGGTGACCGCTCGGGCACAAGACTAAATGGCCGACAGGGAAAAGTTTCTCCCGACGGTCTTAATGTGGCATTTTGCAAATAATTGTAATAGCCATCAGGTAGTTAATTAATGATAATGTCTTAATGGCCGTCGCTTATTTGTTGAACATTGCCAACCGTTATTAGTTTACCCGTTGGCTATTGTATGAAATAAACAATAGTTCAAATGTGTACCCTTGACTACTACTTTTGCCGACCGTCCAAACAAATGGCCAAGAGTTTAAAAACCGTTGGCCATTCCTACGATTCTAGCAGTGGATGATCAGGTTTAGCTTGATGCCAAAGAAGGGAGAATTCTTCTATAAACTTCACTTCCATTTTCCATCTTTGTACCATGCATGGGATTTGGAGTTTAAGCTATATATTGCACCCATCCCAATAAGCTACTGCTGGTTGGTACAGAAGTATATAAAAGTGGTCTCCAAAAGTCCAAACGCCTACTGCCTGTGCACACAAGATAGTCCAAAATTCGACAGACACAAAGAAAATAAAGTTGACAGAAATATAGAAAAATTCTATATAAATTGGCTCGGCGGAGCCTGCCTTGGAGCCTTGAGGACACGAGCAAGTTTAGTTTGTCTGTGCTTCTCTAGTTCTTTGAACGGATCACATCGGCCGGCAACGTAACATTTCCCACATGAAGATCACCGTGCTGTCGTCGAAGGCCGTCAAGCCACACTACGGCGACGACGGCGACGCTCCGGCCACCACCACCGTCGTCCCGCTCACCGTGTTCGACCTAATCAGCTACTCCGACTACATGTTCGGCATCCACGCCTTCCACCCACCATCCCCTCCCAACGCGGCCCTCGAAGCGGGGCTCGCCCGGGCCCTCGCTGAGTTCCGCGAGTGGGCTGGCCGGCTCCACGTGGACCCCACCACCAGCCGCCGTGGCATCCTCCTCAACGATGCCGGCGTCCGCTTCATCGAGGCCACCGCCGGCGACGCCACGCTGGACGCTGACATGGCCCTACGGCCCACGCCAGAGGTCCGGCGCTTCCACCCGAGTGCCGCAGCCACCGAGGAGCTGATGCTGGTCCAGGTCACCAGGTTCGCGTGCGGGTCCACCGTCGTCGGCCACGCTATGCACCACGCCGTCGGCGACGGGTTCGCCATCGCCCGGTTCCTCGTCGCGTGGGGGCAGGCCACCCGCGGCGTCCCCATCCACCCCGTCCCCGTCCACGACCGGGCGTCCTTGTTCCTCCCCCGACACCCGCCACGTGTCGAGTTCGAGCACCGCGGCGCCGAGTTCATCAAGGTGCCAAGTGACAAGAAGAAGAATGATGAAAAGGGGAAGGAGAACATGCGTAACCACGCCGGCGACGGTGAAGACGACGAGGTGGTGATAGAGCAGGTGCGTTTCACCCGCGAGTTCATCTCGGAGCTCAAGTCCCGGGCGTCGTCCACGGGCACGACCCGGCCCTACAGCACGACGCAGTGCCTTGCGGCGCACCTGTGGCGGTGCGTCACCAAGGCGCGGGGCCTGGACGGTGACCACGCCACGAGGCTGCACCTGGCGGTGAACGGGCGGGCACGGGTGAGGAGCTCACCGGGGGTTCCCGAAGGGTACACGGGCAACGCCGTGCTGTGGGCCCACCCGGCCACCACGGCAGGTGAGCTACTGTCGGAGCCCCTGGGACACGTGGCAGAGCTGATACGTGTGGAGGTCGCGCGCGTGGACGACGCCTACTTCAGGTCGTTCATCGACTTCGCGAGCTCGGGTGTGGTGGAGGAGGAACGGCTGGTCCCACCGCTGGCCGACCCGGAGGCCGCCGTGCTGGGCGCCGACGTGGCCGTGTACTGCCTGCTACGTGTCCCGTTCTATGACGTGGACTTTGGTGGTGGGCAGCAGTTCCTCTACACGCCTGGGTACTACCCGGCCGAGGGCGTCGTCTACATCCTGCCGACGTCGCCGGTTGGGGATGGGAGTGTGGAGGCGCACGTGGCGGTGTTTAGACGTGCCGTGGAGACCTTCAAAGGATGTTGCTTCTCGATCGACGAGGGAGCATGATGACGAAGCGCGTGTTCAGTGAAGTGGATTGATGGCCTCTGGATGGTTTGCTAATTAGCCAATGAGTGTAATGATGTTGTTCCGGGGATTTCTGAAATAAAATGTTGCCGGTGGAGGAATAAAATTTGCATGTGTACGTGTATGTGGAGGAGCACGGGTGGAAGCCGTTGTCGTGGCTCCGAGATCCCTGCTGGTGTAGTGAGTGAATCGGTCTGTTTTCTCGGCGCCGGGGTGGCTGTCCGAATGAAGACGAAATGGCGGTCTCTGCTTCGTGCTGAGACGACAAGAGGGTGTTGACGCTTTTTCTGGACAACACGCAGCAAGCGCTAGATCGCGCGGTCGTCGGAATAAACTCTCAGTGAAATCCTGCACAAACCGGAAGTTCCGGTTCTGTCGGGTTTTGCTGGAAAACCTAAAATCACCACCCTGGGAGGGACCCCGTCAGGGATGGTGCGCCTAGGGTTGCTCTGAGATCGGCAGACCACTCAGAACGTCTTCGCTCGCCGTCGAGACGAAAGAAGAAAGCAAAAGGAGGTTGGAAAAGATTTAGGATTTGGAGATAAAAGTAAATAATATATTTGATCGATTGTGTTGTGATTAACCTCAATCGGCCGCAACCCTTTATATTTATAGGGTGGGGAGGTCTTGCCCCGCAAGGAAATCCTTTTACAAACCGAGAACCATCAGTTTCTTTAATTCTACTCGTACTCCAAGCAAAACCGGAAGTTCCGGTTTTAGCAAACCGGAAGTTCCGGTTTGTGTCCGCCAGATTCTTTGAATCGGCTATGTGTCAATTTTGACCATCAACATATACCCCCCTGTTTTTTGGTGAAGTTTACGTACCAGAAAACATATTTCCACCATAAAAACTCTAAGGGCGATGTTCATCAACCATCGGCCATAACTCATTAAGCATCTTGCCATACACTTGGATAATATTTTTTTCAAATACCTCCCATTGAGAGCTCGTGGTAACATCTGACCTTGTAATGTTTCTAGCATATAAGAATTCCCAAACATTACTCTTATTATCTGATACGGCCCTTCCCAACTTGGAGACCATTTGCCAAATTTATTGCTCTTCGCCCCTATAGGTAATATCGTCTTCCAAACCAAATCTCCAACCTAGAATGCTTTTGATTTCACCATCTTGTTGTATGCTCTAGCAACTTGAATCTTGTCCTTCTCAATCTCCTTCAAGGCCTCCAATCTCTTATCAGTGACTTCATCAATGTTATCCATCATCAAATCATGATAAGCAATAGCATCAAGATTATTTTTCTTAGCTAGCCTATATGCGCCAAGATTCACCTCTACGGGTAAAACGGTCTCTTGCCCATATACAAGCTCAAAAGGAGTAACTTTAGTAGCACCATGCCTAGATATCCTATGAGCCCATAAAGCTTCAGATAACAACTCATGCCAATTTCTAGGACTCTCTTCTATCTTTTTCTTGATGAGCTTTATCAAAATCTTATTACTAGATTCAGCTTGACCATTAGCTTGAGCATAATATGGAGATGAATTGAGCAATTTAATTCCATAAGACCCAACAACTCACGCACTTCTTTAGATATGAAAGACGTACCTTGATCTGTAGTCAGAGTTTGTGGAATACCGAATCTATGAATCATTGCTCTTAAATAAACTCAATTACCTCCCTATGTGTCATATTATTCAAAGGAACTGCTTCAGTCCACTTAGAAAAATAATCAGTAGCCACCAATACGAAGCAATGCCCTTTTGATGATAAAGGATGAATTTTTCCAAGTCTAATCCCCATCCTCGGAATGGCCATGGCTCGATAATAGGATGCATTAATGCAGCAGGAACCATCTGAATATCCCCATATCTTTGACATTCTTCACATCCCTTATAGTAACGAAAACAATCGGCAATCATATTTGGCCAATAAAAGCACGCCCTTCGAAGAAGCCACTTTATTTTAGGAGCCGATTGATGTGTACCACAAATACCTTCATGAACTTCACCCATGGCCACTTTTGCTTGATCATTATCCAAACATTTCAGTAATAAATCATCTGCCGTCCGACGATATAATTCACCATCCACCAAAGTGAACTTAAATGTCCATAGTCGGACTTTTCGATCAACCTTCTGATTAGGATTCTGCAAATAATCAATCAAAGACTTCCTCCAATCTTCCACTTCATCCTTTACTTTCCCAGTAAACACAATAGACGAAGCAACATTTTCAACAATAAAACCGGTACTTCCGGTTTCTGAAACCGGTGGCTCCGATTCTGCCAATACAGCAACGTCATCACCAAACCGGAAGTTCCGGTTTACTGAAACCAGAAGTTCCGGTTTTTCCAACAAACAGCTTTCAACATCACAAACTATCGGTTTCTTTTCATGAAAATTCTTCTTCTGAACATTATAACCAGATGCTTGTTGTGCCAGAGCATTTGCCTTTGGATTCCCTTCTCGTGGTACATGATAAATAATGAATTCATCAAAAAAGGATATCATATCTAAACATTTATCAAGATATGCATTCAAAACCCCATCTAAACATTGGCATATCCTAGAAACCTGCTGCACCACTAGTACAAAATCACCATATGCTTCTACATGCTTCACTTCCATTTCATGCAAAATTTCTAATCCGAATAATAAAGCCTCATATTCGGTTTGATTATTAGTACATCTAACTTCCAATCGATTAAGTGCCTCAAAAACCACACCATTTGGTGATATAAGAATAATACCAGCACCACAACCATTTCTACAAATCAATCCATCAAAATGCAATTTTCATAGAGTCAAAGCAATAAGACCGACATCTAATTGAAGCTTATTATCAACTCGATGCTCCATAATAAAATCCGCTACAATTTGGCCTTTTATAGATTTTAAAGGTTCATAAGCCAAATCATATTCAACAAGGGCATAAGCCTATTTACCAATCCTACCACTCAAAATTGGTCTATGCAACATATATTTAATGATGTCGGTCTGGCATGCTACTATACAAGAACTTGACAATAAATAATGTCTCAATTTAGTACAAGCATGATATAATGATAAACATAATTTCTCAATAAACGTGTACCTTGTTTCAGCATCCAGTAATCTTCTACTCACATAAGCAATAATATGTTCCTTACCTTCGGTTTCTTGAGTCAAAACAGCTCCAATAACAATATCTTCGGCAGCCACATAAAACTTGAAAGGAACTCCCCTTGTAGGTGCTTTAATAACCGGTGGCGAAGATAAATATTCTTTAATATTATCAAAAGCATCTTGTTGCTCTGCTCCCCAAGCAAAATCTATTTCATTCTTCAACCGAAGGATAGGAGTAAAAGCACTTACTTTCTAGGACAAGTTACAAATAAATCTCCTCAAATAATTTACCTTGCCCAAAAACTTGTGCAAATCTCTCTTACATGTAGGAGCTTCTACCTTTTTAATAGCATCAATCTTCTTAGGATCAATCTCTATGCCCTTCTCATGAACAATTGTTGGCGTTTCTTAACGTCACTGGAATTGTGCCGTTAGAAAGCCAGTGGGACACTCTTGCCCTATAGAATAAAATATTCTGCAAGCGCACAGAATGACCGTGTAGCACTTCACCTTGGAGTATTCCAGGGTATCGTAAATTTCCACGGGGAAGCTCTTTGGTTAAAGTGATATTGAGAAATTATATCAGGAACACTTTCTAGAAATATACACCAACTATCTTAGGAGAGATAACTGGGGCGCAAAGATATGATAGGTGGCTGCCCTAAATGCCTTAGCTTATCTAAAAAGGTAAGCTAGATAGAAGGTCAAAATGACCAGCGACACAGGAGACTTCTACACTTAGAGATAGAAAAGAAGCTGGGAGAGCAACGAGTGAGAAAGGATTCCTAAGACACTCCTAAACTTATCAGAAAGCCTCTAAACATTTAGACTAGAACACTACCTAGCTGTCAGGGAAAAGAGCTTACTTCGCCGGCTGGAAGAGGAAAGGTCCATACGGGAGAGAAGGGGGACCTAACGGCAACCTGCTACTACTGCTATGAAAACACCCGAACGTTGTGGTCGCACAAAGAACGGACAAGGCTGTCACCACTTGCCGCCTACCACTCTCTTTCCGTGGGGTGGAACACAATTCTAGCTAACACCTAGCCAAACACCACGTCTGGGTTCGATGTTAGGATTTCTTGTGAGGCCTTCACAAGAAACCCCCCTCAACCTAGGAGACGGCTAAATCTCCTAGTCTGGGCGAGAAACCCGTAAGGTAAAAGCCTGACAAACTAACTAGACTCTAACTGAATCTAAAGGTTATGAGATGAAAGGATCACTCTACTTTCCTAGATAAACTAAGGAAAGCAGGAAAGGAATGCTTAACCAATAAAGTAAAGAAGATAAATATATTGATAACGGAAATATTCGAAGTATAAAGAAAAGATACAAGAACTTTACCCGATCTCCGAGAGACTCCGGAACCTCGAGGCAAGCTCGACTCAACTCTAACTCCCAACCCTAATCTACTCTAGAAAATATAAAAAGTAAGAGAAGCTCCTTCTTGGTGTGTGTTGAGAAGTGAAGTGGAGGCCTCCTTTTATAGCTTGAGCAGGTCGGTTGAGCATCTTGGCGGTTAAGTTAGCTCAGCATGCAACTGTCCTCAGAAGAGCGCCTTGAACGGAGCCGGTAGCCGGCCGTTCGGCCGGATCCTGGCCGATCGGCCAGGGTTCGTCGCCATCTGGCACCACCTTTCGCAGCAACGCTCTGGATTGCCCCCTGGTGTCGGTAGTTATGACGGTCATTAACTGCCTGGTAGTTAAGGCATGCAGGTGGGCCCTCTAATCCATGTGATGTGCCTTTCGGGCCCTTTGATCAAACCGTCATTGGATGAATGGCTTGGATGCCTTGCATGTGTGCTAGTTTGCTCCTGGATCAATGACTTGTCCTTTGACCGAGATGTGTGGCCGGCCGGCCAGGACTTGGCCGGTCGGCCAGGCATTTTGCCCGTTTTTGTTCCTATTTTCTGCCACGTGTCCCTGCATTCACAACTTCACCAAAACTTGTGGAACTTGTTAAATATAAGCAAAATATACATGGAACATTGTGCAAAGTTCTCATTTTATCCGAAATGTTGACGGTCACAAGGTGTCATAATGGCCATCAACAACAATAAAACCCAAAAACTTTTCAGCCGATACACCAAAAGCACACTTGAGTGGATTCATTTTCAATCCATACCGACGCATTCTCTCAAAAGCAAGCCCCAAATCAGTCAAATGAGAACTCAAACCAGCCAATTTCGCAACTATATCATCAATGTATACTTCAAGAATAGCACCAAGCAAATCATAAAAGATTAAATTCATTGCCCTTTGATAAGTAGCGCCAGTATTCTTTAATCCAAAAGTCATAACAACCCACTCAAATAAACCAACAAAACCCGGACATATAAAAGCCGTTTTAGACATATCTTCTTTGGCCATAAAAATTTGATTATAACCAGCATTACCATCAAGAAAACTAATAACTCTATGTCCAGAAGTATCATCAATAAGCATATCGGCTATAGGCATAGGATATTCATCTTTAGGACTAGCTCTATTGAGATTTCTAAAGTCAATGCAAACTCTAAGCTTACCTGTCCCTTTTTTCTCCACAGGCACAATGTTAGAAACCCAATCAGCATATCGACAAGGCCTGATAAACTTTGCTTCCAATAACCGATTAATCTCTTCCTTAATTCGGTCATACATACTAGTATTAAAGCGCCTAGCAGGTTATTTATATGGTCTAAACCCAGGTTTAATTGGTAGCCGATGCTCAACTAACTCTCGGCTTAAACCAGGCATATCAGTGTAATTCCATGCAAAACAATCAACATATTCCTTCAAGACCTCGATTAATTCAGACTTATAATCGACTTCTAAATTCTTATTTATAAATGTCGGTCTAGGTACAGTACCATCACCAATATCAATCTCTTCTAAATCATCAACCGATGTAAACCCCTGTCCTAACTTGCTCAAATCATCGAAATCTTCAATAGCTTCACACATATCGTTCTCATGTGCCCGATAATGTTCAAGCCTTTGTTGTAACCAATCTAAATTTTTATTCATTACATAATATGGTTCAACCGATTATCAATCAGCTTTAAAACAACAGGTACAGAGCCATCCTTGGTACAACTAATAAGATCAAAATCCAAAAGATCTAAACCAGAAATACATTTGAAACTATCATGCACACCTATGGTAGAACTATCAGCTACAGCAACACAAGCCGATGTATCACCATGTACTATCTCAATATCATCATCCACCCATTGAATTAAAAACTGATGCAAGGTGGATGGCACACATCTATTCGCATGTATCCAATCACGCCCAAGGATCAAGCTGAAATTACCTTGTGTCTCAGCAACGAAGAAAGCAGTGGCCAATGTCTTGCTTCCAACAGTAAGCTCCATGGAAACAACGCCCTTAGCATTGATCGGCTCGCCTCCTCCTATGCCACTGACAGTCATGTTGGTCTTGATCAGCTCCTTATCTGTGCCTCCTAACTTCTTAAACAAAGAGTAAGAAATTAAATTCACAATAGCACCTCCATCAACAAGCATACGAGTGATAGGCCTCCCATTAATATGCCCTTTCATGTATAATGCCTTCAAATGATTAGCATCATCATCTGGCCTCTTGAATATTGCTTCCTTCGGACCAAAATCCAGATGAGCTATTTCTTCTTCTGGAACAACATAATAGTCCGAAGACAAATGAACGACATTAACATCAAGATTCATGCGTTCAGGAGAGGAATCATAGTCAACAAGCTGCTCATCATCTTTCTCTTCAGGATCAATCACCATCTTGTCACCTTCTAAAGCCTTGGCATCCACATCTCCTGCTGTCTCTGTCAAAAACGGAACTTCTTGTTCCAAAACCGGAAGTTCCGGTTCCAGCTCTGTCTGTGACACTTCTTTTGAAACCGGGACCTCCGGTTCTGAAATCGGTACCTCCGGTTTCTCCTCTGTCTGAGCAGCAACCTTGACCCCCCATTGCTTCTGAGGAATCATTGGCCTATAGTCGTTAAAGCACCTGTCCCATTGTCTTTCTAGCTCTCTTTCCTTCTGCTCTTGTTGATGAAGCCTCTGTAACTTTCTCTTTTGGGTGCGAGTCAACCCATAAGGACACCACTGTGGAAGGAAACATTTATCACTTGACTTGCTACCACCAGCTTCCTGATCTTTGTTAATGGATGTCTTTGGAACAGAAGGCACGACTCGATCACCAATTCTAATTGGTCCTTTGCCACCATCCTTCATGGGAACATCCATCTGACCAATCTGAATAATGTCATTGCTTGTGGTCCTCTCAAGATCAATATCCATCTTCTGAGCACCATCAATTTTCTGCTTAGGACGATAAACCCACCTTGGTGATACTTTCTGCTTCTTTTGATCAAACCGGAAGTTCTGGTTTTGATAAACCGGAAGTTCCGGTTGCCTCCAGTCAGATCGATGCGGCGCCAACCGATCTCGCACAGGCAAGGCCAACCTATCCATCACCGGCCTTCTTGGTGATTGCTGCCCTAGGTGAAATGATCCATGCTCTACAGGATAATAAGCATCCACATCACTCCATTATCATCCCATACAGGTCCAAGTTCGCCCCTCTGTCTAATGGCAGGCCTTGGTGGTGAAATACTCCTATTCTCGTACTCAGGAGATCGTGCTCTTTTTTTTAATGCCCGATCACCTGTATCGGCCTTGCTTTGATATGAATATTTAGCAAGAAGTTGATCAAAGGTTGGTCCCGACTTGAACTTCTTGCTCTGGTTCTTAGCTTCATTTACTTTCCACTTTCCAATCTCTGGACTTTTGGGTTTTAACATTTTGGACGTCCAGAGACAAAACCAGAACTTCTGGTTTCTGAAACCGGAACTTCCGGTTCCTGCGGTGCATCTGACTCAGCTGCCTTTTCAATCCTTTTTTCAGGTAAAACATGCCCCCCAGAGATCAGGAGCTCTGAGAGTAACTCTGAATGACTCTCTACCATTAGGAGTCTTCTAACATACCACCTCTCTAGTCAATGCTTTATTTTATATGTCTTGCCCTTAGCCTTTTCGGCCTGATGTGACCGAATCAAAACTTTGGGCTGCTGCAGATCCATAGTGTTGACAGGGAAAGGTGTCTTGTCTACTTGCATTGTAGGGATAGTCAACCGTCCTTCATTTAGGGCCGATTGTATCTGTCGACGGAAAACATTATAATCATTAGTGGTATGCGAAAAAGAATTATGAAACTTACAATATGCTCGTCTCTTCAATTCTTCAGGTGGCGGCATGGTATGAGATGTCTTGATGTTCCCATTCTTAAGCAACTCATCAAAGATACGGTCACATTTAGAAACATCAAATGTAAATTTCATTTCCTCTTGCCGACTCTTATGAGCTGGCTTTAATGAAGTGCAAGAATAAGATTTAGACTTAGATTGCCAAACAAACTCAGCAATATAAACATCTTTGTCCTCATCGTCTGTACTATCGGATTCATAATCAACAACATGAAAGTTAGACCGATGAGGCTTAGAACTTTCTTTGGCATTTTTAATCCTATTTTCTTGCAACAAAGCTTTTATTTGCACTTGAGCAACTGAAACAAAATCATGATTCTCTAATTTCTCTCTAATAGAAGATCTTAAGCCCTTAAGTGCAACATCAGCAAAATTAACATCAGAAATCGACAAATTAAAACAACGGTTCTTTGTATCTTTGAGACGTCTAAAATATTCAAGAACCGTCTCCTCCCTTCCTTGCTTAACCGATGTTAAATCTGTCAATTTCAACTGAGGACTCCCACTACAAAAGTGATCATGAAACTTTTGCTCTAATTGACTCCATGAAGTAATTGAACCAGGAGCTAAAGATGAAAACCAAGCAAAAGCATTTCCAGTCAAAGACAATGAAAACAAACGCACTCTTAATGCCTCATAAAAACCTGCTTCACCTATCTGAGCCATGTATTGACTAATATGTTCCCAAGTAGTCCTATTATCATCACCACTGAATTTAATGAAATCAGGAACACGCCAACCAACAGGATAAGCTACATAATCAACCTCAGCACTATATGACTTTTGATATAACTTAGAATTACCAATATCAACACCGAGTTTATTTTTCATCAAACTAGCCAAATCATCCTTAAATCTAGCAAACTCAGTATTCCAATTAGAATTATTTGGCTGCTGTGGCATATTATTAATCCTTTGGATCAAAGGAGGAATATAACTAGCTTGAGTGTGCCCTGCATACCCTCCATAAACAGCATTTGAAACAACATGTGTGAAAATTAAAGTACTTGGAGTATGTGACACATGTGCTGCTACTGAATTAGATGGTATAAAATTTGCTAGTGCATTAGTCCGGCTTGGAACAACCAAACTGGGCACAACTGATAAAGGCAAGGGCTGTTCAGGTACCAGAGTCATAGAACCGGAACATCCGGTTGAAGAAACCGGAACTTCTGGTTCTGCCCGACTCGGCAGCGGTGTAGCTCCTGGTGCTGTTTGTCCTGGATAAAAACCCAATGGCATACCGTATAATGGATCCTGAGGAACACCATCTGGTGTAGCCGATGTGTTTTGTTGAGAGCTAGACATATTTTGTTTGTAAGCTAAAAATTTATTATTTAATTCCATATTTATTTTTCCATAACCTCTAACTTATCAAACAACATAGTAACCATCTCTGGTGATATATGATCAGGGACACCAATACCAGGTTTAGAAGAAGATGACTCAGGGTTTGGATTGCTTACATTGGAAATTACCTCTATCTGGTCATTGTTCAATTTGAAGGCAGGCATCACGAATTCTTGTACCCGTTTGGCTCGACGATCTTCCCGGCCTTTCCGGAAGGTCTTCAAGAATTCGCTCTGGAGGTGCTTCTCAAGTGCCATGTACTTTTCATGATCTTCCGGGCTGAGATCCTCCATGACAGTCGCAACGATTTTGTCTTCTCCAACGTCGAAGCCCATTGTGCTAGGTTTTAGTAGATCGGTCTCAATAACCCGATCTCTTTTCCCTAGCGGAGTCCCAAAAAGTGTGTTGACGCTTTTTCTGGACAATACACAACAAACATTAGATCGCGCGGTCGTCGGAATCAACTCTCAGTGAAATCCTGCACAAACCGGAAGTTCCGGTTTAAGCAAACCGGAAGTTCCGGTTCTGTCGGGTTTTGCTGGAAAACCTAAAATCACCACCCCGGGAGGGACCCCGTCAGGGATGGTGCGCCTAGGGTTGCTCTGAGATCGGCAGGCCACTCAGAATGTCGTCGGTCGCCGTCGAGACGAAAGAAGAAAGCAAAAGGAGGTTGGAAAAGATTTAGGGTTTGGAGATAAAAGTAAATAATATATTTGATCGATTGTGCTGTGATTAACCTCAATCGGCCGCAACCCTTTATATTTATAGGGTGGGGAGGTCTTGCCCGCAAGGAAATCCTTTTACAAACCGAGAACCATCAGTTTGCTTAATTCTACTCGGGCTCCTAGCAAAACCGGAAGTTCCGGTTTCAGCAAACCGGAAGTTCCGGTTTGTGTCCGCCAGATTCTCTGAATCGGCTATGTGTCAATTTTGACCATCAACAGAGGGACCAGGAGTTCTGTATGCCTTGTTTGTATTCGTTTTTTGTTTAGCATCTTCTGTGTATGATCGTGACTTCGGGAGGATGATCGATCACTCGGGTTCGATCTATTCTGGCTTCCGATACAAATAGACGAATGTTAAGAATTTAGATAAATATATATGTCTAGGTTCATAAAAGATGTTATGAATTTAGACACTCAAAATAGCATTCAGGATGATTAATAATTAGGAACGAAAAAGTAGTATATTAAGGAATATGGACCATCAACACATTCCATTGTTCATTGGGCCCTATTGACGACCGGGCAGGGCAATGGGCCCAACAATCTACAACCGGGGATTTCTATCCATCTCCAAAAATCATCCCTTGTAACTCACCGTCGCTCCAGCCTTAACTCGTGCCCGGCCTCTTTGTACCTGCCCTTCCTAAGTTCCTCTGCCCCTTCGCTGGGCGCTCGCTTCCGTCTTCCTCCCTCGTGCGCGCACTAGTGCGGTGTGGCAGCGGCTTCCGTTTGAGTGAGCGCACTAATCCTCCGCAGGATGGTCCATGGGCAATGGGCAAGTGAGCAATGGATATAGGAGGTCATCGTGATTAGTGCATCTTCAATGGGGCATGCAAATTTGAACCCGGGCTCAAATTTGCATCCAACTCCAGTGGGGTATGCATTCATTCTTTAGTGGGGCATGACAAATAGTGGGAAACATGGTTTGGGAGGGAGAATGAGAGGCTCTCAAATCTAGAGGCTTTGAGAGAAAATTTTGGAGGGCACGTAAAATAGGAGCGAGTTTAGTAGTCCCACTGGAGAGGGTTGTTTTTTGTTTGACTCCTAAAATTTAGAGTAGAGACCCATTTAAGGGTTGATTGGTTATCCTCTCACGCGAGCCAGGCTCGCACCCTAGAGCCAGGATGACCAGGTCCCGGCTCGGCGTGTGCAACATCACTATGTTTGGTTGTTGGATCATCCTAGACATACTACAAGGAGACGTTGATGGGTTGCATGCACGCGCTTATTTTTGTGCCTTCATGGGGTCGATGCGTGCTCGCGGCTGCATGGAGCGAGCCAGGTTCTCGAGAAACGAGCAAAAATTCTGCACCTGGAGAGCTAGGCTCAACGACTCCTATTGCCTGCCACGGATCAGGCCCAATACGTCACCCAGGCAACCAATCGGTGCAAGGTCGCATCTACAGAGCCTGGACGGAGGGTGATGCAGCAAACCAATCATGCCCTTAGGAGCTCCTAGAGTGTAGATGCTCTTTACGTTTGAGTGCTCGCCGGCGGCAGCGGCTTCACGCAGTGGAGGATTTGGCGTATAGAGCGGTGTGGGCGTGTGGCACTAGCGAGACGACGGCTCATGTCTCGCTCTTCCTTAATGACGATCCACGTAGGACGAATTTGCACCGCCGACAGCATATAGAAATCAGTCTGTTAGCCCTAAATCAGCTAGCTACTCCGATGAACTCACTTAGTCTCGCACATGACAAGGTAGTTATAAACTAATTTAAGTCAACACTTGAAACGAATACTATGAACATTAAGTTAGAGTAAGAATTATAACAAACTATTTCAATATTTTATATAAAAATGTTAAACCATCATATCTTCATATCTAAAATGTATAAATGCTGGACTGGTTCATTTCAAATTTTGATTTTCTTTAAAAAAATATTTAGGAATTCAAAATTATATTCATATTGGGTTTGATTTTGTTACATAAATTATTAATAAAACAATGGTCCAAACAGAATTCCAAACGACGGATTAAAAAAATTAGATTGGAGTTTTGCGAATCCATCATCCATCTATGCAGAGAAGCCACCCATGTGTCCTCATGTGTCCGCTCCTCCCAAAAATCCACCCGTGCACGCTCGTTTAGCTTTGATCTTATCAGTTCGTTGTGCTGATCTCAAACAATATTGCAAACAGTTAAAGATGATTTGTGGAGATGGATAGAAATCCCGGTTGCAGATCATTGGGCCCCGTGCCCTGCCTATTTTTTTTTGAGAAAGGCCCGGTGCCCTGCCTGGGTAGGGCCAACGACCATCTTGATATACTGCTCCCTACAGGCTACAGCCCACACACAAACCACGCGTACATGTTGATGGGCTGGACTGCAAAAATTCCACGGTGCGACTAAAGACGGACACGTGCGCCTCCACGTCACCCATCTCCCCGCGGCTGCGACTTCTGTCTCCAAACATGTTTCTCCATCCGTGTCTCCGACGCAATTAACGTCAAATAAATGTTGAAATTCAATTCTGATCACAACATTTTGTTTGTTATGATTAGATCTTCAAAACTAAACCACACTTGATCATATTTGAACTATATTTTCTTTTTAAAATATTTTTTAGGTTAAACAAATTATTTTAATACAAAAATATTCTAAATATATATATAATCCAAACATGGTCAAGTTTGATTTAGTTTTGAAGATCTTATTATAACAAACACAATAGTGTGATTAGAATTGAATTTGGATAATTTATTTGACGTTAATTGCCACCGACGACGCGGTAGGATGTAGACGACGCCCTCGGCCGGGTAATACCCAGGCGTGTAGAGGAACTGCCTGCCACCACCAAAATCCACGTCATAGAACGGGACACGTGGCATGCAGTACCCGGCCACGTCCGATCGGCCAGCGGTGGGACCAGCCCTTCCTCCTCCGCGACACCCACCGAGCTCGTGAAGTCTATGAACGACTTGAAGTAGGCGTCGTCCACGCGGGCGACCTGCTCCCGGATCAGCTCCGCCACGCGCCCCAGTGGGGCGGCCAGCAGCTCCCCGCCGTGGTGGCCGGGTGCGCCCGCCCGTTGAGGGCGAGGTGCAGCCTCGTGGCGGTGCCACCTTCTAGGCCCTGCGCCTTCGTTCTCCTTCTTCTTGTTACTTGGAATGTTGAACTCAGCGCCGTGGTGCTCAAACTCGACACGCGGCGGGTGGACGGGGAACAAAGGGACGTGCGGTCGTGCCAAATACACTTGGCAAAGGCCGGATTACCCTCGGCAAACAGCAAACCGGCGGGGCACACTCGACAAACCACCTACTTACCGAGTGTTTTCTTTTGTTTTCCAAGTGTTTCAAAAAAAAACACTGGTAAAAAGTTCGTTTGTCGAGTGCGTGAGAAAATACACTTAGCAAACTAACGATTTCGGTACTGGTGGATGGCGGCGTCGCGGGTGGCTTAGCCCCACGTGACGAGAAATCCAGCATGGTGTGGCCCATGATGAGCGAGCCGCACACAAACCGCGTGACCTGGACCAGCATCAGCTCCCCGCTGGTGCCGTTGTCGGCGCTCGGGTGGAGGGTGTGGGCTGCAGCACCATGGCGCCGTCGAGCATGGGGTCACGGGTCGTCATTGAGCAGGATACCGCGGCAACCCGTGGCTTGGGCGCCACATATGTCCGTCCTAGGGGCGCCAGATCTGGTCCCGAACCACCGCTAGCTTGGGTTGTCGCCTTCTCCATGACTGGCACCCAGCGAGAGAAGCCCTGCCGCCATCTTCCTAGTAGACACTCGGGCTTTCGATGGCCTGCTCGAGTGGTTTTGAAGAGAAGAGGTGGCTGGGAAGAGGGCGACAACGACAGAGGAAAGGTGTCACATTGCCGCCTGAGTCGCCCCCGCTTGGAGACGACGACGCGGGTGCAGGGGAGTACCGCATTAGGTTTAGCCAAAACTTACAAGGACGCTGAAGTTATTTTAGTTGTACAAATATTTGGTTCTTAAGTTTGTGTAATTCATTCCAACCTAGAGTTCTAGGTTCGTATTTATTATATTATTGATCTGGACACAAACCCTTTGACATGATTATTACATTATAGTACATAATTCGCCCACAAATTAAGCACACTCATGCCGCGTAGTGGTCATGCCGTGGGGCCATCAGTGATGGGAGCGCTCCGTAGCACGACGGTTTCCATGGTGAGGCCAGGGCCGAAGCCAAAGAGGACACCCCAGTCCATGCCCTCACCGGTGGTGGAGCAGCCGTCCTCCAACGAGCGCCTTCGCATCTCGTCGAGGATGAACAGAACGCAGGCGCTGGACATGTTCCCGTACTCGGAGAGGACGTGGCGGGAGGCGCGCATGCGGGTCACGTCCAGGCCGACCGTGGCCTCCACCTTGTCCAGTATGGCCGGGCCACCCGGGTGCACCACCCAGAAGATGGAGTTCCAATCGGAGACGCCGATCGCAGCGAACGCATCTTCCAGTGCGCGCTCGATGTTCCCGGCGATGAGCCCCGGCACGTCCTTGAGGAGGTGGAACGTGAGCCCGGCCTCCCGGAGGTGGCCCTCGATGGCGCCCTCCGAGTCCGGCACGATGCTCTGTCGCGCCAAGACCAGCTGGAACAGGGGGCGCTCGACGGGCTCGTCGGCGTCGGCGCCGACGATCACCGCGGCTGCGCCATCGCCGAAGAGCGTCTGGCCGACGAGCGAGTCTAGATGGGCCTCGGATGGGCCGCGAAACATGATGGCGTTGATCTCCGAGCACACCACGAGCACGCGCGCACCACGGTTGTTCTCGGCGAGGTCCTTGGCGACGCGGAGCACCGTCCCGCCGGCGAAGCATCCCTGCTGGTACAGCATGAGGCGGCTCACGGAGGGGCGCAGCCCTAGCAGCCTGGTGAGCTGGTAGTCGGCTCCGGGCATGTCGACACCGGAGTAGGTGCAGAAGACGAGGTGCGTCACCTGGGACCGTGGCCGCCCCCACTCCTTGAGCGCCACCTCGGCCGCCGCTCTCCCGAGCTTGGGAACCTCCGCCACCACAATGTCGTGCCGCGCGTCAAGCGATGGCGCCATGTGCGCGCATAGGCTGGGGTTCTGCTCAAGGATCTCCTCCGTCAGGAGCATGTGCCGCTTGCGGATCATCGACTTGTCGCCTGCACGGATACATCTTTATTTTAGCTCCTTAATTTTGACATGATCGCGAGCTATGTACTACTAGTAGTTCGCTGAAACAGTAAGTTATGTGGGTTCATAAGACAAAACAGTGTAGCGAGGAAACTTGAGTTCATGGAAACAAGTGTGAAACAAGAACATGAGTAAGGTCGAGTTGTAGCATATATACGGACACATCCTCTTGAACTTTTGCTTGAGCTTGGTTAGGTGCTCGCTCTTGGTGACCCGGAAGTAGTAGTCCGGATACTCTGCTTGGTACAGGATGTTGGCCGGCGTCGCCGTCCCAATGGCGAGTACCGTCGCCATGCCTTCCGCGCGGTGTGCCTTCCTCACCTCCTCCAGTGAGACCTTCGCTGCCATCTTCTACAGGAAGCCGGGACAAACACACGCAACTAGCACAAAAGCTATTACTGGAAGGCTCCGAGACAACACTTGATGCCAGTTGTATAAATAGCGTTGGTGCCTCCTCGGCCTTTCGTTAACATTTTTCATCGCTAGAGTAACATGTTTGATACTAATTACTATTATCAAATGCGAATAACTGAAAAACCCATTCCATAATCCCGGTGTGTAATTGGGAATCTAATAAGCCTAATTAGCTTATGATTACAAAATATCATGCTACAGTAAACAATATCTAATAACAAATTAATTAGGCTTAATAGATTTCTCTCGCGATTTCATGTCGATCCGTGTAATTATTTTTATAATGAGATCATGTCTAATTATCTTTTTGCTAGAGTTAATTTGCCAACTTTCTACACCAACTAAACAAGGCCCTCCTATTAATAGTGGAGAGCTCAGTAATAAGCACAAACGGAGGACGGGGATGGAATACCATTTCTGTAGTAGTGTTTGTTAATCAAGATTCTGGATGCCTAGCCTTGTTTAGCATCTGAAGTAGTGGGGTATGTATGAACCCAAGGAAATAAACCAATTTTGCTAACAATTTGAAACCCAAGAAAACACTTCTTCTCTGTATCCCTAAAACCTAGAACCCAAATTCTTCCCAAATCCTGAACGAAACTTGCAATCATGGTGCTTGTCAACAGAGTCATGCAAGTGCCGGTGTGAGAGGCACGCCTTATTTGTTCACTCTTGATAGAATGTCGATATTTAGCGAGCTATGGGTATTGGGAGGGATAGAATCATAGAATGGGTACGCTGATTTATGGAGGGTCATTAACTGGCCCTATGTTAATCGGTCTAACAATGAACGTTAGTACATATGCGTAAGAAAAGGATTACATGAACCCACCTTAACACATCCTAGCTTATGTTTGGTCATAATTTATTTTGTTACAAATACCCACCCTTATTTTTTTTTTGTGAATCAATCCATTTTCACCGATAAAGTGACACCGCAAGTCAAGCTAGCTAAGTCATTTTTTTTTTGCCAAAAGCCGCTCAAGTTATCCATCATGTTACACTGAAATATTTTGTGTAAACTCAGTCAGGCAACGTTTAAGTTTCATCAATAATTGTATTTTAAGAAAATATGAACACCTCTTCAATAAATATAAGAAAAATATGAACACTATGAATGAAGTTGAATCCTGGTGGGCATCATGGGCCGGCAAGAAGTTAGCTATCGTAAATATTTTTTATTCATATCATAAAAAATAAATAAATTTATCAGTTTATAGACCCCATGGGTTATTAGGGGTTGGGACCGCCTTTAAACCGGCCCTACGTATGCTGGTGAGTGGTGACCGATGATTTCCACGAGGCCGTCAGGGTCATCATGATATGCTAGGATCCCAGCTACACCTCAACAAGCAAAACAACACCCAGACATCAAACTTAATGGGTGAAATATTTTTGTTGATAAAGTTCTAATAATAAGATAAAATTACAGAAATTCTTGACAAGGACATGACACCTTCGGATACCAAATTGATTATAAGGTGAGTTTAGTTCTTCATCTGCATAATAATTTCTTAAACAATTCACTTGGGATGTAGCTGTCATTATTTGCTTATAGGTACAAATGTGTCATTGTAATGTCATCGTGGGCTTTTTTTATTCACACATAAGAAGTTGGGTTTGTTATCCATCACAAAAAGCTGCTACTATACAGTTATAAAAACGTGATGTGTCCCTTGGCAGTTGGTAAGTTATACGGGTTCGAGTATATAATCTATACAAAATAAAGCAACACACTTAAAGAAATGAAAATTCATTATGCTAAAACTAAATTATGTGTACTAATTAAGTACAATGTTATGGTGAAATAGTCAAATAGTACATAGACACATTTTTTTTTATAATAACCAGATCATTGCGTAGGTCGATCAACTAGTTTCTACTCCCTCCGTTTCAAATTGTAGGTCGTGTTAACCTTGTAGTAACTCAAAGCAACAACCAAATTTATATAACAAAGTACTAATTAACATTCATGATATCGAATAAGTACCATTAGTTTCTTCGTCGTCAAATATGTTTTCATAGTATATTTATTCGGTGCCATAAACCTTTGTGATCTCCTCTGTAATTTGGATCAAATATAAAATCGCTCTACTCTCAGAGAAAGTCAAAATAACTTATTATTTGGAATGAAGAAAGTTGGAACAATATCTGAAACACGTACATTATGAAAGTTCATACTACTACACGTACCATGGTGAATGCAACATCAGATCAACCTTATTTTTTCAATCAACACAATTTTATTTATCTCGACGTGTGGCCAAAGCACTATAAGTTGAAACGTTGGGAATCGTAGACCAATATTTATATTTTGGAATGGATGTAGGGCACCGCCAGTGTGTAGCAGCAGTCCTCGAAGGCGTCCATGACTTTGCTGGGAAGAGACACCTGTGCTTCCACGCTTCCATCCCCAAAGGGAGAAGATGGTAAGACGTAGATGAGACCGTCGACCGGACGGTAACTCGGCATGTACAAAAACTGCCGGCCACCGCCAAAATCAAGGTCATAGAACGGGATCCTCTGGATCCAGTACACCTCATCCTGGAACTCCGGTGTGTCAATCAGGGACACCAGACCCTCCCTTTCCACGGCTCCGGAGCTCACGAAGTCGATGAACGATCTGAAGTAAGCATCGTCAACACGGGCCACCTCCCGGCGGATGAGCTCTGCTGCGTGCCCAAGAGGACAACCCAGCAGCTCTCGTGCTGTGGTTTCTGGGTGTGCCCAGAGCAGGACGTTGCCGGTGTATCCCTCTGGCACCCTCGGGCGGCTCATCCGGCAGCGGCCGTTCACGCAGATGCGCAGCCGCGTGGCCTCGTCACCGGTGAGCCCCCGTGCCATGGTGATGCACCGCCAGAGGTGCGCCAAGAGGCACTGCATCAAGCTGTATGGACATGGCATCCCCGCCGATGCCCCCGACTTGAGATCGGAGACGAACCCCCTGCTGAGGTGAAGCTTGTGCGTCACCAGCACGTCTTTGTTGCTGGCATCGTCGTCGTTGATGTTGTTGCTTGGATTCTTCTCCTCCTGACGAACTGTCAGATCGACGCCGCAGTGCTCGAACTCGACCTTGGGTGGGTCGCGGGGAACGAAGAAAGACCCTCGGTCATGCACCGGGAGAGGGTCGATGGCAACGCCGCGGGTGGCTTGGCCCCACGCGAGCAAGCATTGGCAGATGGCGAAGCCGTCGCCAACGGCGTGGTGCATGGTGTGGCCTACGACGAGGGAGCCGCACGCGAACCTCGTGATCTGGACCAGCATCAGCTCCTCCGCGCCATCGCTGCTCGGGTGCAGGCGCTGCACAAAGGCCGACGACGGCGTCAGCAGAGGCATGACGGCTTCCAGTGCAACGTCTGCCGTAGCCTCAATAAACCGTGCGCCGGCGTCGTTAAGCAGGATTGCGCGGCGGCCGGTGGAACGGTCCGCCGTGAGCTTTCCAGCCCACTCACGGTGCTCCGCTAGTGCCTTGGCGAGCCCCTCCTCCATGGCGGCATTGGACAGAGCTGGCGGGTAGAACGCGTGTATGCTGGACATGTACTCATTGAGGAGCTCATCGAACGCAGTGAGAGGGACGACCTCCATGGCTTGGGTGTCCCAACTACGGCTACATCCATAGGCGGGCTTGACTGCCTTGGATGACTGAATGGCAATCTCCATCGGACGAGAATGCAGGTCGTCGCTGTATGGAAGCAGGACAAACCAACTTACTTGTCTCCTACAATTGCAGGATTCTATGCCGCCGTGTTTATATAACGATCGAGCATTTAGATTCGTTTTTCACACCAAGAGGAGATTCTTTTTCTGTTTTTTTTTTCATTCTAGAGACAGCAACCACGGCAAGGTGTAATTGTGAAATGTTTTTTTTTTCAATTCAAAATGCGTGGAAAAGACGGATTACAGAAGAAATGGGCACACCTGGGGCACAGCAAAGGAAATTAAATCGACCGAACAACTCATTCATAACTATTTAAAAAGATACAAAGCATGGTACGGACCAAAGACGACCACCAATGCCTATATATGTAACACCAGCGAGGTAAATGCTCGCCAACTATGATGTGACCATTAGTGGACTAACATATACCAGCCCATCTTATAGCTAGTGCCAGTTGCTGCGCGTTCATATAATCAACATTTGGCTTACACATACGCACCGCTAGAGAACGTAGCATTATACCGGTTATGCGCCCGATACCGAGCTTCCGGTACTAATAGGCAGCCTATTAGTACCGGCTGCCACAGCTGGTACTAACGACGGGCTACGCGGCACGGCCTGGGGCCAGGCGTTTAGTAACGGCCGATGTTACTAGACGGTACTAGACGATGCCACGCGGCACCTTGAGGAGAGCTTTGGGGCCGGTTCATATGTTAGGGCCAGTTTTGTTATCTTTTTCATTTAAACGTTCTTTTTTTAGTTTTGTCTTGTATTATCGTATTCTTGTACTCATATAATTGCATAATTGAAGAAAAATATATATAGAAAATAAAGAGACTAGCTATATATATATATATATATATATGACGAGTTTTTTTCTACACAAGCGTGTACCTACACGAGTGTGTATATCTCACAAATCACAAGGTATTTTTTCGTACTTGACATTTCTAAATAAAGTATGTACAATACATGATTTTCAAAAGTGGTATGCGGACATACTTTTTTTTATTCACGAAGTATTTGGACATACTTCTTTTTCTATACAGAAAATGTAATATATCATAAAGTGTAAAAAAATATGAGTTCCACTCAAATTTTTTCATGGTTATCACTTTCAAAAATCTTATTTTAAGTATGTATACATACTCAAAATAATAAATGAGTATGTACACATCCCCAAGGTGGTTTTGTAGACAGTGGTGTAGCTACACACTTGTGTAGAAAGGATTTATCATATATATATATAACGGTAAACTTAGGACTCACAAAGTACGTCTGAACTGAAGACACACTTCGAATGATATTTAGAAATTTCTCGAGCTACTATTCACTGTACTATTCAAATTCCTCGGCTACTATTCAAATTCAGCGAATATGAACAGTGACAATGCACTCACTGAGTGCACCGGTCTCTCACTACTATGCACGTACTATTCTTCTCACTATTATACACTATACCAGGCACTCGGGTCGCTTTCACGGTATGCGCAAGCGCGTGATTAGAGAATATTGAGTGGGATATGTCGCTTTCAGTGAATATTCTAAACTCTTGATTAGACCTAATTTGTTCTATTATATTATCAGGATCTTTGGCGAGGCTGGCGAGGCCAAACGGTTCAGCCGGCGTGCGTGCAGACGGGTGTGTTGATCCTACTCGGTACTCACCGTATCCGCCTTGTGGTTGGTTTCCCATGGTTTGGTTGTGTCAGTGTCGCGCTCCGCTCGCCCGTATCCGCCTTGTGGTTGGTTTCCCATGGTTTGGTTGTGTCAGTGTCGCGCTCCGCTCGCCCGCCCGTCCCGCCCCGTCGCGTGGTGGCGTGGCCCCGTGCTCGCGGTTCGTTTGATTGCGGCGGTCGGCGGACGATGGCCGTCGAGGTCGCGATTTCTCCTCCTTGAATTCCGTCTGGCTCTCTCTCCCTGCGAAGTCTCCCGAACACACCGAGCTCGCCCGTGCGTGTACTGTTCTGTCTGCTTTTTTTTCTTTCTTTTTCTCTCTCTTTCCTTTTCTCCGTGAATTCCGTCTGCCTTCTCTTTTCCCTCGACCCGTTCTGAACTTAAACGCGCCGCACGTAAAGCGTGCACGTAAATCTTGGATGGCGTAAAGATCCTGTTGTCTACGGCGTGCCATATTCTTTGAGGCCCCTCTATAGAAAGGTAGAGCAGTGCATGTGCCGTTTGGTGCAATGCAATGAGCCGTTGGGTCACCAATGCCTACTTCCGGTTGGTACCAGGATCCATCGTTTGTGGAATTCGCCGTTAGGATCAATGACCTCGTCTATTAGGAATCCGCAAAGCTATTCTTATACCGTCTTGATTCTATCCGTAGGGAGGAGGCATTCTTCCATACGCTATTGCTGTCACATACAAAAGAAAATTATATTAAATATATCAAGTCTTATAATTGAATACAATCATATGCTTGACATACCTCGAATTCGTCCGGCTTCATTGCGCCCATCGGTCATACAAACCGGTGAATGAACTCACACACGTAGTAGCCACATAGGTTATTCCCTTGCTCCTGTCTCATACACTTATGTGGAATGCAAAAATGTTATTAAAAATAGCTATTGCGTATAAACAGATGTCACTAATGATACTTGATATTCTAAATGAGTTTTTACCCAAAAATCTAGCTTTTTATGGAGTTTCTCCTTAAATGGACATTTATTTTCTACCCGGAAGCGATCGCATGCCTTGTTCATTAGGTCGATGACGTCTTGTAATTCTTCTTTTGGCATATTCTTTGGGTCAAGGACTATGACCAAGCTTCTCTATTGCTCGTGTGTGGATTTGTGGGGAAGTCCGACTATATTGCTCTTGCCGACATCACTTGGCTTGGGAAGGATCTTCTTTGGTTGAATAAATCTCCAAAATCATTTGGCAGCCAATCCATTTGCTTGAACTCCCTTAATGACCTTGCACTTTCCAAGCTTCTTCTTTCTTCTCCCGAGTTCTCCTTGGTTGAATCTTGAACTGATGCATCTTCACCTTGAGTTCTTCTTATATCTTTTTTATGCTTCGATTGCTCTTCAACCGGCTTCGGTGTATCTTTTCAGAAATTTCAGCAAGCTTCGCCGGTTGGGATTCTTGTGCACGGCTCGCCAAATCTCGCATTTCCCAATCTATACGCATCGCCACACCCTTGCTAATTTTTTTGTAGGAGTTGTGCGGCTTCCGTATGAGTTTTCTCCATGAGATCTCCTCTTGCACACATTTGAACATATTTTGCGCCCTCGGAGACTAGGGAAAAAAATAAAGGTTGCACGAGTAAGTCACCGGAAGGTCCTAGGTTCGGCCCTTTCTCAATCAAGTCATTGAATCTATCGCAAGCTTGGTCTATTCCTTCGTCTTCTCTTTGCACAAAGATGATCACTTGCTTCCGGATGTGGTGAACCTTGCTTAGCATAGTTTGACCATCCCTGATCTGATATGCGCATAGCAAACTTCACGGTTTTGCAAAACTCATCACTAGTCGCTCCACATATGCTTCAACACAGGAATATTATCCGGTCAGCAAACCCAGATAAGAGTGAAGCTTGGATTACACGTAACAATAAAGATAATTTCGCTATTTGGCTCCGAAGACTTCTTATGGGGGACGAATCGATTGACAAACAACTTCAATGGTTAGCTAGGAGGCCATCTCTCACAATCTTGTTATGCCAAGGGTACGATATAAATGGGAATACATATTATACAAGGAAACAAGACCAAAACAGTACCAACTAGAACAATGGTGTCTGTATAGATGCAATAATAGATAATGTTGGAACAAAAGAGACATATTACGGTATCATAGAAGAGATATGAGAACTGGAGTATGGACCTCTATTGAAGGTCCCTTTATTTCTTTGCCAATGGGTGAACCATGCTCAATGAGGTGTATTGGTGGACAAGTATGGGATGACAACAGTGAAACTTAATTAGTAAAATTGGATACAAAGATGAACCTTTCGTTCTAGCAAAGAATGTCAGTCAGGTTTTCTATATGATGGACATGTCAAGCAAACCGAAGAAGGGCCCTAACAAACATAAACCTAAACGCCATATTGTACTATTTGGAAAGAGTAAGATCGTTGGAGTTGAGGACATTTCATATAATTAAGAAGAATTTAATCGGATCTATGACCTCCCTCAATTTTCAATTGATGCTGACCCCACCATCCTGTTGTCCGGAGAAGATGCTTCGTACTTACGTTGCGATCATAAAGACGGAGTCTTAGTTAAAAAGAAATGTATCAATGTTTCATTAGTTTAGTGAAAATGTTGCATGTATGAACTCATGTGTATTAATTATGTATCAACTGAAGTAATGTATTATGTCAATTTATTTAACTTTTAAATTCAATTTATGTCATTTTATGTATTTTATTTATATATTAAATAGCTTTCTAAAGTATGAAAAACTCAAACTATTTTTGCATGTTCAAAAAATATATACATTTCTATTTTATTGTCTATCATTTATCTAAAATTCAATATTTTTTAATTTTCTAATAAGAATTAAGCTACATAGATTTATAAGAAACCAAAATGTTGTATGAACACAAATATTTAATCATGTAAATTTATTTAATTTAATGAACTCAATTTATGTATTTTATATAAATTTATAAATATTAAATAATTTTCTCAAGTACCAAAACCTTAAATGAGGGATAAATGAAGTAAACACTTTATTAAAAGGTAACGACATATTAAAATATATTAAATATAATATATCACCCCACAATATATATTTTTGTGTATTTATTACATATAAACGAATATTAACAAATAATAAAAAACAATAAAGCTAGAAACGAAGAATGGTGGGAAATAAAACAGTATAGACATTTAGTTCCAGTTGGAGCCACTTGCCGGTACTAAATGCTACTCATTTCTACTTTCCGCCATTGGTGGTGTTTAGTACCGCCTGGTGCGTCCAGCCAGTACTAACGCTGCCATTTAGTACCAGCTGGTAGCACCAGCCGGTACAAGGAGCCAATTTAGTACCGGTTGATGCCACCAGCCGGTACTAACCACCCCTATATAGATCTGGGGCGGCTCCCCTCCCATACTTAGCCAAATTTCCCCGATCGCGCTTTCTACTCTGCCTCTGCCGCCGGCCCCTCTCGTCGTCACCGTCTCCGCTATTGGTTGCGCCCCGCCTACGTCGGCGCCTCCCTCGTCGTTGTCGTGGTCGAACGCCTCGTCGCCGACTGTCACCGACCGCCTCATCGCCGATCCCACCTCTGCCACCGGCCGCATCGCCCTTGCTGCCGGCGGCGGCGCCCGCCATTTGACGCGCGCCCTCCACCTCGTCGTGGTCGTCACCTCGTTCGCCCCCTCCAACGCTGTCGCCTCGCTGAGCCGAGGTCAGGTCACCGCCGCCGCTAACGCCGCGCCCCCTCCAACGTCGCCGCCGCCACTAACGCCGCCACCGTCCACCGGCCATAAGCCCTCCTTGGGCTGACGTCAGCACAGTTCGTACTGATGTCAGCCTTTTTTATTTAGGCCCCTGATTTTTATTATATCTTATAAATTAGCCCCTGGATTACTAGTTTTATTAGAAATTAGCCCATAGATTTTTAGTGTGAATTCAAATTAGCCCCTGGATTACTAGTTTAATTAGAAATTAACCCCTGCATTTTTTAGTAGAACTTCGAATTAGCCCCTAGATTTTTAGTATAACTTCGAATTAGCCCCTGGATTACTAGTTTAATTAGAAACTAGCCCCTAAATTTTTAATATAACATTTAAATTAGCCCCTGGATTACCAGTTCAATTAGAAATTAGACACTGGATTTTTAGTATCCCTGGATTTTTAGTATAACATCGAATTAGCCCCTGTAATCTTACTATAACTTAGAAATGGATTACTAGTTTAATTAGAAACTAAGCCCCTGGATTTTAGTATAGCTTCAAATTAGCCCCTTGATTTTTAGCATATCTTTGAATTAGCCCCTGTATTACTAGTTTAATTTGAAATTAACCCCATGATTTTTAGTATAAATTCGAATTAGCCCCTGGATTTTTAGTATAACTTCGAAACTAGCCATTACATTTTTAGTATAATAAGGAAGTCCTTCTACATTATATTGGAAATGGATGATGGTCGTGAACACATGGATGAGTTCATGAGTCAGCTGATTAGGGGAGACAACTCATTCAAATTACCCCCCTGGAGATGATAATTATTTCGAAGGCGAGTATGATGGCAGCCAGTTTCTTAATGTGACTGGTGATGGCAATAAGGCCGCTCATTCTAACTCTGAGGAAGAACATATACCCAAGGTGGGTACAGGAAGACAATTCCCAAGTAAGCGAAGCAAGCTACATACTTTTAGTTCATACTTAGCATCATTTATATATGATTGCATATCTTCTTAGGCTTCGATGTCTAGACAGAATCGTAAGCGAAGCACTAAAGAAAATATAACAGGGAAAATCATCATTAGAGAGATCAACGAAGAAGGTGTCCCGAAAGCTCCAGAGGATGCAAGGACAAAGTTTGTCAATCAGGCAGGATACATTGTCAGGGAGAACATCCACATTAGTTTCAAAGCTTGGAAAATGGCTAGGGGCCTTGAACCTGCAGATGTAGTACCTGAACAAGAGAAAGTGTTGTGCTGGGAGTAGTTGTAGTCACACTTCACACTTTCAAATGGAGAAGACATCAAGTATCAAGTGAAGAAGATCGCCTTGATGAAAATGGAGATTGCTTTCCAAACATTCAAGAAGAACCTAAAAAAAGATTATATCAAGAAAGGGACCACACCTGATTTTAAGAATAAGTTCCAGAAGCTTCATCCACATGGGATCAATTCGTCCAACACTGTCTCTCAGAAGACAGAGCTGCCTTGAGAGAGCAAAACAAAGCAAAAACAAGCAAAAAGATTCACTCCCATCATACTGGACAAGGTGGGTACACTTCCCAAGTGGCAGAAGATGGAAGAGGAACTACTTGAGAAAGGAATCACCCCTCAGTCCCTACATTGGCCTGAAAGAGTGAAGTGGTACTATTCTACTCATGGCGGCACTCTAGATAGCAAACTGGAAAGTCGATCCCATCGGATGCATTGCGAGCAGCAGTAGATAGGCTCGAGGCTGTGCTAAAGGCTAAGGCGCAAGGAAAATTCACGCCAAATTGGGGGAAAGACGAGCTATCATACACCCTAAGGACTCCTGAACACATTGGGTGTGTGCAAGGCATGGGGGTAGTTCCATGGAAGCATGGCTTCTCCGGAGATCTCGAGACTTACAGAAGCAGACGTAGAAGCAAGGCTAAAAATGAAGCAAAATTGTGTGCACTAGAAGAACGAGTCTATGCACTAGAAGAACAAATCTCGCCGATCAGCCCTGCGTCCAACGTGCCGTCCAATGTTGATTCCAGGGAGTTAGCTCTAATACAAAGCTATTCCGTGGACTATATCACAGAAAGGCAACCCTGTGAGCTTCATAGTCCCGTAATGGGAAATAAGACAAAAGCAGTAGCATACGCCATTGCTGAGGTCCCTATTGTAGGCGGGGTAATACATGACATTCCAATTCCCCTAGGATATGCAAGGGTCCATGTTGACAGAGTAATACCCGGTTGGGAGGACCTCGACCTCGAAATCGATGGAGGTGATGGTGAAAAGGTATTAGGTCAAGAGTTGCGCAGTTGGATATGTTGGTCGAAGAAGTACATTATATTTCAACATGTTAGCATAACACAAACATCGGTACCTGCCTCTTGGATAAGATCACCACCACTAGTAGATGTAATAGCCTCGAGCATGGATCCAATTACACCTCCAAATCTAAGGGATCAGCAGCCTTCTCAAAGTGAGCCTCCACCACCTCCTACTACAAAGGATCTGCAGCCTGCTGGAATAGAGCCAAGCGTTAGCTTGCCTGCACCTCCTACAAAGAAATCTGCAAATGATTCAAAACCTACAGCAAAGGATGCAAACAAAATTGGCAGCAGAAGCGGAATTAGGATCCAGCCACCTCTTGTGCCCCCACCTCTTAAGGAGAAGAAGGTGGCTTGGGAGAAAGCTCCTAAGAAACCGCCTCCTGTGCCGCAGAAACCAGCTTCACCACCTAGTGAGAAGGTCACGCTCGAGATGACTCGAAAGTAGTTCAGTGCATGGTAGAAGCAACAATAGGCAAAGAAGCAACAACAGGTGAAAAATCCATTATCAGACTACGACCGTCAAATATAAAAGTCAAACCATCTTAAGAGAAAGGCATCAAGCATTCACAGCTTGGTATGTAGAAGAATCAGTCCATCCTAGCTCTCAAAGTGCTTTCAAAGGAGGACCAAACTTTGGTTGATTTTGCCTACGACACAAAACTCACCAAAGCACAACTACGAGGCGAGGACCATATCCCAACTCATCTTGGAGCCAAAAGAACATTATTTGAATTGATGAATACTCTAGTGTGGCAAGACCAAATTAGGGATCTTCCAACAAGGATGCATAATCTCCATAGTTGGTACATGAAAGAATCTACAAAGGGCCAATGCTACCTCACTCTTCGGGTAAGAGACGAGCATTATTTTCGAGGGGTGGATGAGATAAATATTGAGTTCTCGGAATTCTAGTTTTTGTTCAATCAAGATGCCTTCGACAAATCTCTCATCAGTGCATGGGTTTTGTAAGTGTTTCATCTCATTTATGTTTCATCCATCTATTCACTAATATTGTTTGGCCATCACATTCGTAATTTAATTTGTCTCATGTAGAATGGAACAAGAAGTTTGCCGAAGCAAATGCTTTCTAAACCTTGGCTTCATGGACCCATATGTGATCCACGAAGTTACTATCAATAACTGCCCAAACTCGACCACGAGGAATATATAGAAATTCTTAGAAAATAAGAAAAAATGTGATTTCATATTGTTCCCGTACAACATGCAATATGTCTAACATTACTTATCATCACATGTCCTAGCAACCAATATGTCTAACATTACATGTGTCTTTCACTACAGCTTCCACTGGATGTTCTTGATTATAGAGCTCCAGAGAAGCTTGGTCATAGTCCTTGACCCAAAGAAGAAGGCACAAGAAGAATTCCAAGACGTCATCGACCTACTGAACAAGGCATGAGCTCGATTTCAGGAAGAAAACGAAGGTCCATTTAAGGAGAAACTCCATATAAAGCTAGACTTTCCGGTAAAAACTCAATTAGAACATTTAGTATCATTAGTGACATCTGTGCAAAGAGAAGACGAAGGAATAGACCAAGCTTGGGATAGATTCAATGACTTGATTGAGCAAGGGCCGAACCTAGGACTTTCCGGTGACTTACTCTTGCAAACCTTTATTTTTTTTCCCTAATCTCCGAGGGCACAAAATATGTTCAAATGTGTGCAAGAGGAGATCTCATGGAGAAAACTCTTACGGAAGCCGCTCAACTCCTACAAAAAAATTGGAGGGTGCGGCGATGCGTATAGATTGGGAAATGCGAGATTTGGCGAGCCGTGCACAAGAATCCCAACCGGCGAAGCTTGCTGAAATTTCTGAAAAGATAGACCGAAGCCGGTTGAAGAGCAATCGAAGCATAAAAAAGATATAAGAAGAACTCAAGGTGAAGATGCATCGGTTCAAGATTCAACCAAGGAGAACTCGGGAGAAGAAAGAAGAAGCTTGGAAAGTGCAAGGTCATTAAGGGAGTTTGAGCAAATGGATTGGCTGCCAAATGATTTTGGAGATTTATTCAACCAAAGAAGACCCTTCCCAAGCCAAGTGATGTCGGCAAGAGCAATAGAGTCGGACTTCCCCACAAATCCACACACGAGCAATAGAGAAGCTTGGTCATAGTTCTTGACCCAAAGAAGAAGCCAGAAGAAGAATTCCAAGACGTCATCGACCTAATGAACAAGGCATGCGATCGCCTTCGGGTACAAAATGAATGTCCATGTAAGGAGAAACTCCATATAAAGCTAGATTTTTCGGTAAAAACTCATTTATAATATCAAGTATCATTAGTGACATCTGTTTATACGCAATAGCTACTTTTAATAACATTTTTGCATTCCACATAAGTGTGTGAGACAGGAGCAAGGGAATAACCTATGTGGCTACTATGTGCGTGAGTTCATTCACCGGTTTGTATGACCGACGGGCGCCATGAAGACAGACGAATTCAAGGTATGTTTGGCATATTATCGTATTCAAGTATAAGACTTGTATATCGATATATTTAATATAATTCAGTTTTTGTATGTGACAACAATGGCGTATGGAAGAATGTCTCCTCCCTACGGATAGAATCAAGGCGGTACAAGAACAACTTTGCGGATTCCTGACAGATGAGGTCATTGATCCTAACGACGAATTCCACAACGATGGATCTTGGTACAAACCGGACGTACGCATCAAAGACGAAGACAAGGCGTGCCCGTAATATGAAACATTTGGATATATGTGTTATGTATGTAATACGTAGGGTTATACATGCATATATATATATATAGGGCAGCGCTAAATGGTACCCTGGGTACCAAATAGCTATTCGGAACCGACCCCTCCACCACGCACGCCCCTGTGCAGATCCCCCTCCCTCACGCACACACCACCGGTTTTCTTCGTTCCCAGTTGGTCTTTTTTCTCCGTGTTTTTTCCTCCACGCTCTTTGTTCCCAGTTGTTTTTTTCCTCCGTCTTTCTTTTCCTCCACGCTGTGCCATCCGGTCGTCCTCACATGGTGGGCCCAACATAGGTTATTTCAGTTTTTTTATTTTGCCTCCGCCTGTCCGATTTGCTCTCTTTGAAATCTTTACAAATTTCTTTTAAAAAACAAATTGCAGACAGAAACGTTGTTTTTTTTCATACATGTACACAGGTGATGGTTCATACAATTTGGTGGTCACAAATAATGATCTGAGAATGCAGAAACCTCTTTAGTCTTGCAAAACCTTCTCGGCTTCACCTGGATTACGCTAGTACGAAGCTAGCATATATTAAAAGCCATAATTACATTTGAAGAAGGAAACTTATATAAATTATACAGGTACTTTCCAATAATGATTCCATTCATCTCAAACTGATCTATATGAAGCCAAACTATATGACCTAAGTTTACAAGTGCACTCGTATCGTAACAAGAATAGTATTCACTTCCAGAACATCGGCTTCTTTTGCAGCCTCTGTGAACTGGAGCCTATCCCAGAATATGTTTTTTTTCTTGAAAAAAAAGACTAGTCCAGAATCTGAACCCAGCTTCCTGTTGTTGACTGACAATCTCACCAGCTTCCACGGTGCCAGAGGGCAAACCGTGGCTAGCGCATCACGCTAGGGTTGATTTTGGCCTATTGCAGAAGCGTCGATGTCAAGGCAAACACCCCGACACCTTCCTCGTACTCAAGACCAACCTCTTCCTGCAGATGCATATATTGTTCATCGGCATCGTGAATAACTAGATAGCATCAACAAGAAGGGCAAATCGCAAGTGTATTCAAAGGGTGAAAGGATAGTTGGGAAATGCAGCAAACAAACTTAAATCCCTTCAAAATCTCTGATTCCATAAGCGATGCCAATCCATTCCATCTAAGCAGTATTTCTGACAGTACAGAGGGACTTATTACAGCATTACCATCCAAATTAAACAAGGCAAAAGAAGAACGGATTGTACTGAATGCATACAACTGCCATATATTCCAGCTAAACATGTATTTGTGACTATATGTACTAATATCTCTAACACCAGGACGATCATTGATGAAATGTGCAAAGGAATGAAACTGAAAGATCAATTAATCACAAAACATATCCACCTCAATTCATCACAATACTCACAACGGACATGGAAGAAACATCATCATCATCATCATCATCATCATCATCATCATCTCCTTATTACTTGTCTGAACAGCAGCAGCAGCAGCAACGTTAACTGCAAAAGGAGGAAATTCATGTATTCTACCTTGATAAAAAGCATCATTATTTGTTCCATAAAACAAAGCTGCCCTGAAATAGGTATTTGATTAAAAAATATTTAGTGTGATGAACATAGGAATTAGCTAGTAGCCTTTGCCTGTACCATGTTTGCTGTCATTCCATGTCCCACACAGCTGCATGGAAAGTACATCACTCATATCTTCAATAAGGAAATTCGTTTCCCAGATCAACAATCTAAACAAATACACTAAAATAACACATTATTGTTCACTTCCTATAATTCGGATAAAACCGTAGAAACACCTACCAAATATTCAGCGTACAAATTAAATTAGTCAGAATACTGTATTTATCCTGGGGGCAAAGAATCATTAAATCCCATTATTGGAAAACAATTATACGTAACCAGGAGTTTGACCCCAGAAACCAAAATGACTCTATCTCTGCTGATGTCCCCAATTAAGCGTATTAGTTGGGAATTACATAAAATGGTTAGCCATCCAAATATACATGAGAGGGATCAGGGAAATTATGAGCAGATGGAACTAGAAAATTAATCAGAGAGGGAAATCAAGATACAGAAAAAAGAACACATAGGGCTTCGTCTCGAGACGCACCACCAGGTTCCTTAGGTCCCTGCCCGCAAATCCCTTGCCGCAATTGCGTATTGCGACCGCCACACCACCAGCTTCCCTTGGATGCCTGCTGGCAGATCCTATGTTGCAATTGAGACGTCCGCACCACGCCCCTGAGCTTGCCGTGCTCGATCCACATCGTCCTTGCAAACACATCTGTTGACGACCAAAAGTGGCTTGAAGCCAATCAGGCTGGGACAGCCGGTCTAGACCGCCTGTACACGCGGTTAGACCGGCTGGCCCTGTAGCCGGTCTGGCAATTGTGCCAGGCGGTCTAACCGCTTGTCACAGGCGGTCTGACCGTCTGTTCCTGAGTCCGAGTAGAATTTGGTTTTTGCACGTTTTTAGATTTGTACAAGGACTTTCTTGCGGGACAAGACCTCCCCACCCTATAAATATAAAGGGTCGTGGCCGATTGAGGACCTCTACCCAATCGATCAAATTATTGTCTTACTTTTATCTTCAAACCCTAGCTTTTCCAACCCCTTTACTTTCCTTCTTCGTCTCCGTGACATTTTAGGACGTTCTAAGTAGCCTTGCCGACCTTAGAACAACCCTAGGTTCGCAGCCTCCGACGGGGTCCCTCCCGAGGTTGTGATTGTAGGATTTCGCGGCGCTTCTGCTACAGGTGGTCTGACCGGACGTTCTAAGTGGCCTTGCCGATTGTTTTCATTACTACAAAGGATGTGAAGAGTGTCAGAAGTTCGGGGATATTCAGATTGCACCTGCTGCGTTGATGCATCCAATCATTAAGCCATGGCCTTTTAGAGGGTGGGGTTTAGATTTTGTTGGTAAGATTCATCCTCCTTCATCTAAGGGTCATTGTTTTGTGATTGTGGCTACTGATTATTTTACCAAGTGGACTGAAGCAATGCCTCTCAAGAACATGACACATAGAGAGGTGATTGAGTTTATTACTGAGAATATTATTCATAGATTTGGGATTCCTCAAACATTGACGACAGATCAAGGAATGTCGTTTATTTCTAAGGAGGTACGTGAGTTTGTTGGATCCTATGGTATTAAATTGCTCAATTCATCTCCGTATTATGCTCAAGCCAATGGTCAAGCCGAGTCTAGCAATAAGATTTTGATCAAGCTCATAAAGAAGAATATTGAAGATCATCCTAAGCGGTGGCACGAGGTACTATCTGAAGCATTATGGGCGCATCGTATTTCTAGACATGGTGCTACTAAGGTTACTCCATTTGAGCTCGTCTATGGTCAAGAGTCCGTTTTGCCCGTTGAGGTAATTCTGGCTGCTTATAGATTGGCTAAGCAGAATGATCTTGATGCTAGTACATATTGTGCTTTGATGATGGATAATATTGATGACGTGACCGACAAGCGTTTGGAGGCCTTAGAGGAGATTGAAAAGGACAAAAGAAGAGTGGCTCGGGCATATAACAAGAAGGTAAAACTTAAATCCTTTCAAGTTGGTGATTTGGTTTGGAAGACTATTTTGCTTATAGGAACTAAGAGCAACAAATTTGGTAAATGGTCACCGAATTGGGAGGGACCATATCGTGTTGTGAAAGTTTGTTCTGGGAATTCCTATGTGGTGGAGACTTTACAAGGATTTAAGTTGCCAAGGGTGCTCAATGGGAAGTATTTGAAGAAATATCATCCAAGTGTTTGGCAACATGCTTGAGAGGATATGGCCGATATGTGATATCGCCCTTAGGGAAAAATGGCCGACAATAGAGGGTCGCCCTTAGTCTAATTAAATGTTTTATGGTAAACAAAGTTTTACCAAAAAACAGGGGGGCATATGTTGACGACCAAAAGTGGCTTGAAGCCAATCAGGCTGGGACAGCCGGTCTAGACTACCTGTACACACGGTTAGACCGGCTGGCACTGTGGCCGGTCTGGCAATTGTGCCAGGCGGTCTAACCGCTTGTCACAGGCGGTCTGACCGTCTGTCCCTGAGTCCGAGTAGAATTTGGTTTTTGCACGTTTTTAGATTTGTACAAGGACTTTCTTGCGGGACAAGACCTCCCCACCCTATAAATATAAAGGGTCGTGGCCGATTGAGGACCTCTACCCAATCGATCAAATTATTGTCTTACTTTTATCTTCAAACCCTAGCTTTTCCAACCCCTTTACTTTCCTTCTTCGTCTCCGTGACGTTTTAGGACGTTCTAAGTGGCCTTGCCGACCTTAGAACAACCCTAGGTTCGCAGCCTCCGACGGGGTCCCTCCCGAGGTTGTGATTGTAGGATTTCGCGACGCTTCTGCTACAGGCGGTCTGACCGGTCCCTACAGGCGGTCTGACCGGCTGCGTCCAGGAGCTCCGACGAGGAGATTTCGACGACCGCGCGATCTAGTGCTTTTCGTGTGTTGACCAAAAGCGCGTCAACAACATCAATGTTTTGAACAGCAAGGCAAAAGAGGTCCAATCAAATCGGCGAGGGATTTGAAAGAAAAAGAAGAAATTGGGATTGACCAGGAACTTTTGGTGGTTCCGCGAGAAGAGGAACTAACCTTGCGAATGAGGCTCTCACCAGGACGATAGGAGGGAGAGAAGCAACGCCCCAACGGGAGGGCTTGCGGAGAGGGGCAGGCGGATGGAGGCGGAGAGGAACGGCAGTCGGCCGGGGCAAGTGCCGGAGAGGCGGATACCCAGCGGAGACGACGCGAGGGGAAAGTGAGCAACCGTATGGATGGTGGTGGATTCCCACGATCTGTTAGTTGTTCGGAGATGAAAAAACTAAGAAAAAACCAGATGAACAAACGAATCGGAGAAGGCGCGTGGGAAACGTGGACACGGGGCTCGGCAGGGAGGGTCGGGTACCGAATTGTTATTCGGTAGCCAGGGTATTAAATAGAGTTACTATATATATATATATATATATATATCGCTAGTATCTTTAATTTCTATATATATTTTGCTTCAATTATGCAAATCTTACGAGTACGAGAATTCGTAGGAACCACCACTACGCGTAGAAATGTAACATTGAATAAGAAATACAAGAAAAAACTAAAAAGAAAAAAAACAGGGACATTTAAAGGAAAAATAAAAAAAGTTGGCCCGAACATTTAGTACCGGCTGGTATTTCCACTAGATGAACTGGCCCAAAGCGCCCCTAGCGGTGCCGCGTGGCATCATCTTAGTATCGGCTGGTGTTACTCGCCGGTACTAACTGGCGGACTTTAGTACCGACTGTGGCAGCTGGTACTAAAGGGCTACACATTAGTACCGGAAGCTCGGTACCGAGCGCATAACCGGTACTAAACCGGCTTTGTGCTCGGTACTAATGCTAGGTTCTCTAGCAGTGGCACAATGATAGCTAGTCTCCAAGTGTTCTTATCACCGACTCATCCCAAGTCAGTTTAGGTCTACATCTATGCATATGGACTCGACCGTAGGATGCACCAATTGAGTGAAGTGCCTATGGATTTGACTTGCACATGTGGTCCTCAGCATGCAGATGAAAGTTGGGCCCAAACTGCCTCTGTGGCCAGCCAGCCAGCCAGCCAGGTTGCGCTGGTGATTTTCTGGGTGGCAGAACTTTTCCATCCGGACTCCAAATTGGGTGATCCAAGTGTCCATTTTGAACATCTTGGAGAGCCCTTCCACATGTGAAGGACACGGATTCCACATAAGCTACCAATTTAGAGAGAAGTTCGCACGCGGACACGGAGGCTGAGATGAGCCAAAAATGGGCTGGGCCAGCCAGCCCAATGGGCCCCTAGCCAGTCGGCCTAGGCCCTTTTTGCAGCGCCTCCGCTTCCCTTCGAGCTAGGGTTTCTTCGTACTATAAATAGCTTATGTTTTATTGAAACCCAAGGCTAATTCCGACCAGAGAGCTGCCAAACTTGATGAAACCTAGAGCAACACCGGAGGATGGCGACGGCAAGATTGGAGGACGGCGAAGATCTTCGCCGAGGACTTCTACACCATGAACTCCGTCGTCAAGAAGAGCTTTATGGGGTGATGGCTTCGTTTGTCCATATGGTTATGAGGTGACCATTGCTTTGTAATCGTTGCATACTTTATGAATTTGATCTGTCTTATATGTACGTAGATTTTGGTTCCCTAGGTTTGTTGTGCTTCTACTCCTAGTACTGGGTGACAAGTGTGGGGGAAACGACATTGGCTTTCAGAACGTGATAGATTAGATTGGCGCTTTAACTCGGTGATTGCATATCCAAGCGATCCTAAAACCCTAGGGGCAAACATACTCTATATCGTGTGCTCTCGCTAACCTAACCTCACATTCTTAACCCTAGATTTATTTAGATTAAACTTAGTAGACTAGATCTATTCATACACCAACCAAAACCCAAAAAAATTAATAATCAACTTAGTGCTTAGATAAGAGTAGCAATCTTTTTGTTCCACGGATTGATAACCTTGAGGGAAAACTCTAAGGGAAAAGCTACTACCGACCCGTGCGCTTGCGGTACATAATTGACGTGGCTAAGCGCCGTCAACAGTACCCACCTAAAAAGGAGAAACCCACGCTTAAAACTGAAACTGAGGGAATTAAATTAGGAGGTGGCATTATGCTTGCAACAAAGGGAGACCTTGCTGAAATTTCTGATGATGATATTTGCTATGCTTGGATATGCAAACAAGCTTTGTTTTCACTTGATGATATTGCTAGCTCTTTGCCTCCTGCAGTCACTAACATTTTGCAGGAATATATTGATGTTTTCCTATTTGAGATAGCCCTAGGGCTGCCACCTTTTAGAGAGATAGAGCATCAAATTGATTTGGTCCTGGGAGCCTCTTTGCCAAACCGTGCCGCTTATAGAACCAACCCGAAGGAGACTAAGGAGATTCAGCGATAAGTCCAAGACCTTTTGGACCACGGGTATGTTTGTGAGAGCCTTAGTCCTTGTGTTGTGCCTGTGCTTTTGGTTCCTAAGATGGATGGTACATTGCGTATGTGTGTTGATTGCAGAGCCATCAATAGTATTACTATTCGATATCGTCATCGAATCCTAGGCTAGATGACATGCTTGATGAGTTGTGTGGCGCTATAATTTTCACAAAGATTAACTTGGGTCATGGTTACCACCAAATAAGAATGAAACTTGGAGATGAATGGAAAACATCTTGCAGGAGATACCTAGCCCCCAGCCACATACAACTGTGCTGGCTGCATGCAACAACCTTTCGGTCAACTGGGCCAGAGACCGGAAATATCCTTACTCGAACCCGAGAACGCACCCTAGGTGGGCTCCATGTCTGGCGACTACCTCATGAGTTACAGGCTACGTCCCCGCCTTTCTCCAACCCAGCAAGCACGGGTAAGCAATATTTCCAATCATTGAACCAACCAACCTAATGAGCTTTACTGGTCCCATTCCCAGGTAAGTATCTAGGTAAAATCACTTGGTCCTCAGTTAAAACAATGGAACTGTGCTTAGTCACATAATCATTGCAAGTAGAACTATAGGATCGAGCTTACCTCAATCTCCTTATCAACATGTGCCCACTATCTTTCAACATCAAATCTCTTCTTGATTCAATAAAGATTAGTGTATAGCCTAGATCATTCTCTTTTAGCTTTGCTTCACTAAGCATAGTAAGTGTAGATATTGCTAATCAAGTTTCTTAACTAAGCAAGGTTATTTCTACCAGGATTATTTCATGCATCGAAGATTTTCCAATCAACTCCTATACCTAATGCACCAATAAAGCATAATATTTGGACTCATGATTATTGTAAATTAAATTGGTAATAATGCACCAGGACTTGCCTTGAGTCATAAAAATATTAGTAGCATCAATATATTCCTTGGACTCTGGAGCCATCACAAGAACCTCCTCGTATTCGGCTTTGCTCTTCGGGAAGTTCAATATACTCCACTTTAGAAGCTTCGGATTCTAACGTGAATTGCAAGTTAGTGATTAGAGATGCAACATTTTGAAAATACACACAAAACTTTATGTCTCGATAAAGTTACAAGCCAACATGGCAAAACCCTCTATTTTCAAAGAAGATCACTTACTTTCTATTAGTTAAATTGTCCTTATTTCTTTTATTTTTTGTATAAAGAAATTATTAAAGATTCCAAAAATGACCAAATAAATAAATAAAACCTTTCCCACGTTTACTTCTGATTTATAAAACATGATTCAGGTTTTTAATTATTTTATAAATAACTGTAGCATTTGTTTTATAAGCCCTAAAAGAAGGCAACTAATTCAATTTTTAGTTATCACAAGGTTAAAGGTTCAGCATTTTTTAAACATCAATGGGAATAAAAGAAAGTTAACAAAATTTGTTTCACAATTTTCTGATATTTCTATCATTTTCTATGATTAAAACAACAAAAACTACACATCTAAATCTAAAACCTAATTATATTTCTTGCAAAAATCTCCTGAGCTTTCCCGTCTTCTCCCTTGCAGCCCCTCGGTCCAAAACAGACCAAGGCCGGTGTTGTCTAGCTTCAGCTGGCCTTGACCAACGGAGGCTCACCGGCGGCGAGGTTCCCTGACCTCAATGACTAGCTATGGCTCCGCCTCACAACTGCGCACCCATCTAGCCTAGAAACTACGGCGAGACCTGCCCGAGACCTAGCCTGAGCGAACCACCACCCCAAGGCAAAGCTAACACCACCTCAAGCTCCCCCGGAGACGGCCCCAAGAACCCTGGCCACGAGCGCCTGCCCTGGCGGGAGCGCGCACGGCGGCGAGCGCGTAGCAACGCAGTAGTGGCAAGACCATCCCCCATAAGGACCCTACGAGCACCAACAGACCTAGGTGGAACTTGCGCGCCCACAAACTCAGCCCGAGGAAGCTCGATCCGAGTTTCCACGTGCGCCGGCCATGGCAGCAGAGCGCCACGGCAGCAAACGGCGTTTCCGGCACCTACACAGTCTAAAGCACCAACACAACCTCACGGCACACTCAAACCCTTTCTTAACACACTGAAAAAGAGCTCTCGACGATGGCCGGCCTTACCCAGCCATGGTTGACGGCGTCGAGGACAAAGATGAAGATGCACTGGGCTCAGGAGAGGTCGAGGATGAACAATAGATGGTTTGGGAGGAAGAAAAGGTTGAGGCGAAGCTTTGGGTGGAGAGGAAAGGAACGGAGAGGGTTGGATGGTGGCGGCAGAGCTGCAGTTCGACGGTGACCATGGAGAGGTGAAAAAACAGCGACGAGGTGAAAGAGAGAAACTGGACGACAGTGGAAGAGCTTTATCCACAGATTTACCGCCTCCGAGACTTGCCACATCCTGCTGAGCATTCTCCCGAGCTTTCTTTCGACAGAAACGACGCGTGGCCGGCGATTACCGCCTCAGCTCACCGGCAGCAAGCTGCCCAGCAGCTGGTCAACGTCAGCAATTCCCCATTTTTAAGCTCTACCAAACTGAAATTAGGGTCCCCAATATCTCCAAAATTTCCATACAAACTCCAAAATCTTCCCAAAGCAAACTTGTAGAAGAAGCCTTGAATTGCATCATCTCTATTGGCACTTGATCGATTCGAGCAGAGATTGGGGTCGAATCTGAGCTCCAAAAAATCAGCCTTGAAATCCTCTTCAATTCAGAACTTGTTAACTGAATTTCTCAAATTACTCCCAAAATGAATCTAACATAGGTCAGTGTTAACAAAAAGATTGTAATTCACATATAGGAGCACAACTCTGTTGGAAGATTTGGCAAAAGATCTGTAATTGGAGTAAAATTTGCAAAAGTTGTATTCAGCCTCCAACTCTGAATTTTTCTGAAACCATATGCTGAGCCAACTTTTACCCTCGATTTGCACCCAAATGCAAGTCAAACCTTGAGATGCTCTAAATATGAAAGTTGCTAAATTAACCTCTCTAAACAACTTTCCTTTTAACATCTAGCTCAGAAAACCAATAGATTGCTCTCAATTAGCCTCCAAATTTGGCTGCTCATTGTGCCAAAACCTGAAACTGAAAACAGCACGTGTCCATTTTCAGATTGTGAATAGTGAACTTTCTCTATTTCTCAACTCCATTTAATTGAATTACTCCAAAGTGATTCTTGTCTCAAGTTTTTGGACAATTAATTTCCATTGGTCATAAACTTAATTTGGAAATACTTGTTTCCAAAATTTATCTAAATTTTGCTCAAATGTTGACTTTGGTCAATTTGGCCCTCTCTTTTCCTTTCTTTTCTTTTGGTTGAGATTACTTCTCTTCTCCATCACATTGTGCTTAAACAGGTGCTTGACATGGGGTGTCACGGCTCTTCCCCCTTAAAAGAATCTCGTCCCAAGATTCGGATAGAGTCAAAACCCGAGTTTGACAATGGAAAGTATAATGTGTCATTACTCAAACTCTGAAATTAATTCATAAGAGAAATTGTGGTACATTTAATGTGACATATTATACATATGTACAAGAAACTTTTCACCTCACTCAAATCGCTCAGGGTACTTGGAAACTAAATAAGTCTCTTAGTTCTGGTATCTCGAGTCTTTTCATCCATAATTCAAATTGGTTTCTCTTCATAGGTCATATCTGGACTTACTTCCACTTGAGTGTCCTCTATTATTTCTTTCGGTACTCTAAGACACCTTTTAAGATGAGATACATGAAACACGTCATGTATAGCTGCTAATTGCTTACTCAAAGCTAGTTTGTAAGCCCCTGGACCTTTTCGTTCCAAAATTTCATAAGGACTAATATACCTCGGAGCTAACTTGCCCTTCACTCCAAATCGTTGAAGTCCCTTCATGGGTGATACTCGAAGATACACAAAATCTCCAACTTTAAAGTTTAAAGTTCACGGATTTCCTTTTCTTATCTGCATAACTTTTCTGTCTGGATTGAGAAATCTTTAAATGTTCACGGATTTGAGAAACTTTTTCCTGGCTTCTTTAACTATATCAGGTCCAAAAGTAAACCTTTCTCTAGCTTCAGTCCAATTTAGAGGTGTCCAGCACCTTCGGCCATACAGAGCTTCAAAAGGAGCCGTTTGAATACTAGCTTGATAACTATTGTTATAAGAGAATTCTGCCAGATGAGTCAACACACATGCCCTCAACATGTCCTCCAGAATCTGGTTAACCCTTTCCGTTTGACCTCCGGTTTGTGGGTGATATGCTGAGCTGATCAAGCTTGTGCCCATTACTTGATTCAATTGCTCCCAAAATCTGCATACAAATTGAGAACCTCTATCAGAAGTAATTGTTTGGGGAACTCCATGCAAAGGCACAGTCCTTGCGATATACAACTCTGCATATTTCTTCACTGAGTATGTGGTTTTGACAGGTATGAAATGAGCCGACTTTGTTAATTGATCCACAATGACCCAAATAGAATTATACCCTTTAGATGTAGTAGGTAAACCTACTATGAAATCCATAGATATATCTTCCCATTTCCAAACAGGAATGTTTAAAGGTTGTAAAAATCCAGCTGCCTTCTGAGTTATAGACTTCACCCGACGACATGTATCACATCTTGACACATATCTGTCAATTTCCTTTTTCATTTTTGTCCACAATACTCTTTAAATCAAGATACATTTTAGTACTCCTAGAATGAATGGAATATCTTGACAAATGTGCTTCATTTAAAATTTTCTTAATTAACTCCCAATCTTTTGGTACCACAATTCTTCCCTTGAAATACAAAATCCAATTCTCATCTTGAGCAAAACACGTCTCTTTATTTTGAGTCATACGCTTTCTAATGATATTCATCTTTTTATCTTTCAGCTGAGCTCTTTCTTTCAGCTCTTTCAATGTATCTTGTATAACCACATTTCTCATAGTACGTTGAACAATCATTTCAAGATCCATTTCCTCCATTTCTTGGCATAAGGTTTTCACCCTCTAGTGAATAGTCAAACAATGACATTAAGCTTTTGCTGGGATGATAATGAATATCCAAATCATAATCTTTAATTAGCTCTAACCACCTTCGTTGGCTCATATTCAACTCAGATTGAGTGAAGATGTACTTTAAACTCTTATAATCAGAATTTATAGGCTTACACTTCGCAAAAGATAGTGTCGCCATATCTTCAAAGTATGCAGTACGACAACAAGTTCTAAATCATGTGTGGGGTAATTGCCTTCATGATGCTTCAATTGCATTGAAGCATAAGCAATTACTCTGCCTTCTTACATTAAGACACAGCCCAGACCTTTGCTAGAAGCATCACAATATATATCAAATGGCTTTTCAATATCCGGCTGAGCAAGAACTCGGGCAGTAGTCAATAGTTTCTTTAGCTGTTGAAATGCTTCTTCACATTCTTCACTCACTTTAATAGGAATTCCCATAAGTCAAATCTCCAGTGAATCAACTTATCCCGTAGGTATACATCCAGTTACCATAAAATTATCCAAGTATGTATCTTATAGACTTGGATGTAGTGACCATCGAGAGAGTATCATCTCATAGAATCCAACTTGTATGCTAGAGAGATGATTCGCCACAATTATTTGCTCCCTCCTTACTCTGATTTGCATCTTTTGAAGGGGCAAAATCCAACGGAAGAGTTGTGGCATTACTTCCTTCTTCGTTAAGTAGTACCTTAATGTAGCATGGTCCATGTATACTATCACTTTAGCACCAAACAACTAAGGTCTGAACTTTACAATGATGAATTTCCTTCTCCGTTGTCATCGAGCTCTGTTCGATGATTTTAAATACGATCTTTATTTCATTGATCCAGCACTGCCATAGTTACCTATGTCGCTTGTCACTTGGTTTAGAATGAGGGTGATCCAATTGTTCCCAAATGATGAAGGTGTGGTCAAAGACCCTCATCGTATTGGCAGGTGAAGGCAATCTTTCTCTGATCATCTGGCTAACGAGGCATTATGATAACCAGAGCATCTGTCAAGGGAGCTAGAGAGTGACTGTTCAGCCAACCATTCAAGCAACTTGCCCTTGAAAGGCCGAAGGAGGTGATCATTCTCCATCCTGTGACCGTCCCAAGAGGCATGGGTACCTTCCTTTTATTACGAACAATTTCCTTTCTTGGGGGCCACTTGAACTGGGCTAATCAAATCACAATCCTACATGAGGTAGATGATGCCTGCTTGCAAAAAGCTTGAGTACCTCATTATTGACTACCTTCATCATCGCTCAATCATCTCTGGTGATGCAAGACGTCTTATGGTCCGGTTCCATAGGAATGCGATGTGCTTCGAAATTGGGGTTGATCCCCTATTCAAGTCTAGTATAAATACCCGATAATGGACCAGTACTTCTCCAGGACTGCAGCGAACCACCAAGTCTCAATCTCTATCAGTCTATCACTGATGATGACTGGCGAGCTTTAGTATTAATGGAGGGTGATAACCTTGATGCACTTCAACCCAGGGTGCAGCGGTTTCACCGAAGGAAGAAGATGTTGCAGTTTCTCTTCTTCCTTAAGCGTGAGGTAACCATTTGGATCTGTTCCCTGAGTGAAGTTAAATGGCAACTCAAGCAGATATCTCTTGCCCAATGCTTATTTGCTCCTCCAATGGGTTGGGTCTTTCTTGGTGTATCCTCTGTAATAGCAATGTTGAGACTCACCGTGATCTTCTTGCCACACTTGAGCTAAGGATTGACTCGATATAGTGGTTGGCAAGGTGCATCTATTGGCTGACTGCTCAAGAAGAACTTGTCACCATCATGGAATTGAAGATATGGGCATCCAAGGAAATCTTGTTATGCCCCCTTATTAGAGGACGTAACATGAAGAATCCCCTTACTCTCCAAAATCTGGCCGTCTATCCACCTTAGGTACTTATGAGAGAAGGACATCCTTCTAATCGTAGATGACTTCTTTTGGTCAGCATCCCCAATAGCATAAAGGAAGATTTGGAAGTCGATGACCTCTTCTTTCTCTATGCATCCCTTGCTCATAACCATAGAAAAGACCATCATCTACGGTGTAGCCTTGGAATGAGTGCCCTAGACCATGGCATCATAATCTGTGGACTTTGGTTGTTCGGTATTCTTGGAGGTGATGTAGCTACAAGGGAGCAGATGACCTGCCGTCGTAGGGGTACGTGGGATAAAAATGCATCTTCCAGCATCCAACTCCTCCAACTTCTCCTGCTTCTTGCCGGTTGTATCAAATTTGCCTCCCCACCAGAGAGAACGAGAGGGGCATCTTGATTCAATCGGGGTGTGATATGAAGAGAATAATCTCCTCAAAATCCTGCAGCTGAATATAGATATATTGTTCCCCTTCCGAAAGGACTAAGCTCGAACGGTAGCTACAAGACTCGGGCTGGTCTCGCAGCCGTATGATAGTGTGGGGTGGAAAGGTGGTGGTAGCTCCAAACCCTCGCGAGATGGAACTACCGGATAACTTGGAGCAAGATCTATGTGGAAAGGTGGAAAAGTGTACAGCTGAAAAATCGTAAACTAGTGTTGCTACCGTTCCCCGGCAATGGCGCCCGAAAAGCTTGGGTGGAGGGCCTAACTTCAGTTAGCAAACTCATTACCCAGACATCGTACTACCTACTAACATGATCTGCTTTGATGGCTAGAGCGGGGAGACCCAGACTGGGATGAGAACGGGTCCCCAGGGCTCGGCAAGCTACTGTTATGAAAACACCCAAACAAGGTCGACTACAAAGGTCGGACAGGGCTGTCACCACCTGCCGCCTACCACAACAGTACCGTGGGATGGAACACAACCCAAGGTAGCTATCAAGAATAGGCACCACACCTAAGCTGTCAGCTACTGACCTCCACCCAACCGGAAGGGCTTATGAGGAAACCCCAAATGAGCAGTACAGTGCTCACACAGATAAGGGATCCCACAGATCATAGATAGTAAATAAGTAAAATGCTAAAGTAATTAAGAAGTGCTAGAGAGATACTAAAGAGAGACAAGGAACATACTGATCCTAAACTCCGAAGCTTTATTCATCCGTGGTGGCTACAATGATGGAGAGGGACCGAGGGAACCTGGCTCTTCTCTACCCAACTTGGCTGTCACCCAAGTGAACTCACACCTCACACTCTCCCTAGCTAATCTACACTAAAATAGAGAGCTACATCTTGTGGACTCCTCTCTCCAAGAATGGTGTATTTGTTGGTGAAAAAGTGGAGGTGAAGGTCGCCTTTTATAGTGCTCCAAGAATTATAACCTGTGTGGAACTGACGCCAACAGGTAGAGTGACTCCAACACGAAGTCTAGTCGCGTGATTCCCACGCAGCCGTCCGGCTGGCCTGGGATTTCATCCGTTTCAGCACCACCTTCTCATAGACACTCTTGATCTCCTCCTCGTGTCGGTGGGATTGGCACTTGCCTCGAATATGCCAATTATAGGCTAGATGGCTTTGCTTAGGCCGGCCAGCTCGGCTCTGGCTGGTCTCATCCCTCCGCTGCATCGACTTGTGGATCAATGCATGCATGTTGTCCAGAGAGGTGGTTTCGCTCAAAAAGATGAAGGTAGTCGCTGCATGTGGGTCCATCAATCCATGGCCTTGGTCTTTCGACCGTAGGATGCACCCATTGAGTGAAGTGCCTATGGATTTGACTTGCACATGTGGTCCTCACCATGCAGGTGAAAGTTGGGCCCAAACTGCCTCTGTGGCCAGCCGGCCAGCCAGCCAGGTTGCGCCGGTGATTCGATGGCAGAACTTTTCTGTCCGGACTCCAAATTGGGTGATCCAAGTGTCCATTTTGAACATCTTGGAGAGCCCTTCAACATGGTGCTGTCAATTATGAGATTTGTGTAACTTTTGCACCATGTCCAAGTGTCCCTTTTGTCAACATGTCCAAAATAAACCTTCAATTGTATGACCTCAACTTATGCTTCCCAAATAAGTGTATCTGTGCACCATATTGCATATAGTTCCTGCAAAACATGTTAGGACACAAAACTCATGGAACTTATTAGTTTAAATAAAATATTATGTTTGTGTCTGTCAAGTTCCATCGTTATTTGTAAAGGTTGGCGGCCAAAAGCGGCATATAGTGGTTGCCAACAGACATCAACATCAACAACATTGCCTTTAGTCCTAAGGAAGGCTCTCGAGGTAGGTTAGATATGGAACCTAAGAACAAAGGTCAAGGTTCAGGCACATTGATAGCTAGTCTCCAAGCGCTCCTATCACTGACTCATCCCAAGTCAGTTTAGGCCTACATCAACCCCTCTTCACATTATTGACCTGGTTTCGAACTCCACTATGCATATAGGCCCATTAGGAGGCCTCCTTGGACTTGTCCAAACCATCTGAACCGATGTGGGGTCAATTTCTCATCAATTTGTGCCACACTGACCTTCTCCTGAATATCTTAGTTCCAAACTCTATATCCTTCCTTGTGTGTCCGCATCTCTATGCTACACTTAGTTGCTGGACATGTCACCTTTCATAGGCAACATTCAGCACCATATAACATTATTGGTCGGATCACCGTCCTATAGAACTTACGTTTTAGCTTTTGTGGCACCAGCTTGGCATAAAAAAATTGAGCTTTTTGAGCCGTAGACATTTTTATCCCCATAGACAACACCGTGTGTATGTCTTCTTAATTCGCATGTGGCAGTGTCAGAGCGTATACATTACTATTGCCCTCGTATTTAAAGTAATACTAGAAGACATGGGCAAGGCATCACGTCCCCACATCTTTGAGATGACCTATATGGCAATTTTATTTGTTTGGGCCGAGATCATTTGAATTTGACAGAGAAAAGATTTTAATGTGGTAGTTACTAAACACATCCACTTCAAAGTAGGATGCATTGTCATAATGCGCACTATATTGGAAATAATTGGAACCTGATGGAGACGCTTGATCTAATTCAATTTATATATTTATCATAATTTTTCTTGCCTTGTGTCTGGTTGTCGAAAGATATCTTGAAATCACTGTCATTTTTCTTGCCAGTCACTTGTCTCAAAAACAGTCACTGATGGACGAAACAACATTGCGGTTCGTTTAGAAAAACATAAAACATGGCTTCAGTCGCTGGCATTTCTCGGTAACTAATCCTGATAACTTGTAATGTGTTATATGCTGTTACTTTTCTTGCCTTGTGCTTATAGACAGGTCCTCGTAGGAATACGAAAAAAAGTCTATATTACCCTCAACCTATGGGGGCTCGACTACATCACTCTCCAACCTATGAAACTGTATATTTTACCTTCTGAACTTTCCAAGACCAGACAAATTACCTCTCGAAGCGGTTTTGGACGACGGTTTAGCTACGGCAACATGGTTTTGTCTTTTTCGTTTTTGTTATTTTGGCTTAATCTTTAAAAAATCATAGTAAATCAAAAATGAAAAAATAGAAAATCCAATTTTGTTGGATCCACAAAAGTAAATCTACGCAATGAACATATAATATGGTATGCTTCAGTATTATTTTTTTATGTAGCTTTAGATCTATGCTTTTCTATAATTAATTCGTAGCTGTAGAAAGATATACTAAAGCATATTATATTATATATTCAATGTGTAGGACTACTCATGTGGAGTGCAACAATATTGGATTTTCCATTTTATGATTTTTCTGTGATTTACCACGATTTGTAAAGATTCAGCAAAAATAGAGAAAAAAAAGGCAAACCATGTTACTGTAGCAAAACCGCCATCAAAAACCTCTTCAGGGGTAATTTGTTCGGTTTTGAAAAGTTCAGAGGGTACAATTTCATTGGTGGGGGATGATGCAGACTTTTTCCCAGGAATAATGGTCCTACTAATTTGATTCTTAACATCACTATCATTTTCTTGGCGATCATGTGCTTAAAAAACAATCACAAATAATCGAGGAAACAACATTGTGGTACAGTAAAAAACAAAATGCATTGCTTCTGATGCTGGCATTCCTCCGGTAACTAGTCCTGTAAACATATACTATATTATATACTATAAGTTTTTTTTTTGCCTTGTCTCAACAAGCCATGCACTTCTCACCCAGATCAGGATCCTCCTGATTTGAGCCGTGAAATGAATGTCATTTTCTTGCGGTTCACATGTATCCAGAAGAAAAATTAGTAATGGAGGAAACAACATTGCTCATCGTAAAAAAACAAACATTATTGCTTCTGTTGCTGACATTTGCGCGATGCACGTATAAAAGATTGTGTAAAGTAATCAACCACCAAATGTACCGCAATTATTTCAAAAAAAAATATGCACGCACTTCTTAGTTTAAAATTCCAAAATGTATGAGAGATAAAGATGCCATCATGTTTTCAGATTCTATTTTCAACCAAGCTGTGCATATGTTTGCACATCATAAATATACATTGATCCAGAATAATGGTGCACGTAGTTTTAGTTAAAAATAGCCCATGATGCAAATTCTTTTATTGTAATAGAAACTCTATAGATATTTAGCAATTTATCGAAGGATGCAGATTTATAGATGTAAAATATACGAGGTTGGATGCACTTTTAGACACAAAGATGACCAGAACATGCATAGAAACCAAACACATTAAACATATCCACTTGGACGTAGGAACAGATTTATAGAAGTTGTTTTGGTTTGTTATTCTCTTGGCCGTCGACAGCAATAATAAAACATATATGTAATATTGCTGGCGATAAGGGAGTTCCTTTCATTTTTAAAGTAAAATAGTTTTTAAAATGAAATTCGTTCCATTTTTCAAGCTTCGGCTTAAAAGTTGAGACAAACCATTTATCTTCCCATGTAAACCTAAGGTTTGGCGTAATAGCAGAACCATAGAGTTCATACTTCTTAGACACTGTGCCTGATGGGAGATGCCAGGCATAAAAAAATTGGGCTTTCAGAGCAGAAGATATCTTTCATCCCCACAGATAAGGCTGTGTGTATGACTTCTTAATTCCCAGATGTGCCAGTGTTAGAGCCTATACATGACTATTGCCCTCCTTTTTAAAGTAAGACTAGAAAACAGTGGGCGCGGCGTCGCGGCGCCATCTTTGAAATGACCTAAATGGCAATTTTATTTGTTTAGGCCCAGGTCTTTTCAATTCCACGGAGAGTATTTTTTAAGGTCTTAGGTACAAAACACATCCAATCAAAGGAGGATGCAGTGTCATAATGAACACTTTATTGGAAATAATTGGAAACTGATGTAGACGCTCGATCTAATTAAATTGATATTTCAACATAACTTTTGTTGCCATGCATGTGTACACAGGCTGGTTCTCGCAGGAAATAATGGTCCTCCTTTCTGATTTCAATATTGAAAGATCTGTCATTTTCTTGCCAGTCACATGTCTCAAAAATAGTCACTAATGGATGAAACAAAATTGGTGTCGTTGGCATTCCTCCGGTAACTAGTCCTAAAAACGTGTACTATGTTATATACTATACAACTTTTCTTGCATTGTATTAACAGACAGGTCCTTGGAGGAATAGTGGTCCTCCTGATTTGAATCATAAAATGACGTCATTTTCTTGGCGATCATGTGTGTCTAAAAAAATCACTAATGGAGGTCAATTTCTTGCCGTTCACATGTATCCAGCAGACACAATTAATAATGGGAGTTACGCATGTAGAAGCATATTGCTGGTGGTACAACAAGTATATATGATGTGTCAATATTTAGATGGAATAATTTTAAGTGCTTATTTTGATAGGTGTTTGGATATAATATCTTATTTTGATGAATTTACTATTTATCATGTACCACGAGATGTGAATCCAAGGGCTAATACTCTTGCGCAACAAGCATATGGTTATAATATTCAGAAGAAAAATTTTCATGAAAATGAACCAATGATTTGTGATGCTGAGTAGGGCCTGCTTGATAAACCGGACCTACCGGTTTCTACAAATCGGTCCTACTGGTTTGGGTATGGAGAAACTGAGTTTGTTGTCGTGGCAAAACCCAAGTCATCAAGTTGCAAGTCGCAAGATTTTTTGCGCACTATGCAGTAGCTGGGTTTCGAACCCACGACCTCCCCCTCTCGCATACCCGCTCTTACCACTACGCTACACCACCACATGTGACCGTATCCAATTTTCATTCCCCACATATTATACGAACTCGGGTGTAAATGACTTGTTTGAGGGACTAAACGAAATCAAATTAAAAACTTGTCAACTACAGAGTTTTGTAACTTTTCAAACACTACAACTTTCATATTGTTCTTTTCTCCATCCGAGGTCGTTTGCAAGATATGAATTTCAAATTTGAATACTTTTAAACTTGGTTTTTTTGACAATATGAATTCAAATGAAAATCTTGTCAACTACAATGTTTCATAACTTTTCGAGTTTTACAACTTTTATTTTGTTCATTTGTTCATACGACATAGTGATAATAAAAGTGCTCACTAATCTTACATCTATCTTCAAGTTTCATACCCTAAACCCTATATGAGAGATGTAGGATTTGTGAACACTTTTATGATTACTTTGTCGTATGAAAAAATGACCAAACTAAAAGTTGTAACTCCCAAAAACTTATACTACTTTGTAGTTAATTTGAATACGTTTAGGGCTTCAAAAATTATATTTGCCAAGTGCCTATGCATATAGAACCGGCTGCGTTGATCAACACAAACGGTTCATGGCTCCAACCGGCTGCGATAAGGACTAACACAAATGGTTCGTGGCTAGAACCGGCGGTGTTGATGAGCCCCTCAACGCAGCCGGTTCCAACCACCAACCGGTTGTGAGGAGGACCAGCACAAACGGTTCGTAGCTAGAACCGGCTGCGTTGCCCTCACCCCTCAGCACAGACGGTTGGTAATACAAATCGGTTGTGATAAGGAGCAACGTAGCCGGTTGGTAATCCGACCGCCTGTGGTGATCTTTTATAGCTGGTTGTCTCAAAATTGGTTGTAAAAGGGCATTTGATTTTGTAGTGGTGAAGCAGCGTAGACGTGAGATATCCAAAGCATCTATCTTGAAGAGGTCATACAAATCATTCAGACCCACAGGAAAACTGTCTTTCTCCTCTAATTTCAGAAAATGACATCGCTTGTACATGACCATTATCCCAGCTGTGCCTCTCCTGATATATATCTACCGAGTTGTGCCACTGCTGATATATCTGCCGAGTTGTGCCTCTCTAAAACCATAAGTTGAGGTACCTTTAGTATACTAAAACGGGCATAACTTTTTGCTCAGTGCTCCGTTTTGGCTCAATTTTTTACAGCACATTCGTTACTCAGAGTTGGATATACCCCAAACCCACATCATCGGTTTGGCCATCTCAAAAGAATTTTAAAAAACATAGAAGATAATTAAAAAAATGGTTTAATGTTTTGCACTCTTTTCGGCCAACACGTCTGGTTTTCGGTAGACCACATCTGAGCTCCATAAATCCTGAAACTTCTTGAGGTTCCATCTTTTGTTATCAATATCTAGGGAAAAATATAAAAAAATATTTCAAAAAAATAAAAATCATGATTCCTACTAGTCATGGAGCTAAATTGGAGGAAAAAGGCAGAAAAGATAAAAACTTTTGTGCATCACGTGCTATTTGCTTGTTCTGAGACCTTTTCCATTGTTCTTCGTTCCAACTTGTTGTGCTATACCTAGAAACGTCTTAGCCAGCAATTGTGACTTGTACTTTGGATACTTATTGAACGTGGCTAATCTACATTCGATATTTGCTAAACCTTGCTACCATATTTGGCCACCCAAAGCACCACATACTTTCTTTAGACCAGTACAGCGAAGGCCCTTGCAATCTTGGTGCCATGTCCTCACAGGTATCACAAACCATCCACATGTTGTACCATTTCACTGCTTGTGTTGGTAAGAACTTGGTAAGACGTGTGTGACGGTGTGATTCCATAGCCAACCTTACATTATTAAGGATAACCTTCACTGTTTGTTCCTGTTTTTGTGTCTACAATGGCATGCAATGATGGAGCTTCTCCAAAGGATTTCAATGAGTGTGTTAGGCAAGCACAATTGCAGATGTTTATGGAGGCAATACGGACTGAGATGAGAGATGAGATAAGAGACACGGTCTCCAGGTCCGTCACTAGGAGCATCAACGAACTCGGGCTTCTAGACACAATTGCAGGCTTCAATGGAGAACTACCGCCTTGCTGTGTTGGAAGCTCGTCCACCTCCTCAACCAGCTGATCAAGATGTGGTGCTTGACATCCATGGCGACGTGGACGAGGCAACTACACGAGAGGCACACATATGAAGAAATATTCGGCTTAACGCTGCAGGTGGTAATCGCCCTCCCGCTGATCCCTTCGCTGATGGACAATATGATGCTGAAGCATATCTTGATTGGGAGATGATGGTAGAAGAAAAATTTAATGCCCGCCTTGTGCCTGAGCTACATAGAGTTAGACAAGCCAATAGTGAATTTAAAGATTTTGCTATCATATGGTGGACTGGTTTAGTTGCTGCCGGTCTCGCACCTATTACTTGGGAACAACTTAAGGTTGCTGTGCGTGATAGATTTGTTCCTCCTCCTTCATACATTAGAGAACTGCGTTGTCAATTGATGTGTTTAGATCAGGGGGATAAATGTGTACAGGACTACTATGGCAGAAGGGTTTGTTGTGTTTTGGGATAGTTGAGAATGAGGAGGATGGCCTTGTTTGTTTTTATTCAAGCCTGAGACGTGACATCCAGGACATAGTTGATTATAAGGGATTTAATACTGTCAACCAGTTGTTCCAGTTTGCTATGCTTACAGAGAAGGAATTGCAGGGTCGACAGTTGCAGGAGCAGCAGGACAACCGCAACGCTCCCTGGACATCCTTTGTGCCACGCACCTCAGGGCTGCCAAAGCCTTCGACTTTTCAGACACCTCCACTAGCTGTGTTTCTACACCGAACAAGTCCTCCTCACGTGCTGCAGACTCAGGTAAAAATGTTTATTCGCAAGCACCATCTTAGAGTTCCTCATCTGTTGCCTCCACGGGATGCACGTCTGGCATTCAGTGCCATCGCTGCCATGGCATTGAACATGTCAAGAAGGATTGCCCAAGTCAGCGGGCATATTTTGTGAGAGAGGATGGAGGTTACATCAGCACCTCCAACATAGAAGACGATGATGATGAGGAGGGTGGTGTGGAAGACGTCGACCATCATGTCATTCATGATGGAGACAATTCTTCGGGTTTCTTAAACATCATTGTTCAGCGTGTGCTCCGCACGCAAGTTCAGCAGCCTGAGAGGTTACAACACCACAACTTGTTCTAGACTTTCTTCGTCATCAAAAAACGATGTGCACGTGTGATTATTGATGGAGGACACTGCAATAACTTGGTGATTTGAGATCTGCTAAAAAAGCTTGGCTTGACCACACGACCGCATCCACATCCTTACTACATTCAATGGTTAAATGACTCCGGTAAAGCTAAGGTAGCATACACTTGCATAGCTTCTTTTTCCATTGGTGCAGATGCTGATTTTATTGATTGTGATGTGGTACCTATGTAAGCTTATTCACTTTATTGGGTCGTCCATGGGAACATGATAAAGAAGCTCCACACCATGGTAGAAGTAATGATTACACCTTCATGCATAAGGGAAAGAAAATTACTTTGGTTCCTTTGACCTCTGCTGAAATTGTACAAGCTGATAAAGAAAGAGCTGCTAGTTTGAGTAATGAACAATCTGAAAATCAGCAAGTTGCAAATTCTATGTACCTGTTGGCACTCTTTAGCCACACCTTTAGTGCCATTTAGGTGGAGTTTTTCGGATAATTCTTATACTAACCCGCCACTTGGCACATCAAATAACCCCATTTTCACATATACACATATTTTTGGAGGATTTATGATTTTGTAGGTTTTTGAGCTATAAATGAGCACTTTTGGATGAAGACCGAGATCGTGACCAACCTCCAGAGAATGTGCAAGGGCAAAAGGTTGAAGAACACACTCCGATGACTTCGGGTTCAAGGCAAATTATGCAGACATTTGGAAAGTTATCAAAGATCTAATTTTATCCCGAAGCAAATAACGTCAAAAGGGTCACATATGTGAAGTACATAAGCTACCAATTTAGAGAGGAGTTCGCACGCGGACACGGAGGACGAGATGGGCCAAAAATGGGCTGGACCAGCCAGCCCAATGGGCCCCTAGCCAGTCGGCCAAGGCCCTTTTTGCAGTGCCTCCGCTTCCCTTCGAGCTAGGGTTTCTTCGTACTATAAATAGCTTATGTTTTATTGAAACCCAAGGCTAATTCCGACCAGAGAGCCGCCGAACTTGATGAAACCTAGAGCTACACCGGAGGACGGCGACGGCAAGATTGGAGGACGGCGATGATCTTCGCCGAGGACTTCTATACCATGAACTCCGTCGCCATGATTAGCTTTATGGGGTGAAGGCCTCGTTTGTCCATATGGTTATGAGGTGACCATTGGTTTGTAATCGTGGACATACTATATAAATTTCATCTTTCTTGTATGTACATAGATTTTGGTTCCCTAGGTTTGTTGTGCTTCTACTCCTAGTACTGGGTGACAAGTGTGGGGGAAACGACATTGGCTTTTGGAACATGATAGATTAGATTGGCGCTTTAACTCGGTGATTGCATATCCAATCGATCCTAAAACCCTAGGGGCAAACGTAGTCTATATCATGTGCTCTCGCTAACCTAACCTCATAGTCTTAACCCTACATTTATTTAGATTAAACTTAGTAGATTAGATCTATTCATACACCAACCAAAACCTAAAAAGATTAATAATCAACTTAATGCTTAGATAAGAGTAGCAATCTTCTTGTTCCATGGATTGATAACCTTGGGTAAAAACTCTAAGGGAAAAGCTACTACCGACCCGTGCTCTTACGGTACATAATTGACGCGGCTAAGCACCGTCAACAGTACCCACCTAAAAAGGAGAAGCCCACGCTTAAAACTGAAACTGAGGGAATTAAATTAGGAGGTGGTGTTATGCTTGCAACAAAGGGAGACCTTGCTGAAATTTGTGATGATGATATTTGCTATGCTTGGATATGCAAACAAGCTTTGTTTTCACATGATGATATTGCTAGCTCTTTGCCTCTTGCAGTCTCTAACATTTTGCAAGAATATAATGATGTTTTCCCCGCTGAGATACCCCTAGGGCTGCCACCTTTTAGAGGGATAGAGCATCAAATTGATTTGATCCCGGGAGCCTCTTTGCCAAACCGTGCCGCTTATAGAACCACACCCAAGGAGATTAAGGAGATTCAGCGATAAGTCCAAGACCTTTTGGACTGCGGGTATGTTTGTGAGAGCCTTATTCCTTGTGTTGTGCCTGTGCTTTTGGTTCCTAAGAAGGATGATACATGGTGTATGTGTGTTGATTGTAGGGCCATCAATAATATTACTATTAGATATTGTCATCGAATACTTCGCTAGACGACATGCTTGATTAGTTCTGTGGCACTATAATTTTCACAAAGATTAACTTGGGTCATGGTTACCACCAAATAAGAATGAAACTTGGAGATGAATGGAAAACATCTTGCAGGAGATACCTAGCCCCCAGCCACGTACAACTGCGCTGGCTGCATGCAATAACCTTTCGGTCAACCGGGCCAAAGACCGGAAATATCCTTACTCGAACCCAAGAACGCACCCTTACATGGGCCCCATGTCTGGGGACTACCTCCTCTGTTACAGGCAACGTCCCCGCCTTTCTCCAACCTAGCAAGCACGGGTAAGCAATATTTCCAATCATTGAACCAACCAATCTAATGAGCTTTACTGGTCCCATTCCCCGGTAAGTATCGAGGTAAAATCACTTGGTCCTCAGTTAAAACAACGGAACTGTGCTTAGTCACATAATCATTGCAAGCAGAACTATAGGATGGAGCTTACCTCAATCCTCTTATCAACATGTGCCCACTATCTTTCAACATCAAATCTCTTCTTGATTCAATAAAGATTAGTGTGTAGTCTAGATCATTCTCTTTTAACTTAGCCTCACTAAGCATAGTAAGTGTAGATATTGCTAATCAAGTTTCTTAACTAAGCAAGGTTATTTCTACCACGATTATTTCATGCATCGAAGGTTTTCCAATCAATTCCTATACCTAATGCAGCAATAAAGCATAATATTTGGACTCATGATTATTGTAAATTAAATTGGTAATAATGCACCAGGGCTTGCCTTGAGTCACAAAAATATTAGTAGCATCAATATATTCCTCGGACTCTGGAGCCACCACAAGACCTCGTATTCGGCTTTGCTCTTTGGGAAGTTCAATATACTCCACTTTAGAAGCTTCAGATTCTAACATGAAATGCAAGTTAGTGATTAGAGATGCAACATTTTGAAAATTACACACAAAACTTTATGTCTCGAAAAAGTTGCAAGCCAACATGGCAAAACCCTTTATTTTCAAATAACGTCTCTTATTTTCTTTTAGTTAAATTGTCCTTATTTCTTTTATTTTTGTTATAAAGGAATTATTAAAGATTCCAAAAATGACCAAATAAATAAATAAAACCTTTCCCACGTTTACTTCTGATTTATAAAACATGATTCAGGTTTTTAGTTATTTTATAAATAACCGTAGCTTTTGTTTTATTAGCCCTAAAAGAAGGCAACTAATTCAATTTTTAGTTATCACAAGGTTAAAGGTTCAGTATTTTTAAAACATCAATTGGAATAAAAGAAAGCTAACAAAATTTGTTTCACAATTTTCTGATATTTCTATCATTTTCTATGATTAAAACAATGAAAACTACACATCTAAATCTAAAACCTAATTGTATTTCTTGCAAAAATCCCCTGAGCTTTCCCATCTTCTCCCTTGCAGCCCCCTCGGTCCAAAACAGACCAAGGCCAGCGTTGATTGGCTTCAGCTGGCCTTGACCAACGGATGCTCGCCGGCGGCGAGGTTCCCTGACCTCAACGACTAGCCCTATGGCTCCGCCTCACAACCGCGCACCCATCTATCCCAGAAACTCCACGGCAAAGCTCGCAGCCCTAGCTCCGCAGCGACCAAGGCAGTAGCATACGACGGTGACACGCTGTCCAGCCAAACTACGGCGAGACCTACCCGAGACCTAGCCTGAGGGAACCACCGCCCCAAGGCGAAGCTAACACCACCTCAAGCTCCCCCGGAGACGGCCACGAGCGCCTGCCATGGTGGGAGCGCGCACGGCGGCAAGCGGCTAGCAATGCAGTAGTGGCAAGACCGTCCCCCACAAGGACCCTATGAGCACCAACAGACCTAGGTGGAACTTGCGCGCCCACAAAATCGGCCAGAGGAATCTCGATCCGAGTTTCCACGTGCGCCGGCCATGGCGGCAGAGCGCCACGGCAGCAAACAGTGTTCCGGCACCTACACAGTCTAAAGCACCAACACAACCTCATGGTACACTCAAACCCTTGCTTAACACACTGAAAAAGAGCTCTCGACGATGGCCGGCCTTACCCAGCCATGGTTGACGGCGACGAGGACGAAGATGAAGATGCACTGGGCTCAGGAGAGGTCGAGGATGAATTAGATGGTATGGGAGGAAGAAAAGGTTGAGGCGAAGCTTTGGGTGGAGAGGAACGGAACGGAGAGGGTTGGATGGTGGCGGTAGAGCTGCAGTTCGACGGTGACCATGGAGAGGTGAAAAAACGGCGACGAGGAGAAAGAGAGAAACTGGACGATGGTGGAAGAGCTTTATCCACGGATTTACCGCCTCCGAGACTTGCCACCTCCTGCTGTGCATTCTCCCGAGCTTACTTTCGACCGAAACGACGTGTGGCCGGCGATTACCGCCTAAGCTCACCGGCAGCAAGCTGCCCAGCAGCTGCTCAACGTCAGCAATTCCCCATTTTTGAGCTCTACCAAACTGAAATTAGGGTCTCCAAAATCTCTAAAATTTCCATACAAACTCCAAAATCTTCCCAAAGCAAACTTATAGAAGAACCCTTGAATTGCATCATCTCAATTGGCACTTGATCGATTCGAGCAGAGATTGGGGTCGAATCTGAGCTCCAAATAATCAGCCTTGAAATCCTCTTCAATTCAGAACTTGTTAACTGAATTTCTCAAATTACTCCCAAAATTTGAATATAATATAGTTCAGTGTCAACAAAAAGATTGTAATTCACATATAGGAGCACAACTCCACTGTTGGAAGATTTGGCAAAAGATCTCTAATTGGAGTAAAATTTACAAAAGTTGGATTCAGCCTCCAACTCTGAATTTTTCTGAAACCATACGCTGAGCCGACTTTTACCCTCATTTTGCACCCAGATGCAAGTCAAATCTTGAGATGCTCCAAGTATGAAAGTTGTTAAATTAAACTCACTAAACAACTTTCCTTTTAACATCTAGCTCAGAAAACCAATAGATTGCTCTCAATTAGCCTCCAAATTTGGCTGCTCATTGTGCCAAAACCTGAAACCGAAAACAGCCCGTGTTCATTTTCAGATTTTGAATAGTGAACTTTCTCTATTTCTCAACTCCATTTAATTGAATGACTCCAAAGTGATTCTTGTCTCAAGTTTTTGGACAATTAAGTTCCATTGGTCATAAACTTAATTTGGAAATACTTGTTTCCAAAACTTATCTAAATTTTGCTCAAATGTTGACTTTGGTCAATTTGGCCCTCTCTTTTCCTTTCTTTTCTTGATCAGGTCCAAAAGTAAATCTTTCTCCAGCTTCAGTCCAATTTAGAGGTGTCCAGCACCTTCGGCCATACAGAGCTTCAAAAGGAGCCATTTGAATACTAGCCTGATAACTATTGTTATAAGAGAATTCTGCCAAATGAGTCAACACACATGCCCTCAACATGTCCTCCAGAATCTGGTTAACCCTTTCTGTTTGACCTCCGGTTTGTGGGTGATATGCTGAGCTGATCAAGGTTGTGCCCATTACTTGATTCAATTGTTCTCAAAATCTGCATACAAATTGAGAACCTCTGTCAGAAGTAATTGTTTGGGGCACTCCATGCAAAGGCACAATCCTTACCATATACAACTCTGCATATTTCTTCACTGAGTATGTGGTTTTGACAGGTATGAAATGAGCCGACTTTGTCAACTGATCCACGATGACCCAAATAGAATTATACCCTTTAGATGTAGTAGGTAAACCTACTATGAAATCCATAGATATATCTTCCCATTCCAAATAGGAATGTTTAAAGGTTGTAAAAATCCAGCTGCCTTCTGAGGTATAGACTTCACCCGTCGACATGTATCACATCTTGACACATATCTGTCAGTTTCCTTTTTCATTTTTGTCCATAATACTCTTTAAATCAAGATACATTTTAGTACTCCTAGAATGAATGGAATATCTTGACAAATGTGCTTCATTTAAAATTTTCTTCATTAACTCCCAATCTTTTGGTACCACAATTCTTCCCTTGAAATACAAAATCCAATTCTCATCTTGAGCAAAACACGTCTCTTTATTTTGAGTCATACGCTTTCTAATGATATTCATCTTTTTATCTTTCAGCTGAGCTCTTCCTATCTGCTCTTTCAATGTATCTTGTATAACCACATTTCTCATAGTACGTTGAACAATCATTTCAAGATCCATTTCCTCCATTTCTTGGCATAAGGTTTTCACCCTCTTGTGAATAGTCAAACAATGACATTAAGCTTTTGTTAGGATGATAATGAATATCCAAATCATAATCTTTAATTAGCTCCAACCACCTTCTGTTGGCTCATATTCAACTCAGATTGAGTGAAGATGTACTTTAAACTCTTATAATCAGAATATATAGGCTTACACTTCGCAAAAGATAGTGTCGCCATATCTTCAAAGTATGCAGTACGGCAGCAAGTTCTAAATCATGTGCGGGGTTATTCTCTTCATGATGCTTCAATTGCCTTGAAGCATAAGCAATTACTCTACCTTCTTGCATTAAGACACAGCCCAGACCTTTGCTAGAAGCATCACAATATATATCAAACGGCTTTTCAATATTTGGCTAAGCAAGAATTAGGGCAGTAGTCAACAGTTTCTTTAGCTGTTAAATGCTTCTTCACATTCTTCACTCACTCAAACTTAGTTTCATTTTTATGCAACACCATTAAAGGTTTGGCTATTCTTGAGAAATCTGGAATGAATTGCCAATAATATCCAGCAATTCCTAGAAAACTCCTAACCATCGACATGGTTTGAGGTGGCTGCCAATTCAATACATCTCTCACTTTACTTGGATCGACTTCAACACCATCAACTGATGGGTTAACCTCTCAGTGGGCATAGCTTAACGAGTAATATCCCCGTGTTCTTGGACAACACAACACAACTCCTAGCGTGTTTGGCATGATGAAGAATCACGCGGGTCTCACATTGCGGGATGCAGCGCTGGAGTAAACCATCAACACTGACTTTGATAGGAATTCCCATAAGTCAAATCTGCAGTGAATCAACTTCTCCCGTAGGTATACATCCAGTTACCATAAAATTATCCAAGGTATGTATCTCATAGACTTGGATGTAGTGACCATCGAGAGAGTATCATCTCATAGAATCCAACTTGTATCCTCGAGAGGTGATTCACCACAATTATTTGCTCCCTTCTTACTCTGATTTGCATCTTTTGAAGGGGCAAATCCAATGGAAGAGTTGTGGCATAACTTCCTTCTTGGTTAAGTAGTACCTTAGTGTAGCATGGTCCATAAATACTATCACTTTAGCACCAACCAACTAAGGTCTGAACTTTACAATGATGAAGTTCCTTCTCTGTTGTCATCGAGCTCTGGTCAATGCTTTTAAATATGATCTTTATTGCATTGATCCAGCACTGCCATAGTTACCTATGTTGCTTGTCACTTGGTTTAGAATTAGGGTGATCCAATTGGTCCCAAATGATGAAGGTGTGGTCAAAGACCCACATCGTATAGGCAGGTGAAGGCAATCTTTCTCTGATCATCTGGTTGATGAGGCATTATTATAACCAGAGCATCTATCGAGGGAGCTAGAGAGTGAGTGATCAGCCAACCATTCAAGCAACTTGCCCTTGAAAGGCCGAAGGAGGTGATCATTCTCCATCTTGTGAACGTCCCAAAAGGCATGGCTCCTCTTATTACGAACAATTTCATTTCTTGGGGGCCACTTGAACTGGGCTAATCAAATCACAATCCTGCACGAGGTAGATGATGCCTGCGTGCAAAAAGCTTGAGTACCTCATTCTTGGCTACCTTCATCATCGCTCAATCATCTATGGTGATACAAGACATCTTATGCTCTGGTTCCATAGGAATGCGATGTGCTTTGAAATTAGGGTTGATCCCCTATTCAAGTCTAGCAGAAATACCCGATAATGGACCAGTACTTCTCCAAGACTGCAGCGAACCACCAAGTCTCAATCTCTATCTGTTTATCACTGATGATGACTGGTGAGCTTTGTTATTAATGGAGGGTGATCTCCATGATGCACTTCAACCCAGGGTGCAGTGGTTTCACCGAAGGAAGAAGATGTTGCGGTTTCTCTTCTTCCTTAAGCGTGAGGTAACCATTTGGATCTGTTCCCTGAGTGAAGTTATATGGCAACTCAAGGAGATTTCTCTTGCCCAGTGCTCATTTGCTCCTCCAATGGGTTGGGTCTTTCTTGGTGTATCCTCTGTAATAGCAATGTTGAGACTCACCATGATCTTCTTGCCAAACTCACCATGATGTTGCCTTCTAATCATAGATGACTTCTTGTGGTCAGCGTCCCCAATAGCATAGAGGAAGAATTGGAAGTCGATGACCTCTTCTCTCTCTATGCATCCTGTGCTCATAACCGTAGAAAAGACCCTCATCTACGGTGTAGCCTTGGAATGAGTGCCCTAGACCATGATATCATAATCTGTGGACTTTGGTTGTTCGGTATTCTTGGAGGTGATGTAGCTACAAGGGAGCAAATAACCTGCCATTGTAGGGGTACGTGGGATAAAAATGCATCTTCCAGTATCCAACTCCTCCAACTTGTCCTGCTTCTTGCCGGTCGTATCAAATTTGCCTCCCCACCAGAGAGAACGAGAAGGGCATCTTGATTCAATCGGGGTGTGATATGAAGAGAATAATCTCCTCAAAATCCTACAGGTGAGTATAGATATGTTGTTCCCCTTCCGAAAGGACTAAGCTCGAACGGTAGCTACAAGACTGGGGCTGGACTCGCAGCCATATGATAGTGTGGGATGGAAAGGTGGTGGTAGCTCCAAACCCTCGCGAAATGGAACTACCGGATAACTAGGAGCAAGATCCATGTGGTAAGGTGGAAAAGTGTACAACTGAAAAATCCTAAACTAGTGTTGCTACCGTTCCCCAACAACGGCGCCAGAAAATCTTGTTGGTGGTCCTTAGCCATTTACGAATTTCTCCGCAAGCGCACAGAGACAATTGTAACCTTTCACTAGGGGAGTAAAACCTGGATGTCAAATCCGAGGAATGGTAGATGCGACTAAGCCTAGAATTCTTCAACCGGACCCACCATAGGAGAAACGATATGAGGGTGGAGGGCGTAACTTCAGTTAGCCAACTTGTTACCTAGACATCATACTACCTACTAACTTGATCTTCTTTGATGGCTAGAGCGGAGAGACCCAGACTGGGATGAGAACGGTCCCCCGGGCTTGACAAGCTATTGTTATGAAAACACCCAAACATGGTCGACTACAAAGGACAGACAGGGTTGTCACCACCTGCTGCCTACCACAACAGTACCGTGGGATGGAACACAACCCAAGGTAGCTATCAAGAACAGGCACCAGGCCTAAGCTATCAGCTACTGACCTCCACCCAACTGGAAGGGCTTATGAGGAAACCCCAAATGAGCAGTACAGTGCTCACGCAGACAAGGGATCCCACAGATCAAAGATAGTAAATAAGTAAAATGCCAAAGTAATTAAGAAGTGCTAGCGAGATACTAAAGAGAGATGAGAAACATACTGATGATAAACTCTAAAGCTTTATTCCTCCGTGGTGGCTACAACGGCGGAGAGGGACCAAGGGAACCTGGCTCTTCTCTATCCAACTTGGCTGTCTCCCAATTGTACTCACACCTCACACTCTCCCTAGCTAATCTACACTAAAGTAGAGAGCTACATCTTGAGGACTCCTCTCTCCAAGAATGGTGTATGGGTTGGTGAAAAGTAGAGGTGAAGGTCGCCTTTTATAGTGCTCCAAGAATGATAACCTCCGTGGAACTGACGCCAACAGGTAGAGTGACTCCCACGCGAAGTTTAGTCGCGTGATTCCCTGATTCCCACGCAGCCGGCCGGCCGGCCTGGGATTTCGTCCGTTTCAGCACCGCCTCTCATGGACGCTCTTGATCTCCTCCTCATGTCGGTGGGATAAGCACTTGCCTCGAATATGCCAATTATAGGCCGGATGGCTTCGCTTAGGCCGGCCAGCTCGGCTCTAGCACGTCTCATCCCTCTGCTGCATCGACTTGTGGATCAATGCATGCATGTTGTCCAGAGAGGTGGTTTCGCTCCAAAAGATGAAGGTAGTCGCTGCATGTGGGTCCATCAATCCATGGCCTTGGCCTTTCGACCGTAGGATGCACCCATTGAGTGAAGTGGCTATGGATTTGACTTGCACATGTGGTCCTCAGCATGCAGGTGAAATTTGGCCCAAACTGCCTCTGTGGCCAGCCGGCCAGCCAGCCAGGCGCCGGTGATTTTCCGGATGGCAGAACTTTTCTGTCCGGACTCCAAATTGGGTTATCCAAGTATCCATTTTGAACATCTTCGAGAGCCATTCAACATGGTGCTGTCAAATATGTGATTTGTGTAACTTTTGCACCATGTCCAAGTGTCCCTTTTGTCAACATGTCCAGAATAAACCTTCATTTGCACGACCTCAACTTATACTTCACAAATAAGTGTATCTGTGCGCCATATTGCATATAGTTCCTGCATATCGTAGTTGTGCCACACTGACCTTCTCCTGAATATCTTAGTTCCGAATTCTATATCCTTCCTTGTGTGTCCGCAAAACCACCACAACATCCACATCTCTATGCTACACTCAGTTGCTGGACATGTCACCTTTCGTAGGCAATATTCAGCACCGTATAACATTGTTGGTCGGATCACCGTCCTATAGAACTTACGTTTTAGCTTTTGTGGTGTTGGGGAGATGCCCCTTGGAATCATATTTTCTATTTTTGCAAGCGAGACTGAAGAAGTCAAAATGAAGAAGACACGCGTGAAGCTAATTCGAAGAGGTTAAAGTCGCAGGCGAGACTGGAGAGGTCAAGACGAAGATGACGAGCGTGAAGCCAGTTTGAAGAGGTTAAAGTCTCAAGCAGGACCGAAGAAGTCAAGGCAAAGAAGACAATAGTACGAGGCTGGAGTTGCCAAGACGAGTTCGTCTTCTGTTACGAGGTTAAGATGAAGATTGGCGGGAAGCAACGGTCATCTGAAAGCTAGGATAGTTGTAGGATTTCTGGCGGGAAGTAACGGTCTTGTAAACATACGAGGTTGACCCCTATAAATAGCGGGTCAACAGTAACTGTGAAGGGGGATGATTTCATAGAAGAGACAAAAAAAAGTCAATTGTAATCCATTCACTGTTTGTAATACCAGAAAAACCGTGTCACAACATGTGGCGCCGTCCGCGTGTTAGGATCGAAATCAAAACTCACGATGCCACCAAAGAAAAAGCAGCGGTCCGATGATCCACGGACCTCAAAGTCTCACGAAAACGAAAGAGAAAACGACGAACCACAAGTTTTAGTGGAGCCAGCCATCACCAATGATACCCAAAATCAAGAAGAAGTTAGCCTCGAACAACTGCTACAAGAAATCAAGAGGCTCAAGCAAGAAAAAGAAGATCTATTGAAGGAAGCAGAGAACCAACGAAAAGAAACCGAGAAAGAGCGAAAAATTGTAGAGGCTAAGAATGAGCTCAGGAGACTCCAAAACGAGCTCAATGCGAGCAAAGAAACCATTCAAGAGCTCGAGAGAGAATACCACACCGAAACAACAAATTACAACGCGGGTTTCAGAAGCTATGACTCGAATTCACCATTATCTCCAGGCCTTCAAAATGCACCATGGCCAACCTCGTACAAGCCCATCACTTTGCCCAAATACAATGGCACTTGTGATCCAAGGCAGTTTTTGATGAGCTACGAAGTTGCTGTGGCTTCTGCAGGAGGAAACGAACTAGTTCTCGCAAAGTCATTCATCATAGCCTGTGAAGGACCGGCTCTCACATGGTTCACAAGATTAAGCCCAGGATCAATATTCAGCTGGGAACAACTCAAGGCAAAAGTACTTCAGAACTTCCAAGGATTTAACAGGCAACTGTTAACCTCGGGAGATCTCTTCGCATGTAGACAAGAGGAAAAGGAGCCATTAGCTCAGTACTTCAAACGCTTCATCCAATTGAAGGCCCAAACAGATGATATCCCAGACTCAATAGCAATCGATGCATGCATCCACGGGTTGGGACCAGGGCCATGCGCTTCAGAATTCGTCAAAAACAAACCAAGAAACCTCCATGAACTCTTCCACGAGATGGAAAAGTTCTGCAGATCAGACGATGATCACAGGAGAAGAATCAACGAAAGAGCCATGCTCAGAAAAGCAAATGGAAACTACAAGCAGCCCACATACGAAAAGCAAAATTATAACCGACCAACTCAAGTTTTTCACATAGAAAACGCGAGCGGCCAACACAGCAACGAATCAAATGCAATGAAGCAAGATTTCAACTCCTCATCCACACGAGGAAGAGGCGGACGAGGCAGAGGCCGTGGAAGAGGACGAGGCCAACAAGAAAGCCAGTCTCGATCTTGGTTCTGCCAATTCCATGGCGAAAACCCAGATCACAGTACAGGGAGATGTCCCATAACCATCAGGGTGAAGCAAGAAATGAACCAAAATAACAATCAAGGTCGCACAGTTCAAACAAATTCCTGGCAGTGCACCTCCCATAACACGCCGAATCCGCAGCTGCAACTCCCGACACCAAACCCAGTCCGAGCCAAATCAACAAGCGCACAGCTCAATCCAATCTACCGCGGCTAGAAAAGACGAAACTATGATGCAAACAGCTTCAACATCGAATTCAACACCTACCAAGGGTCCTATCCCTTCCCGCGGAATGATTCTACCTATAGCAGAAGGATCTTTAGTTGACTTCGAAAGCAAAAGACAAAGAAAAGACTACTTCAGAAGAGTGCATGCAATACTACCCGATGGCCCAGTAGTAAAAACCCATTGGTCACATATCCCAATAACCTTTACTGAGCAGGATCTTAAGCTCCAATGTTATCCTCACACTGATGCCATGGTCATCGAAACAAATGTGGCAGGCTGGGAACTAACAAAGATACTGATAGACAATGGTAGTTCAGCTGATATTATCTTCACAAGTGCCTTCAATCAAATGAACATCAGCAGAAGCTTATTACAACCATCAGAAACTCCACTCATTGGTTTCGGAGGAAAAAGAATCCGAGCCTTAGGAAAAATCGAACTACCGGTAACCTTGGGGGACTTGAGCAATCCCAGAACGGAACGAATCACTTTTGATATAGTTGACATGTATTACCCTTACAATGCAATCTTCGGAAGAGGCTTCCTCAACACATTCGAAGCCATTGTACGACAGGCGTATCTCTGCATGAAACTTCCAGCATCAAACAGAGTAATCACAGTATTCGGAAATCAGCAAGTCGCAAGGGACATCGAACAAGGAATCACCCCAGGCGAGAAAAACGTCAACCTTTTGCAGACAGAAACGAAACAAACAAACGATGAAGTTCAAACAGAATCGACCAAAAAGAAGCTACCGCAATCCAAAGAGGAAAAAGCAAAAGAAGCCATTCAAGCACAAGACACCAAGCGAGTCTCTCTCGATCCAGGAACCGAGGGTAGAGAGGTCACGATCGGAGCAGACCTTCCCCCTCAAGAAGAGGAAGATTTGATAGCTTTCCTAAGAAAAAATAGAGATGTCTTTGCATGGACAGCTGCAGATCTAAAAGGTGTTAGTAGAACTCTAATCGAGCATAGCCTCAACATAAACCCGAAGACAAAGCCAAGGAAGCAAAAATTGAGGAAAATGTCGGATGAGAAGATAGAGGGAATAAAATCCGAAGTTGAAAGGCTACTGAAAGCAAAAGTCATTAGAGAAGTACAATACCCAGAATGGTTGGCAAACACCGTCCCGGTGAAAAAGAAAAACGGAAAATGGAGGATGTGCATCGATTTCACAACCCTAAACAAGCATTGCCCAAAAGACGATTTCCCTTTACCAAGAATCGATAGCGTCGTTGACGACGCAGCCAACAGCGAGATTTTATCCCTACTAGATTGCTTTTTAGGGTATCACCAAGTTTGGATGAAGCAAGAGGATGAGGAGAAGACGAGCTTCATAACACCTTTCGGAACTTTTTGTTTCGTCAGAATGCCAGAGGGGCTGAGAAACGCAGGATCAACTTTCTCAAGAATGACCAAAAAAGTCTTCAACTCACAAATTGATAGAAACATGCTAGCTTATGTGGATGACCTCGTCGTAAAAAGCATCAAAAGAGTGGATCACATCAAAGATCTCGAGGAAACTTTCAACAATCTAAGAATGTCAAACTTGAGCTTAAATCCAGAAAAATGCGTTTTTGGAGTAACCAAAGGAAAAGTCCTGGGGTGCCTTGTAACTTCAAAAGGAATTGAGGCCAACCCAGACAAGGTACAGGCCTTGGCATCCATGGAGGAACCAAAGACGGTTAAGGAAGTGCAACGTTTGACAGGCAGGATCGCAGCTCTAAACAGATTCGTACCAAGAGCGGCCGAACGAAGCCTCCCTTTCTTCAAAACTCTCAGACATGCACAAAAATTCAATTGGGGCGAAGAACAATCGAAAGCATTCAAAGAATTAAAGCAGTACCTCGCGGCAATGATCAAATTATCACCACCAGCCCAAGGAAAAGACCTTCTCCTTTACCTCGCAGTATCCGAGTCAGCAGTAAGCGCTGCAATAGTACAAGAAACCGAAATCGAAGGCATTTTGAAGCAGTTGCCAGCCTACTTTGTTTCCGAAGCATTATCTGGAGCCAAGAAGTCATATTCTGAGCTCGAAAAAATTGCATACGCATTACTTATGGCATCAAGAAAACTTAGGCACTATTTCGAAGCTCACAAAGTGACAGTCGTCACCGACAAACCTCTAGCCGAGCTATTCGCTAACAAAGAAGCTTCGAATAGGATCAGCAAATGGTCCGCAGAACTTTCCGGATTCAACATCAAATTCATGAGACGAAATGCAATCAAGTCCCAAGTATTAGCTGACTTCGTAGCAGATTGGACTTCTCCAAAACACGAAAGTCCAGGCGAAGACGAAAAACAATGGACAGTCTACTGTGATGGAGCATATTGTAGCAAAGGAGCAGCAATCTCTGCAATATTAGGTTCACCAGGTGGAATCAAAACCAGATTCGCAGCACGGTTGGAGTTCAACAACCAAGAGATTCAAATCACAAATAATGTAGCAGAATATGAAGCACTCCTACTTGGGCTTCGAAAAATGAAATCGCTAGGAAAACAAAGCTTCATTGTGAAGACAGATTCGAAAATAGCAAGGGACCATATTGAAAAGGATAGCGAAGCTAGAAAACCAGAGCTAATCAATTACCTCGAAGAGGTTAGAGAAATGGAGAAACACTTCAAAGGATTCACTATAGAGCACATCCACAGAAGCGACAACAACGAAGCTGATGATTTAGCCAAAAAAGCAGCAAAGAAGGAAGAGCTACCCGAAGACGTAACTTACGAGGTCATGACCGTCCCCTCAATCAGAAAGCAGCATCTTGCACACATTCGCTGGGAAGATTGGAGAGCACCAATCATGGCATACTTACAAGATAGCTTCACACCCTGTTCCGCAAGCGAGGCCAAAAGAATACCAGCAACAGCAAAAGGATATCAGATAATACAAGGAGAGCTGTACAAGAAGGGGATATCAGCACCATGGCTAAAATGCATTGCAAAAGAACAAGGAACGACAATACTAAGAAGCATACACGAAGGGATATGCGGAACACACATTGGTCCAAGAGCCCTCGCAGCAAAAGCAGTCAGGCAGGGAATGTTCTGGCCGACAATGATAAAAGATGCAGACGAAGTAGCAAAGAAATGCGAAGCATGCCAAAAGAACGCAAGCAACCAAAAGATTCCATGTTCTTTGTTGCAGCTCATTACACCTTCTTGGCCATTGCAAAGATGGGGAATAGACTTGGTAGGGCCTCTCCCAACAGCTCAAGGAAACTGCAGATTCGCAGTAGTAGCCGTGGAATATTTCACAAAGTGGATCGAAGCAAAAGCCTTAGCATCGATAACTTCGTATACAGTACAAAAGTTCTTCTGGCATAACATCATCTGCAGATTCGGGGTACCAAAAGAAATAACAGTAGACAACGGAAAGCAATTCGACATCGAGTCATTCAGAGATTTTTGCATAACGATGGGAACCAAAGTAAAGTACGCATCCGTATATCATCCGCAGTCAAACGGCGCAGTTGAAAGAGCCAACGGCATCATTTTTTCGACTATAAGGAAGATGCTTTTCGACCACAAAAAGGGAAAATGGATTGACGATTTACCAATCGCAGTATGGTCACACAACACCACAGAATCCAGAGCTACCAAGTTCACCCCTTTCAGACTGCTTTACGGAACCGAAGCGGTGGTCCCAGAAGAAATCAAGGCCAAAACTTTAAGGGTAACACTTAGTAGTGAGGAAGGCGAAAAAGAAATGGTGGAAAAAGACTTAATCGAAGTCGATCGGCTCGTTGCCTCACATAACCTCGAGTCATACCAAAGGCAAACACGAAAGTGGCGCGACCCAAAGGCGAAGATAAGAGAGATCAGAGTTGGGGACCTGGTAATCAAAAGAAAGCATAATGCAGAAAACTTATCTAAATTCAAGGAAAAATGGGAAGGACCATACATTGTCACCAAAAGCTCGAGGCCAGGGTCTTATCATCTGTCCACCGAAAATGGAGAAGAGTTACCTCACTCATGGAACGTAGAGCAACTTCGCAAATACTATAACTAGAATCGGAACAAGTAAAGCTGTACAGTTTTCTCCAAGTTTTAGTTCTTTTTGTAAAGGTCAACCTCGTAAATGTGCGGAGCTATAAGCACAAATACGAAGCACCTCTATTCTCTTTTTCTTTCATCACAGAAGGTCGTACTCTTTTCCTCACAAAAGGGGCTCCAGGAAACTGGAGGTGAGGTTTTTAACGAGGCGAACCTATGTAAATTTCTCCAAAAAATCAACAAAGGAGATTCCCCTAAAAGCACTTGAGCAAAAAACACATCGAGGTTGAAAAATAACCTCGCAAAAATAAGACCTCGAGCAAAATAGCTCGAGGCCGAGGTTGAAAAATAACCTCACAAAAAGAAGACCTCGAGCAAGATAGCTCGAGGCCGAGGTTGGAAATATAACCTCGCAAAAATAAGACCTCGAGCAAAATAGCTCGAGGCCGAGGTTGAAAAATAACCTCGCAAAAATAAGACCTCGAGCAAAATAGCTCGAGGCCGAGGTTGGAAAATAACCTCGCAAAAAGAAGACCTCGAGCAAGATAGCTCGAGGCCGAGGTTGGAAATATAACCTCGCAAAAATAAGACCTCGAGCAAAATAGCTCGAGGCCGAGGTTGAAAAACAACCTCGCAAAAAGAAGACCTCGAGTAAGATAGCTCGAGGCCGAGGTTGGAAATATAACCTCGCAAAAATAAGACCTCAAGCAAAACAGCTCAAGGCCGAGGTTGAAATATAATTTCGCAAAACGAAGACCTCGAGCAAAACAGCTCGAGGCCGAGGTTGGGAATATGACCTCGCAAAAGACCTCGAGCAAAATAGCTCGAGGCCGAGGCTGAAAATATAACCTCGCAAAAAGAGGCCTTGAACAAAATAACCCAGGGTCAAGGTCAGAAATATAACCTCACCAAAAGATCTCGAACAAAATTGCCTAAGGTAGAGGTTAGAAACACAACCTCGCAAGAAAACCCGCAGTCTAGATCAAATAAGGGGAACGAAAAAAGCAACAGAGTTGCCATATTTCGAAAAGTGAAACAAGAGAACGTAATCTTTCAGATCCGTTGCTCATAATAAGAAGCAATGAATAAACGCAAAGGGGCTAGCGAGGGAGGGGACGCCTTTTTCAAAGGTTAAAAAGAGAAGCCCCCATTTGCATTTATTCAAAAACAAGTTTTTACCAAGAAACGAACACATTAAAACGAATCACCTAACTTGTACTTTCAAAAGGACGCAAAGTTAGGTGAAATCATAATATCCCCAAGGGTCGAAAGACCACTATAAAAGAGAAGGGGAAGTCAAACCTCAGCAAGAGAAAAAGCAAAGCAAATGAAAAAGAAAATTTTCCCTAGAAATGAGAGGCAGCAGGAATCACAGGAACGCTCGACGGCATGATCTGTCCAGGATAAAGGCCATCAATAGCACAGGGCCCATTGATACTTCGTACAGCAACGTCTTCTCAAGTAGTGGAATCATGAAGAAAAACGCATCCGCTTCAAGGCTTTCTCGAGTTAACAAGGGAATTAGAAGCCAAAGAATATTTAAGCGTTTTCCATAGCGAAAACGAAACTAAAGGTCATGATCTTATAGAAAGAAGATAATGTAAAAACAATTTCAAGAGAAAAGAATTTTTACGAGTCCAACGCATGCACTTCGAAACAAAGATCGAAGATAATTACGAGGCTAATATAGACAAAATCTTGAGCAATTTCAGTGTTCAAGTCGTTCTCGAATCCACAAAAATTACTTGGAATAAGTTTTTTACATAATTGATTTCTACTCGCAAGATCACAGCTAGATTTCTCCTTCTTCTTGGGAAGATTTAGCTTCGTCATCATCACGAGGCGAATCCAGGGCATCATCTTCTTCTTCTTCGCCTTCTTCCTCTTTTCCTTCTTCAACTTTTGCGCCCTCAGTTTCTTCCTGGTGAAGAAACAAAGCAAAAGACTTAGGATATTTGACAATAAAAAAAGAAGAAGCAAAGTTATACAGAAAAGTTTCTTACTTTCGAAGAGGAGTCCTTAGCCATATTTCGCCCATAAATGTTCCAGAAGTCTCGCAAGAAACGACGTTTCATAGTTTCGACTTCTTTAGAGCAAGACGAGGACAGATCTCCGAAGTCAGTAAAACGAAATCCGGGATCGGAAACTCGAAGAAGCAGTTCCTTATCCTCTTTTTCGAGAAATCTGCCGAGGCCATCGGTACAGGTAAGAGCGAAGTTGTCGCCAGCAATTGAAAAAATGTCCCCGAGACTGGAGAACTCCTCTTCAATCCAAGACAAGAAATTTTCAACGGTCAAGTCCATTGGAAGAGCATAAGGAGTGGCTCCGAACTGCTTGAGCGAGTTAGAATACGAATCAAAGATTTGATTCACCCTCTCAGCATCAAGAATCTTGGAAGAGGCTAGAGATTCTTCAGCTTCCTTTAACTTGAGTTCGAGGGAAGTCACTTGGGTTTTAGCCTCTTTGGCAGCATCAGACTCGCGAACCACGGCTTCACGAAGATTTTCAATCACAACCAGGTTCTTGTCAAAGTCTTTTTGCAAGGCTTTATATTTCCGATCGGTGGTGTCCCAAGTGTCCTCGATCTTAGTCAAATCCTTGCGAAGTTTATCGTTAACTTCCCGAAGCCTCTCATTCTCCCCCTCCAAGAAACGAAGCCGATCAGCAGCAGTCTTAGACTTCGAGGCACAAACTGCGTTGATCAGCTTAACCTAAGGAAGCAAATCGAAAACAAAAACGTAAGACAAATATAAAGAAAGGAAGAGACGAGGATAAAGTAATAAGAAGCAAGCACGAACCTTGTGCGCTGTGGAGACGCTCAAGCGAGATAGCTCTTCAAAGTCAAGGTTTTCCAATGTTGCTTTAAAATCTATAAAAACAAAGACAAAATATAAGGATCAAAATCACTACCCTCGAGTTCAACAAAAGAAGAAGTAGCCAAGTTTTGAGGGTGTTTCACAGGTATTTCTTCAGGGATCTTTTTACCCTTGACATCAACAACCTCGACCTAAAAATAGTAAACAAAGTAAGTAAAAATAATGAAAAAAATTTAGTGATCAAATATAGCACAACTAAAATTACTGACCTCGTGTTCGGCATTGGCTGTTTTATCTTCTTCGACGTTTACGTCCCCGACGGCTGGTTCTGTAGAATATAAGCCGAAGTTATGCTCTAAGAGCCCAAGAAAGTTCGGATCGAATTCTCTTGGAGATTTTGAAACAACACTTGATATCGAGCCTGCGAGGCTCATTCTAGCACCGGGGCATTTCATGAAAGGAACAAACAAACCTTCTCCCGAAGCAGCAGAAGTGCCTGCCAACTCCTTCATGAATCCCGCCGTGCCGAGGTCATCGCCAGCAATACCAGCAATTCCTAGGAGTCCACAAGCCGCATCAATAGCTTCTTCATCTTTCTCAGCCTCAGATTTGGCTTCAGGACTGTCCAACAATGACAGATCCACCTTTCGAGTTAATCGTGGTCTCTTGTTAGGCGCTGAAGCAGACTGATGCACACCAACAGTTTTTCTCTTCTGAGCTTCGAGCAGTTTTGTTTTCGTCTGGGGAACATCTTGAGTTGAAGATACTAGCACTTTTGACGAAGTCTTTTTGTATCTTCGTGTTACTCCAGCAGCTTGCTCAGATCCAATGTTACCAGCAGGTTTCATGCGTTTCTGAGGCTTGGAGGGTTTTATTCTATCCCCGTATTTGACGCCCATCTCTAACCATGGCCGATTCAAGCGGCTGGGTTTCTCGAAGAGGTCAATCATAGCCTTCTTCTCCTTTTCAGTAAGAGGGCCAATTAAAGATTTGGCGGCCCGTTCGACGTTAGAGATCAGATCATCATCGGACACATCCGCAGGCTTCGTAAGTCCGAAGATAGCAAAAGTAGTGGGCAAATCAAAGCCAGGTATTTGCCTCTCCTCAATTCTGAAGGGTTTCCAACCATTTCCTAAAGGCCAGATTTCGGCAGCTAGAAACTCTTCAACTACATCACGGCCTGTTAATCGCCGAGTAGCATGGATAAAACAACGACTGTTCTTCTTAAAAGCTTCGGATTTCTTATCGAAGTCAATCACAGTGGACACTTCGATATTGCTAAGGGGGCCAGCAAAAGGATAGCTAATACTGCTGGAATCCGAAGAGGCGAAGCCAACTTTAACATAAAACCACGACTTCGGCCAGTTCACATCCCAACGGTTCCGTTGAGCGTAGGTGAAGTCAACTTTCGTGATCTTCAGGGCAGCGCTTCGTCGACGCGAAGTAAAAGTTGCAACTCCAAATTGTCCAACATGCTCTTCTCCGCCTTCTTCCAAAAAGATTGACCTCTTTTGAAGATGAAGCTCGTTGAAGCGGCCAAAAGTGTCGAGGTCAATTTCACCACCGAATGTTTTAACACCCCAGAAAAACTTCGATAGCTGAACGAAGGAATTGGGTGTCAATTGATGAAGCTTGACGTTGAAACGATCCAAGATCTGGGGCAGCATTGGATCGCAAGGAAAACGACGTCCCGCAATAAAGAATTCAGAAAAAACAACAGCCTCTCCGAATTGGGGATCAGGAGTAGTCTCGCATCCAGGAGCACGACCAACACCTTCAGGAAAGAATCCATTCTGTTCATAGGACGAAATCATACCAGCGGTAACAGAGGACCGACCGAAATGAAGGGTTTTGGGAGCTGATTCTCCAACGAGCTCATTGACATTGGCCTCGACCCCCTCCAAATCTTTGCTTCCCGGGTTAGAGGCTACAGGACTGTCCTCTCTCTCCGCATCAGGGGTTGGAATCACAGCAGACTTAACATGAGCCATTTCCGAAACTAATAACGAAAAACAATTAAAAACATAACAAAACAAGAAACGAGGTCAAAGATTTTTTTTTAAAAAAAAACTAACCTCTTTTTGATCACGAAGCACTTCAAGAATCTCGACAGGCAGCAACAATAAAAGCAAAGCGAAGACAGTAGCACGAAGTCAGAAATGAAAGCGAAGGTAATTTTTAGGGGGGGTAACCTCTACTATTTATAGGCACGGTAAGTTTCGAAGACTGCGCTGTGTGGAAGGTGAAAGGGCGCCAAAGGAACCGCCAATTTTCTCCAAGGGGACGCCTTTTGGGTTTCGTCCCAGGAGTTCAAGGGTTGAAAAGAAGTGAACTCGAATCCAAGGACGAAGGGGCTACTGTTGGGGAGATGCCCCTTGGAATCATATTTTCTATTTTTGCAGGCGAGACTGAAGAAGTCAAAATGAAGAAGACACGCGTGAAGCTAATTCGAAGAGGTTAAAGTCGCAGGCGAGACTGGAGAGGTCAAGACGAAGATGACGAGCGTGAAGCCAGTTTGAAGAGGTTAAAGTCTCAAGCAGGACCGAAGAAGTCAAGGCAAAGAAGACGCCAGTTTGAAGAGGTTAAAGTCTCAAGCAGGACTGAAGAAGTCAAGGCAAAGAAGACAATAGTACGAGGCTGGAGTTGCCAAGACGAGTTCGTCTTCTGTTACGAGGTTAAGATGAAGATTGGCGGGAAGCAACGGTCATCTGAAAGCTAGGATAGTTTTAGGATTTCTGGCAGGAAGTAACGGTCTTGTAAACATGCGAGGTTGACCCCTATAAATAGCGGGTCAACAGTAACTGTGAAGGGGGATGATTTCATAGAAGAGACAAAAAAAAAGTCAATTGTAATCCATTCACTGTTTGTAATACCAGAAAAACCGTGTCACAACATGTGGCACCAGCTAGGCATAAATAAATTGAGCTTTAGGAGTCGTAGACATTTTTTATCCCCATAGACAATACCGTGTGTATGTCTTCTTAATTCGCATATGTGGCAGTGTCAGAGCGTATACATTACTATTGCCCTCCTATTTAAAGTAATACTAGAAAACATGGGCACGGCATCACGTCCCCACATCTTTGAGATGACCTATATGGCAATTGTATTTGTTTGGGCCGAGATCATTTGAATTTGACAGAGAAAAGTTTTTAATGTGATAGTTACTAAACACATCCACTTCAAAGTAGGATGCATTGTCATAATGCGCACTATATTGGGAATGATTGGAACCTGATGGAGACGCTTGATCTAATTCAATTTATATATTTATCATTATTTTTCTTGCCTTGTGTCTGGTTCTCGAAAGATATCTTGAAATCACTGTCATTTTCTTGCCAGTCACTTGTCTCGAAAACAGTCACTGATGGACCAAACAACATTGCGGTTCGTTTAGAAAAACAAAAAACATGGCTTCAGTCGCTGGCATTTCTCGGTAACTAATCCTGATAACTTGTAATGTGTTATATGCTGTCACTTTTCTTGCCATGTGCTTATAGACAGGTCCTCGTAGGAATACGAAAACAAGTCTATATTACCCTCAACCTATGGGGGCTAGACTACATCACTCTCCAACCTATGAAACTGTATATTTTACCCTCTGAACTTTCCAAAACCAGACAAATTACCACTCGAAGCGGTTTTGGACGACGGCAACGTGTTTTGTCTTTTTCTTTTTTGTTATTTTGGCTTAATCTTTAAAAAATCATAGTAAGTCATAGAAAAATAAAAAAAAAATAAAAAATCCAATTGTTGGATCCACAAGATTAAATCTATACAATGAACTTATAATATGGTATGCTTCGGTATTATTTTTTATGTACCTTTAAATCTATGTTTTTCTTTAATTAATTCGTAGCCGTAAAAAGATATACTAATGCATATTATATTATATATTCAATGTGTAAGTCTACTCATGTGGAGTGCAACAATATTGGATTTTCTATTTTATGATTTTTCTGTGATTTACTACGATTTTTAAAGATTCAACAAAAATAAGGAAAAAAAGGTAAACCACTTTACTGTAGCAAAACCGTCGTCAAAAACCTCTTCAGGGTAATTTGTTCGGTTTTGAAAAGTTCCGAGGGTACAATTTCATTGGTGGGGGATGATGCAGACCCCGCCCCCCCACCACCTCACCCATAGGTTGGGAGTGATGTAGACTTTTTCCGAGGAATAATGGTCCTGCTGATTTGATTCTTAACATGACTGGCATTTTCTTGGCGATCATGTGTCTCAAAAAACAATCACAAATATTGGAGGAAACAACATTGTGGTACAGTGAAAAACAAAATGCATTGCTTCTGATGCTGGCATTCCTCCGGTAAGTAGTCCTGTAAACATATACTATATTATATACTATAAGTTTTTTTTTTTTTGCCTTGTCTCAACAAGCCATGCACTTCTCACCCAGATAAGGATCCTCCTGATTTGAGTCGTGAAATGAATGTCGTTTTCTTGCGGTTCACATGTATCCAGCAGAAAAATTAATAATGGAGGAAACAACATTGCTCATCGTAAAAAAACAAACATTATTGCTTCTGTTGCTGGCATATTCCTCCAGAATCTTGAGTTCTTGACCTAAAACATAATTGTATTATATAATATATTTTCTGGTGCCTTGTGTCAACAGGCCGGTTCTCACACGAATAGTGATCATCCTTATCTGAATGAATCTTCAAATGACTGTGATTTTCTCTATGGTCACGTGTCTATATAGTCATATTAGAAACAATCACTAATGGAGGACGGCAGGAAGCGATATTGATGTTCGCCAAAAAACGAAACAAACAATCACTGAAGGAGGAAACGACATTGATATTCATTAAAAAAGAAACTAACCATCACAAATCGAGGAAACACCATTGACGTTCGTTCGAAAAAGAAACAACATTGCCGCGGTCACCTGTCGCAGCCGTTCCTCCAACTGCAGAAAGGGTTTCTGCCCACATTGCACAAAAGCGTTTGATGATACATGCATTTTTGTCCCGTAAATAAATATGCACTAAAATATGTTTGCACATCTCTATTTTTATTTGATGGATGACAATAAAATATATTGCACATAACTTTTATGCATTAAAAATACATTGGACACTTGCGCGATGCACGTATAAAAGATTGTGTAAAGTAATCAACCACCAAATGTACCGCAATTATTTCAAAAAAAAATATGCACGCACTTCTTAGTTTAAAATTCCAGAATGTATGAGAGATAAAGATGCCATCATGTTTTCAGATTCTGTTTTCAACCAAGGTGTGCATATGTTTGCACATCATAAATATACATTGATCCGGAATAATGGTGCACGTAGTTTTAGTTAAAAATAGCCCATGATGCAAATTCTTTTATTCTAATAGAAACTCTATAGATATTCAGCAATTTATCGAAGGATGCACATTTATAGATGTAAAATATACGAGGTTGGATGCACTTTTAGGCACAAAGATCACCAGAACATGCATAGAAACCAATCACATGAAACATATCCACTTGGACGTAGGAACATATTTATAGAAGTTGTTTTGGTTTGTTATTCTCTTGGCCATCGACAGCAATAATAAAACATATATGTAATATTGCTGGCGATAAGGGAGTTCCTTTCATTTTTAAAATAAAATAGTTTTTAAAATGAAATTCGTTCCATTTTTCAAGCTTCGGCTTAAAAGTTGAAACAAACCATTTATCTTCCCATGTAAACCTAAGGTTTAGCGTAATAGCAGAACCATAGAGTTCTTACTTCTTAGACACTGTGCCTGATGGGAGATGCCAGGCATAAAAAAATTGGGCTTTCAGAGCAGAAGATATCTTTCATCCCCACAGATAAGGCTGTGTGTATGACTTCTTAATTTCCAGATGTGCCAGTGTTAGAGCCTATACATGACTATTGCCCTCCTTTTTAAAGTAAGACTAGAAAACATGGGCGCGGCGTCGCGGCTCCATCTTTGAAATGACCTAAATGGCAATTTTATTTGTTTAGGCCCAGGTCTTTTCAATTCCACGGAGAATAGTTTTTAAGGTCGTAGGTACAAAACACATCCAATCAAAGGAGGATGCAGTGTCATAATGAACACTTTATTGGAAATAATTGGAAACTGATGTAGACGGTCGATCTAATTAAATTGATATATTCACCATAACTTTTGTTGTCATGCATGTGTACACAGGCTGGTTCTCGCAGGAATAATGGTCCTCCTTTCTGATTTGAATATTGAAAGAAGTGTCATTTTCTTGCCAGTCACATGTCTAAAAAACAGTCACTAATGGATGAAACAACAACGCGGTTCGTTCAGAAAAAAAAAACATGGTTGCTGTCGTTGGCATTCCTCGGGTAGCTAGTCCTGAAAACGTGTAGTATGTTGTATACTACAACTTTTCTTGCCTTGTGTTAACAGACAGGTCCTCGGAGCAATAGTGGTCCTCCTGATTTGAATCTTAAAATGACTGTCATTTTCTTGGCGATCATGTGTCTCAAAAAAAAGCACTAATGGGGGAACAACATTGTGGTATGGTCAGAAAAACAAACTGCGTTGCTTCTGTTGTCGGCATTCTGTGGCGGACCACTCCGAAATTATTCCAAGTTAAGTACCCCGGGACCACTAACCGAGTATTAATCCGGAATAAGCTGGAGCGCCGTCGGATTAAACCCGATTAACCACGTTCTTTTCTCGATCGAAACAACAGCACGCCCACACGAAGGTGAGTTCCAGAGATTACAACATTCCACAAATTAACTTACACAAATAGGTATCACAAGTTATTACAAACCAAGTTCAAATTTAAATCAGAGTACAAAGTCTTGCAGCGGAAATAAAAGTTTCATTGCAGCGGAAGATAATCTAACGACGATACAATAACACCGTGCTGAAGCCTGCCACGATGCTACTCCTCCCGATCCTCGGCAGAGGACGGAACCCATTCGATGTGCCAGCCAGGTGGAACCTGGGTAGGCCAAGACAAAGCATCGACATCCAAAGGTGTACCTGTAAATCATTGCCACAAGCAAGGCTGAGTATACTAATACTCAGCAAGGCTTACCCGTCGGGTGAAAACTACATCACCGACATCTAGACATGAGAGGCTTTTGGCTGGTGGGTTTGTTTGCCAAAAAGCAACTAAAATAGGTCCTTGCTTTCAAGTTTTAGCATCATATTCTAGTAAATTTAACCATTCTAGATTAGCATCCTTCCTAAGCATACAAGTGGTGCAATACAATTTAATTCATATAACCAGTTTATCAATCTCAAAGTTCCACTTGTTACTCAATGTAGCATGGTGGTCAAGCAGTCTCATTAACCGCGAGAAGCGGACAGTTCGAACCGAATTTCTGCTACCTGGCCAGGCGAAACCCATCACACACGGATACTCTGCTTGCTATAAAAGGTACAAGCATTTCCCAACCTTTCCCATCGATCCACAATTCGGAACCGGGTCCATTTCCTTAGGATAAAGGTTTACTGCTTCACTCACAGTCTCACGCATATATCCACAAGTGTACGGCAGGGGAAAACAAAGTTTCCAAGGAGAGATGGCTATCGGCCCTAGCTGCTTCAATCTGGTACCGGGCTTACCGGCTCCCATATACCGGCATGCATGTGGTACGTTCAAAAACTTGACACACTCATCCACACATTTCGACCTTAATCAATTATCATACACGGACGGGAGATCTACATCTATCATCCCGCCCGTCAATCCTTATGATTCCAACATAAGTAAAGACAAGCAATTCCTATGTCTCGCGAGTGACAGGAAATCACTCGACTTGTAACGGACCTAAAGCAATGCCCTATCGATCCTTTCATGCTAGTATTGCAAGTCATAGGTACTAGGAAATGTGTAGCTAACGTATTCAATCAACTCCTTGAACGTAAATGCACAAGCATAGAGAAGTCATAATGCATGATTGGTAAAGGTTAGGTTATGCTCCGGGGCTTGCCTTCTTGCTCGGACTGGGGGTTAGCCTCCGGGTTGGTCGTTTCTTCGCCGGCACCGTCCTCCGGGACTTCTTCCTCGTCTGCGGGAATGAGGTGGTAGTTGCCGTCCGGGATGGCGCCTTCTACATGAGATGCATAGTTTAAGGTGGCTGCCTATTGATTCTAAAATTAAGGCCTTGAAGGCCATATTCACCTAGACATGCTCAAGCATTACTATTTTCTTCACAAAAACAGGGTAGAGGTGTGGGAAAAGTTTTATTTGATTTCGATGGTGATTGTGTACATATATAAAAGAATTCTATTGATTACTTCACAAATTAGGGTGCTGTTCTGGAATTTCAGATTCCATCCATTTTATTCTAACTAATTAACGAAAAGGTTTTATCTTTTTATATAAATCAATTTCCACCTGGATTACTTCTCATTTTTGTTTCTCCAATTCTGTTCATCATTTTTATCTATAAACTTTATGACAGCTACTGGAGTATAAGAGCTAAGCTCACTCCAAAATTTAGCTAATTCTGAGCTACACATAATTTATTAAAAATATAACAAGCCGCTGCCAGCAGAAATGAATTTAAATCATATAAAATCGAAAATTCATCTAGTTCAGGAGATTTTCCTACCAAAGCTAGTCATAAGCATGAGGAGGGCTCTGGCCAAGGGGTGGCTCAAAATAACCCTCGGGTAATCCTCAATAAATTTCTAACCAAAAACACATATTTATTTATTTGCTATCCTAAACAGAGCAAAATTAAGTTTTTCAATTTTAACATATGTGCTAACAAGTTTTTAGTCCTCTGGAGCAAAATGGTGATTTTTCACTGCACAGATTATTTTTAATGATTTCTGCACTGCAAAAAGACCGGAAATACATTATAATTCATAACTGGAGCTACACTGCATATTTTTAGGTCCCCTTTGGACACAAGCTGTCCAAAGTCACTAGAAGCAACATATCCAAAGATCAACCCTAGCGGAGCTCTGGATTTGAAATGGTGCACAACTTTCAATTTTCATAGTTTGAATTTTAATTCAAAAACAGTTCATCAAAAGTATAAACATGTCTAATAGAGATTGTAGTTTAGACTCTCACGAATCCAGGGAGTATTTTTGTTCATTTTTCTGATTTTTGTACGATTTTTAATGGATTTTACAAGATTCGGGAAAATCAAATCTAGGTTTAAGAATCTATTTTCGCGGGGAACCCTAGAACTTTCAAAACTTCACGAACAAGTCCCTGGACTTTTGCACAGAGACCCCTAGACAAACGAAGAAGATGAAGTTCGGTCCTTGGGACCTCGCCGGAGTTGCGCCGGCCAAACGACGGCGAACTAGGCACGGGGAAGTGGGGGAAAAGGATCCTGGGCTCACCACGAGTCGTTTGGGGACGGTTTGGAGGCCGGGGGTGGTCGGAGTTGCGCCGGCGACGAGGTGGTGGCGGCGCGGCCGCCGCGGCTTCTACGCCGGTGAGCTCGGGGTCGTTCGCCGAGGTTCGAGGGGTCCTAGAGCACCAGTGGAGCTCGAGGAAGCCAATGGCGTGCTCGGTTGACCTCGGGGACGGCTCGGAGTAGGGGCTCGACGTGCGGGTGCTCCGGTGGCCGGAATTCGCGATTTGGGGGAAATCTCAAATTCTCGCCGGAGAAGCGACAATAGCTTGGGGAAAATGGGGGGAAATAGAGCTGGAGTAGAGGGCTAGCTTCGTGCGGGACGAATTTGGGAATGGTGGAGTGTGGAAGGCGAATTTCTCGGAGAAGCTCGGCTCGGTTCGCGCGGCGCGAGGAAGAAGAAGATGGGGGAACGCGCGAGGAGCTGAACTGGTGGGTCGAGCAAGTGAGTGGAGTGTGAGAGGGGTTCGGTGGGAGGCTTGGGCACGCGAGAGTGGCACAGTGCGGCCTCGGGAGCGTGCGCGCGGAGTAAAGGCCGACGCGACGCGCCATTGATGCTCAGAGAGCTTGGACTGAGCGCGAGCGGCTCGGTCGGCGAGGGAGATCGTTGCGTGCTGCTGTAGGATCGTCTACAGGGCGTGTTGGAGCGTAGCGGAGGGGAATCGCGGCCTGCAGGGCGCTCAGCGCGACGCGAGCGCGCGCGCGACCACGGCGGCGCGCGACCGCATGATGGCGCACCGCGGCGCGAGGCGAGGCGAGGCGACGGCGGCGAAGTGATGGCTCGGGAGTGGCCGGACAAGAGCTAGGCGACAAGCGCCAGCGTCCGCCGCGGCTTGGCCAGCTCAGCGCCGCCTGCGCCGCTCGCCGGCCACGTGGCGGCCGAGCTCCGGCCAGCGCAGGGCGCGCCAGGGGCACTGTAGCTTGCCCGTGGAGCTCCGTTTTCAAATTCAAATTTTCTCCAAAAATTTGAACTGAACTTGGAAAAGTGTAAAAATAAAAGTTGGATTTTGAAAGATGGGACACAACTTATTTTTGGGGTGAACCTGAAATTCCAAATTTTTCAAGCTCAAACAACCCAAAAACAAAAAGGTGCCCAGAACGGTAATTCGAGTTTTTGAGGGACTAGACTGCAAAATTTTCAAAAGTTCCCAACAGTGACTAGGGTTTATTTGTGATGACAAACAACTTTTATTTTTGGAGATTTTCAAGTTTAGTACAAAAATCTCGAGTTTTCAGTTGGTTACCAAACAACCCTTGTTTTTGAATTAAAATTGAATTTTTGATGGATTTTTTTTTTTTTGAATTTCAACCCATCATTCCCTGTTGCATTGATTTTAATTGTACTTTTTAATTCTTTTGACATCAGAGATGTCACAGCCTACCCCCCTTAAAAGGAATCTCGTCCCGAGATTCGATTAAACTTAGAGATAAAGAGGGGAAAAGAAATACCTCGGCTTGTGAAAGGATGTCGGGGAAATTCTTCCTAAGATATTCCTCGGTTTCCCACGTGGCTTCATCTTCGGAGTGATGATTCCACTGAATTTTGTACATTTTCACTCCTCTCCTTCGGGTTTGCCTCTCTTTCTCGTCGAGGATCTTGACAGGATGCTCATCGTAGGAGAGATCCGGTTCAACCGAGAGTTCCTCTTGTGCGACGACTTCGGTCGGAACACGAAGACACTTCTTGAGTTGGGAAACATGGAATACATCGTGTACGGCTGAAAGTTTCTCGGGAAGCTTCACTTGATAGGCTACCGGCCCACATTGTTGAGTGATTTCATACGGGCCGATATAACGAGGTGCAAGCTTTCCTTTTAGTCCAAATCTTTGCACACCCTTGGTCGGGGAGACTTTAAGATACACGTGATCACCAACTTCAAACTGAAGTGGCTTCCGCCGCTGATCAAAGTAGCTCTTTCGCCGTGACTGGGCGGTCTTCAAATTCTCTCGAATGATCCTAACCTTTTCTTCTGCTTCCTTCACAAGGTCAGGGCCATAGGTATATCTCTCGCCTGCCTGGGACCAACACAACGGGGTCCGACATCTTCTACCATATAAGGCTTCGAAAGGTGCCATTTTAAGACTCGCTTGGTAGCTGTTGTTATAGGAGAATTCGGCCAGAGATAAACACTTCTCCCAATTCTTCCCATAATGGACAACACAGGCTCGAAGCATATCCTCAAGTATTTGATTTACCCTTTCCGTCTGCCCATCGGTCTGTGGGTGATATGCCGAACTACGGATCAGTTTGGTGCCTAGGGACATTTGCAATTGTTCCCAAAAGCGTGCTACGAACGGAGCACCACGATCTGAAATTATCGTCTTGGGTACCCCATGCAGACAAACGATCCGCTCCAAATAAATCTCCGCGTACTTCTTAGCAGCATAAATGGTATTGACTGGAATAAAATGGGCGGTCTTGGTAAGGCGATCCACAATTACCCAAATGGAGTCATGCCCCTGAGGGGTTCTGGGAAGTCCAACAATGAAATCCATGCTTATATCTTCCCACTTCCAGGAGGGAATAGGTAGAGGTTGAAGCGTGCCTGCTACCTTCAAGTGGCTGGCCTTAACCCGCTGGCATGTGTCACATTCCGACACATACGTGGCAATTTCTCGCTTCATTCGAGTCCACCAAAAGTCTTGTTTCAAATCTTGGTACATTTTGGTGCTGCCGGGATGGATAGAAAATTTAGAGAGATGAGCCTCATCCATAATCTTCCTCCGGAGTTCCATGTTTTTAGGCACCACGAGGCGATGCCCAAACCACATTACTCCCTGCCCATCTAGCCGGAAACACTTGTACTTCTCTTTCACCTTCTCCTTAGACAATTTCCGTTTAAGAATTTTAATGCTCGCGTCATTTGATTGGGCTACAACAATCTGATCGTGCAAGGTTGGTTCCACTGCAATATGGCTGAAGTACCCGTGTGGAACAATCTCCAAATTGAGCTTTGCCATTTCATGACACAGGGTGTCAGCGTAGGACTCCACGGAAAGACAATGACAACGAGCCTTGCGGCTTAGTGCATCCGCAACTACATTAGCCTTCCCGGGGTGATAATGCACACTGAGGTCATAGTCCTTTGCTAACTCCAACCATCTTCGCTGTCTCATATTCAAATGTGCCTGAGTGAAAACATATTTGAGGCTCTTGTGGTCTGTGTATATGTTGCAGGGAACACCCATCAAATAGTGTCTCCACATCTTGAGAGCATGAATAACCGTTGCTAACTCAAGATCATGCGTGGGGTAGTTTTGCTCATGAGGCCGAAGTGCTCGAGAAGCATAAGCAATGACTCGGTTCTCTTGCATGAGGACGCAGCCAAGTCCGGTGCCTGATGCATCGCAATAGACATCATAGGGCTTGGTGCAATCGGGCTGAGCCAAAACTGGGGCTGAAGTTAAATGTCTTCGTAAAGTGTGAAAAGCTTCCCCACATTTGTCATTCCACTCGAATTTGACTCCCTTCTTTAAGAGTTCGGTCATGGGCTTCGCAATCCGAGAAAAGTCCGGAATAAAACGGCGATAATAACCGGCTAAACCCAGAAAACTCCGAATCTCGTGGACAGAAGTAGGTGGTTGCCAATCCAACACCTCTTGCACTTTGGTTGGATCCACGGATATACCATCCTTGGAAACCGTGTGACCTAAGAACTTCACGCTCTCTAACCAGAATTCACACTTGGAGAACTTGGCGTAGAGCTGGTGATCTCTCAACCTTTGAAGAACAATGCGAAGGTGTTCAGCATGCTCTTCCTCACTCTTAGAATATATAAGAATATCGTCAATGAAAACCACCACAAACTTGTCTAGTTCTGACATGAAGACCGAATTCATGAGATACATGAAGTAGGCTGGGGCATTGGTGAGTCCAAAAGACATAACCAAGAATTCATAAAGTCCATAACGTGTGGAAAAGTCAGTCTTTGGAATGTCACAAGGCCTAATTTTGATTTGGTGATAGCCAGAGCGAAGGTCAATCTTGGAGAACACTCTGGCGCCAGCTAGTTGGTCAAACAAGATGTCAATACGGGGGAGTGGGTACTTGTTCTTAATAGTTACCGCATTGAGAGGTCGGTAATCAATACACAACCTCAAGGAATGGTCCTTCTTCTTCACAAAGATAGCGGGACATCCCCAAGGCGATACACTTGGACGAATGAAAACCTTATCCAGCAGTTCTTGGAGTTGTATTTTTAATTCAGCCAGTTCGTTGGGTGGCATTCTATAGGGTCTCTTTGATATAGGTGCTGTGCCAGGCTGAAGTTCAATCACAAATTCAATGTCCCTATCCGGCGGCATCCCAGGTAAGTCATCCGGAAATACATCGGCATACTCACATACCACCGGAATGTCCTTTAGTTGGGTTTCTACCATTGTATAAGCACACGCATTGACGCAAGTCCGTTGTGGCAGATATAGCACACTCGGGCCATGCGTAGGCGAGTTTATTTCAACAACTCGTTCCGCAACATCTAGCACAACCTTATGTTGAGTCATCCAATTGGCTCCTAACACAATGTCAATTCCTTCCATACCCAGCAGAATCAAATCAGTAGGAAATGTTTTACTTCCCAGCCTGATTGGAACTTTTCGGGTGACTTGGTTGGATGAAATTTTACCTCCCGCAGTCGATATCACATAAGATGATTTGGTATGGTACGATTTTAATCCGCATTTCACATGAAATCTTGTGCTTATAAAACTATGTGTTGCCCCGGAATCAAACAATATCACGGCAGGTTGAGTGTAGATAGGGAAGGTACCAGTCATGTCTGGGGCTCCCTCGGGTAGGTCGGCCAAGGTGGTGTAGTTGAGCCGTCCTTGCCGAACCTGCACACGCTGCTGCTGCTTGCCCTTGCCTTGCTGATTTCCCGGGCGCTGGTTTTGCTGCTTGTTCTGCGGGCAATCCTTGATAAAGTGATCTTTACTTCCACACTTGAAACACTGATAGCCGGCTCCAGGGCGAGCTGGCTGCTGTGCATTTTTCCTTGGTGCTTGCTGCTGCTGCGGCGGTGGAGGGAAACGGGGCGCATTAGGCTGTGGTGGCCTAGCAACCCATCCACCACCCTGAGGTGCCCTGGACTGTCCCTGCGGTGCAGCCGGGTGAACCAAGCGGAACCTCTGTGGCTGCGCGCTTGACGGTCCAGCGGGAGTCTTCCTCTTCTTCTCCGCCTTGTGCACCATATTGGCGTCTTCCTGGGCGATGGCAAGGTTCACAAGATCGCCGTACGTGGCAGCATGGGTGGTGGCCAACTGGGCTTTCAACTTGGTGTTAAGGCCACGTCGGAACCTCTCTAGCTTCTTCTCGTCAGAGTCAACGTGATGACCCGCGTAGGGGCACAGACCATTAAAGGCCTGGGCGTACTGAAGCACTGTGCGGGTACCCTGGGTCAGCGCCAAAAACTCATTCAGCTTTCGCTCCACCAGACCGGCCGGAATGTGATGAGCCTTGAATGCAGCCTTGAACTCCTCCCACTCAACTATATGACCCTCCTGCTGCAGGGCCAGGTAGTTCTCCCACCAAAGGAGAGCTGGGCCGCAGAGCTGCTGCGCCGCGAACACGACCTTGCGGTTAGAGGCACAAGGTGTCGCCAGGATGGTGAACTTGGACTCGATGGCTCGAATCCAGGTGTCGGCCTCCAAAGGCTCATCAGCTCGAGAGAAAATCGGCGGGTGCGTTGCCAGAAAATCCTCGTATCTGGCCACCTGAGGCTGAGGGGCCCGTTGACCTCCCTGCTGAAGCATCTGCTGCTGCATCATCTGCTGCTGATGCTGCAGGTTCCGGAGAATCTCCGTTTGCGTGGCATATAGCTGCTGCCACGTCGGAGGTTGCTGCGGAGGAGGAGGTGGCGGTGGCTGTTGCTGCCCCTCTGGCCCCTGCTGGTTAGCGTTGGAGCCACTAGCGTCGTGACCGCTGCGGGTGATTGCCATCTGCAGTAGGTACTTATATTAGCCACATTCCATAAGCTTGCATAGTGAATGACAAGATAGAACGTGACAATATATTAAGTGTACTGCGCAGAATGACAAATCAGCACGCAGTTCGGGAGAAAAATCATATCTCCCAACAGGAAACAAGTAAAATGCTCCCATTCGGTCAGTAGCTCGAAAATTTCATGCTCTACAACTTCCATGTTGGGCTCAGAATCAAATTCGGACTGGAACTAAGCCGAAAAATTCAATCTTTAGCTCTCTGCATTTGCTGTTTTTCAGCAGGCCGAGCTGTAGTGTTTTGTTTGCCATTTTTATTTCGCTTAACCAATGGGGTTGCAATTTGGTGATCATTTTGTTTGACAAATTCCAAACAACTTTGTAGTTCACATCACAGCCCAAAAAGGATTGGAAAACCCATCAATAATTAAACAAGGTCAGCTGCAGAATGTTTTCAACACAGCTGTAACAACATCATCAAGTTTTGATCCCACAACCACATCATTAATTTACATTGCCACCAAAAGATAAAAGGAGGAGCTCAACTCCATCTAGCCTATTACAACATGAAGCCAAAACTTAGGCCTAGCGGAGGAGTACTTGCTACTACCACTCTAAAAATCATCCAATTTGTTAGCGGTAGCCTCGCTGCCCATAGGTGAAGGTGGAGCTGGAAGGGGCGGCATGTCATCCTCGGTGTCCATGTCGGAATCGGGGGCCTCTCCTTCACCATCCCCTCCTTCTTGGTCAAGAAGGTGCTGAGCGTCATGGGCGGCAAGCATAGCATTGGCATGCTCCAAGGTACCATGTACCTCCTCAAGCTCCTCTCTAGTTTGTGCTAACTCATTTTGGGTGTTGTTGTGCGCAATGTGGAGGTCATTCAATTGCCTCTCCAAGTCAGCAATCATGGCATCTCTAGTGGTCACCTCAATGGACAAGGAGGTCCTCTCAACCCCTATGTCACGGGCACGAGCGGACATGTCCATAGCAATGTTGAGCATCTCGCTCTGCGACCGTCCAAGAAGTGCCTGCAAACGGTGATACGCCCGTATCCACCTCATCATCAAAGCGGCTGCAGCGACGGGGTTCTCCGCCATCCTCAAAGGAGAGCTAAGGTAGCGCCTCATCCAGTGGGGATCATCCGGCTGAGTCGGTGGGAACAATCCAAGTAACTGGTGCTCAACCAACTCTTGGTTCTGAGCCACAAAGGAGCTAATGCCATTCAAGGCAGCTAGCTCACATGTCGTCTCCATGTGGTGTCCGTGAACTTCCACCGTCCAGGTGGGGGAGCTAGGACACGGCGGGTGGCGATAGACCACCAAACGCACACGGGAACGAGTCACACCGCGGTCTCGGATGATAGTCCTCTCATACTGTGGCGGTGTAGGGTAGCCAAGCGCCTGTAAAACCGACCACAAGATGCTAGGGAAGCCTTCCCATCCCAAGCAATCAGAGAAGAACACGTCGTTGGGGTAGCTAGCCAGGTCAGCGAGGGCGTCCATCTGAACCAAAAGAAAAAGGGGCAAGGGTGAGAACCGGTTAGCGCCAAAGAACAAAAACAGATTCTGTGCAGGGTGGTAAAAATTACAAAACTCGAAATCTATAAGCTCAAAAAATTCCCAAATTTGGCCAGAACATTGTTTAAGTAATTCCTAACAAGTTTCATGTTGAAGGTTTGAGCAGAATCTGTCGTTAAGATGGTGTAAAAATTCAATTTTTATCTCACTGTTCCCAGAATTTCCAGCAGACAGGGGGGGGGTTACCATTTTTAGCATAACTCCAGTTTTACTAAACCATTGTCGTTGAAATTTCTTCAGCATATACTTAATAATATTTATGACAACTTTCATGTTGAACACTTTTTCATTTGACAGATTTTTCTGTTTCGAATTAAGGGTGCAACAGATTGTTCTCAGCAGGATTTTTGGGTTGTGATTTCAATTTCTTTGACGACGGTTCGATTTGGTCATGTGTTAAAATCGATATTAATTCAGCGAGATGCAATGCATGAGCGACCTATTCGTTCTCACAACCACACATGCCAATAAACTTTTGGCTTACGAAGTTAGTGCCGGTGGCTAGGCAGTATCCGTCTCTCCCTATATTATCTAGCCGAACTTTTCTAACCGTCTCAACATACGGATTCGCGGTTAGTGTACCTGCAGAAAATTTCATCCCAGAGCATGTATAATCAACCTTTCGTGCCAGCACTCACGAAAAGCGTCTCCATTCATTACCACCCACTATAGAGGTGGCACCCGAACGTTTAACATTGAACGGGCAATGTTCATATGTCACCAGAGCAACATATTGACAGTTTCATACGCTACTGAAATAGCGTATTGACTTTGTGCCGCCATCATATTTGCATATGATGCCGTGGTACGCTACAGCAATCGCCGTACCTTGCGCCCACCATCCTATTCTATTTTCATACGCCATCACAGCGTATTGACTATGTGCCGCCACTATATTTTCATATAGTGCCGTGGTACGTTACAGCAATCGCCGTACCTTGCGCCCACCATTGCGTAAAGTAAATACAGAATGAAATGTGCTGGAAGTCAGTATAATATACTATTTGCCACCTATCATATCGTGATCCCTTAACCCACATAGGCTTCACGTTCTAGGTAACATCCTTAACGGTCCTAATAATAACCTTCCTTCGCGAAACGCGTCGGAAGTACGAGTTGGCAAATTTTATTCAAAAATGTTTATTAAAGGTTTGTTGCTCTCTCCGGTGCTCTGTTTCGGCTCTGATGCCAGCTGTGGCGGACCACTCCGAAATTATTCCAAGTTAAGTACCCCGGGACCACTAACCGAGTAGTCAGGCACTTAATCCGGAATAAGCTGGAGCGCCGTCGGATTAAACCCGATTAACCACGTTCTTTTCTCGATCGAAACAACAGCACGCCCACACGAAGGTGAGTTCCAGAGATTACAACATTCCACAAATTAACTTATACAAATAGGTATCACAAGTTATTACAAACCAAGTTCAAATTTAAATCAGAGTACAAAGTCTTGCAGCGGAAATAAAAGTTTCATTGCAGCGGAAGATAATCTAACGACGATACAATAACACCGTGCTGAAGCCTGCCACGATGCTACTCCTCCCGATCCTCGGCAGAGGATGGAACCCATTCGATGTGCCAGCCAAGTGGAACCTGGGTAGGCCAAGACAAAGCATCGACATCCAAAGGTGTACCTGTAAATCATTGCCACAAGCAAGGCTGAGTATACTAATACTCAGCAAGGCTTACCCGTCGGGTGAAAACTACATCACCGACATCTAGACATGAGAGGCTTTTGGCTGGTGGGTTTGTTTGCCAAAAAGCAACTAAAATAGGTCCTTGCTTTCAAGTTTTAGCATCATATTCTAGTAAATTTAACCATTCTAGATTAGCATCCTTCCTAAGCATACAAGTGGTGCAATACAATTTAATTCATACAACCAGTTTATCAATCTCAAAGTTCCACTTGTTACTCAATGTAGCATGGCGGTCAAGCAGTCTCATTAACCGCGAGAAGCGGACAGTTCGAACCGAATTTCTGCTACCTGGCCAGGGGAAACCCATCACACACGGATACTCTGCTTGCTATAAAAGGTACAAGCATTTCCCAACCTTTCCCATCGATCCACAATTCGGAACCGGGTCCATTTCCTTAGGATAAAGGTTTACTGCTTCACTCACAGTCTCACGCATATATCCACAAGTGTACGGCAGGGGAAAACAAAGTTTCCAAGGAGAGATGGCTATCGGCCCTAGCTGCTTCAATCTGGTACCGGGCTTACCGGCTCCCATATACCGGCATGCATGTGGTACGTTCAAAAACTTGACACACTCATCCACACATTTCGACCTTAATCAATTATCATACACGGACGGGAGATCTACATCTATCATCCCGCCCGTCAATCCTTATGATTCCAACATAAGTAAAGACAAGCAATTCCTATGTCTCGCGAGTGACAGGAAATCACTCGACTTGTAACGGACCTAAAGCAATGCCCTATCGATCCTTTCATGCTAGTATTGCAAGTCATAGGTACTAGGAAATGTGTAGCTAAGGTATTCAATCAACTCCTTGAACGTAAATGCACAAGCATAGAGAAGTCATAATGCATGATTGGTAAAGGTTAGGTTATGCTCCGGGGCTTGCCTTCTTGCTCGGACTGGGGGTTAGCCTCCGGGTTGGTCGTTTCTTCGCCGGCACCGTCCTCCGGGACTTCTTCCTCGTCTGCGGGAATGAGGTGGTAGTTGCCGTCCGGGATGGCGCCTTCTACATGAGATGCATAGTTTAAGGTGGCTGCCTATTGATTCTAAAATTAAGGCCTTGAAGGCCATATTCACCTAGACATGCTCAAGCATTACTATTTTCTTCACAAAAACAGGGTAGAGGTGTGGGAAAAGTTTTATTTGATTTCGATGGTGATTGTGTACATATATAAAAGAATTCTATTGATTACTTCACAAATTAGGGTGCTGTTCTGGAATTTCAGATTCCATCCATTTTATTCTAACTAATTAACGAAAAGGTTTTATCTTTTTATATAAATCAATTTCCACCTGGATTACTTCTCATTTTTGTTTCTCCAATTCTGTTCATCATTTTTATCTATAAACTTTATGACAGCTACTGGAGTATAAGAGCTAAGCTCACTCCAAAATTTAGCTAATTCTGAGCTACACATAATTTATTAAAAATATAACAAGCCGCTGCCAGCAGAAATGAATTTAAATCATATAAAATCGAAAATTCATCTAGTTCAGGAGATTTTCCTACCAAAGCTAGTCATAAGCATGAGGAGGGCTCTGGCCAAGGGGTGGCTCAAAATAACCCTCGGGTAATCCTCAATAAATTTCTAACCAAAAACACATATTTATTTATTTGCTATCCTAAACAGAGCAAAATTAAGTTTTTCATTTTTAACATGTGTGCTAACAAGTTTTTAGTCCTCTGGAGCAAAATGGTGATTTTTCACTGCACAGATTATTTTTAATGATTTCTGCACTGCAAAAAGACCGGAAATACATTATAATTCATAACTGGAGCTACACTGCATATTTTTAGGTCCCCTTTGGACACAAGCTGTCCAAAGTCACTACAAGCAACATATCCAAAGATCAACCCTAGCGGAGCTCTGGATTTGAAATGGTGCACAACTTTCAATTTTCATAGTTTGAATTTTAATTCAAAAACAGTTCATCAAAAGTATAAACATGTCTAATAGAGATTGTAGTTTAGACTCTCACGAATCCAAGGAGTATTTTTGTTCATTTTTCTGATTCTTGTATGATTTTTAATGGATTTTACAAGATTCGGGAAAATCAAATCTAGGTTTAAGAATCTATTTTCGCGGGGAACCCTAGAACTTTCAAAACTTCACGAACAAGTCCCTGGACTTTTGCACAGAGACCCCTAGACAAACGAAGAAGATGAAGTTCGGTCCCTGGGACCTCGCCGGAGTTGCGCCGGCCAAACGACGGCGAACTAGGCACGGGGAAGTGGGGGAAAAGGATCCTGGGCTCACCACGAGTCGTTTGGGGACGGTTTGGAGGCCGGGGGTGGTCGGAGTTGCGCCGGCGACGAGGTGGTGGCGGCGCGGCCGCCGCGGCTTCTACGCCGGTGAGCTCGGGGTCGTTCGCCGAGGTTCGAGGGGTCCTAGAGCACCAGTGGAGCTCGAGGAAGCCAATGGCGTGCTCGGTTGACCTCGGGGATGGCTCGGAGTAGGGGCTCGACGTGCGGGTGCTCCGGTGGCCGGAATTCGCGATTTGGGGGAAATCTCAAATTCTCGCCGGAGAAGCGACAATAGCTTGGGGAAAATGGGGGGAAATGGAGCTGGAGTAGAGGGCTAGCTTCGTGCGGGACGAATTTGGGAATGGTGGAGTGTGGAAGGCGAATTTCTCGGAGAAGCTCGGCTCGGTTCGCGCGGCGCGAGGAAGAAGAAGATGGGGGAACGCGCGAGGAGCTGAACTGGTGGGTCGAGCAAGTGAGTGGAGTGTGAGAGGGGTTCGGTGGGAGGCTTGGGCACGCGAGAGTGGCACAGTGCGGCCTCGGGAGCGTGCGCGCGGAGTAAAGGCCGACGCGACGCGCCATTGATGCTCAGAGAGCTTGGACTGAGCGCGAGCGGCTCGGTCGGCGAGGGAGATCGTTGCGTGCTGCTGTAGGATCGTCTACAGGGCGTGTTGGAGCGTAGCGGAGGGGAATCGCGGCCTGCAGGGCGCTCAGCGCGACGCGAGCGCGCGCGCGACCACGGCGGCGCGCGACCGCATGATGGCGCACCGCGGCGCGAGGCGAGGCGAGGCGACGGCGGCGAAGTGATGGCTCGGGAGTGGCCGGACAAGAGCTAGGCGACAAGCGCCAGCGTCCGCCGCGGCTTGGCCAGCTCAGCGCCGCCTGCGCCGCTCGCCGGCCACGTGGCGGCCGAGCTCCGGCCAGCGCAGGGCGCGCCAGGGGCACTGTAGCTTGCCCGTGGAGCTCCGTTTTCAAATTCGAATTTTCTCCAAAAATTTGAACTGAACTTGGAAAAGTGTAAAAATAAAAGTTGGAGTTTGAAATATGGGACACAACTTTCTTTTTGGGGTGAACCTGAAATTCCAAATTTTTCAAGCTCAAACAACCCAAAAACAAAAAGGTGCCCAGAATGGTAATTTGAGTTTTTGAGGGACTAGACTGCAAAATTTTCAAAAGTTCCCAACAGTGACTAGGGTTTATTTGTGATGAAAAACAACTTTTATTTTTGGAGATTTTCAAGTTTAGTACAAAAATCTCGAGTTTTCAGTTGGGTACCAAACAACCCTTGTTTTTGAATTAAAATTGAATTTTTGATGGATTTTTTTTTTTTGAATTTCAACCCATCATTCCCTGTTGCATTGATTTTAATTGCACTTTTTAATTCTTTTGACATCAGAGATGTCACACATTCATCCGGTAAGTAGTCCTGGAAACATATATTGTATTATGTACTATAACATTTTCTTTTTTGCTTTGTGTCTACGAACCACTTCTCGCAAGATAATAATCCTCCTGATTTGAGTCATGAAATGAATGTCAATTTCTTGCCTTCCACATGTATCCAGCAGACACAATTAATAATGAAGGAGGTAACATCACTCATCGTCATAAAAAACAATAAGTATTACTATGGTCGCTGGTTTTCCTCTAGAAACTAGTCCTAAAACATAATGATATGACTTGTGTTAATGAAATAGCGTCTAAGCCCCTCAATTGGTTTTGGTGATTAATGGCGAAAATCATTGCAACTAATGTGTCTTTTGTAGCGACAATTCTTAAGTTAGTGCAATGATGGGCTTTCATGGTATTCTTGGCCTCTATCATGGTGAAAAAATTATAATGGATCAAACGATATGCGCAAAGGTTAAGGATAAGATAGTTCTAAGTGTGGTTTGGAAGATGATAGACACTAAGAGTAGTTTAGGACCTTATTTTCGTTTGGTTGTACTATAAAGGGGCCTAAGGTTTGTTGCTTGACCTAGATAGGAATAGAGATATGCAGAAGCACACTTGCTACTCTCCAATTAGAACTTCCAATTAACTCAAGTGCCTCTCTTTCCTACACTCCTATAAATGTACCTTTTTGATGCTTCACTATTAATGTTCTGAAATTGCGTCATTAAAGATACCCCTACTACAACGAAACTTTTAGTTTCATCACGAATCGCAGGGGACAACTCTCGGGTACTTTGGAACAATGACGAAACTAAAAATAACGTCAATAAACAACATTGATTTCATCAACAAATGTTGTGCCACCGACAAATCATATTTGTAACACCCGCTTGGGTCCACAGAGGCTCCACCGTGTCTACGTGGTTGCCACATCTAACGACGAGGGGTGATAGAAGTCCGATCAAACATGTCAGAGATGAGTCCAGTAGAGAGGTTAGACCAGGGTGGTCGATGTGTACATTGTCCTAGCGGTGAGGTGGGACTAGGCGCTGGTCCATATGTACGGGGTCCACCATCGAGGTGGGACCCAGCGTCCAACGTGTATATGTTCACCGCACCGGCATGACTCGGTGTTCCATGTGTAGAGGGCCTAGTGGAGACGTGGGACCAAGCGGTTGTCCACATCTGCACCAAACAGTTGGAACCTGGCGCTCCACGTATATGGGTTCCACTGGACAGTTGCGCCGTGGTAGTACTGAGGGTCTATGGTGGAGTTTGCCAGAGGGGAGGAAGCTGACAAGAGCTTACTGTCCATAACTACCATACATTTAGCAAAAACAACCAACAAACTTAATGATAGGAGTTTATAACTAATCATTTCTATAAGTTTTGGTGAATTGTTGATTTCAGGGGAGCACACCTACATATGGAGGAAAATCACATTTATGATGGCAAGAAATACCCATCCAAGGATTCATGGAAAATCAATTGATGGTTAAAGATCTGAGATGGTTAGCATTATAACCAACGCATCAAAGAATTGCTCAATAGGATGCTAGCCAAGGGAGATATTACCATTTTGGTGCAAGGCTATCGATTGAATACAAACTGGGCCCACTATCCAAGTCGGCAACAATTCAAAGCTTGGAGATGAAGTCATCCCATAAGGATATAGCATGAAGATGTCCGCATCACTGAGGGCAACTACTGACCGGAGCCATGGGCCTGCAACTCAGAAGAGAACCAATGCAACTTTGCCCAAAGGAAGCCCACAAGTGATCTACCAGCCAAAGCTGCGCCCAAATGGGCCCAACAAGGGCCTGACCAATCCCTGGATGAGGCCCCAAAGGCACATTTTCCTTAAGGTGGTTATATGGCAGTTCCCAAGGTTGGTTTTGTGCGCATTCAATACTAAAACCCCTCAGAACCGACCTTGGAGGCTTGTAAAAGCATGGGTACCCCCTATTTAGAATCATTCAGGTTCGGATCAACTCAGATACACCTGGTGGGGAAGGGATGTAGAGGGAAACACCAAAATATCATTAGGGGTAGTGAGTGTGATTAGAGAGATTATAAGATGATTAGAAGATGATTAGAGAGAGATTAGAGGAAGATCCATTGGACTCTTCTTCGTGCATGTGATCCTTCTCAATCTCGTAAGTACTTCATTGTTAGGTTTGTGGTTAAGTTATCGTTCATTTATTTTTTATGTGTGGGATCATCATAGTTTACCCTAGTGAAGGGCCTCTGGGATTTGGTTAATCCTCGTACGCACTAGAGTAAGTAGTCGACGACATATGTGTGGAGTTTTGGTCTTAGATTACCTTTGATTGCCATGTGTTCCATAGAGTAGCGGGGTAGGCCACAGGAAGGTGACAACATATGGTCCAAGATATCTTTTAACATAGTGTTGCGTACGCCTCCCCTGTTCGATCACAAGAGTAGTATCTAAATAGCTGGATGATCCTAAGTTATATGGGTCGAGCCGATCTCACTCGTAAACAATACCAGGTCATAGTCCATAGTATCCATGACATTCCATAGAACCACACTCCATAGATCAATCTATTTCCTCGGTCCTTTAGAGTATTCTAGTTAGAAGATAATTATACCTCTGTTCCCTGTTTATATGATACCCATGAATACACTCGGGTGAAATGCTACAATGGTATTTCCGTGCGCTTCTGGATTATTCTATAGGAGTTTAGAAATGCCAATCGATTCTGATGTCGCCACTGGGGAAACTTAGTAGCGACTTAAGAAATGTCAACAATAAGCTCTAGATCAAGGACGACGCATGGTGGAGGTATGAAGCCCCATTTGGTCTAGAGATGTGACGGCTTGGCAAGAAATTTCCACCAACGCAGCATTCGACGAGGCAAGATGACGGTGGCATGCTTCAAGTGGGGCAGTAAGACGACAACGCGACGTAGGGGACAAACTTGCCAGGTGGTCTCCATCAATTAGTGATTGAGCGCTACTTTCCGGACGCAGAGAGCAATCAGGCTGTCTGGGCCTCACCTGGCCGAAGGAGATTGAGTAGTTGTAGTTTAGGGTTTAAATTTTAGGGTTTAGGGTTTAGGGTCCCAGAGCTTCTGGGATGTCTTGGGCCTATCCGGCCCGGAAGGAGATTAAGGGCAAGCAGACGCACAGATGGGCTATTAGTAGCTACGGGCGCAGAGAGTTGTCATGCTGTCTTGGGCCGAAACGGCCTCAAAGAAGATTGAGGGCAAGCCGATGCGCAATTGGGCTATTCTTGACCAAAACTGCATATCATGGATAAGGCGGAGGAGTTGCGGCTTGCTATCAAGACAAGCAGATGAAAGGACGATATAAGCGAAATAGTTTAGACGGGATCATAGAATATTTGATCTTCATATTGAAGCTATGTGAACCACAACATAGTAAAATTAGCATTGATACTGATTCCAACATGGCAACAATAATCTTGATTCCAATATAACCAGAATGAACCGAAGTCAGCATCCAATATTGATTCTACTATATAGTAGAGCACTATCAAACTAAACTACAACTATATAGTTTGTTGCCCTTGTTAACAAAATGAAGCCGAGGCATCATCACGCGTTCTCGTCCATATGATACCATTGTCCCGACATCCATTTCCTCTTGATAAGAATGCAATGCTCCTACACCTTTTTTCGAATCTACCAAAAATTCAGTGACAAAACATATATAATCAAAGTTTTCATGAGTTTGTGAACTCAAGGAAAATATTGATGAAGTTGAGAGCAAACATAACCTCAGTTGGACAGGGCACTAGTAGGTCATCCTCATCATTGCTTGCTAGGCTCCACTCCATCGCCTAGGTAATCTGATCGAGGTAGACCTCATAGGTCTTGCCTTGTGTCTTGGTGACAAAGCAAAACAAGGCCATATATACAAATCATAAACAAATAATTACATATAGTACATCAAGTAAGCAACTTCCGGAACTAACCACTGCAACCACAAGCTTAGCATTACAAAAGCCTAGACAGTCCCATTTCGCATCCGGATCATCATCGGTGGGGTGGCTATCGATGTAAATATGGAATGGTCGTGCCTATATATGATTTAAAAAAGTTTGACATGTCAAATCTATTCTTTTCGTGTTGATAGGCCTAAATTAATAATGTGGTAAACAAAGATCATCAACCGAACAATATGATTACTTGCTGCTACCATAAATAATGAAGCACAAACCTGTGTTATCACTTTGACTGCAATAGATAATTAAAACAGATCAATCCTCATACCAAATTACAATAACTATCAATCTATATATAGCAACATGTGATTCTAAACAAATTGAATTTAGCGAAAGTGAATATTCATGCGGTAGAAATTTGAAAGCTCTGCCCATCTATGTTATCACTCTGATATCTAATCCTCTTACCAAAACAAAGCAACTGTTAATCAAGCAAATGCGATTCTAGACAAAGAAAATCTAGTGAAAATGAAACTTGATGCATGCATCAAATCTGTCTAGATTTTACATGCTAGAAAAACCCTAGTGCAATCACTCCTTTTTCCCAACTGCATCAGAGATTCATCCGGTACTGGAATATTCAAATCTAAGACTACAAAGATGCTGAGAGAGAGAGTATATATGCTCCATTTGGTTCCCGCACTTGTTCAATATAGAGCAGTAGTAGTTACTCTATCTACTTCATTGTGATGGTTGAGAGTTAGTCTCTTATAGGAAGTGCCATTTTACAAATTTTTCATAGTAGGTACTTATCTTCAGTTTTGGGTATGATTGTTGTTGGCGAAAGGTGGTGCGAACCAGCAGTGGAGGACATCTGACCAGTCAGCCCAACATTTTGGCCTTTAGGGCCCACCTTTTTGTGGTGTTTTGCTATGACGGTGGAGGCTCCAAACCGACTGGAAATTGCTATAAAAGGATCCCGATGCTTCACTTCACAACACACCAATTCCAAGGGAGAGAGGAAGAGTCTCAAGATGTAGTACTCCACTTTGTTTGTAGACTATTGAGAGTGTGAGGTGAGAGCTTGGGTGACAGATGAGCTAGGAGGAGAGTCGGGTTTGCTGGTTCTACTCCAACAGGGAGCCGAGCGGGTTTGTCGGCTTGACTCCCACTATCCTCATAGGAATGAAGCTTCTTAGAGTAAGTTCCTCGTCTATCTTCAGTGTTTTGCTAGTTCTTCTCTTTATTTTCAGTAATTTGTCTATTAGCTTACTTTGATCTGTGGGATCCCTTGTCTGTGAGAGTTAGTAAGCCTGCTCGTTTGGGGTTTCTTCTAGCCTTTCACGGACGCAGAAGTCAGTAGCTAGATAGATTATGTGTAGTGCATGTGCTTGATAGTTAACTTGGGTTGTGTTCCACCCCACGGTACCGTTGTGGTAGGCGGCAGGTGGTGAGATTTCTGTCCATCCTTTGTAATCCACCACATTCAGGTGTTTTCATAACAATAGTTGTAGGTTGCCATTGGACCTCCAATTTCTCCCCTTTCTAAGGTCCTTCCCTTCCAACTGAAGTTCGACCCTCTACCCTCGTACCTCTTCTCCCTTGGTGGATCCGGTTAAATAGTTCTAGCCTTAGTCGCGTCTATCGTTCCTTGGATTTGACACTCAGGTTTTACTCCCCTGGTGAGTGCTATTATGAGTAGTATAAGAAGTATGAATATGTTAATCATCTATGCAAATATTAAGTTCTAGGGTGTTTTATACTTGTTTTTAGCCTTTTGCTTGTCTATCCATAGGGTAGGAGTCCTGTAGAGGTTAGAACAGTTTTAATATGTGCAAGCATAGTGCTTGGATAATATAGATTCTTGTAGATATGCCTGATTTCAACCAGTAATGAGAGGAAGACATCAGGTTGTGATAGACTTAGTTTTCGTTGCAATCTTGTCTGCTAGATTTTAGAATCGAAGCCTTATAGCTATTTGGGCCATGGATTTCGACTGGATATTCTCCACTAGATATTTGGCTACAACATTGATTTAAACATATAGCTTACAACTAACTTGGTATATATTAAGAATAATTCCTAGACTGCTCCTATGACAATCCTAGTATTATTAATTATTCTTTATGAGATGGCTATTGTGTGTGTGTAGTAACAACGAGCTTTATGCGGTCGAAGCCTTCAGGGTCTGCCATACCAACAGGAATAATGTAATTAGTGACATGGCTAGAAAGGAACATGTAAGTCCCAACACATGCTTGTCCTAGAATTTTTTTTATACAACCCTTCTTTTTACTGTAATCCTTCAATTCGGTCTGTTGGAACTTTTAGGAGTCAATGGAAGCTCTACGAGTAGAAGCTGTTGCTACCGGAACACCACCATTGCCTAGTGCTTAGGTTGTTTCCAAGGTCCTCTCGCAAAGCAGATCCAATGGCACATTGTTGAAAAATGCCAGTCTACCGAATTGCTCCTCCAGGTCTCATTGCCATGGTGAAGATGAGTTCTGTTCTCAACTTGCTGTGGAAGAAGAAGGTTCAACTATCCTCTAGGAACAAATGGAAAAACTGAAGAACGAGAATGAGGCAACAAAGGCAGAGTTCCTAAAGCTGAAGCTGCAATAGGATCAGCTTATGAGAATGTGTCCATCAACCCCAGTGTCAGTGGTACCTCTTCTTAGCCATGACCCTCTGTGTGTGGTACTATTATCTTCTTAGACATGATCCTTTGTGTTTGTGTGTGGAACTATCATCTCAGACCTTTATCCTCTGTGGGCTGAGCTATTATTTGGTTGTGAACTCTACTGGTGTCATGAAGTATGAACCTACTACTATTTAAAATATGTTGTAATATAAATTGATATTAGCTTCTGATTTAAAATCCGGTGGATTCTGGTGAATTCTGTTGAATGGTCATGATCAAACATGGACAGTTATGATACAGACACGTGTCCAGGCGCTAACTATGACGTGTATCTGTTGACACCGGTTTTTGATAGTTTGCCTCGATGTCAAGATAAGGCGAAGATAGCATGAATCGCAATCAGAATCCGTGGAAGAGATGGAATTCAGGAGAAGAGAGAGGATCAGCTCGAATCAGAATCGGGGTCCACTGGGAATCGGATATGGCACAGAAGCTAGTAACGTAAGTAGGTCAGAGGTCGAGCCAAGGTCGCAAAACGGCCTGAAGGGTTGATGACGTGGATGAACCAAGGCGGAGAAGACCGCTGGTCAAGCGAAAGATGGACCGAGATAAATAGTCGGTTATTATAGAAAGTTTTACAGTCCAGGTTGAAGAATGTTGTAAAGAGTCTTTTCTTTCGCGTCAAGTTATATTTGCCGTAATCGGCTAGGAGTCGTAGTTTTCAGGGTTTAAATAGCAACCCTGCGTGGCCAAAAAATTCTATACACACTAACAACAGAACCCTTTACAACTTTATGCAATTTCTTTCGTGCAATTTCATACATTATCGACATCTTCGTCTTTTCCTTTTCGCGAGATCTTCTGGGCACATCGAGGGTGATCTCGATCTCAAGGCTTGTTGTTGCTTCGTTTGGAATTATTCAACACAGAATTAGAGATAAATCACATATCGAACAAATAAGTCACACGGGTAGCATAGCATAGGGAGCATATCATACATATATCATAAATGCACAAAAGTAGAGATGGCATGCATGATTTTTCACATCACAAAAGCCAATTCCATATGCTACCCTCCCCCCCACACACCCAGTGCCTCTCATATCTCGCTACTCTCTGCCACTTTTGCGTCAAGCACCAAAAGTAGTCGTCAAGGCTGGAGGAGTGCGAGTAGGAGGATCTTGAGGCTCCGAGGTCGGCAAACCCTGAGTGAACACTGGATCTGCAATAGCGAGACCACGGAAGCAAACTTGATCTGGATCTCTGGTGCAGAAGCTGACTAAGGAGCTGACACTAACAGATCTGGCTGTGGTGTGTTCATATTTAGAAAATCAGTGAAGCTACAACCATGAGGATTAGACCCAGTAGCTGTGAGTAGAATTGTCTCAGTCATCATGGTAGAAACTAGCTAAGTGCTCCCGAACTGACTCATGAACGTCGACGTCATGGTGCCAAAGGTGGCTGGAATATCCTGAAGTCTTGGGGACACACCCGACATGGCTGGCTCAAAGACTAAAAGTGAAGGTCCGCAAAGTGACATCACAGGTCGCACTAATGACAATGGAGGCGAACCAAGTTGAGCAAGGAGAGGGATACTCTTTAGAATTGGCCCTAGGTAAGCTGGAGGAGGAGCAATACCTGTATGGTGAAGCAAGTACTGAAACTGGTAAGGCGGCAACGTCTGCCTGCCTCCTCTACTACTCAGCCAATGCTTGTATCTGCTCAGCATGAAGTATGCCCTGCTGCTGCCATTGAGCCTGCATCTGCACCATGGTATCAGCCAATATCTTGATGGATATAGACATGCCGGTGACTGTGTGAATCAGGGAAGTGAGTGCATCAGCCATGGGTGTTAGAACTGAAGCTGGAGGTTGTGATGGGGCCTGAGACATACGCGTGGCCTATGTGACTGGCATTCACGCGGAACCATCAGCCTCACGGTCAGGAGCCCGATAGAAGGGTGGAGCATCGGGGATCATAAATTCCTCATGTCTGAGTCAAACTCTAATAGTAAGTCACTATTGAGTCACCAAAACAATGGATTATAATTAGACGAATTGAATCTAGGCTATCCTCTTTGTCAATCAAACAACTGAGTTTATCCTCACGTAATAGGATAAACGAGTAGACATATTACCTGAAGACTGAATCTTCTTCAATATGGTGATGCTTGATTGTGGCTGCCACTCTTTGATCTTGACAACGCCTTGCTCCATCTTCATGTAGCAAGATAAAAATGACTGCTTGCAGATTCGTTTTGCTTCTTGTATGTACTCTTCGCAAGCTTTTCGTTGACGGTCGATTTAATATAATTTACCATCAACATCACGGGAATAAATGAGGAAATCACACCATGTTCCATGCATAAATTTGCTCAATGCTAATTAATTCTATAAGTTTTGAATGAGTGGTGAATGTAGGGACACAGGTGTAAAAACTAGGCAAAATTGGAGAAAATTCCTGGCTGGCTGGGTCCAAAAACACATTCCAAGTGATCCAGAGACGTGCAATACAAGTCGGTTTGATCCGGTGGTTCACAAGGCTCAACATTCGATTATAGGGCCCACTTGCATGGCTAATTCAGGGTAGAATTCAGCTACTACCGACCTCAAGGCAGCATCTAGACCGTACATGCGAAAGGCGGTGCCAGGTGGAAGATCCCGGGCCAGCTGGCCTGGCCAGCCGGCCGGCCTCCTACTACAACTCCACACCACCAACTTCGCGTGGGAGTCACTCCACCTGCATGGCTTGCATATTAAGCTCGAGCACCACCTTAGAGAGCTACAAATACAGCACTTCACCCTCCATTTGAAGACACACACCCAAGTAGGAAACTTCAAGGAGTTCATTCCATTTCCACTTTGTAGCTTAGGTTGTAGTTGGGAGTTAGGGTTGAGTGAAGCTTGTCTCAGGGTTCCGGAAAGCTTCGGAGTTTCTATATAGCCTTGAGTAAGCTTTACTTTCCACTTTTATTTATCCCTTTTGATCATTGATCTAAGAGAGTGGAAGTTTATCTTCTCGCCCCTAGTATAGTATTAGACTATATTTAGCTTTGTCGGGAACTTTGCTCGTGGGTCTTTCTCGCTTCGACCATGATCTTGTAAACTCCTAGAGTGAAGGGATATTCCTCTATCAAGGTCTTAGGGGATTTCTAGCTCTAAGTGCAGATGTGGTGTCTGACTTAGAGCTGGCTAGGGAGTGTGTTTCACCCCATGGTACCGTTGTGGTAGGCAGTAGGTGGTGACAGCCCTGTCCGTCCTTTGTAGTCCACCACGTTTGGGTGCTCTCATAACAGTAGTTGCTGAGCCCAGAGGACACCTTTCTCATCCGAGTTTGGGTCCTCTCGTTCTAGCCATCGAAGCAAGCTAAGATTCCCGACTGCTAAGTATAGCTCTAGGTTAAGGATAGGGAGACTTCTCATCCTTTATAAGTGTCATAGGTCCCCCTTCACCCGTAATTCTCCCAACTACTTTCCTTTACTCTTTAAGTGAGTCTCCTGTGTTGCTGGTCATTCCAGGCCTTCTCCCAGTCATTCACTTGACCCCTATCCAGCCATCTGTTTGTCTTACCTAAAGTTAGTGAGTTATTATTACTATAGAGGCTATTGATATATTTATTCAATACCCTTTAACCATATTGCTTCCCTGAGGAAATAAATATGATACCCCGGAATACTCCATGGTGAAATGCTACAGCGGGTTATTCTGTGCACTTGCAAGATCTAATTCAATAGCCTAAGAAATACCATCAAGCATTTCTAGCACCATTCCCGGGGAAGCAATAGGCTAAAGATATTGTTGATTTGTTTGGATAGACTTTATAGTTTTGTCACCGCTAATTTTAGCGGGCTTATCACTACTTTATTTTGTCTTTGTGATAAACGCAGGGCAATGCATGACTGGTTTGAACCTACCTCCAAATTTCGATCCGAATCTGGGACGTATTGGGAGAATTGTTTGACGTAGAGTTGTGCCAACACAGTTGACACTCTGTGTGGAGTCTGATTCTTCAGAATCCTCATATTCTTCAGCTCCACCCACATCACCACCAGCTATGGCTGCCCCCACCAGGACCCTTCGTGAGTTCTCCGCCCCCTAAACCAGCAGCTTTCCTAGGCTGAATGGCAACCAAGGCGCTGATGGTTTTGAGCTGAAGTCTGGACTTGTCAATATGGTCTAGGCAAATCCTTTCTGCAGAAAGACAATTGAGGATGCCAACACACATCTTTAGAATTTTCTGTAAGTGGGCAGCACTATTGATCCCAAAGGTGCGACAATTGACGTCATCCGACCCCGTTTGTTTCCGTTTTCCCTTCTTGTCAAGGCAAAGGCATGGTTCTACACCAACAAGGTGTCATTCAACAACCAGCGCGGTTGTGCTGATGCATTCCTGGCCAAGTACTTCTTCGTGGGCAAAACCAACGCCCTCCATGGGATAATATCAAGCTTTCAGCAACAGGATGATGAATCTATTCCGGAAGCTTGGGAGTATCTACAAGAGTACATTGCAGCGTGTTCACACCATGGCATAGAGCAATGGCTGATCATTCAGAATTTCTTTCAGGGCCTGACATCTCGGTCGCAAGAGCACTTGTATATGGCAGCAGGAGGAGCATTCATGTCTCTCGATGTTACCGGAGCCAACGCACTGGTCGACCAGATAGCCTCCCACCAGAGTTGGAAGGGAGAGAGGCAGCTAGCATGCACCAAGTGAGTTCATCTGGTGGACTCCATTGATATGCTAGCCGCCAAAATGGATCTACTCATGAAAAAGATAGAATGTCAAAACATGGAGATGAGTCAGATCGTTGAGTCCCGCATCACATGTGAAGCATGTGGAGATACTGGCATTCAGGCAACACGTGACCGACTACTCAAGAAGAGGCGAATTTTATCAGGAAAAACCTCGGTAACTCAGGTTTTCGCCCTCAGCAAGGTTGGAACTCCAAGCCAACCTCCCCTTCGGCCAACAGCAAGGTAACAATTTTAGAAGTAATTTACAGCCTTCACTCGAAGACATTTGGTATGGCCAAAAACGAACCAATGATAATATTATTAAGAAATTCCTTTTTATAGATAAAGTTATTGAATCCATGGTTGCCCAAATGGAAGGCTAAAACTCTGTTATTAAAAGCCAGCTGAGCTTCAACAAAATGATTGAAACTCAAGTAGCTCAGCTGGCTGCTTCTTGTCCTAACCATAATTCAGGGAAACTACCCGGGCAACTGAAAGTACCTCCGAAAGAAAATGTTAGTGCGGTGGCCATACGGATTGTAAAGTCCACATGGGAGCCACCTTTTCCACAAGATGCAGGTAAGCAACAGAAGACCAATCACAGAAAAGACGTTGAGCCCGAAGTTGAAGAAGAGGAAGAGGTCGAGGAGGACTCGACGTCATCTTTAATGGAGGATGCCCCAGAAGTCCCCAGGGCTTCTGCTGACAACCATGACACCACAGCCTAGCCGTTTCTAGAACGGCGAAGGAAGCTGGTGGCCGACAAGCAATTCACCAAGTTCATCGAGGTAATCAAGAAATTGTATGTCAATATACCATTACTTGATGTTATGTAGGTACCCACCTATGCCAAATATCTTAAGGATATTCGTGGCAATAAGAGGGGACTTCCAACCACCGAGACAATCCAGTTGACAGAGGACTGTAGCACCACTATACTAAACCGTCTACCTGAGAAGAACAAGGTCCCAGTCATCTAGGGTTGCCCACAATCACATGCTCCATCGGGGGACAACAATTCGAGAATTCCTTATGTGACCTTGTAGCAAGCGTCAACATCATGCCTAAGGTAGTGTTTAATAAACTCAATCACCATGAACTTTCCCCTACCACTATGTGTTTGCAGCTAGCGGACCAATTAGATCGTTACCCCTCTAGTATTGTGGAAAATATTCCAGTGAAAATACGGTATTTCTTCATCCCCGTGGACTTCATTGTCCTGGACATGGAAGTTCATGTCAAAACACCTCTCATTCTGGGAAGACCGTTCTTGCGCACTGTAAACACCAACATTGATGTTGCTGCGGGGGGAAATTCAACTTCACATCAATGGGCAGACAGAGACATTCGTCTTCCAACCAAAGAAAGAACAATGCAACTTAGTTTTGGTCGAAGAGAAGCCTCCGACAAAGCTTGAGGAGGTGAAGAAACCCGATCAAGTCTTGGTCGAGGAGAAGAAACCCAATTAAATTTTGGTTTGAGAGGAACCTCTGGTAGAGCTTGAGAAGGTAAAGAAGCCCAGCTCAACGTTGGCTGACAAGAATCCTCCGGCAAAGTCAAAGGAAGTGAAGAAACCTAGAATGAGAAAGAAATCGAGGAATCCTAAGAGCCCATCGGCCGCAGAGGTCGTTGCGGCAGCTCTAGACTATCTGGAGATCAATACGAACATCAGGCTACACAACTACCGAAATGCAACACGGAGAATTCAACGGAAGGAAGTGCTCAACGCACAACCAAAGTTGGATAAGAAAGTTGAAGCCAAGACCCCGCCTACTCCTCGCAAGGTATGGTGGGAGAAGAAGAAATCTTCGGATTCTTCATGGGGAAGCAAGCTACCCGAACGTCCTGCTCGGGATGGAAAGGACGAGCCCTCACCATGAGGTACGTGATATTTACCCATAATTGCATTTGCATATAGGATAGTTTCCTTCCATGCATTATTTATTTTTTTATCACATGCCATGTTTTATTTTTCAACTGCATTTTAATTTTTTTGCTTCACATTGCATATAAAAAAATTCATGGTCATTGATGGCCGGCCCCATATATCAGGCCACCGGCCTAGTGCCTTGTCCAGAGAGCAATAACGTGTAGGAATAGAGCAAAGTGGATGGCGCAGAGGCCATCAGCGTGGGCGTCAAGCCAGCTGGCTCCACCATGGATGGCTGGCCGCCTCCTGGCCGCTCACGTCCCATCGCCACCCACCACAGCACATGCTGCAGGAGCCTAGGAGCCAGGCCATCATCATGGCCACGCTGCCACCATTCACCGGCCGTCCGGCAGGCTCTGCCCCCTCTCCGCTCTATAAAAGTCGGCGACTGCAGCTCTATTCAGTGCACCAAAACACAGGCAAGTGAGCGTTACTCCACTCCCGCACTTCTATCTCCCTGAGGACAAGTTTCTTTGATTAAGTGAGCCCCCAAGAAAGCTTAGTGAAAGAGCTTAGTGATAATCCCTCTCTAATGAAAATCAGTGAGTAGTTAAGTTAAAACATTGGCTTAACTATTGACTACCAAAAATATTTTCCCTTTTCATAAATAATTGGCTGAAACAATGAGAACCTTTGTGGAGGATGACTGACAGCTAACCAATAACTCTCTTTTATCCCTTCAGGTATTGTGTGAACTAACCTTTTGCAGGCACCATGTTGACGAGAGCCGCAAGCGCCTTCCGGAAGAAGCTCACTCTGAGCAGTTCCAGGCACTCGCAAAGTTCCTCATCCTCTCGGGATGCCATGTCGGTGGATTATACCCACCATGATACGATATCCCATGAGGAGGACCCCCTGCAGTGCCCAAATGAACCTTCTATATTCGTGTCTTGAACAAATCATGGTCCGGACCGAGTATGAGAGAGATGCTCTTGATCTCTTAAGACACCAGAGCTATGGCTACCTCAAGACCTTCGATCCATCCTTTCTCATCAAGACGGGTCTCAGTCATGATATGGAGCACGCATTCAAGTATGCCGGATGGGAAGATTTCTCCGACATCACGGAAGTAGGTTCGACATTTCTCACCAGGGATTTTTTAATTTCTTTCAATGTTGAAACAATCGGGTCCGACACAAGGGTTCGTTCTCGTTTCTTCAACTAAGATTTTGCCATGAGTGTAGGAGATTTCAGTGTTGCTCTTGGTTTTTCAAAAAGATGTTTCATTGAGCCCAACCATTTGAAGATGCACCACCGCTTCGACCGTAGCTCATGGTGGGACGCGATCTCTGACGAGCCCGTGAGTAGCAAAAACAGCATTGTTTTTGTTCACAACCCCACTCTTCTTGTATTTTGGACAAGTGGATTGCTATGGTAGTCTACCCTCGCCATGAGCCGCGTCTTTGCACAACTCCTGAGTTGATGTGCCTTTTTGCAATGGCCAAGAAAATCAAGTTTTCCCTCATCTTGAGAATGATCAATCGCTGGCAAAGGTTCGCTACGGGCGGGAACCACATTGACATAACCCCTTTGGTTACGCTCATTGCTCCACATGTCGGTGTTTTGGGTACCTTCCAAGTCACATATCTGCCAAGGACAGAGGAACACCTGCACTTCATTGATCTTGAGCATTTTATTCAAGGGCATATGATGCGCGAGGGGCCGGGCTATTCTCTTTTCATGTGCTATCACGGCTATGACCATGAGGTCAAGCTTCCATGCCCGTCTCTCTTGCTGTACTTGGTGCTTAGAAATACAGCTAGCACCTCTAGGCCAAAAGGACAGAGGAGGACTTGGTGAAGCCGCCAAGACAAAGCAGGACCATCCCATGAGCCACGACCAGAGAACCCCACAACGAACATGAACTTCGAGCAGACATTTAACTTATTTTTGCAGGGATACCAAAGTTCATATGGCAGAGACTATGGGCTCAACAACTATTATCACACAGGTATGGGTGGTTTTGGTCCACAGGTGGGACTGTCTTTGTCCGCCCGGAATGACTTCGAGAGCTCGATCACTCGAGAACTCTCGTAGCTCAATGCTTGGATAATGGAGATCGGACAACAAGAACAACATATGATCAGACAAGACATCGCACACAACACGGACCTCACACAAGAGAGTTGGGGGTGGCATCATCCATACATTATGACATCTCGTCAATCTTCCAGCACCTGGACCTCAACCTCAACCAACAGAATCCGGATCAGGAGTACTGAGCTTCAGTGAAGCTTGGGGGAAGACCCCCATTACCCAGGTAAGTTGTCACTTCGCCTCTTGTTGTCGCCAGACACTATTTTCTTTTAATTTTAATAAAGGCTAGGATCCATCCTAGATAAATAATAATAATAATAATAATAATAAATAAATAAATAAAGAGCATTTATGTGTGGAAACCAATGTGATTCCCTTACTTTGGAGATGATGAACAATTGCTCTGTTTATGCTTTGCAAATGCCTTATTCAGAACCCATGACTTTCCTGATTTGTTGAATTCGTTGGCATTTAAACATCTCGCCTAAGTATAACTTAGTGGGAGCACGGGCAATTGTCTCATTAATCTAGGCTATTGGGAGATTTGATATAGTTAATCCAGACTAACTATGCATGCTCTAGTAGGGAACCTCTCGGAAGTTTTATGAAAATAAAATCATGGTAAGGTTTCCCTATTGGATTAAAATTCCTATCCAGAGCCATACAAGATTTATTCTATGTAAAACTACCATACACTTCTTTGAATTACTTTGAGCTTTGTCGAGTGACATGTCCCCTTGAGGAAGGTACTTGTCACCTGACGTTCTTTCTCCTTTGCATACCCACTGGTTGCTAACCTCAAATATTTGTTCGGCATGTCAGTCACCGACCCCGGGTGTTGATATCCACTCTTCACCAAAACAAATCCCACCATACCATCCTAAAACCTCCACTGTATACCTAGTCATTTTCAAGGTCTTCACACATAGCTCCATGTATAGAACCCTCCTGAAATATTAGCAAAAGAGATAGAAGTTATCTTCTATAAAAAAAGAGAAAAGAAGGATTCAATTGAAAAAGAAGATTACATCTCACCAAAAGAGGACTGAATAAGGAGCACAACAATTTATGACCAAAGATCTTCATGCGTGAGTCCATTCTCTCCCTCTTCCCTGAAAATTATAAATTCCAAAGAATGGAATTTGATGAGTACCAACTCATGCGAACCATTCTTCGGCAATGCAATAAAGGTGATCAAGGTATGCAATCTCTACCCCTTCCTACAAGCTCCACATATCAGCCTTAGAATAGGAGGAATATTATGGTGAGGTAATCATACACCTGGAGAGATTTGAGAGAAACCATCAGGGAACTTAACCATTTCTTTGAAAACCAAAACTCAAAATGTCTTCGCGATGGAACCTGAATCGCTGTAGGTAATTCTGGTGATGACTGTTCAGCATCTCACCCGCCGAAGATGAGGAGAACTTGCAATTAAGCCCTACAAGTGAGGAAATGTATGAGATTATATTAAGTGTTGACTTATTCAATCTACCTATGAAAGTAGTGGTTTCTACATAGGGCAATTGCAAGGTGTAGACATAGATGCAATTCCTGATCCACCGAGCCTGAGTCTTTAGCTTTGCTCGAGGAAGAGCAAAAGTTTAAGCTTGGGGTGTATTGACGGTCGATTTGATATAATTTACCGTCAACTCGAGAATAAATGAGGAAATCACATTGTGTTCCATGCATAAACTTTCTTAATGCTAATGAATTCCACAAGTTTTGGATGAGTTGTGAATGCAGGGACCCAGGTGTAAAAACTGGGCAAAATCGGAGAAAATGTCCGGCCGACCACCCCCTGAAGCCTGCTGCCACATCACTGATCTAAGCGTCCAAAAACACATTCCAAGTGATCCAGAGATGTGGAATACAAGTTCGTTTCATCTGGTGGTTCACAAGGCTCAACATTGGAATTCAGTTACTACCGACCTCAAGGCAGCATCCAGACCGTACACGAGAAATGCGGCACTAGGTGGGAGAAATCCTAGGCTGGCTGGCCTAGGCCAGGCCGGCCAGCCTCCTGCTGCAACTCCACGCCACCAGCTTTGGGTGGGAGTCACTCCACCTGCATGGCTTGCATATTAAGCTCGAGCACCGCCTTGGAGAGCTATAAATACAACCCTTCACCCTCCATTTCAAGACACACACCCAAGGAGAACACTTGAAGGAGTTCATTCCATTTCCACTTTGTAGCTTAGGTTGTAGTTGGGAGTTGGGTTGAGTCGAGCTTGTCTTGGGGTTCCAGAAAGCTTTGGAGTTCCAGTACAGCTCTTGTACCCTTTACTTATTTTCCGAACATCATTTCAATATATATATTTATCTTATATAGTCTTCAGTAAGCTTTACTTTCTACTTTTATTTATCCCTTTTGATCATTGATCTAGAGAGAGTGGAAGTTTATCTTCTCGCCCCTAGTATAGTATTAGAGTATATTTAGCTCTGTTGGGAGCTTTGCTCGCAGGTCTTTCTTGCTTGGAGTAGGAGCTTGTCAACTCTTGCAGTGAAGGGATTTTCTTGTGTCAAGGTCTCATGGGATTTCTGACTCTAAGTGCAGACGTGGTGTCTGACTTAGTGCTAGCTAGGGGGTGTGTTTCACCACATGGTACCACTGTGGTAGGCGGAAGGTGGTGACAACATTGTCCGTCCTTTGTAGTCCACCATGTTCGGGTGCTCTCATAACAGTATTTGCTGAGCCCGGAGGACCCCCTTCTCATCCCAGTCTGGGTCCTTGATAGGGACATTCTCCACTATTACCCGCTGGCGAAGACGTAACAAAAAGAGCCCAGTTGGCCCAAGTTGTAGTCGGGCGGCAACTGCGTGAGCCTCTGAATAATCCCACCTTGCTTAGCTTAGGAGGTGGAAGCCACCTTAAAAGGGAGAGCCACCCTTCCCCTATCAGACTAGTCTTTTAGTGCGATTGGGCCTTTCCCCGACCGGGGGCGCAGGAGTTGTGGTGCTAAGGTTGCCGAGGTGCAGGTCGTGTGGACCTGAGGCCCGACCAGTGTGTCGGGCTTTCAGCAGGAGTTGCAGTGCTAAGGTTGCGGGATTCGAGGAATCTGGATCGGTGTGTTGAGCTTGGCTCCACCCCACCTGAGCCAGTGTCACATCAGTCCTCCCCTCTAGCTGTTGAAGCAAGCTAAGATTCTCGATAGCTAAGTATAGCTCTAGGTAAAGGCTAGGGAGGCTTCTCATCCTTTAGAAGTGTCATACGTTCCCCTTCACCCGTAGTTCTCTCAACTACTTTCCTTTGCTCTTTTAGTGATTCTCTTGTGTCGCTGGCCATTCCAGGTGTTCTATCCGGTCATTCACTTGACCATTATCCAGCCAGCTATTTATCTTACCTAAAGTTAGTGAGTGATTATTACTATAGATGCTATTCATATATTTATTCAATACCCTTTAACCATATTGCTTCCCTGAGGAAATAAATACGATACCCCAGAATACTCCGTGGTAAAATACTACAGCGGGTTATTCTGTGCGCTTGCAGGATCTAATTCTATAGCCTAAGAAACACCAACACTTTGTCATACTTATCTTCATGTGGCACTGTATTGCTAGGGCTTGATGAATCGGCCATAAAAGTCATATCTCTCTTCCCGATCGGAGTCACCAAAATGTGTTGGCACAGGGGCGCGTGTTGCAGCACCGCCGCTCAGACTGGTTTTCAAAACTGGCCAGGCCTATTATGTCAGGACAGCCCAATGAAACACCAACGAATGCCCACCCAGGAGGGAGCCTGTTGGGGTAGGCGCACCTTGGGTTGCCCTAATGTGGCGGACCACTCCAAAATTATTCCAAGTTAAGTACCCCTGGACCGCTAATCAAGCAGTCAGGCACTTAATCCGGAATAAGCTAGAGCGTCATCAGATTAAACCCAATTAACCATGTACTTTCTCGATCGAAACAACACGCGCGCCCACACGAAGGTGAGTTCCAGAGATTACAACATTCCACAAATTTGTCATACATAATAATATCATAAAGTTATTACAAACCAAGTTTGAAATTCAAATCAGATTATAAAAGTTCATTGCAGCGGAAAAATTAAGTTCATTGCAGCGGAATAATAAACTAGCGACGATGCATAGTGACACCATGATGAAGCCTGCTATGGTGCTACTCCTCCCGATCCTCGGAAGAGGACGGAACCCACTCGACGTGCCATCTAGGGGGAACCTGGGTAGGCCAAGTGATGGCATCAACTGCCACATCCATCACAGTACCTGAAATAATAGCCACAAGCAAGGCTGAGTATACTAATACTCAGCAAGGCTTACCCGTCGGGTGAAAACTACATCACCGACTTCTAGACATGAGGGCTTTTGGCTGGTGGGTTTGTTTGCTAAAAAGCAACTAAGAGTGGATCCTTACTTTCATGGTTTTAGCATCATGTTCTAGTAGAATTAACCATTCTAGATTAGCATCCTCTCTAAGCATACAAGTGGTGCAATACAACTTAATTCATACAACAAGTTCATCATCCTCATAGTTCCACTTGTTACTCAATGCAGCACAGCGGTCAAGCAGTCTCATTAACCGCGAGAAGCGGACAGTTCGAACCGAATTTTGCTACCTGGCCAGGGGAAACCCAACACACACGGATAATGCTTGCTATAAAAGGTACAAGCACTTCCCAACCTTTCCCATCGATCCACAATTCGGAACCGGGTCCACTTCCTTAGGATAAAAGTTTACTGCTTCACTCACAGCATCACACATATATCCACAAGTGTACAGCAGGGGAAACAAAAGTTTCCAAGGAGAGATGGCTATCGGCCCTAGCTGCTTCAATCTGGTACCAGGCTTACCGATTCCCATATGTCGGCATGCATGTGGTACGTTCAAAAACTTGACACACAGAACCACACGTTTCGACCTTAATCCAATTATCATATACGGACGGGAGATCTACACATACCATCCCGCCCGTCCATCCTTATGATTCCAATATAAGTAAAGACAAGCAACTCCTATGTCTCGCGAGTGACAGGAAATCACTCGACTTGTAACGGACCTAAAGGCATTGCTCTATCGATCCTTTCGTACTAGTATTTCAAGTCATAGCTACTAGGATCATGCAACTAAGGTATTCAAACAACACCTAAAGCGTAAGTGCACAAGCATAAATAAATGCATAGTTGCATGTATAAAAAGTTAGGTCATGCTCCGGGGCTTGCCTTCTTGTGCTAGCTGATTGTTAGACTCCGGGTCGACTGCTACTTTGTTGGCACCGCTCTCCGGGATTCCTTCTTCGTCGACGGGGACGAGGTGATAGATGCCGTCCGTAGGAGCGCCTTCTATATGAGGTGCATAACTTTATAGTGGCTGCCTAAGTGGTCTAAAACGAAGGTCTTGAAGGCCATATTCACCTAGACATGCTAGTATACCACTTTCGACTTCACAAAATTAGAGGAGGGGTGTGGGAGAAATTTTACGTAGCTATGATGGTGATCGTGTACACATACAAAATAATCCCATTTACTATTTTGAAGTTAAGGTGTTGTTCTGGAATTGTAGACATCCCATGCTCTATTCTAATTAATTATCAAAATTGACCTATTTCTTTTTAAACAACCCATTTCTACTCTAGTTTTCTTCTCATTTTTATTTCTCTGTTTCTGTTCAATCTTTTTATCTACAAACTTTATGACAGCTACTGGAGTATAAGAGTTAGGCTCACTCCAAAATTTAGCTAAAACTGAGCTACACAGAATTTATTAAAAATGGAACCATTTGCTGTCCCAGAAAACAGAATTAATTAATATAAAATTGAAATTACTTCCAAATCAGATAATTTTTCTACCATATCTAGTCAGGCGTGTAAGGAGGGCTCTCGCCAAATGGTGGCTCAAAATAACCCTCGGACAGTCCTCAAAAATTTGCTATCCGAAAATATACATCTATTTATTTGCTAGTCTAGACAGGGCAAAAATTAAGTTTAGCATTTTTACCACATGAGTAATCAAGTTCTTAGGCCTCTGGAGAAAAATGGTGATTTTTAGCTGCATGTATTATTTTTAATAATTTCAGGACTACAATAAGACAGGAATCACAAATTAATTCATAACTGACGCTACAGTCCATATTTTTAGGTCCCCGTTGGACATAAGGTGCCAAGAGTCATCACAAACAACATATCCAAAGCTCAGCTCCAGAAGAGCTCAGGATTTGAAATGGTGCACAAGTTTCTAAATTCACAGTTTGAATTTTAGTTCAAAAACGGTTCACCAAAAGTATATACATGCTAACATGAGATTGGAGTTTACAATCTCACGAGTCCAGAGAGTATTTTTGTGCAATTTTCTGATTTTTGTACAATTTTTGGTGGATTTTACAAAATCTCATCAAAATAGATATAGGTTTAAGAATCTTTTTACGCCGGAGACCCTAGAACTTTTAAACCTTTTCAAACCAGTCCCTGATATTTGCGCAGAGGACCCTAGAACTAAAAAGGGGAACGCGAACGGGTCCACGGCTCGTCGGCGTTGTTACGCCGGTGAAACGACGGCGAGTTGGCTCGGGGAAAGTTGGGGGAAATGGAGAGGAGCTCACCGCGAGTCGGTTGAGGTAGGTCTCGTGGCCGGAGGTGAAGCGGCGCGGCTCGTCGACAATGAGCGGCGGATCGGTTTGCTCCGGCGACGTCGGTAACGGGCTGCGGTGGTCGAGACGATGCGCGGAGAGGCGTGTGAGCTTCACCGGACGATGGCGGAGCTCGTCGTGGGGCTTGGCTAAGACGGGGATGGCCGGAGTATGGAGCTCGACGTGGAGGTGGTGCTCACGGTGGAAATGGCGGAGCGATGGGGAAAAGCTTCGATTCCCGGCGTGTGCGGCTCGATTCGAGCTGGGGAGTGTTCGAGCGGCTAGCTGGGTGAGTGAGTGAGCTTCACGTGCGGGGGATTGGGAAATCGTGGAGGGAATCACGGTTGATTTGGGTTTGCGGCGCGAGAGCTCGAGCTCTGCTGAGCGCGGCTGGAGGTTGAAGAAGTAGTGCGCGTGCGCGAGGAGGGCGAGAATGGCTGAGTGCGGGCTGAGAGAGAGTGTGAGGCTGCTCGGTGGAGTGTCTGGGCGGGCTAGAGGGCACTGAGCTGCCTCGGGAGCGCGCGCGAGGGGAGGTGGGTGATGCGACGCGCCATTGATGCGCTCCCGAGCTCGAACAGAGCGCGAGGCTCGATTGGGCGAGGGGAGATTATGGCGTGGGCACTGGGGATCCTCCACAGTGCTCCTTGGCGCGTAGCGGGACGAGAATCGCCGCGGAGCGGCTCTGCGCGGCGCGCGCGCGCGACGGCCAGCGGCGGCGCTCCGCCCGCCATGATGGCGTTTAGCGCGGCGCGAGGCAAAGCGGCGCTACAGCGCTCGACGTGACCGCACGAGAGGCCGGACAACCGTGCGAGGACAAGAGCCAGCTGCCGCCGCAGCTCGGCCGGCCTGGCGTGGATGCCGCCGCACGCCGGCCACGTGGCGGCCGGACTCCGGCCAGGAGCAGAGCGCGCCAGGGGTCTGTCGGACGCCCCGTGGAGCTCCTTTGCCCCTTTTGAATTTTCTCCAAAAATTCGAACTGAACATTGAAAAGTGTAAAAATAAAAGTTGGAGTTTGAGATGTGGGACACAACTTTCTTTTTGGTGCAAACCTGAAATTTCAAATTTTTCAAGCTTAAAAAACCTAATTTCAAAAAGGCGTTCAGAACTGTATTTCGAGTTTTTGAGGGGCTAAAATGCAAAATTTTCAAAAGTTTCAAACAGTGACTAGGCCTTATTTGTGATGACAAACAACTTTTATTTTTGGAGATTTTCAAGTTTAGTAAAAAATCCTTAAGATTTCAGTTGGGTGTCAAAAGACCTTTGTTTTTGAATTTCAATTTGAATTCTTGACGAATTTTTTTTTGAATTCTAACACCATTGTTCCCCATTTGAACCTGTTTTAAAGGTACTTTCAACATTTTTACATCAGGGTTGTCACACCTAAGCTCGGCAGGCCAGCTAGGGCACCTTCTCATGCCATGGAGACAAGAGAAAAACAGCACATGGGGCTCGAAAATATTAGGGTAAAGAGATAAAAGGTAAAACAATAAAAGATAGTTTTATTTTGTGTTTGGATACTTCACTCAATTAACAAAAAACCTCCCTAATGAAGGTATAAAAGGTCACCTTCTCTTCACTTCCAAACACACCATTCCAAACATGAAGAAGAGCCACTTGAAGTTAGTGTTATCTTAGTTGTAGAATAGGAGAGTGTGGGTGAGGTCCTGGGTGCGAGAAGGGCTTTGAGAGGAATCAAGGCTTGTCTCGATCTTCCTCTTGTATCCACTCTAGGGGATCAAGCTTTTGAATAAAGTAAGTGCCTCATCACTCTTTAGTATCTTGCTTGCTTAGCTCTTTACCTTTAGTTAGTTTATTTACTTTCATTGATCTGCGGGAACCCTTGTGAGCGCAAGTTAGAAATCTTGTTTAGGGTTTATTCTAAACTTGCTGGAAGGTGGAAGGCAGTGTCTTTGTAGAGTAGGCGTGGTACTTGAGCTAGATAGTCACCTTGGGTTGTATTCCACCCCATGGTAATATCTCAAGAAAAATACTATTTTACGAGCATAATTTATTTCGGATGGCTTGGTTCCATTTGTATTTTGTTTTTTTGCATAATTTCAGGGACTCAGGGTGATATTTGAGAAAAAAAGAGCATGAAAGAATAAAGAATATTCAATCTTAGAAATGCTCCATTTAGTGGAGAGGCCCACAAAAAAAAGTCCAACAGAAGCTATCATCAACATAGAAGTGATTAGGCTCTCACCAAAGCCCATCGACCAGCCCACGGGACTATCCGGCCGACCACTAAGGCGGTTCGGCCTCTCCTTTGGCGTGGTGGTTGTATGGTGGTTCCAAATATCAGTTATGCTGACTACCATATTTAGAACCCCTGAACCAACCTTGGAGGCCTATATAAGTGTGGGTATCCCCCTCATTTGAAGTAGACAATAGATAGATCATACAGACAAGCCTGAAACCTCTCGAGTTCTCCTTGTAACCCCAGTTCTAGGATTAGAGAGCTAAGTCTAGTTCATCAACTTGATCAAGTTGTTCTTCCATAATGAAGATAATATTGGAGCTTTGCTCCGGGAATCCGCAAGGGGATAGCCCAAGCGGTAGATTTAGGTGGTGAGAGTGGAACCAAGAGCACGATGTTCACACATAGAGACACATAGTTTATACAAGTTCTAGCCATTGGAGCGTAATGCCCTATGTCTTGTGTTGGTGGTGTGTTGTTTGTATTATGATGGATGGGTGTACAAGCTCGGGAGCTTCAGGCTTGGAGGCTAAAACCTATAAGATTGTGATATGTCTATGGGGATCGTCCTAGGCTGCCTTGTATAGTCTGGCATCCTAGGGTTTACACGTTAGTTCGTTCTAATCCTAGTCAGGTACGAAGAAGTCGATCTTCGTGATCTTCGAATATCTTGACGTCGGTTGATGGGAGTCCTGAGTTATCCATCGTGTCTACTGGGCTGGCACAGCATGGAATGATCCATGTGTCCGAGTCTTCGTCAGAAGTGGGCCTCAGTCCTTGGGCCCTCGGTCTGCTTGTTAGAGATGGGCCGAAGGCCAGCTTGTCTAAGCAGGTCGTATTGGGCCCTGGGGTATCCATATCTGTCTCGTAATAGCTTTGTATACATTTTGATGAGATCTTTATCAATTCTTCTGAGATATTATATGAAGTTTGTGTTATATTTATAGTATGTATCTTCATATCTTATGCTTTCATGAGTCATATATACTCAGTGTTTAGATTAGCCATCCATGCTATTATAATCCTCTGGAGTGCTTTATGCTTGATTCGAGTCCTTGTCTTGCACATCCATAGGGTGGGAGACACCAGTGGGATTAGATCAGTTTGTCAGTATGCAGGCATGGTACCTAGATATAAGAATTTCTATCAAATATATCGGAACTTTACCATATTTGAGGTGTAGACAACAAGTTGTGACATACTTTTTTGTTGGGCTTATTTATAAGTTTTGTGCAATCCTCCCTGCTAGACTTTAGAGTAATAGTTTATAGATACTTGGGCCATGGAGTTGGACTGCGTATTCTCCCTTTATAATAGACTTTAAACTCTGATTTATCCATATGATTGATTTGACCTTTTCTAATTTGATAATCATAGTTCTAGTTTATGCCTCATCACTACCTTATTATTATCATCATCTATCTTGTGACAATTTATATTTTTATTGCACAGAGAGTTGAGTATGATATATGAGTTGGATAATTAGTTATGTAGATGAGAGTTTATAGTTTTTAATATGTTCTCATGGGATCAAAATAAATAACGATATTGACCAAGGACACTTTTCACATTATTTGTATGGCTTCTATTTGGATGGCCATCTTTTGGATGCTGATCCCTAGAATGTCGACTATCATTTTGATGTTAACCATTTGGACATTGTTGAGCATTTGGATGGTTTCCAAAGTAACCTTGGGACCTATAAATATCTACAAATATTCACTAGACAATTTGTTCCTCCATAGGCCCATTTTCCTTACATAGTGTCATATTCCATACTCTCCTCACTCTACCATTATAAATATAGACCATAGAACATTTCACTCTCCCTCATTCTAGAAAACATAAATCTCTCTAGCTACAAGGCATAAATAAACACATGCATAAATAAAAAAAACATAAATGAAGGGAGGATGAAGTTCGTAACCTTTAGAACACATGGATGGGTAAAATCCCTAAGAAAAATGCATGTATGAATAAAACAATCTCTTCATTATCCTTCATCCTAAAAATAAAAAATTTATCTAGCTATAAAGCATAAAAATTAGCATACGAACCATCATGGAAGGGATAATTTAGTAGCTAACCTTTAGAACACTTGGATGAAGGAAAATCCTAAAAAATAGAATAATCAGGAAGCAATGTTGGTGGTTGATTTCATTGACCTTTACCGCCAACATTCCTCGAGGAATTTCATATGTACAAGGATATATCCCTGCGGAATTGGTTTATTTTGATAAGTTCTACAAGATTTTGATGATTTATGAGTGTAGAGAAGCTTAGGTGAAAAAGAACCTGAATTGGGCAAAAGCCCAGGCCAGCTGGCGTCCCCTTGCAGGGCCGGCATCGCATTGAGCCCAACTGTCACATCAGCAATCCAAGGCCTAGCAAACAGACTCTCAAGTATCCCAAGCTGTGGATCTAAGGTCGTCTTGATAAAATGGACCAAAAGGCTTTAACCACGGATTAAAGGCCCCACCTGCATATGACACTTGGGTTAATCCATGAAAACCACCACATATAGTAATATTCAACTGCCAAAATAGATCAAGTTAGTAGATAGTAATAAGTTGTTGGGTAATGAGTCACCTAACTAAAGTTAGACCCTCTAACCTAGTATTATATGTGGTAGCGAAGTTGTTTGTATAGGCTAAGTAGTGCCAACAACCGCCTCCCCTCTAATACACCATGGAGGACCTGATTTATTTATAGGATGTGCAGTAGTTCTCATTCATAGCTCGATTTGGTATGCACTAAATAATAACATTTAGTATCAGAACAGGCTAAACTACTACAACAGGCTCCTTATAGCCGGCTCGTAATACAACCAGTTTCAACCATGAAGTGTCTTGGGGGTATAGAGGCTAAACTACTACAACAGGCTCTTTATAGCCGGCTCGTAATACAACCAGTTTCAACCATGAAGTGTCTTGGGGGTATAGAGACCGTGAAAAAACTATAAACTTAGTAGAGCAGCTAGGGACCCCCCATCTGCCTGCAAGCCACACATTTTTCAAGCAAAATCCACGTGCTATGCGACTAGTGGGATTTCAACCGGCGGCCTCCCCTTTGCATGTTCTCTCCTCTACCACTGCACCACACTATTGCTTGTGTCTACACTTTGTTTCGGTTCCCCACATACTATACCACACGGACTGAAATTTGCTATTTTGAGGGCGTAATTAAGTGGAATTAAAAATTTGTCAGCTACAAAGTTTAATAACTTTTTGAAATCTACCACTTTCACATTGGCCGTTTCTCCATCCAAGGTCGTTTATGAAATTTGAATTTCGAATTTGAGAAACTTGAAACCTACTTTTTGTTAACAAGATGCCCCCAAATCAAAACATTGTCAACTACAAAGTTCCATAACATGACGTAACATTAACCCTAATAACTTGAAACCTTACGTTTACAAAACACAAATTTTTATTTATATCGACATGGGCACAGCACTAACTTTAGGAATCCTAGACCAACTTATATATTGGATTGGATGTAGGGCACCGCCAGGGTGTAGCAACAGTCCTTGAAGGCGTCCATGACGTGGCTAGGAAGGGACACCTGCGCTTCGACGCTTCCGTCGCCCAAGGGAGAAGATGGTAAGATGTAGATGAGACCATCGACCGGATGGTAATTCGGCATGTACAAAAATTGCTGGCCGCCGCCAAAGTCAAGTTCATAGAACGGGATCCTCTGGATGCAGTACACCGCGCAGTCCTGGCATTCGGCCGTGTCGGCCATCGACACGAGGCCTTCCTGTTTCACTGCCCCGGAGCTCACGAAGTCGATGAACGATCTGAAGTAAGCGTCCTCTATACGAGCCACCTCCCGGCGGATGAGCTCTGAGACATGCCCAAGAGCACCAGCCAGCAGTTCTCGTGCTGTCGCGCTTGGGTGCGCCCAGAGCAAGACGTTCCCGGTGTATCCCTGTGGCACCTGCGGCTGGCGCATCCGTGCCCGCCCGTTCACGGCAATGTGCAGGCTGGTGGCCACGCCGCTTGGCAGCCCGCGCGCCTTAGTCACGCACCGCCACAGGTGCGCCGCTAGGCACTGCACCATGGTGTATGGACGGGGCATGCCTTCGCACACCCGCGACTTGAGATCCGAGATGAATTCCTTGCTGAAGCTCACCTTGTGCGTGACCACCTCGTCGTCGTTGCGGGCATCGTCGTCGCCGCTGCACAGCATGTTGTTCCTCTCGTCTTGGGCCCTGAACTCGGTGCCCCAGTGCTGGAACTCTATCCGCAGCGGGTTACGGGGAATGAAGAAGGAATTTCGGTCATGCACGGGGACAGGCTCGATGGCGATGCCGCGGGTGGCTTGGCCCCACGCGAGCAGGCAGTGGACCATGGCGATGCCGTCACCGACGGAGTGGTGCATGGCATGGCCGACGACAAAGGAGCCGCACGAGAACCTCGTGACCTGGACCAGCATCAGCTCCTCCGCACCATTATTGTCGCAGCTGGGGTGCAGGCGCTGCACCACGGGCGTCCCTGGCAGCAGCGGCATGATGGTTGCCAGTGGGAACTCCGCCTTCGCCTCGACGAACCGTGCGCCGGCGTCGTTGAGGAACATGGCACGACGACCGGTGGAATGATCCACCCCGAGCCTTCCAGCCCACTCACGGTGCTCGGCCAGAGCCGTCGCAAGCCCCGCCTCGAGGATGGTGTTGGACGGGGCTGGCGGGTGGAAGGCGTGGATGCTGGACATGTACTCATCGTGTTGGAGCTCATCAAAGGCAGTGAGCAGGACGACGTCCGCGGCCCAGACATGGCCGCCACTATTGTCGGCGGGCTTGACAGCCTTGGACGACTCGATGACAATCTCCATCAGATGAGGAATGGAGGTCGTGGATGTGTAGAAATTAAGCAAGCTTAGCTTGGAGGATAAACGAAGTACTACTCGTGTATTCTCTTAGCTACACGCACTGATCGAGACGCGTTTATATAACCACCAGCACTACGGAATTGGTACACGATCGAGGTACTCCCTCCCATAGGTACTAGGACCGGAACGGATCTGTTGACGCCTTTTTGGCCAACACACGAATGCACTAGATCGTGCGGCGCATAAAGGAGCTCGCTGCAGCACCTCTGCGACGGACGGTCAGACCCCCTGTTACGGGCGGTCGGACTCCCTGTGACAGGCGGTCACAAACCTGTACAGACGGTCAGACTCCCTGTGACAGCCCGGTGAAGAAACCAACGAACGCCCACCCAGGAGGGACCCCGTCAGGGTAGGCGCACGTAGGGTTGCCCTAGGCTCGGCAGGCCAGCTAGGACGCCTCCTCATGCCATGGAGACAAGAGAAGAACAACACATGAGGTTGGAAAAGTGGGGCAAAGGGATAAAAGGTAAAACGATAAAAGATAGATTTGTTTGTGATTCGATTGGATACCCTCAATCGGCCGTGGCCCTTTATATTTATAGGGTGGGAGGTCTTGCCCCGCAAGGAATTAAGAGATCCTAAAGAAATCCCGTCAAAATACAACTCTAACTCGGTTTGCCCAGGCACAGCCGGTCTAACCTCATGTACAGGCGGTCTAACCGCCTGTCGTAGGATGCCGAACTTCCCAAGGTCATAATTCTCTCGTCCGAACTCCAAATCGGACGTTCTATATATGGATTTTGATCTACTCAACGAGTGGAATCCATTGGTGAAGTCCAATTTGCAATTAAGGACTTTATACAGCTGGTCATGACCGGTTGTGACAGGCAGTCTAACCGCCTGTCGTAGGCCTACCAATTTTAGTCGTCAACATATGCCCTCCTGTTTTCTGCAAAGCATGCGTGCCAGAAAATACTCTTTCGGACCAAAATTTACTAAAGACAACGATGAACAATACATCGGCCACATAACGGTCTCTAAATTTTCTATAGATGCTTTTGTAACCGAAACAAAGTTCTCATGAGTGTAACATGCATAAGACTAGTATTTCGGCTTTCTGAACAGCACATCTAAAAACTGAAGGTTTGATGTGGCCATGGTGACAAATTATGGCTCATTGGTAATTCATAAGCATAATATTCATAATCATAGGGCGAGAACCAAGGATTATAGCAAAACCATGGAATATAATTATACATACCTGAATATGCATTCCATGGCATATGCATCGACGGGATGAATGATGAAGACCAATGATATGACCGTCGATGTTTCTTTGCTCTTGGTAATGAAGAATTGCTACTTTGATCATCTCGTAGCCGATTGTTTTTCTTTTGCTCGGCTATTTTCTGATATTTATGCAATAATTCAGCAAAGCCTGGCTTCTTCCTCGTCACCTTCTCTTTTGAATTCACTACTTTGTGATCATCTTGCCCCCCAACCGAACTTGATTGTTGTTCAGCTATATTATTTAAAACATTATCACCATTGGGGGCAGTCGGATCAATAGAGCTAGCCGATGATTCTTCAGTGTTTGGCTTTTCTATCTCTAGTGTCAAATCTGAATTTTTATTTAATCTACCATCCTTTTTGACACGATAGACTTGTTTGATCACCTTGCGCTTATTTTTCCGTATAGACCGATTCTTTTGATCAAAACGGTCATTACACATAGATGGTGACTCATTAACTACCGGCTCTCTATAAGTAATATAATTTGGACAAAAATATCTAGGAGCATACGGCGTTAATGAATTAAAAGACCATAGTGGACAGAAATAAGGCATGCTAAAATAAGATCCATATGGTACATGCATAGACGATGCATATGTCGAAATCGGCATTGATGTAGAAAAATTATTTCCTTGCCGATTCCGATCATTGAATCACTGTCTTGGAGGTGATTTGGATTGTTTGGAATTGTTAGGCCGACTAGCATCGTTACTTTGTTTTTGGGATTTAGCCAGAAGCTCTCCAAGAATGGGCTTCGGCTTTTCCTTTTGATGCTTGGGACGGCCTTTAGATTCAACGGTTTTCCAAACACCTATCTCGGGCTTTTTAGGTTTAACCATCTTTGGTTTCAACTTGTTGCATTGCCCCCGAGTATAGGACTACTAGATGTGATCTTTATGCTTTCAATAGATTCGGCTTGAGACGGCCGAATTTCTTGGTCAACATTATGCTTATCATCACGAATTGGCAAATGATTGCAAGAATCAATAATAACATTAGCCGGCTTGTCAATAGCCGACTCTTGATTAGTAGGAATAAGAGCTACACTATTTCTTCTATTAAGCAGGTCATCCACAAATACAAGCAAAGCAGTTATAAAATCAGCTGTGGACTTACTATGCTTTGGTAGATCGTGCATCCTCAACTCGTTGATGACAGATATCTTCATCATGATGACGCCTTGTTCCCCTACATGATAACAGTGAGGAAATAATGTCTTATCCATCGCCTTGAGTAGATCTTCAGGTAATCCTTTGAGTGCCATCATATTACTAGGGTTTGATGAATCGGCCATGATAGCCAGATCTCTCTTCCCCAGCGGAGTCGCCAAAATATGTTGACGCCTTTTTGGGCCAACACACGAATGCACTAGATCGTGCGACGCACAAAGGAGCTCGCTGCAGCACCTCTACGACGGGCGGTCAGACCCCCGGTTACGGGCGGTCGGACTCCATGTGACAGGTGGTCAGACCCACTGTACAGGCGGTCAGACTCCCTGTGACAGCCCGGTGAAGAAACCAACGAACGCCCACCCGGGAGGGACCCCGTCAGGGTAGGCGCATGTAGGGTTGCCCTAGGCTCGGCAGGCCAGCTAGGACGCCTCCTCATGCCATGGAGACAAGAGAAGAACAACACATGAGGTTGGAAAAGTGGGGCAAAGGGATAAAAGGTAAAACGATAAAAGATAGATTTGTTTGTGATTCGATTGGATACCCTCAATCGGCCGTGGCCCTTTGTATTTATAGGGTGAGAGGTCTTGCCCCGCAAGAAATTAAGAGATCCTAAAGAAATCCCATCAAAATACAACTCTAACTCGGTTTGCCCAGGCACAGCCGGTCTAACCTCATGTACAGGCGGTCTAACTGCCTGTCGTAGGATGCCGAACTTCCCAAGGTCATAACTCTCTCGTCCGAACTCCAAATCGGACGTTCTATATATGGATTTTGATCTACTCGACAAGTGGAATCCATTGGGGAAGTCCAATTTGCAATTTAAGGACTTTACAGAGCCGGTCATGACCGGTTGTGACAGGTGGTCTGACCGCCTGTCGCAGGCCTGCCAATTTTGGTCGTCAACAGGACCGGACCCGGTTATATGTATAAGTGGTTAAGCATTTGTCAGATCTTTCAATAATATATTGACTACAAGATGTATAATCTCTTCCAAACAGTTTTTAACCTGTCCAACAGTTTTAGCTTCTTGTTATTTTTTTCTCTGAGTGGCCAACAGTGTTTCTATGTAATTTTTCTATTTCCCAACAGTTTCTTAAATTACCCACAATGTAAGCCTCAACAGACTCGTTGCCCACGGTTATTATAAGAAATTTACTTGAAGCCGTTGGCCATTTATGAAGAAACTGTTGGGAAAAAAAATGTAGTATTCTTGCAGTAATTTTTTACCATAATGACACGACTTTTTACATACTAAGTACGCATATCGTTGCCCAGACCCAGACTAGTACTAAAATCCAAAAATTAATTTAATATCAACATTCGAATTATAAAAGCACAATATTTGAAGTGTTGTATTGCTATGTCCATGGTCATACATAACTATAAATAAGGACCTACACATTCAAACAGAAGCAAGGTGAACGTGAAGCTAAGCAAAGCTGATAGAAGAACGGGACCAACCACTACACTAGCTAGCTTGTAGATTTGTCAAGGTTGAATCATTCCAGGTCTGTGATATGCAACATCACACTTCCATTGTGGTGACAGAAAACCATCCTTTTTAACTATGTGAAATTGAAAGCACGTGTAATTTAATAGGTGGTATGGGTTGGTGGTGAGTCCCCGGTTTGGTTCCTGTTAGCGGAATAATAATTGATTCCCTATATGGGCCCAAACAATCCTCTAAATGACCCAAAGAAAGATTAATTCAACCCAAGGAGCTAAATGCAATTTTATTCCACACCGAGGGAGGGCGTGAGAGAAAATTATCCCTACCCTCTCTCTATATCTATATATGACCCTTCATGTGTGCCAGAGCGAAGGGAGACTCTTCTATTCTCCCGGTTCCCATAACCAACCTAGGCCTCTGGGAGCATCTTATGCCTCCTTGAGGCCCCATTTAGCTCCTCTAGGCTAAAAATTACTCCGATATTGCCAATTGTAAAACTACTACTATAGGTCATGGCTAAGTACGATTAGAACATATTAGTGCTAAATGCTGATTAGCCATGTGATTGTATAGTAAATATAGGCTAAGCACTAATAGGTTCTACTTGCCAAGTTGACTTGGACTCATGCGCTTAGCTTCATAATTAACTTGGTTCTTCTACTTGACATCCAAATATCAGGCTAAGATGGGCTCTGTGGAAAAGGAAATAAAGGCCCGAGAAATTAATTAGCCTACAGTTTCTAATTTCTTGACTTTCGCTAGTATCAAGCTGCAACCCTATGTTAGTACCGGCTATGAGAACCGGTACTAAGTTTTCGATACTACTAAACCGGGTATTTGCTACCAGCTAATACTAAATGGCTTTGAGCCTAAAAAAGGACAAAAAAAACTTTTGTGTCCACTAGGAGTTCCGGACACACGCATCGTGATGGAAGCAAGGATTCTAATATTCCTTAGGTGGACAATTTAGTACTGGCTCATAACACCAACAGGAACTAAATGTCACACCATTTAGTATCAAGTGGTGTTACAAAACGGTACTAAATTGTCCGAGGCTCTCAGGGAGCTCGTAGGGTCATTTAGTACCGGATTTTAACACCAGCCGATACTAAATGCCTATCCCTTGTTATTATTGTTATACATTGAGTATATAGTCCACTTAAAGCTTGCATACAATTGGTGACATGGGCCTGTTCCACCGTTTGAAAACAGTGTGAGTTCACATGAGGCGACGACTGGTTCGACGCCAACTTCGATAATTTGTATGACTAGGCAGTGGTTTACGCTCAAACCAACCTCTGGAGGAGTTCGTGATTCGTGAAGATGGAGATCCCCTGCTTAGCTTCCTAGCGCTAATATTTCACTTTATCGCATGTTAGCCCTACGTGGCAAATAATTCGAACCATTACATGGGAATGTAATAAATAAATTTAATACTCTAATGTTTATTCGCTGGTTTGGATATGGTATTCGACTGTTTCGAGTTCTGTACACTGTAGCTTTCGATCCGGGGACTATTACAATGGTATAAGGATTCGGATTTCGAAATCGAAAAACCGGTTCGTTTCAATGGGAGCTTTTGGAAAGCATGCCCGGGAAGGGACGACCCACTCAAATCACTAGTACTGCTGGTCAACTGGGAAGTTAGAAGGAGAAATGCGAGAACGTTTACACGAAAGAGATGGCGGTAGCTAACCAATTCAATTATTTCTCGAGATGGGAGATCCACAGTGCATTTTTTTTGTCAAAGAGATGGCCGCAGAACATCATATACTTTCACAGAGACGACACTCTCGGCACGAGACGCGCCCGGAGCGGCTTTTTCATGACGATGGACACCTGGGCCTCCTCCGAAGTGACGTCAACACCCTCCCCTTCCCCCTCGTGCCACTCGAACGCAGCAACCAGGTTGGCCACGAAGTACTCGAGGTGCAGTAGGGCGATCTTGTAGCCTGGGCACAGTCTTCGGCCGGCCCCAAATGGGATCATCTTGATCTCCTTGGAACCGGTGATGTCGAGCCCCTCGCCGTCGCCACAAGGAAGGAAACGCTCCGGCATGAACTCTCTTGGACGCTCCCACGTCCCCTCGTCCATGCCGATGTCGTACACCATGACGTTCAGCGATGAGCCCTTGGGAACCACGTAGGCGCCCAGCTCCACGTCCTCGGCGGCGGCGCGCGGCACCATTATGTGCCCCGGTGGGTGTCGCCGGAGACCCTCTAGCACCACCGCTTTCAGGTACAGCATCTTCACCATGTCCTCTTCGGAGAACTTGCCGCTGCCACTAGTGGCTTTGTTGATCTCGTCGTAAAGCTTAGCCTGGACGCCCGGGTTCTTCACTATCTCTGCCATGATCCACTCCAGCGCCGTCACTGGCAAGTCCGTCCCGGTGCCGAGGAACTCGGAGCACAGAGAAGCCATCTCGTCCTCTGTGAGTGCACGGCCACCGTCTTCTTCGAGCCTCATGTCGAGCAACGAGTCGACGTAGCAGTGGGGCAACATGTTGCCGCCGCCGCCCTCCTGATGCGGCGGGTGGTCGTCGCCGGCAGCGACTTGGAGCTTGTTCTTCCGCTGTCTCCTTGCGTCGACCAATGGCCGGTACATAGTTTTCAGCTTCTGACGCTTGGCTTGCAAAGCTTGCCAGCGGCCACGGAAGAGGCGTGTCGTTATAGCAGGGAGGAAGAAGAAGACGTCTATCTCCGTCATGGCGTACACCATCATTTCAGACACCGCGGCGGTGATGCGGCGCACGGAGAGGTCGTCGAGGACCTCGCCGAAGCACATGGCGATGAAGAGGCTGAACATGGCGTGCTGGAACGCGTCCCTGACGCCGACTGCCGCACCACCCGTATGCTCGCACCGCAGCTTTGCGGTGAGCTCGGTGGCCACCAGCTCCCTGAGCTGCACGAACTGCAGGATGCGGGCCGGGCTCGTGACCTCCAACGCGAAGTTGCGGCGCAGAAGCCGCCAGAGCGGGCCGTAGTTGGAGCTGGTGATGGAGAAGGCGCCCGTGTGGCCGAGCAGCTCGCGGGATGCCATCTCTGGGCGGTCGGCCAGAGCGGCGCCGCGCTCCACGAGGGCGGCGTGGGCGAGCCGCCGGTCGGACACGGTGACCTCCAGGACGGAGCCCATGCGGTGCGTGAGCAGCGGACCGTAGCGTGAGTGGAGGCGTCTCAAGGTGTGGAGGAAGTGCATGCCGTCGGTGAGCGTTAGCCATACCAGGTTGCCGATCAGGGGCACGGAGGCCGGCCCTGGGGGCAGGCGGCGGCGGTGACGCTTGGCATCGGAGAGGAGGAAGACAACAGGGACGAGGAGACACGTAGCGACGAGGAGGAGCCACGTGAGGTCCATTTGGGCTTTGCGCCTTTGCCTAGGTCCAGCTCCGATGCTTGGCAGACTCGTTTGGTGCCCTTTTATACACTAGTATAAGGGAAATGCTGTGTTCACGCATCAAGCATGATATATATTATCTTTACCTGTCCTGTAGGCGCTCGGGATTGAGTCTTATATGGTTTCTGTTGGAAAAATGGGATCACACCTCCGCAACCTTCTCACCAACACGGTTTTTAAGTTCGGCTTCTATTTTTTAGATCACTGAAATACGTTAAAATTTTGGTCGAATTTGTTGATAAGTATTGGCAATTTAAAATCATGAAACTTAAAAGCATGCACCTAATGTATCTATACTATAAAGATCCTAACCTTTTGAAAGTGTTTTTCACCTGCGAAAACCAACCTTACCCCTCACGGTGGCCCCTCCTGCCGGGCGAGGTCTAGAATTCTAGACCACACAAAACTACATTTCTATAATATTTATACCTCTTTCTGTTTACTTTTTTCATCCAAATTTTTGCTTACCTGCCCACCTATACCCACCTCAAGCATGCCCATCATTCTCGCTCGACTCAATTTTGTTTCCTTCCGATGCCACTTAATCCGTCCAATTCTTATTTTCTCGATCCTTCCTTTCTTCCTTGTAATAGCATCGCGTCCTCGATTCCATCAGCCCCCCCCCCCGGGCCAGTGGTGAGAGATGTCCCCGTCGACCCCTTCTCACTCCGCCAGTTCTCCCAGCTCGATTGGCCCCTGCCCATCCCCTATATCTCCGTCGACGACCGTCATGCCTACGCGTCGCCTCCTCGCTCAACGACGATGTGGCCACGCCGGCCACTTAGGAGATCTTGGTGTGCCTTAGCAACACACTTTTAGTACCATTTAGGTGAAGATTTTGAACTTATTCTTATACTAACCCACTACTGGGCACTTGAAATAACCCAATTTTTGCATGAGTATTGTGTTTTGGAGTATATTGCCAATTGCAGGAAATCGGCGTAATTTGGATCATTTATATTCGAAGCCCGAAACCAACTATACAAGCTCGAAGGAATCAAGCCTAATGGAGAAAGTCCAACTGATCTACTAATGGACTATGTGGGCTTTAATAGCCTAACTCATAGTCCTAAGTGTCCACATTCAATAAGCCTTAGGCTTGGCAGACTTAAGCGTGAAGGAATTGGAGATTTGGAAACTTGTCCACGAGATCGAGTCAAACTCAGAGACATTTGCGCTGCTCGACAGCATGATATTTCGGTGTAGATTCACATATCTAAACCTCCTCAAATGACAAAACTTTGAATGCCAAACTTGTGGGCATCTCGATTTGAACTTATGGAACGCATGATTTTGAATATGGAGCTAGAAGATATGCCCCCCGAAATACATGTTGCGCAGAAGAGTCCGAAACCAGACAGATTTCGGCATGACGCTGTTTTGGGATCTTTTAACTTCGTTTTCTAGGAAAGTCATGAATAGGAAAGTTTCAACAAATTTCGTGCTACATGATTTAGACTCAGAGTTTTCCCTATTTGGAGTCTAAGAGTTCCCCTGTTGGAGCTGAAAGATTTCTTACAGGAATGTGCTCCATTTACTAGAAGGGCTACCAAACAAGAAAAAAAAAGGTGAAAGGTGCTTACAAGGATAACCTTTCAGGATAGTAGGGGTAAAGGTAGAACAAAAAAGATAAAAGGACAGAAGAGACAATCACTAGGCAACTCGGCTTGAAAAAAATGATGACAACCGTTCCCCGGCAACGGTGTTAGAAATGTTTGTTGGTGTTCCTTAACTCTTACTAATCTGTAAGCGCACGGAAATACCGATTGAGCACATCACCCGAAAGTATTCAGGATATTAAAATCCACAGGGAACATAATATAGTTATTTCCTTACTGAGCTACCCCTAGGAGCTAGGAAAGAGGGATTAAATCTTAAGATAGTGTTGTTCCTTTCTCTAATGAAAACTCTCAAGGTGGGAAATTTCTCTCTCTTGGTTGCTTCGGTGACCTAGTATGATTGTTTATCCAAAAGACCCTTAAGGTATAAAACCACTTGATCCAAGGTCTTGATAGAGAGGGCAGAAGTACTAGCTATATGTCAGAGTTGTCACCTTTGACACCTTCCTCTTTTTACTATTAAGATCCCGAACTACCGAATGGAATTTCTTAGTCTAGACACCACGTCTACACCCGAAATACATATGCATGGTGCCGACCGGGGATTATCCTCAGTGAGGGTCCCATACACCAGGATAGCGAACACGTGTTCCGACAAGCATATCGATATCAAGAAATAACTTATCAATCAAGTAATCAAAAGTAGAACCTAGAGACTTACTCAAGTGTATGAATCCAATGAGGTATAGAATCAAAGCAGCCGAAGAACAATCAAATCAAGCTTGGATACTCTTCTAATCACGCTCTAATCATACCCTAATCTCCTTCTAATCTCTCCCTCAAACACTTCTAATTCTAATAGATCATAAGCTTCTCTCATCTACCCTCCCCCTAGAACTATTTCTTCTGTGGTGGAATTTACAAATGAATTCTCAGTTACAAATTACAGGATACCCACGCTTATATAGGGGTATAGGTCATTGCCGAGAGATCTAAATATGGTAGCTACCAAAACCGACATAAGAAACCAACTACAAGGCCCTACCAGTGGTCCGGCCGGACCCTGCCTTCGGCCGGCCCATGGTTAGCACCCCTGGCAGGCTTTTGCAGGGCAGTGCACAGCTTTGTCCAGAGTCCATTTGTGCATGCAAACGCTGAATCTTCTGGCCCTGTCGTGTGGATGAGGGACAAATCTGCTAGTGGGCCTCAGCCGTCATTCTCTCTTGAACGTGGACCTTTGTGCATCAACTGAGCTGTTGTCGATGATGACCAGTGCTGTCCCCTTTCTGTCTCTTGCAATGGCAGTGCCCCCTGGTGTGATGTCGAGAATTTATTTCTGCATGGGAGATGCTGCAAGTGCTAGCATTCGTTCCTTGTCTAGAGAGTTAATTACTTCTTGAGGGTCGCCCTTTTTCCCCTGTAATAAGAACTGCCGTCGGCCTAATCAGCCCCTCGCTTCCTGTGTACTTGCGCTAATTCCTGAAACTCTTCTCTTGCGTGACGTGCTGATGGTGGCTGGTCCAAGGACTTTGTTTCCTATGGATTAATGCTGCGAGGTGATTCCTAGCACTTGCATGGCTCTCCTGTCCCTTGCTGCATGCATTTGCATGGTGGTGATGATGCAAGTACGAAGCATTAATAGGCTCCCCTCTCGCCCATATTTAGATAATGATGTATCCATGTCAACAAGGCTTCAAAGAGTGCATTTCAACTACGCCACTTGTATGCATGTCTTGCGTATTTTGTCCGTGTTTCGTGACGTAGTCTACTAAAATCAATAATTCACCCAAACTTATGGAAATTGTTAGATACAAATCCTAGCAATAAGTTTGGTGTTATTTTTGCGAGAGTTGACGGTTAAATATACTATTTAACGACCATCAACATCTACTTTGATGATTGTGCTTTCTCTTCCATAAGTCTATATAAGGCGGTGATAGATTACCATCGTGTGATAGCAGCACGCGTTAGGGAAAAGAACCGAATGACATATGCTCTTAGTAGGAATAGATCTAATCTAGGTTTAATCTATTCATGCGGATGATTCATCATTTTGGTGCGCGGAAAGTCGGTGGTTGATTACCCATATGTGGTCACAGCATGCGGGAGGGAAAAGGTCGGCGGAACGTGTATTGTGGTATCCTGTCCCGTTACCAGATTACGAGATAGGTTAGATTTTTACTTTGGCCAGAGTTGCACTCAAGAAGATGGTTGGATCATGCTACCGAAGGTTGTGCTAGCTCGAGTAGATTGGTTGTGATCATTCACATTCATCTCTCACACACATGTTTAAAGCCCATATGCAATATCTGCTTAATGCTCGGATTACATCCGTTGACCTAAGTAGAAAACTCTAAGGGAAGAGCCATAATGATCTGTGCGCTTGCGGGTTACAATTGATGCATCAAAAGAGAGTCAACAGGAGATGTCGACCCGCGTGCATAGGTCGCCGGCGGGCTGAAGGGTCTTGCCGCACCAGCTACGTCGGATGACGTGGCCGCACGCACTCGGTGGCCTCCGAGGCATGGTCGAGGAACAACTTGTCTGATCGCTGGGAGGCGGGCATCCGGTTTGACGTTGACCTAATATCATCGTCATCGGAGCCGAAGGCAAGCGAGCCGCAGCGCTAGGGCTACGACATGCCTCAGATCGCCATCGACGGGGCTCACCAGGATTATCAAACCCTCGACATGTTTTCGTGCCTCCGCTGCCTGGTCTGCTGTAGCTTGCTGAGTCTATTATGATAAAGAAAGGAATAAGGCCCGTGTTGATGACGACCAAACTGTACATCAAGCCGATCAGGCTGGGTCGGTTGGGCCCTGTAGCCGATCTGGCAAAATGCCAGGAGGTCTATCCTCCTGTAGGGATGGTCCAACCACCTGTATACTAGTGCTCAAAATATGAATTGCACATTGCGTGGCGCCCATCGAGACAATCAAAATGCATATGTGGATCGCCTGATTTGGAATCCGGATAAGGCAGTGTTGCGCTCAGCCAGTTAGACCGCCTGTGTCAGTCATAATCCAATCTAGAGTTGTATTTTGACGGGATTTTATTATGTAATTAACTCTCCACGGGTACATACATCCCCACCCTATAAATATAATGGGCTTTGGCCGATTGAGAGATATCTAATCCAATTGGAACACACTTTTATCCTTTTTACCAAACCCTAATCTGCTGGTCCATCGTAATCTCCATGGCTATTGATAGCGTCCTAAGCTCGCTGGTCGACCTAGGGCACGTCCAACGATGTCCACGTCCCAACGGGGTCCATCATAGGCATCAACGGTCTTTGCTAGTTTTCTCGTAAATTAGTCGAACGTACGTGTGTTGGTTATCTCTTTCCCAGTTTGCTCGTAAACCTAGCCGTCCTCCATCGTGTAAGCGTGATAGTTATCACTTCGAACGATCGACTTCTGGCGTCTCAGCTACGGGTGGTCTGACTCCATGTAACCGGCAGTCTGACTCCTTGTAGGGGGGTGTCACCTCCTATCCCCTACGGCGATTCGATCCGTTTGCGATCCACTCGATGGAGCTCTCTCGTGTGTTGACTATGAAAAGCGTCAACATATTTTGGTGACTCTGTTGGAGATACCTCATCGTATATTATTTTGATTCGACACTGATCTAGTCTTTAAAGACCGTTGCATCTGTTCTTATGTGCATCAAGTTGTTCAAATCATTGCTTCCTTCTTTGCTTGCTACTGCATATAGAAAATTAAAAGAGAAGCAAAATATTAGTCATTCATTGCTTGGGTCATCAAGAATATTTGGATTCATCTATTACAAGACCAGGAGCATTAAAATCTATTATGTTGGGCTATCCGTATACATGCTGCATATGAAGACCCAGGCGACGCACAGCTGAGAGCAACAAACTCTCAGCCGGCTCTACGCACGATCCGCAGGAACCTGCATGTACTCGTGCAGGAGCCACACAATCATGCACGAAGCTGCCGTTCTCCGAGCTGAACCCAAGCCATCAGTTGCTCCACTACCTACGCATGCAACTAACAACCTAGAGACTCGTTCCACTAATGCATGCATTACACACACACGCTCAGAACACATCTATGGCGTGGTTTACTCAACAGAGGACTCCAAAGCATAGAAACGCGATGATGTCCTCGGACTCGCACACAATTTTGCAAAAGGGCGCACTTGGGCCAGGAATAGAGTTGCAGTCGTCCTATTGCTTGGGCCATGTCAAACAGAGTTGCATCCTGTTGGGCCATGTGATTCAACTGATTCCAAACGGGAGCTTGTTGGTCACTCAAGTGATTCATGTCAGATTAATGAGCTTTGATGGGAAATGTTCTGAACTTGGGCCAGGAGCAGAGTTGCAGCCTGACTGTCTTCCCGTTTTCATGGGTATCACTTGAATCACATGGCCCAACAACATCTTATATATTAATTTGTCATATTAGAAAGCTTGCACGTGAGCCGTCTATTTAGCTATCTGCAAACTATGTGATTCATTCATAGAAAGGATGATCAAGTGTTATATTTGATGTCTGTAGCTACTTTGGTGCTCAATTAAGAGAATCGTTATATTAAAGTAAGTCACGTAGTCTTTAAAAAATATAAATAATAATTTTAATATCAATAGGCGCTCCGAGTACATGTTATGATCTAGTAAAGTTGCAATTCAGAATAAGCCCAAATGAACTTAGATCGTACATGAAACGAATACATGTTATGATATAGTAAAGTTGCAGTTTAGAATAAGCCTAAATGAACTTAGATCGTGCATTAAACGAATAGCATAAGGTAAGATTTTCTTAGGGGTTCTCAATAATTTTGCCAAGATAGGAGAATTTTATATATGAATATGTTGACACACTTCTTGTCAACACACGAATGCGCTAGATCGCGTGGTCGTTGAAATCTCCTCGCCGGAGCTCCTGGACGCAGCCGGTCAGACCGCCTGTTGCGGCCGGTCTAGACCGCCTGTACCAGAGGTGCCGCGAAAACCTACGATCGCAACCTCAGGAGGGACCCCGTCGGAGGCTGCGGACCTAGGGTTGTTCTAAGGTTGGCAAGGTCACTTAGAACGTCCCAAAATATCGTAGAGACGAAGAAGGAAAGAAAAAGGTTGGAAAAGCTAGGGTTTGGAGAAAAAGTAAGACAAATTGATTGTACGATTAGGTAGAGGTCCTCAATCGGCCACGACCCTATATATTTATAGGATGGAGAGGTTTGGCCCCGCAAGGAAGCCCTTGTACAGATCTAAAACGTGAGAAATCTCTAATTCTACTTGGACTCGGGGATAGGCGGTTAGACCGCCTGGCACATTGCCAGATCAGCTACAGGACTCAGTCGGTCTAACCGCATGTCACGAGCAGTCTACATCGGTTGTTCTAGCCTCATCGGCTTTAAGCCATTTTAGTTGTCGTTCTACCTTCTTCACTTTAATCACCTTCCTACCTCCTCCTCGCAGCAAAGATTAATATTCATTACAATGTAACTGGAAAATATGAATGAAGATATTAAGGGCCACGATGGACGATGAGGACCTCCTGGACCGCGTCAAGACCGGCGATGACGCCAGGTTCGCCGCAGTCACCCGTCGCGACTCACGCGGGAGGTGGCCCGACAATCTTGTCGGCAACAGTCGAGACCTCTAGGGTTCATCAACTTAATCCATTGAAGCTACTAGCCAACAATGAGTTCTGGTGATCAGACTTTGGAGCCCTGCTGTATAGAATTTTTTTCCCTAAAGAAAGGGTGATTAAAAAATAGAAGCCGAAATTTAAAACCCTGGTGCCGGTGGTGAGAAGGTTAGTGAAGTGTGATCCCATTTTTCTAACATAAATCATAAAGGCTTTGTTTAGTTCTCAACTTCACTATTTCTACGGTAAATTTGAATATCTAGATACAAATTAGGGGTACTAAATGTGGACAAATAACAAAACTCATTCCTCTAATCGCGAGTGAATCTCTTAAGCCTAATTATGACAGGATTAGACAGATTACAATCATTGATACATGAGACTCAGAATGATGAAATTTACAATAAGCACGCATTTTCTATTCCTCAAGCGGTGGTATGACATGAGATATTTTGATCTTTCCACGCTTCAACAATTCATCAAAAATTCTATCGCACTTAGAAACATCAAAAGTAAAATTTCAGCTCTTCATGCCAATTTTTATGAATCAGCTTAAGTGAAGTACAAGTGTTTGCTTTGTCATTAGTTGATCATGAAAATTCATCAGCATACACTTCTTTACTCTCATCGTCCGAAGAATCATAATCGAGCATATGCATATTAGGACGATCAGATTTAAGCCGAGCATATTTACTTCGGCTTTCTTGAGCTAAAGCTCTTTGCAAGACTTGGGTAACATTAACAAAATTATGACCATCTAACTTGTCTCTAATATGGGATCGAAACCCATTAGAAGCCAAATCAGCAAGATCCTTACCGAAATAACAAGACTATAACAACGATTTTTTTTCTCCAAACCTTCTGATATAATCAGCAATAGGCTCATCATGCTTTGGCTTAACCGATGTTAATTGACTCAATCTCAACTCATTCTCCCCGGTATAAAAGTGATCATGAAATTTCTATTCTAGTTGTTCCCAAGTATGAATAAAATTAACAGGCAATGAAGCAAACCATGAAAAAGCAGTTCCAGTTAAAGATAAAGAAAATAACCGCACTTTTATTCCCTCTATGGAACTAGCTTCTCCTAATTAAGCAATATATTGGCTAATGTGCTCCCAAATTGTTTTGCTATCATCCCCACTAAATTTCACAAATTTAGGACAACGCCAACTAGAAGGATATGGAACCGAATCAAAACTTAATTGATACGGCTTTTGATATGAGCGAGTTCTATTCTTCATCTCTATTCCCATAATCTTCCTTCATTTGTTTGGCAAGATCAACGTTGTTGGCGACATTATTTACCAAATTCATCACTAAGTTCCACCAATATTTTAACCAAAATCCAACCTCTAAAGGCCAAACATAGAAAATATATTTATCCTAACAATCTCCACAAGTTTTGATGTTTATGTGAGCATAGGAAGCAACTGGAGGAAAATCGACTGTTTTGGAGACAATGTCTGGACGGCCGGCCATAATCCCGGCCCGCCGGCCTTGCACTACGGTCGTTCGGGTACAACTTTCTCAACTGGGTGAACATACACAAGAATATTTGATCCACAACAAAGATTGCAAAAATAGGCAAAAGACCCGGCCAGCTGGCCCTACCCTAGTCCGACCGGCCATCCACCTCGGCCTCCTACCACGTCCCTGATCCGTGGGCTAACAAACACACTTTGCAACCATCTAAGCCGTGAAGTTGGTGGCGGTGCATCCAACGGACCCCAGAAGGACCAGCCATGGATTGAAGGGCCCACCTGCCGATCTGAACCGACTCAAAGCATGCAACAGCCACTCAAACTGACCCCACAGTGCAATCCTAGATGTCCACACGGAAGGCAGTTGAAAGGTCGTCCGTCCGGCCGGCCATACCCTAGGCCGGCCGGCTCAACATTTCGGCGGCCCAGGCCCAACTTTGACAGTCGGTTTCCTATCTCGGATTCTAACCCAAACCGGCTGGAAATTGCTATAAAAGGACCCCGGTGCTTCACTTCACAACACATCATTCCAAGAAGAGAAGAAGAGTCCAAGATTTAGTTGCTCTATTTTTGTAGAATAGGGAGAGTGTGAGGTGAGAGCTTGGTTGAGAACCTAGCTTAGTCCAAGATGTAGTTGCTCCACTTTATTAGAATAGAGAGAGTGTGAGGTGAGAGCTTGGTTGAGAACCTAGCTGGGAGGAGTGCCGAGTTTATCGGTTCTACTCCAATAGGGAGCCGAGCCGGGTTTATTGGCTCGACTCCAACGATGCATCCACCTCAGAGGAATGAACCTTCTTTAAGTAAGTTCCTCGTATAACTTCAGTGTCTAGCTAGTCCTTCTCTTTAATTCTAGTAATTTATCTATTAGCTTACAATGATCTATGGGATCCCTTTGCGAGTTAGCAAGGTTGCTCGTTTGGGGTTTCTTCTTGCCTTAACATGAGGCTAAAGTTAGTGATTTGATAGCCTAGGTGTGGTGCCTTTGTTGGATAATCACCTTGGTAGGCGAAAGGTGTTTGCAACCTTGTACATCCTTTGTAGTCCATCATGTTCGGGTGTTTACAAAACAGTAGTTACATAATGCCGTTGGATCCCCCTCTCATCCCTTTTTGAGATCCTTCCCACCAGCCGTCAAAGCAGATCATGTTAGTGAGCAGTAAGTTATTTGGGTAATGAGTTGGCTAACTGAAGTTCGGTCCTCTACCCTCGTACCTCTTTTCCCCTGGTGGGTCTGGTTGAATAGTTCTAGGCTTAGTTGTGTCAACCGTTCCTTCGATTTTACACCTAGGTTTTACTCCCCAGGTGAAAAACTAAAATGGTCTATATGTTCTTGCGGACTAATTTGTAATGGCTAAGGAGTGCAAACAAGCATTAAACTTATCAATGACTTCCTGGATAGTGGTTGGCCTAGGTTGTCATGATGCGAAAGCATTCGATTGCAACATAGTCTGTTGTATGGATGAATTAAAAGCATTATGTTGGAAACGACTATTGGCCTGTGCATTAGGTATGGAACCATGTGAAGTACCCACTCCAACGGGAGTTACAATTGGAACATTTGTAGTATTTGGAGCTCTAAAGCTAGAAACCCCACCAGATCGGCCAGAGAAAGCTTGAACAGAACGTATAGCAACTGAAGACTCCAGCAATGAAGCATATTGAAACACGGCACCTGGGCCGTTCTGGCCAGCTGGACCAACCAGTCTAACTGGTCTGTGCTGACCACACGGAAGTGGCTGTGTTTGTCCCACCCACAAAATAGTTCAAAGGCATGCCATACAAAGGTTCAATTATGGGTGTCGCTGATGCACAAACAGATGGTAACTGAGGTGGTACTGTAGTGTCCCCACTTTCGTAGAGACTAAATGTCATACAAATATCAGTCCCAGGAGACTGATACACATTTATTCAACAGATAGTTCAGTCACCGTACAAGCTCTCTAAGGAGCTGCGAACTTAACCAAAACTAAAATGACAAGTAACCAAGCAACGGTGATGAACCAGAGCGCGACCCAGGCCAGGTCGAGGCCTAGTTCCTCACAAAGCGCCAGCGGAAGCATCTTCTAGGACCACACCACAGGCAGCGTCGAGTGAGGACACGACCACCTACTCGATATCTTCGGTAAAAATAGGCACAACATCATAACCCTCAACCCGTTTGCCGCTGCTTTTCTCTATTATGTGTTGCATATTTAATTAATGACAACCGTAAATTATCTATCACAATAGTAAGATCATACACGGTAACAAAGGAGGGGGGTGTGTTGTTGTGCTCAGATTAGTTTGTACCTCAGGTGGTGGAGTATCGAAGGTGACTTCCTTGGTCTTCGTGACATTGCCTTGACGATTCTCCTCGAAGTGCGACAATAACGTCTGCGTGGCTTCTTCCTTGCATCATTTCAAGTTTTGTGCCGCAATTCCTTCGACTCGTCGGCTGCAACTTTTTTCAGATCTGGCCAGACGATGTTGGACTCATGAACTTCGCCGTGTTTAGAATTTTAACTGGCCATAGTAACTGATTTATCCTTCTTCTTCCCTGGCGGAGTCGCTAAAATGTGTTGATGCCTTTTTGAGGCCAACACACGAACGCACTAGATCGTGTGGCGCACAAAAGAGTTCACTGCAGCACCTCTACAATGGGCAGTCAGAACCCCTGTAATGGGCGATCAAACTCCCTGTTGGGATAGCCCAATGGTAAATCAACGAACGCTCACCCGGGAGGGACCCCGTCAGGGTAGGCGCACTTTGGGTTGTTCTAGGATCGGCAGGCCACCTAGAATGTCCTAGGTCATCTTCGAGACGAAGGAAAAACAATAGATGAGGTTGAAAAAGCTAGGGCAAAGGGATAAAAGAAAATGATAGAGGTAAAAGATGTATTAGGGTTTCTGACGATTAGGTGTCTCAATCGGTCATGGCCCTTTATATTTATAGGGAGGGGAGGTCTTGCCCTTTAAGGAACGAAACTCTAATAGAATCCCGTCAAATTACAATTCCTAACTCGGTTTGCCTAGGCACAGCCGCTCTAACCTCTTGTACAGGCGGTCTAACCGCCTATCTCAGGATGCAGAACTTCCCAAGGTCTAACCACCTGTCTCAGGATGCAGGACTACTCCAAATCGGACGTTCTACATATGAATTTTGATCTACTCGACGAGGGAAATCCATTGGTAAAGTCTAAATTGCACTTTGAGGATATTATACAACCAGTCATGACTGGTTGTTATCGGGAGTCCAACCGGCTGTCTCAGACCTGCCAATTTTGGTCGTCAACACTACTCCTTTCTGTTTTCTTAGTAGTAGAGAAGAGATAGATGTTGATGGTATTGGCACTACTATAAAAAAATCATTTTAGAACGTCGTCAATTAATGGATGTGGATATTTTTATCTTCGGAGGTGGTTTGCTCTTACCGCCTCCGAAAATTGATTGTCAAAGCCAGATGTTTTAAAACAACCGTCTCCAAAAATGATATATTTTTGGAGCGGACGTTATAAGTAGTCCACTACCTAAAATTGGTTTCCAACTCATTATAAAGCTCGCTTCCTAAAACGGTCTAGCCCGAACTGGCCCAAAAACCCCATTAGCAATTCCATATATAACCCTAAACCATGGGTTTTCTCCCACACCTTTCTCTCCCTCCCTCCTCTCTCTCTCCTAGGTCGGCGGTGTGCCTCTCCCTCCTTCCAGCGGAACCTCCAACCTTTTCTCCCTCCCCTTCCTCTCTCTCTCCCTCCTCCTCCCACGTTCCTCCCCATGGCACCTCTGCATCATCGCCGTCTGCGCGCCTCCACGCCTGCCCATGAGCCACCCTCCCTCCAAGGCGGTGAGGGCACGGTGTGACATGAATCAGGGGCGATGGGTGCGGCCAAGGCGGTAGCGCGAGGAGGAGGACAAACGCGGTCATGGTGCGGCAGAGGTGGCGGCGGTGCTGGATCTGGTTGCGGCTCGCCCAGTGACGGATCTGGTGGTGGCGCGTCGAGCGCTAATAGATCTGGCGCTGGTGCTGCCTACGGCAGCGGATCCGGGACTGGCGCATGGAGGCGAATTAGACTTCACAATATTTCTGTTTCAATGCATGTTTATGAGGGAATTTCATGGAAACCCCACATCAAAAAGAATATAGATTTTTCCTTACTGTCTTTGCTGAAAGTTTTCAATATAATTAATCCACGCATTCAAAAATAGTAACAATTAATAATTCATAATAAAAAAGTTCAAAATCTCACACACTGGACAGGTGTATGATCTTTTTCTTCTTGTGTTCCGTAGTGACTATGGATTAATATGCTCTCAATACTCTGTCTTGCATATCATTCAATGTTTCGTTTGGCGCAAATTCCACAGAAGATTTCGTCCCCTTTTCAGCTGATGCGTCCAGGTTCATATAGGTCCCGACAAAAGTGCGGTAAGGTGGTAGAATAGACTTCCACAGCACTACCTCAAATTCCTGACCAGGGGTACCTTTGAACTCGACATATCATACACTGTCAGCTCGGGCATTTTTGCATTCACAATGTCCATTCTACTTCTACTAAAGATGCAAGAATGGCTTGCTTCAGTTGCACCAATCGTGTGGTGAGAAATGACTCTATTTTGGCGTCTATAGAATCCATATCCTTTTTGCAACTTTTTCATGATTGCTAGGATTGAAGACCAAGTATCAACTTCAAGCCTTGCCCTTAGAACGCGTCCACACCATTGGGCCCGAACGAACCCACCATCCATTGTGGCAGCAATCTGCATTCCTAGAGATAGTAACCTTGGGTGTCCGTTTGGGTCTGCGCTCCCAAAAGCAATAGCTTTGAAGAAATACCAAAACTGTTCAAGGGGTAGAAGCCTGAGAGTGATGGGTCTAGTTGTGCCCAATCTTGCAGCCCCTTCCAAGCTACTAATGATAACAATCTTGCTACATGTCCCCTTCAAAAGGTTGCTTGCACGTTGGTAGAAGGATTTCCAAGATTCCTCATCAACAAAGAATGCAAATTCGACCACCAATAAACACTTGTTTATTTGCAAGTCATTGTTTGTGATCACCGCTCCTCGCCAGGACAAGAAGGGGGTTTCCAACATCTCACCCTCCAAATCGTCACTATCCAAAACAGAAACATAAGAGAAATGATTACGAATTCTTTCATCATTGCATACATTCTCCATGAGAGTTTTCTTCCCGGATCTATGGCGACCAATGATGGGTAGAATACCCAGTGTGTAAACAGCACTATCGTCATCAGGCTGAAGCAAGAAATTGATTATTTCCTCCCTCTCAATGTGACGACCAAACATACTTTTTTCAACATAAAGATAGGTGTCATAAGGCCGGCGAGACTGTGACATCTCTGATGTCAAATTTAGCTAAGAGATGCAATTAAGATCAATGCAACAGGGATTTAAGGTTTGAATTCAAACATCCCTCAAAAATTCACCAAAAATTCAAATTAAACTCCAAAAACAGGGATTGTTGGGCACCAACCGAAAACTCATGATTTTTGTACTAAACTTGAAAATCTCCCAAAATAAAAGTTGTTTGGCATCAAAATTAAACCCTAGTCACTGTTTGGAATTTTTGAAAATTTTGCGGTTTAGTCCCTCGAAAACTCAAATTTCCGATTTTGGCACATTTCTGTTTTTGGGCTTTTTGAGCTTGAAAAACTTCGAATTTCAAGTTCATCCCAAAAAGGAAGTTGTGTCCCATCCTTCAATCTACAACTTTTATTTTTGCACTTTTTCACGTTCTGTTCAAATTTTTGGAGAAAATTCAAATTCAAACCCGGCGCTCCCCGGCCCGTGAACAGTGCCCCTGGCGCGCGCCGCGGCGGCCAGAGCTCGGCCGCCACGCGGCCGGCGCGCGGCTCAGGCGGCGCTGACGCGGCCAAGGCGCAGCGGAGCCTGGCGTTCGTCGTCTAGCGCTTGTCCGTCCACTGTGGAGCCGTCACCTCGCCGCCGTCGCCCTCGCTCCCTCTCGCGCCGCGGACGCCATCATGGCGCCTCGCACGCCGCGGGCGCGCGCGCGCGAGCGCGCTGCGCCGAGCGCTGCAAGGCGCGAGATGCCGTTCCACTACGCGCCAAGGCCACTGTAGGCGATCTTCGAGCAGTTCGCGTCGATCCCCCTCGCCTGCAGCGCCCTCCCCACTCGCGCCGAGCTCACTGTGCGGCCATGGCGGGTCGCGTCGAGCATTAACGCGCTCGCGCGCTCCCGAGGCAATGCCGCACTCCCCTCACGCACTCGAGCACCCCACTGAGCCCCTCATTCACTCCACTCGCTCACTCAGACCTCCAGTGAGCCTCCTCACGCGCTCCCCCTCCTTCTTCTTCCTCGCGACGCACAGACCGAACTAGAGCTCATCGCAAAATTCGTCGCGTCCACGCAGCCATTCCCAAATCCACTCCGCGCACAGCTTGACCACTCCCCTAGCTCCGTTTCCCCCAACTTTCCCCAGCACATTGCCCATTCCCGAGCTCGAATTTCCAAGTTCCCCCAAATCGACTTTTCCGGCCGTCGAACCACCTCACCGTCGAGACCCTACTCCGAGCCTTCCCCGAGCCTCCTCGAGCACGCCGTTGGCTTCCCCAAGCTCTGCTGGTGCTCTAGGACCTCTTTCCCCACCGCGAGCGGCACCGAGCTCGCCGGCGCAGACCCCGCAGCGGCCGCGCCGCCACCTCCTCGTCGCCGGCGTAACTCCGTCGACCCCCGGCCTCCCAACCGTGCCCAAACGACTCGTGGTGAGCCAAGGACCCTTTTCCCCCTCTTCCCCGAGCCCAGTTCGCCGTGGTTTGCCCGGCGTAACTCCGGCGAGCTCCCGAGGGCCATTGTTCATCGTCTACCTCTTTCCAGGGTCTTTCGTGCAAAAGTGCAGGACCTGTTCGCGAAAGTTTGAAAGTTCTAGGGTTCTCGGTGAAAATAGATTCTTACCCTAGATTTGATTTTTCCCGAATCTTGTAAAATCGATTAAAAATCGTAGAAAAATCGGAAAAATGTGCAAAAATACTCTCTGGAATCGTTAGAGTCTAAACTACAATCTCTATTAGACATGTTATTGCTTTTAGTGAACTGTTATTGAATTAAAAATCAAACTAGGAAAACCTAAAGTTGTGCACCATTTCAAATCCATAGCTCCGCTGGGGTTGAGCTTTGGGTATGTTGTGCATATAGGCTTTGGACAGCTTGTGTCCAAAGGAGACTCAAAAATATGGTGTGTAGCTCCAGTTATTGATTTAAATGTGATTTCTGACTTTCTGCAGTAAAGAAATTGTTAAAAATAAATTGTGCAGCGAAAAACCGTTATTTTGCTCCGGAGAACTAAAAACTTGTTAGTACACATGTTAAAAATAAGAAACTTAATTTTTGCTCTGTTTAGGATGACAAATATTTAAATATGTGTTTTTGGATAGAAAAATAATGAGGACTACCCAAGGGTTATTTTGAGCCACCACTTGGCCAGAGCCCTCCTCATACTTATGCCTAGCTCTGGTAGGAAGATCTCCTGAAAAAGATGAATTTTCTATTTTATAGGCTTTTATTCCATTTCCTGCAGTCAGCTGTTTGAACATTTTTAATAAATTATGTGTAACTCGAAATTAGCTGACTTTTGGGGTGAGCTTAGCTCTTATACTCCAGTAGCTGTCATAAAGTTTATAGCTAAAATTAATGAACAGAAAGGGAGAAATAAAAATGGGAAGGAATCTAGATGGAAATCGGATTATATAAAGAGAATAACCTTTTCGGATTAAATTAGTTAGAGTAAAATGAATAACTTAAAATCCCAAAACAGCCACCCTGTTTTGTGAAGAAACAACTAGAATTCTTTTATATATGTACACAATCACCATCGAATTCAACTAAAACCTTTTTCACCACCAACACTTGCTTTTGTGAAGAGAATACAAGTATCTAAGTATGTCTAGGTGAATATGGCCTTCAAGGCCCTAGTCTTAGCATCAAAAGGGCAGCCGCCTTAAAACTTATGCATATCATGTAGAAGGCGTTCTTCCGGACGGCGACTACACCCTCGTCCCCGCAGAAGAGGAGCAAGTTCCGGAGCCCGACGCCGGTGCAGACGTGACCAACGCAGGAGCTAACTCTCAGCCCGAGCAGGAAGGCAAGCCCCGGAGCATGACCTAAATCTTACTAAATTATGCACTTGAATTCTCTATGTTTGTGCATTTACGTTTCTAGGAGTTGATTGAATACCATAGCTGCAATATTTTCCTAGTACCTATGACTTGCAATACTAGTATGAAAGGTTCGGTAGAGCATTGCTGTAGGTTCGTTACAAGTCGAGTGATTTCCTGTCACTCGCGAGACATAGGAATTGTTCGTCTTTACTTATGTTGGAATCATAAGGATTGACGGGCGGGAGGATAGATGTAGATCTCCCGTCCGTGTTTGATAATTGGTTAAGGTCGGAAGGTGTGGATACTAAGTCAAGTTTTTGAACGTACCACATGCATGCCGGTATATGGGAGCCGGTAAGCCCGGTACCAGCTTGAAGCAGCTAGGGCCGATAGCCATCTCTCCTTGGAAACTCTGTTTTCCCTTGCCGTACACTCGTGGATGTATGCGTGATGCTGTGAGTGAAGCAGTAAACCTTCATCCTAAGGAAGTGGACCCGGTTCCGAATTGTGGATAGATGGGAAAGGTTGGGAAATGCTTGTACCTTTTATCTCAAGCAGAGTATCCGTGTGTGTTGGGTTTTCCCTGGCCAGGTAGCACAAATTCGGTTCGAACTGTCCGCTTCTCGCGGTTAATGAGACTGCTTGACCGCCACGTCACATCGAGTAATAAGTGGAATTTGAGATTATGAATTTGTTCTATGAATTAAATTGTATTGCTCCACTTGTATGCTTAGAGAGGATGCTAATCTAGAATGGTTAAACTTATTAGAATACGGTGCTAAAACTTGAAAGCAAGGATCTACCTTTAGTCGCTTTTTGGCAAACAAACCCACCAGCCAAAAGCCTTTCATTGTCTAGATGTCGGTGATGTAGTTTTCACCCGACGGGTAAGCCTTGCTGAGTATTAGTATACTCAGCCTTGCTTGTGGCATTATTTTTCAGGTATAATCTTGGATGTGGATGCTATGACTTGGCCTGCCCAGGTTCCACCTGGCTGGCACATCGAATGGGTCCCGTCCTCTGGCGAGGATCGGGAGGAGTAGCTTCGTGGCAGGCCTCATCACGGAGTTACTTGTTTCGTCGTTAGTTTATTTACTTCCGCTGCAATGAACTTCTAAATTTCAGTTGTTGAACTTTTAATTTCCGCTGCAAAAACTTGTGTACTCTGATTTTAATTTGAACTCAGCCTGTAATAACTTTGTACCCTATGTTTGTAATTTAATCTGTGGAATGTTGTAATCTCTTGAACTCACCTTCGTGTGGGCCTGCTGCTGTTACGATCTAGTTAAGTACGTGGTTTAATCGGGTTTAATCCGACGGCGCTCCAGCTTATTCCGGATTAAGTGCCTGACTACGTGGTTAGTGGTCTGAGGGTACTTAACTTGGAATAATTTCGGAGTGGTCCGCCACAGCTGGTATCAGAGCCGAAGCAGCAGCCCGGAGAGAGAGCAACAAACCTTAAACAACAATTTTTGAATAAAATTTGCCAATTCGTACTTCCGATGCGCTTTGCAAAGGAAGGATAAGTTAGGGTCGTTAAGGATGTTACCTAGAGCGTGAAGCCTATGTGGGTTAAGGGATCACGTTATGATAGGTGGCAAAGATTATATTATACTGACTTCCGGCACATTTCATTCCGTCATTTATTTTCCGCAATGGTGGGCGCAAGGTACGGCGATTGCTGTAACGTACCACGACACTATATGAAAATATAGTGGCGGCACATAGTCAATACGCTGTGATGGCGTATGAAACTAGAATAGGATGGTGGGCGCAAGGTACGGCGATTGCTGTAGCGTACCACGTCATCATATGCAAATATGATGGCGGCACATAGTCAATACGCTATGACAATAGCGTATGAAACCGTCAATATGTCGCCTCGGTGACATATGAACATTGCCCGTTCAATGTTAAACGTTCGGGTGCCACCTCTATAGTGGGTGGTAATGAATGGAGACGCTTTCGTGAGTGCTGGCACGAAAGGTTGATTATGAATGCTCTGGGATGAATTTTCTGCAGGTACACTAACCGCGATTTCGTACGTTGAAACGGTTAGAGAATTCCGACTAGTTACTATAAGGAGAGACGAATATTGCCTAGCCACCGGCACTAACTTCGTAAGCCAAAAGTTATTGGCACGTGTGTTTGTGAGATCGAATAGGCCGCTCATGCATTTCATCTCACTGAATTAATCTAAAAATTAATTCTTGACCATATTGAACCGCCGTCAAAGAAATTGAAATCAAAATCTAAAATTCCTGCTGAGAACAGTCTGTTTGCACCTTCAATTCGAAACTGAAAACTTGGTCAAATGAAAAAGTGTTCAACATGAAAGTTGTCATAAATGTTATAAAGAACATGCTGGAGAAATTTCAACGAAAATGGGTCGGTAAAACTGGAGTTATGCTAAAAATGGTAACCCCCTGTCTGCTGGGAATTTCTGGGGACAGTAAGGTAAAAATTGAATTTTTACCCCATCTTAACGACAGTATCTGCCCAAACCTCCAACATGAAACTTGTTAGGAATTACTTAAACCATGTTCTGGCCAAAGTTGAGAATTTTTGAGCTTACAGATTTCGAGTTTTGTAATTTTTACCACCCTACACAGAATCTGTTTTGGCGCTAACCGGTTCTCACCATGCCCCTTTTTCTTTTGGTTCAGATGGCCTCCAACGCTGACTTGGCTAGCTACCCCAGCGACGTGTCCTTCTCTGACTGTTTGGGATGGGAAGGATTCCCCAGTATCCTATGGTCGGTCCTTCAGGCTATGGACTACCCGACGCCGCCGCAGTACGAGAGAACGATTATCCGGGAGAGAGGTGTGGTTCGCTCCCGCGTGAGGTTGGTGGTATACCGCCACCCGCCGTGTCCTAGCTCTCCCACCTGGACGGTGGAAGTGCATGGGCACCACATGGAGACCACGTGCGAGCTAGCTGCCATGAACGGCATTAGCTCTTTTGTTGCTCAAAACCAGGAGTTAGTGGAGCATCAGTTACTTGGTTTGTTCCCGTCGACTCAGCCGGACGACCCTCACTGGATGAGGCGTTACTTGAGTTCCCCTCTGAGGATGGCAGAGAGTCCCGTTGCAGCAGCCGCCTTGATGATGAGGTGGATACGGGCGTATCACAGGTTGCAGGCACTTCTCAGTCGGTCACAGAGCGAGTTGCTCCGCACTGCCATGGACATGTCCGCTCGTGCCCGCGACATAGGGGTTGAGAGGACCTCCTTGTCCATTGAGGTGACTACTAGGGATGCCATGATTGCTGACCTAGAGAGGCAACTCAATGACCTTCAGATTGCACACAACAACACTCAGAATGAGTTGGCCCAGACTAGAGACGAGCTTGAGGAGGTACATGGCACCTTGCAGCATGCCAATGCCATGCTTGCTGCCCACGACGCTCAGCACCTCTTTGATGAGCAGGGTGGGGACATAGATGGTGAAGGAGAGGCCCCCGACTCCGACATGGACACTGAGGACGACATGCCTCCCCTTCCCGCTCCACCTTCCCCTATGGGCAGCGAGGCTACCGCTAACAACCTTGATGACTTTTAGAGTGGTAGTGGCAATGACTCCTCCGCTAGGCCTAGAGTTTGGCTTCATGATGTAATAGGCTAGATGGAGTTGAGCTCCCCATTTTATCTTTTGTGGCATTGTAAATTTAATGGTGTGGAACTTGATGGTGATGTAAGGGCTGTATTGAACACATTCTGCAGCCTCCCTTCGTTTTAATTATTCATGGTTCTTCCTTTCATTTCTGGGCTGTGATGTGAACTAGAAAGTTGTTTGGAATTTATCCAACTAAATGACCACCAAATTGCAAACCCATTGGATAAGCGAAATAAAAATGGCAGTGAAAACACCACAGCTCGGCCTGCTGAAAAACAGCAAACGCAGAGAGCTGAGAATTGAACTTTTCGGCTTAGTTCCAGTCCGAATTTGAAATTGAGCCCAACATGAAAGTTGTAGAGCATGAAATTTTCGAGCTACTGACCGAATGGGAGCTTATGCCTTGTTTCCTGTTGAGAGATATGAATTTTCTCCCAAACTGCGTGCTGGTTTGTCATTCTGCGCAGTATACTTCAAATGTTGTCACATTCTACCTTGTCATTTATTATGCAAGTTTATGAAATGTGGCTAATATAAGTCCCTACTGCAGATGGCAATCACCCGCAGCGGTCACGATGCTAGCGGCTCCAATGCTAACCAGCAGGGGCCTGAGGGGCAACAGCAGCCACCGCCTCCTCCTCCTCCGCAGCAACCTCCGACGTGGCAGCAACTGTATGCCACCCAGACGGAGATTCTTCGGAACCTGCAGCATCAGCAGCAGATGATGCAGCAGCAGATGATGCAGCAGGGAGGACAGCGAGCCCCTCAGCCTCAGGTGGCTCGATACGAGGATTTTCTGGCGACACACCCGCCGATCTTCTCTCGTGCCGACGAACCTTTGGAGGCCGACACATGGATTCGAGCCATTGAGTCCAAGTTCACCATACTGGCCACGCCTTGCACCGCCAGTCGCAAGGTCGTGTTCGCGGCGCAGCAGCTCCGCGGCCCAGCTCTCCTTTGGTGGGAGAACTACCTGGCCCTGCAGCAGGAGGGTCACGTAGTTGAGTGGGATGAGTTCAAGGCTGCATTCAAAGCTCATCACATTCCAGCCGGTCTGGTGGAAAGAAAGTTGAACGAGTTTCTGGCGCTGACCCAAGGTACTCGCACGGTGCTGCAGTACGCTCAGGCCTTCAACGGTCTGTGCCCTTATGCGGGTCACCATGCTGACTCCGATGAGAAGAAGCTTGAAAGGTTCCGCCGTGGCCTTAACACCAAGCTGAAGGCGCAGTTGGCCACTACCCGTGCTCCCACGTACGGTGATCTTGTCAACCTTGCCATTGCTCAAGAAGACGCCAATACGGTGCATAAGGCGGAGAAGAAGAGGAAGGCTCCCGCTGGACCGTCTGGCTCGCAGCCCCAGAGGTTCCGCCTGGTTCCCCCGGCTGCACCGCAGGGACAGTCCAGGGCACCTCAGGGAGGTGGTTGGGTTGCTAGGCCGCCACAGCTTAACGCGCCTCGTTTCCCTCCACCGCCGCAGCAGCAAGCACCCAGGCAGAATACACCGCAGCCAGCTCGTCCTGGAGCCGGCTACCAGTGCTTCAAGTGCGGAAGCAAGGATCACTTTATCAAGGACTGCCCACAGAACAGACAGCAGAACCAGCGCCCTGGGAATCAACAAGGCAAGGGCAAGCAGCAGCAGCGAGTGCAAGTCCGCCAAGGACGGCTCAACTACACCAATTTGGCTGACTTACCCGAGGGAGCCCCAGACATGACTGGTATCTTCCCTATCTGCACTCAACCTGCTGTGATATTATTTGATTCTGGAGCAACGCATAGTTTCATAAGCACAAGATTCCACGTGAAATGCGGATTAAAATCATACCATACCAAATCCTCCTATGTGATATCAACTGCGGGAGGCAAAATTGCATCCAACCAAGTCACCCACAAAGTTCCGATCAGGCTGGGAAGTAAAACATTCCCTACTGATTTGATTCTACTTGGTATGGAAGGGATTGACATTGTGTTAGGAGCCAATTGGATGACTCAGCACAAGGTTGTCCTAGATATTGCGGAACGAGTTGTTGAGATAAACTCACCTACGCATGGCCCGAGTGTGCTATATCTGCCACGACGGACTTGCGTTGATGCGTGTGCTTATTCTATGGTCGAAACCCAACTAAAGGACATTCCGGTGGTATGTGAGTATGCCGATGTATTTCCGGATGACTTACCAGGGATGCCGCCGGATAGGGACGTTGAATTTGTGATTGAATTGCAACCTGGCACAGCACCTATATCAAAGAGACCCTATAGGATGCCACCCAATGAATTGGCTGAATTAAAAATTCAACTCCAAGAATTGCTAGATAAAGGTTTCATTCGCCCAAGTGTGTCACCGTGGGGATGTCCCGCTATCTTCGTGAAGAAGAAGGACCATTCCTTGAGGTTGTGTATTGACTACCGGCCTCTCAATGCGGTAACTATTAAGAACAAGTATCCGTTACCCCGAATTGACATCCTGTTTGATCAACTAGCTGGCGCCAGAGTGTTCTCCAAGATTGACCTTCGCTCTGGCTATCACCAAATAAAAATCAGACCTTGTGATATTCCGAAGACTGCCTTCTCCACACGTTACGGACTCTATGAGTTCCTGGTCATGTCTTTTGGACTCACCAACGCCCCAGCCTATTTCATGTACCTCATGAACTCGGTCTTCATGTCTGAATTAGACAAGTTTGTGGTGGTTTTCATCGACGACATTCTTGTATACTCCAAGAATGAGGAAGAGCACGCTGAGCACCTTCGCATTGTTCTTCAGCGACTGCGAGACCACCAACTCTACGCCAAATTCTCCAAGTGTGAATTCTGGTTAGGGAGTGTGAAGTTTTTGGGCCACACGATTTCCAAAGATGGTATATCCGTAGATCCATCCAAAGTACAAGAGGTACTAGATTGGCAGCCACCTACCTCAGTTCACGAGATTCGGAGTTTTCTGGGATTAGCCGGCTACTACCGTCGCTTCATTCCGGATTTCTCTCGGATTGCGAAGCCTATGACCGAACTTTTGAAGAAGGGAGTTAAATTTGAGTGGAATGACAAATGTGAGGAAGCTTTCCACGCCCTGCGAAGACTTTTAACTTCAACCCCAGTTTTGGCTCAGCCGGATTGCACCAAGCCGTATGATGTTTATTGTGACGCATCAGGCACCGGTCTTGGTTGTGTTCTCATGCAAGAGAACCGGGTCATCGCTTATGCTTCGCGAGCACTCCGACCTCATGAGCAAAACTACCCCACGCACGATCTTGAGTTAGCAGCGGTCATTCATGCTCTCAAGATGTGGAGGCACTATTTGATGGGTGTTCCCTGCAACATATACACAGACCACAAGAGCCTTAAATATGTCTTCACTCAGGCACATCTGAATATGAGACAGCGCAGATGGTTGGAGTTAGCAAAGGACTATGACCTTAGTGTACATTATCACCCCGGGAAGGCGAATGTAGTTGCGGATGCACTCAGCCGCAAGGCTCGTTGCCATTGTCTTACCGTGGAGTCCTACGCTGACACCCTGTGTCACGAAATGGCAAAGCTCAATTTAGAGATTGTTCCACACGGGTACTTCAGCCATATTGCAGTGGAACCAACCTTGCACGATCAGATTGTTATGGCACAACTAAATGATGCGGGCGTTAAAGTGCTCAAAAGAAAATTGTCTAAAGAGAAAGTGAAGGAGAAGTACAAGTGCTTCCGGTTAGACGGGCAAGGAGTCCTATGGTTTGGACACCGCCTCATGGTGCCCAAAACATGGAACTCCGGAGGAAGATTATGGATGAGGCTCATCTCTCCAAATTTTCTATTCATCCCGGCAGCACCAAAATGTATCAAGACTTGAAGCAAAACTTTGGTGGACTCGAATGAAGCGAGAAATTGCACATATGTGTCGGAATGTGACACCTGCCAGCGAGTTAAGGCCAGCCACTTGAAGGTAGCAGGCACGCTTCAACCTCTACCTATTCCCTCATGGAAGTGGGAAGATATCAGTATGGATTTTATTGTTGGACTTCCCAGGACCCCTCAGGGCCACGATTCTATTTGGGT